>CM037459.1:8270500-9470500 GCA_021014325.1 Plazaster borealis
CATCCAGATTATTTTCAGTGAGTTACAACAGGTTGTTTAGGGGGGGTGGGGGAATTGCCTTTTATTGGAGGGAGGGTGGTGGCAGGGGCCACGTTTTTCCTTCTTTTTTTGAGGGCACTGCATTTATCTAATTGATGAGTAAAAATTGATTATTCCAAATAAAGAAACCTGGCTCAATTGAATACACCGTTACCAGGGTAACTATTTTACTCCATGTCATGTATTTTCAAAATGTTTTTAAACTCGAACTGCAAAAGTGCCTGTATTTTTCCCCCAGTTTTTTTATTACAATATATGATACCACTTATTTTCAAAGGCCAGAAATTCAATTCCCTTGAATAGCATTACTACCAGTGTAACTATTTTTTACATTCAGATATTGATTTAAATACATACTTTGAACGAGTTTTTAAATTGTATATATTTGTTCATTTTCACAGATCAAATTGGATATATGTAAAATAATGACTGCCTTTAATGATCAAATTAAATTGGTCTTGAGCGTAAACAATTTTTGTTTCTCAGTGTATGTCTCTTTTGTCTCTCTTAATTACCAAGGCTTTAATTACGGGTACACTAAGCACTTTGGGTCAAATTTTATAGATAATGTTTTGCAATTGATAATTATTCGGGAGGGCCAGCTATGAAAGCCTATTGTTTCAAGTAGTTTTTGAAATATTTAAAATTTGTGAGAAGAAGAAAAAAGCAAATTTTGATTAAAATGCAATGTTGTTATTTGGTTTTACCCGTACACCGATGTGTGTAAAGCACTGTATACTCAGTACTTTCCCGAGTCCTGTGAACAAAAATCACAGGCATATATAATATCGGGTGGGATTCGAACCCACGACCTTTGCCAATCTAGAGCAGATGTCTTACCAACTAGACCACCGAGATTGCACGGAAGGTTGTTCGAATCCTATATTTTAGCAGCGGGGACCACGACAATTTAATAGATGTTAAATTTGCATCGGGGATAAAGAATATTGTTATTTGGTTTTACCCGTACACCGATGTGTGTAAAGCACTGTATACTCAGTACTTTCCATTTGCAATGCTTACCTCCTTATGATGAGTATCATTTACTTTACCTACACACGAAGCCTTGTGCATGCTTGTGGATTCATATTGACTTGAATGAAGCCTTAGGTATGGTTGGAGATTAATAGTGACTGAAGATGGGTTGAACATAAAGCCTGAAACAAATAACACATTTCCCAAAATACAGCAATTATATTTGGTCAAGTTAAACAAAAAAGGCATCAGTGGTATCTGCTGCATTGCTTTGCAGCACAAAGCTGCATTTCAATATTTGGCCCAAATTTTGAAAAAAAATTCTGGACTTGCCCATTATGATTTTGTTTTTCTCTTTTCCCCCCTTATTATCAAGTTCGATTTTATGCTTTGAAGTGAAGCAGGCAGCTTCACTGAGACCTATTGCATATTTAAGATTTTTCGAAATATTATGGAATTTTCAACAAAATAATTATTAATCCCCTCCCCAAAAAACAAATATAAAATAAAATATATATAAAAATAGCAATATTTCTCACAATATAGCTAATATCATGGGTCAAGTTAAATAAAATCGCACCTCGAAAAGTTTGCCCCAATTTGATTTAAAATGCTTGACTTACCATTTTTTAAAATTTTTTTAATTTAATTTTTGACCTAATTTTTTAGGTCGATTTTATGCTTCAAACTAAGCAGTTTGACTTGCCCCAGTGCATTTTTTTATATTATTTTCAGCAAAATTATTAATGAAATGTTTCCCCAAAAAAATATCACTATTTTTTCAAAATATATCCTGGGTCAATTTTAATAAAAAGTCATCAGTAGTACATACTGCATAATTGTAAAGCATAAAATCGCACCTTAAAAAGTTTTCCCAAATTTGATAATGCATGTAAAAAAAACAATTTCCCAAAAATACAGCCAATATCGAGGTTTAAGTTAAAAGAAGAGGTCATAGTGCCTACTGCATCATTTTGAACCCCCAAATCAATCCTTAAAAAGTGCCCAAATTTGATAAAAACGCTAGACGATCACCCTTTTGATTTTGTTGTTTTTCAATTTTTGTCCTAATTTTCGATTGGGTGCTTTTCCTCACCGATGCAATTTCGTTTGACAGTTGACCCATTGCGTCTTTCATATTTTTCGAAATATTAAGGATTTTCAAGTCAGCAAAAATTCCTTCAAAATATTATTTTCTTTCCAAAAATATAGGCCTAGCCAGCTGAATATAGCCAATATCGAGGTTCAAGTGTTTAGTGCCTATTGCATCATTTTAAAGCATAAAATCGCACCTTAAACATATTGCGGCCCAAGATTTTATTTAAAAACGCCGGGAAGTTTACCCCTTGGCGTTTAGCCCCTTGATTTTCTCAAATGTTGTGGCCTAATTTTCCAGTTCATTTTGATGCTTAAAATAAAGCAGACATCCTCACCACTTCCATTTCGTTTGACTTGACTTATCATTCATACTATTCGAAATGTGAAGGAGTTTTCACCAAACTCAAAGTAATATTTTCCTACCTGTGCAGCTTTGTTTCGAAGTTAAAAATAGTAGTTATTGCTCAGCAGCAAGACGTGTGGATCTATTTTAATAACAAAGAATGAGGTGAAGGTGCCGAGAAAAAAATGATTATTCAATTTCGAGTCCGTTTTAATGATTGCAGTTAATCTTATTATTCTGTTGTTATTATTAATATTAGTAGTAGGCTAGTAGTAATATTAATTCCAATTTCTACTTTTGTAATCACGACCGGCAATTACTTATTGAATTGCTCTGGAATACGAACGGCAACCAACTAATTTTAATTGGTTCAATCATTCTATAGAGGGCGCGCTTTAGGGAAAATGGACGCCAACACGAGATGAGCCCCACGTATCTCGCAGTCTACATTTTACCAACTTTTAAGGACTAATCATTTGTAATTTAACAACCTTGTCATCATGGAAGAAAACAAGAAGTCAAAGCTTTTCATATCTTCACCACTTGAGCTGAAGGATGATCTCGAAGAGGTAATATTTTGGTATTCATTCCTTATATTTTGTTACGACAAATGTTGGACAGTCAAATCTCCATGACTTTGTGTGCAGTGAACTTATGGCTGTTGATTCTTGTGGTGTTACCCCTTCAAAAGTGAATCGTTCTTGCACAGCCGGCCGGCCTCCTTGCGGTTCGTGGCCGTCCCGGGGTGCACCAATGTAATGATTATTTTTACCATGCATGTTCCTTAAAAAAGAGTTAAATGTGTATAATGTATTTTAACTCACCTTAAGACCTCTCCTTGTCTTTTTTTTTGGTTTATTTGGAAATGCCAAAACTTTGCAAAAGCGGATTGCACGTTTTGTAGTCTGGTGCCGTGGTGTTACAAATTACAATAATAAAGAGAAAGAGTGCAAATTGAGGTTTTAAGTTAAATGGCAGTTTAAAACTCTCGGGGTCGAGGCCGTTTGATAAAGGACCAAGCCGAAGTTGAGGTCATTTATGATCACACAGCCACGACCCTGCAAGGTTTTAAACTGCAGTTTAAGACCGAGTCATTACTCTTTTATTCCCATTCAAAAATTCCCTTTTTTTTTTAAAGTGTAATAATATTTGAAAATCTGTAAACGTTACTTTTCTGTAAGTTTTCAATTCTTGTCACGTCCTCGGGCTCCGTTTCGTGAAGGGGCAAATTGCATACAACGCTCAATATTTCAGCCTACGCACTCGTACGACTGGTAATAGATTTTATATCGAGTACCGGTACCGGTGCGTATTGATTGCGTTACGTGTACATTATTTTTAAATACTATTTACCATGAATATGTTTAAACATGGCAATGTGATCTCCTCTCGACCAATCAGAATAGATAATATGGGGTTCTTATGAATTAGAAAAATCAACACTGGTCAGACTGTCGAGGCCAAAGTTTTACTATTTATTTTTAAATGCAACAAATTCAATAAACTCAATTAGCTACACAGGCTTTTAAACTTACATAAGACATCATCAATTTGTAATCACTGACAGTTACACATGTACACATAAGTTTGCACTTTTATACAGATATGGAAGACATGGTAAAAATTATAAGAACTTTTGGGGAAGAGAAGTTGGTCAGTTACATGTATTATGATCATAATCGATTGTCTCTTATCTGCATAAACCGGTCATTGAGTCGCGGCTGTTACGTTAGCTGCTTGCCCTGAGTTTGTGTAGTTTGGTAGAGTGGTGTTTGGAGTGGGGATGTGACTTGGCTCAAGTTAACCCTTACAGACGAGACAGTTTGGTTAGTGTGTCGCCCAATTCCTCCAATATCCTCTTCTCCTGTGTCACTCCACACCAAATTATTTTGGACTGAGATAAGATTGGTATGCCTAACCCTATGATGACTACTTGTTGTTTGGGTCTACTAGCCCCAGTCCTTCTGAATCATTCACTTTGGCAATTGGATATAGAAGGATTTGGGAGGTACTTAGGGTCAATTTTGAAACCCTTTCAAAAACGGATTTTAAAGGCAAACTACTGGAGTGGTACAAGAAGCTCGCGCACAATAACAAGATACTAAAACAAAGTTGTGTAACACTGAAACACAGATTTATATGAAAGCTGAAAGTCCCACTTACAGTCAAATCTGGTATGTGCAGTTGTGTTTGACATGGGTGTTTGTATATAGGGTAAACTGGCGTAAAAACGCCCGTTTTTAAGGTTTTTTCAAAATATCTCAGCATTGCTAGGAGATACTGGGAAATAAATGTATTGTTTTATCCGATACATATCTCCTCCATTGTGAGCAGACCTAAACTCATTGTAATTATACTGATAAGGTGAAATTTTCCACCGTTTTGGGGAGGAAGTTTGGCGGGCATTTTTACCCGGGTCTCGGGGTAAAAACGCCCACCTAAATTTTTTATGTCAAAAATGGCTTTACCAGAGATTTTCCGTTAGTATTTAAAATTGTTTAATACTAAGGGATACTACATCAAATACAAACAAATTTTTAAACACAGCTGGTTAACTATAACTGCAAACTTAATCAATTGCAACAGGTATTCTTATGTAGCTCGGAGTCGATCATTATCGGACATTTTTCAAAGGCCTTGTAGGCTTTGTATTTGTAGGCTTATGACTGAACAACATTGCTAAGTCTAAAATTAGAACACCCATACATTGTAGCTCCAGCAAGGGTCTACTGGTCCAGGGACATTACCCCAGAAGCTCCCTGATCACTGAAATGCCTTGAAGACTCACGGGAGACTCATTTCATTCTAAAACTAGGCCTGTTTTGTTGCTGTTCAGCAATATTTACCACCAACTCACCTAGGTGTTGACTTTGAACGTGTCTGACTCAGTTTTTTGGTACAATGAACACACAAACATTTTTTCTACCTAAAAATGATGGGTCCACCTACTCTACATGTATTTAAATCAGATGAGTAAATAAATAAATATATATAAATAAATAGATACGACCCTTGACCAATTTAACCGTGACCTCTTTTTCATACCGTATGGCATTGGCAAGTTTGGGGCAATTTCAGAAGCCCATATCTCAAAATCAAGAAAAGATACCCCTACAACAATTTATCTCTAGATAATAACAGCCCAAATTATCAGAATCTGCTGTCAAAATTGGATATAAGACTTATTTTATTATTTTTTGGGGGGGTAACGTATCCACTAAAGCCTACAGAATTTTACAAATCTATTGATGTGAGGGACTTTTTTGTGATTTTGAACCCCTTGTGCCCACATGAAATGTCAGTTTGCTTGTTCTAAGTTTTTTATACGCGGTTAGTGTCTAGGTACATGTGTCTGAGTGCCCCAACTAAGAAAAGACCTATCACAGCTTCATTGGATGTTTGGCAGGGGTAGAAATAGGCCTATAAAAGTCCAGTGTTGAACGCGCTGCAATTGATCAAACCTGAATATTAAATCAACAGAAATACATTGTTTATTATTACTGTGGTGGACCTCCAGTAGCTAAAAGTTACTCATGCCAAAGAATACAGCTATAGAAATTTTTAACATTGAGGTTTTTACAGATAAATGAGGCTACAATAGAGTTTTACATCAAAGATGCTACCGGGCGTTTTTACCCCGAGGCCCCTGATTTTGCTCGGGGTAAAAACGCCCACTCAAAAAAATTTTACTGAGCAATTATCATAATTAATTCTAGAATTTTAATAATTGTTTATTGTGTAATTAAACCTTCTCAATATATATCAACAAAAAAATAGAAAAAATAAAACGTTTTTTTCCTTAATAAAATCATTTGAAATGATACAGGCCAAAGCTACAACGATCAAGTTTTAAACCTTTTTATTCTAATTTGTTTTCAACTTTACCCACATACCCTTAAAATATGACAATGAATTAAATTTATTGTATTATTACTTTTTATATATAAGGTACTTAATAGAAATACATCCCATTTAATAATTCATCTTGTCATTTTTTACTAGCAGTAGAAACAAGTCAAGTGGGCGTTTTTACCCCAGTTTACCCTACTCCATAGGCCATATTTGTCGTGGTCATGGCCGAGTGGTCCAGTTCACCAGCAATCATAGACCCTCCTTTGTGCAACTCTTTGTGATAGCAACCGTGGACCACAATGTTTTCCTTTGTGATAGCAACCGTGTACCTACTATCCCCTTTGTTAGGTCCACGATTTGAATGTGGATACCTACCCACACACACACAGCCCACATGAATTGTGTGCATGCATGTTGTACACAGCGTACCGCTCAAACCACGCACTTCCCCACTTTCAACTAATAACAGCTATGACTTCATGATCAGTCTATGTCAGTCATGTGACAATATAGGTTGAGGTTCAAACTGACAACCCGGAAGTTGTGCAACTCAGCAGTCATCACTAAGATTGTTGTCATTTTTTGTTTAGGTCCCATTCGTATTAGTGGTGAAAATCATGCAAATATGGAAACTAGGCTGAAAGTAATGGCTGAAAGTGCAGTAATAGTGCCAAAAACCTACATTTATAATATTTTGTAAGCCTCCGGTTGGGGATGTTTGGGGAGGAGGGTTTGGTCATTGTAACTGGAAAAGACACTGATGCTGTCTCTGGTCGCCACTCACTAGAACCCATTATGACTCACTATGACCCTAGTTACCCATTTTCAAAGTAGGGTCATACTTTGGTAATGACCCCCAATTTGTTTTTGTATAGCCTTCTTTTTATAAAGATGGTTATGTTAGTAAGCATCCTGCGAAGTTATTTCGTCTTCAGATCCCCCGTTGATTAGGAATCAATAAGAGTATGTCGAAAAATAGGAATCTCCAGAGATTGCCTGCAGGCAACCTTAACTTCCATGGTGTCTGTTTTTGAATGCTGTGGCCAGTGATATGGCTGGTTCCCGCTGTCACCTCACTAAATGTGGATGGATTCAATGTTCACCATGAAAATATTGAGAGAGTTTTTCACTATTTCCTCAACAAGTAGACACTGTATTCAGCTGAAACTTTCACAGGTGACTTTTATTTCTTGATAATTTGCCTATAAAGCAGCATTACGTTGACAATGTGTACTTCTGGTCATAATTTGTGTGAAAATGTGGTGGTTGGATACAGCACTCCCATCCCAATATTTGTGTAAAGATTTTATTTATCAACCCTCCTACTATTTGACCATTCATTATCATCTACTGTAGGCTTTGAGTGACAGATAGACTATGCCGGTCTTCAATATGATATCATTGTGGTTATTGCATGCAGCTCTTACATGCATACAGTCTGTGCACAGTTGTGCTACCATCACTTGTGCAGTGGAATGGTTTCAAATGCTTGGTCAACTCGCTGGAAAATATTACCAAGAGTAGGGCAGTTTCTAAATTATTAAAAATAAGTTTTCAGACTGACATTATTTTTTTCCTTTGTGCAGAAAATGGAGAAAGGTTGTGAGATTCTGATGAAGGTGATGGGAAGCTCCTCTGAGAGAGAGGCTCATGATTCTCTGGTGGCAGTGGTGAGTTGGACACAGTTGGCTCAGGGTCCATGCAGCGTCTGCATGTCGTGGCCGAGCAGTCAAGTTCACCGGACCCAAGCTCTGGTGTTGTCAGCAGCAGAGTGTGGGTTCGAATCCCGGTCACGACACTTGTGCCCTTGATCAATGCACTTGACCATAATTGCTTTGTAAAAAAGTTGGGAAGGTATTGCATTCTGCTCTACCAGCTAGGCTCCTAGTGGATGATACCCAATGCTACATCCTTACGGACTGTGAAGGGGGGGGGGGTAACCCTGTTTCAGCCCTAGGAGTAGGTGGCAACGTGCCCCTGGTGACAGTTGATTTGGGTCGAGAGCCATAAACAGTTAAATGTAGCCCTCACCTTGAAGTGGCCATCCGGCTTTGTGATGTTAGGCAATTCCCCTCATAAATAAAATCAAAACAAACTCTACAGCAATTTCCTGGTCAAAATAGTTGTATTTTAGACTTGGTTCCGAGCAACTCAATCTAGTACAGCACTTGCATGTTAGCAGTTTAATAGATGTTAATATTGCATCAGGGATAAAGTATGTTATTTTGTTTTTGCTCTTACACCGATGTGCATCAAGCACTGTATACTCTGTACTTTCCCGAGTTCTGTGAAAATATCCATATATCACTCGGGTGGGATTGGAACCCCCGCGACCTTTGCCATGCTAGAGCAGATGTTTTACCACTAGACCGGGCTATTTCTGTGGTCAGCAGTCACGTCACTCATCCCTTAAAGATCAGGCATTCAACTTTTCAGCTGATAAGCTGATTTCCTCTTAATTTTTTATTATATAATACACTGAATAAAGTAAAGTGTGGCTGACCATTTCCTCTTGCTTTGCAATTGTAAAGTTACACGTGTTTGAAAGATGCATCACTCGATTTGTTTTGCCAAATTGATTTTGGAATAAATTTTGTGAAGTCAAAAATGTGGTTCTACAAAGTGCTGGACCGTGTTAGTTCACAAAGGAAAAGGAAAACCGCACAACTTTGAGGGATGATTGTGTGAATCATTATATTCTACTTTTGAAACATCTTTTCAACCATAAATGTTTCATAAACGCTTTTTTAGCCCAAAGTGCCCAATCTGAAGGCAATGTGTCCCTTTAAGCCAAGGGTACCATGTACTAGTATTGGTAGTGCACGTAAAAGAACCCAGAACACTTATCGTGGAAGAATAGGGGTTAACCCCGGTGTTTCTGGGGTTCACATAGCAAGCACCCTTGTTTACAGGTTTCCTCAGGCTTGCAAGCTACAGTGATTAAGTTCACTTATGAGGCATCCTTAGTTTCATTACCAGAAATATATAATAATATTTGAATTCGTTATTTTTGTGAACAGGTGTGTAAAGGGATGAAGGAACATGAGGAGATAACACTTGGTCTTCTGTACAGCATTCTAACAAATCCAGCCACAGCGCCTAAGGTAGAGACATGTCATGCATGTATTTGTTTAAATAGCGTTTTTCAAATGACTAAGCCAGAAAACAAAGGACATAATGAGGTAACCATTATTAAGTCAGGATGCAAGGAAAAAACCCCAAACTATCACTGATAAGGGCTGTTCTGTAAGCAGAAAACTTCTGCTTACATGTACATGCCTTTATGTAATTGGCCCCTGGATACATCATAAAACTTTGCACATAAAGGAGAGCCCATTAACATAATACATAAGATATTATGGTCAAATCCCAGTTGAAATAATGTGAGCTAGCTGGGAGGTTGGGTTGGTTTGGTTTGGTGGTATCTTTCCTCGCCTTCCACCTCTAGGACCCCGGTTTAAATCCCGCCGGGGGCACTCTGTGGATTGGGTTTTCAGTCCCTATGATTGCGTGGGGTTTCCCTGGAATAATTCTCTGGGGTTTTCCTCCCACATCTAAAACTGAAACTTCCTTCCTTGTCTACTCTCCATTGCGTTCTTGGGTAGTGCAGTGATTAAGTTCGCTCTTCTGAGAGTCCTTGGCTTCACAACCAGAATAACTGAAATTTAATTAAATGAAACTTATCATTCTTCTTGGCCCTGTGTAGACTTACAGAGACCTTGCATTGATATCAAGAGACGGTCTAGCCGTTGCCTGGACCAAACTCAACCAGATTGTTGTCGACAAGTACACCAAGCTTCAGGAAGGTGTCAGAAAGCAGGTGAGATAATACATCTCTTAAATCACTGGAGGGCGGACAGGGTTCTCCCCAGGATTTGTCAAAATTTTGGGGCATTCTGGACCGACATTTTGCAAGTTTGGCCAAGCATGCTGAATTGAAATGAGGTCCTCAGACTGTTTTTTAACTCAGTTTCAAAAGCTCTACTGTGCAATCTGGAGTTTTGTTAATGTTTCTTTTAACTGATTATTGGGAATTTGATCATAAATCTATATTTTAAAAAAGAAATGTATTTACAAATTTGTGGGGGTCAAATCAGTCTGTTATGCGTGTGAATAGTTTCGTATCTTAATTTCAACAGCAGTTAAATTATTAATAAAGGCTGAACAAGTTTTGAAATGTATATTTGACGTTTTCTTCCTTTACAAATAGTGCCTGCAGGAAGTCCATGCTTTGTGGCTCTTTTCTAAATATTTATTAATGCATTACTTTTTTGTACAGCTTGTTTGGGTCACAAAGGAGATGGTGAAAAATTCTGTGACCGGTATCGTCAATGTGTGTTCTTCTCTCATAAAACAAATTGCAGGTAGGTATTTCATACTTGATGTTATGATTTTATATTTAGCTCATTTTAACCTCACTGTCTTTGTGGAAGGTTCACTAATTATGAAGTTCATATTTTTTGTGCTTAGCTGCTTTTTGTGCTGAAGCAGCTCTGTGAAATTGGGCCCTAGAGCATGGGTGCCTCCATTTCCATCTTGAAGTATTTGGTAGAAAGAAGTTATTTGAAACTTTCATATCTTTGCATAATACTTTTGATTCTGTTTGTATATTTATTACACATCCAACAGCTGCCAATAAGCAGGATGAATAGGAAACAAGAAGAAATATTCAGTTTTAGATGTGGGAGGGAAGGGAAAACCCTAAATAGGGAAAACCCACGCAATCAGGAAGGAACTGAAAACCCAATCCACATGCAAAGGCCTCCGGACTGAGGTGGGATTCGAACCAGGGTCCACAGAGGTGACAGGCAGGGAAAGAAACCACTGAGCCAACCAGATCCCCTATTACAACATGGATACATTTGCAGAAATTCTTTCATCTTGTGTGATCTCCTGTAAGTTTTTTGTGATTCTCTTTTATGTTTGGCTTAACACCAGGTGGAGATATCAGTCCAAAGAATGTGTGGCTGGCTGAAGCTCTGCTGGATTTATTCACCGAAAACAAGTAAGTGTTAATTTAAGTAAGATTTGGACCTTTCCATTGTGTGGGATGTAAATCAAGTAACTAGCTTGTGGATGTCAACCATGTGAATTAAACTCTTAAAGAGGGACTTCAAGGTCAAATGTTTATTGAAATCTAGAGGATGGAAATGAATTAACTCTTCTTTCTCACATCTTTCTCCCTCCCTCCCATCCGTTCTGCTTTACCCCCCACCCCCACCTACACCTGTTCTTCTTGTGGCTTTGCCCTTAACCATGTGTCTCCCCCCTTCTATAAAGAACTGTATATGACGCCTCATACGTTTTCTAAAATTTGCTTTTCAATACATAATTTTCACTCGACTGGGGGAGAAGCTTAAAAAATGACAAAAGCTTTAGCTTTTTGAACATTTTGAGTGCGTTCCGGTCTTACTATTTTCTTTGCATGTCCTTTATAAACTTTCTTTATGATGCATATATATCGAATACCATCAAAATTATTTTGGTCACACTTGGTCTCATCTCATGATTTGCTTGCACACGGCTACTTGTATGATTTCGCTCTTCCCTCTACACAAACAAATGATGTTATATACCTTTATGAGCAAAAATTGACTAAAGCGGGACTTGAACCTGCGACCTCTGGATTAATGTGCCGGTGCTCCACCATCTGAGTTATCTAGCCCTGATGTTGGCTGCCTCCCTATTTTGTCAGCATCTTTGTTTAGAGGTGCCAGTCAGAAGCTATTCAACCTGTAACTGCTGTATAGCCAGCAATCACACCCAAGTTTATGACAGCAGAGGGATCGCCTTTAAGGGATGCAACTTTTTAGTTCAAAAATCTAGTAATAAACCACAAGGGAAACTGACAGGGTAAAATTTAAACAATTTGGGGTTGAACATGGACAAATTTACAAGAGCAGAATTTGAACCTGTGACCTCCGGATTAATGTGCCGGCACTCTACTAACTGAGCTATCTTTCCCTTGTGTTTTATTACTTGACTTAATTACTTTTACTAAATACTTCTGTCCTAGATCATGGTTAGACAAATATCCAGTATTAATGGCAATGGTGCTGTACACTTACCTGCGAATCATAGAGGACCACAGCTCACCGATGTTAGCTAGTCTGAGGCAAAAGGAAGTGGACTTCTGTATCGGACTTCTTAGATCAAAGGTCAGTCAGTCATTCCCAAGATGCATCTGGTAAGAGTAGGGTCATACTTTGGTAATGACCCCAAAAAGAAATTATGTAATTTTTATTTGAAAGCCTACTCGATAAATGTGGACGGATTCAACGTTCTTGATGAAAAATACCTTGACGGTTTTTCACTGTTTTCTCAACAAGTAGGCACTGTATTCTACTGAAACTTTCACAGGTGACTTTTATTGTATCTTTCTTGATAATTTTGTCAATAAATCAACATCATGATGAAAAAAACAAAACAATGACCCTACCTTTAGCACTTGGACTGCATGAGGTCTTTTTCACCATTTTGATACAAGCCGTTTTCAGACGCTATGGTCTCTAAAGCACCTTGTAAACCATTACATGGTGCTTTGTAAAGGAATTGGTCTCATACTTCAAAAACGTAGCTCCACAATACCTTGCAGGAAAATAATGAATGTTGAAGCACCTTGAGTGTCACTGAGTGACCGATATGTGTTATATATAATAAGACACTATTATTATATTTTTATATTAAAGGGAAGCAGCTCTACAAAATTGGACCCAGAGACCATAAATGACAGTTTTATTTTGCTGACGTTCCAAATGTTATCTCTTGGTTTTTAAAGTGCTGTTATCTTCTTCTTGTTCCCCAGTTCATGGAATGCATCAGAATAGGCAGAGATCTCCTGAGACTTCTTCAAACCGTCGCCAGAATACCAGAATTTGAGAATCTTTGGAAGGACATCATTCACAGGCCACAGTCCTTAAACTCGCAATTTACCGGTATGCTTACAACAATTGTTTAAGATTGTGCCGGGTCTAAAACAAAGCATTGTCATTGTTTTGTTGCCGCTTTGGGGTTTTATGGTCCCTTTGGGAAACAAACTATATGAAAGGTGACTTTTTCCATGCAGAACCAAAATTCCAAACAAACAAACAGACAATAAACTTTTATTCATAAATGAAATGAAATGAAATGGAATGGAATGATCTGGATGCCTGTATTCAAACATCTCCTTAAGACATTCTTGTTCCGAGGCAATCCTAACTTGTTTGTTTCTGTTTCTTTCTTTCTTTATTTATTTTATCTTGTTTCCTGTCAACCGCTTCATTCTTTTGTAAAACGCCATATAAATGCTCTGTATTATTAATACAATAGGAGGGTTAATGCCTGATGCAGTATTTAGGATGCCATTGGGATAATAAATTATTAAATCACGCTTTTTATTACAAATATTTAATACAGCATTTGAGAGAAACTTCTTGTTGTTGTTTATCTTTTGCAGGGGTCTCTCAACTGATGGGTCAGAGAACATCTCCAAAATACCTCGCCTGCAGACTCACCCCAGATATGGAGAAGAAAGTCATATTTCTCACATCAAAGGTTGGTATTGGAGTGTGAATAAACTAAAATCAATGTGTTTAAACCATTGATGTACATTAATATTGACTGGATAGGACACGTCAAGCGCGTTGTACACTTTCGATGATCAACGGTGTGGTACACAGTGTACTTGTTCTAGGGGATTTACAAGTGAAAACACACATTAAGCCTTAAATGAAGTTACAGTTTACGTTTTGTCTGATGATCACCTCCTCAAAACCCTGAAACGAGGCACATTGTCAGGACATGCTGACATATTTTAATATTGCCATTGTCTTAACCACATCGTACACATTGGTCAGCTCATAATGCCATGATATCCTAAGCTGGACCATGCCACATGTCCTAGAGGGGGTGTCAATCAACAGGGGACAGTGATTTGGTTATGAGGGGCAGGACAAAACTCTTTCAGCATCCTTTGTGTACAAAATTGATCTGTCAATTGTCAATGGTAGATGAACCAAATTATTAAAATTAAATAATTAAGCAAACATGAGCTTTAATTTACCCAGGCAGTACCCGGACATGTAATCAACATACTTGGGTAAAGAAATATTTACCAATCTATGACCCTACCTTTAAATAGTTGTTCAATTTCTTGTAAATTATGATTTACTTTTTTTCTTGACAGGTCCGGTTTGGTCAGCAAAAAAGATACCAAGACTGGTTTCAGAAACAAGTAAGTGTATGACCAATGAAGTTAAAGCTATTTAAACCTTAAACACTATTCTTGAAGGCAGCCTCTCCCAATTTCATGCTTCAAGTGAAGTATCCTTGCCAGGTTATTAAGGTTTACAGCATTTTGTTAGCGAACCAATCAAAGGTGACATTTTCAAAACTTAGAAGCCTGGCGTTTGTGCATATTTAATAAGCCTCAGAGTATGAGCCTTTTTGAAAACCATGGCTTCAGTTTCAGCTTTTGCTCTATGCTGGGTTGCTGATTTTGAAGTCGTCTCCTTCAAAGTAAAGCAGGAGGACGGGGCAGGGGTTTGGAAAAGGGCGTTTTGTTACCCTGGTGATCAGGCTTACGGAGTACCAGTATGAGCCTTTTCGTCAACCATGGCTTTGGCTTCAGCTTTTGCGCTACGTTGGGTTGCTGATTTTGAAGTCATTTCTTTCAAAGTCAACCAGGCAGACAGAGTGTGGTTTGAAAAAGGGCCTTTTCTTACCTTGGTGATCAGGTTTACTGAGTACCAGGACCATATTTTAACCCCAGAACTTATTGTCCCTAGAAATGAAAGTTAGTTTTGATCGCAGGGCCCAATATCCATTATTCATAAATAACAGCGCTCTTTATAACGAGAGTTGACTGAATAGGCGTTTCCCCGGTGTTTCTGGCAGTGGCTGCTGAATGCCCCAAAGCACCTTGTAAACCCTTTCCATGGTGTTACATAAATGAATCTCATAAATCAAAAACTTCAAAAACCTGTCTGGAAATGGTCAATGATAAGTGCTTTGAGATGCCCGTTGATAAAGCGCTATATAAAAACAGAATGATGTTATTATTATTATAGAGTTAATACTGTGCTTGGCTAAGCAAAAAAACCAGTTGCTTGCTTGGGATACTTTCCCGAACACAAAGTTGTTTTCAAGACGTACTACTTGTGTTAATCCCACACCTTTCTCTACACAGTACCTCTCAACTCCTGAAAGTCAGTCGTTACGTTGCGATCTGATTCGCTACATCTGCTGTACAGTCCATCCTTCCAACGAGGTGCTGTGTTCTGACATCATTCAACGCTGGGCTGTGATTGGTTGGCTTCTCACGACGTGTACTGTAAGTTCTAAATAAACATTTCTCACACAGATTGTCTGATTGGCTATTTGAAGTTGTGAGTCTGGTCAAATTTTTGGATGAATCTTAAATCAACTGAATGGCGTGTCGTGGCCGAGCGGATAAGAGCACCGGACTCAAGCTCTGGTGTTTCTGATCAGCAGAGTGTGGGTTCGAGGCCCGGTCCTGACACTTGTGTCCTTAAGCAAGACACTTAACCATTATTGCTGTGTCCTTCGGATGGGACGTAAAGCCGTAGGTCCCGTGTGTTAAAGAACCCGGTGCACTTTTTGTAAAGAGAAGGGGTTCGCCCCGGTGTTCCTGGTTTGATTGGCTGCATGTTGGGCCACAGCACCTTGTAAACCATTATATGGTGCTATGTAAAGGAAAAAGGTCTCATACTTCAAAAACGTAGCTCCACATACCTTGCAGGAAAAATACTGAATGTTGGAGCGCCATGAGCATCACTGAGTGCTATAAAAGAAGCCGCTATTATTGTTAATATTTTTCTATTTGGCAGTCCAATGCAGCGGCTTCTTGTGCCAAGTTGGCGCTGTTCTACGACTGGCTACTCTTCAACCCATCAAGGGGCAATATTATGGACATAGGTAAGTGCCGTAAACTCCATATGGAAATAATCTCTTTGCCCATATAACCTTTATTTACAAAAAGAGTGACCGTGTACTTTCCAGGGCCTTTATGACAGGCAAGATACTGCACTGGTCATATGGGGAAGTCTGACATTTTCTGTCATAATTTCCACGTAAATTCAAAAATTATAGCTGAACAAGTTTTGAGATGTACCCTATTTTTTCATATCAAAAGTCGATAAAAATCAGAAGCTACAATGGCCTTAAAATAAAATGTTTTCTTCTATTTAGGCGTGTACCTCTTATTAGTTTGCTGTCCTTCGCATACTTTTCTTCTGTTATGGTTCACTTGTGGATTTTGGTTTAACTAATTTTGTGCAAAATATTTGGGTTATTGGTTGTTGTAGATGCAACCTTCAATTTTGTAAATAATTTTGCTGCCTGTGGATTTTTAATGAAATTTGTAAAAGTTGTAATGGATTTTTCTCTATATTTTTAATAATTGTAATTGATCTTTCTTGTGTAATTTGTCAAATTGTTATGACTTATCTGTTCCTGTTGTACTTTGTTGTGCCTTTGTAGATGTTTATTGTCTAGATCGTCTTTAGATAGTGATTATTTTCGCTGTTTGGTGATCCTTAGGCTTGATCTATGTAGTCCAACTTATATTTTTAGCTCTTTGTATGTATTCTTTGTGTGCCTGGAAATAAATAAATATTTATTTAAATATATTTTGTGTCCACAGAGCCAGCAATTCTTGTTATGCATCATTCCATGAGGTCACATCCTGCCATTACGGCAACATTGCTAGACTTCCTTTGCAGAGTAAGTAACTTTCTAATTTTTTTTTATGATTAGCAAATATCAAAAATATTTTTTTGATTAATTTCAATCTGAGTCATAAAGTTCACACTTGGTCAATCCTCCAGAGAAATTCGTCCGTCTGAATTGCTGTCAAAGTAAAGGGAATAGCATTTGAAGGACCACACAAACCACCATGGCGTGTTGTGGCCGAGCGATCAAGCTCACCGGACTCTTAGCTAGCTCTGGTGTTTCTGATCAGCAGAGGGTGGGTTCGAGTCCCAATCTTGATACTTGTGTTTTAAGGAAGAAACGCAGAATTAAACAAGCAATAACTCAAGGTTGAACCCTGGAAAACTCTTGAAAACCTAAAAAAGCGTCGAGGCTGAACTCGAGTTACCGCCTGTATAATTTTGCATTCCTTCCTTAAGCAAGACACTTGACCATTATTACTTCATCCATCAGACGTAAAGCCATAGGTCTCGTGTGCTGTGTGATGCACCCCAATTACACTTATGTTTAAGAGAAGGGGTTCGCTCCTGTGTTCCTGTCAGTAATTTTGTGCCACACCACCTTGTAAACCGTTACAAGGTGCTACCTGTATAAATATACATGTAAAGGAGGAATACAACATAAAACAGGGGGTAACTTGAGGTAACTTGAGGTTAGCTTAGAATTTGTTTGAGGTTTTCTGGGGTTATCCGGGGTTCAACCTCGAGTTACCTCGTGTTGCCGCTTGTTTAATTCTGCATGTCTCTCTGAAATGGGTCTTAATTTCTAACATACCTGTATACAAAATAATGAGCGCTTTGGGACATCTTTCAGGAATGAAAAGCGCTATATAAGAACTGCGTATTATTATTATTATTATCAGCAATTTATGCTTATTACCAATGTGCACCAAATCCCAGACACAACAGGAACCAAAATTTGATGAAATCTTCACGGTTTGTTGTATGATGTATTTATTGGAAACTAGATGATGGTAGAAAATTGTTATGCAGCTTTATTAAAATTTGACTCGGCTCTCAGAGCAACCTCTTCTCCAACATGTTTTGAAGCGTAGGCTGCCCTTAGTAACACTCATAGCAACAGCCGCAGCCGTATTTGCTAATTCTGGCATGGCCTATCTTAAATTGATCTCTACCCTACAAAACCTCAAATTCTACGTAGCAAAATGTATTTGTGACATTCATTTAAGAAAACCGTACAAGATGATAACAGTGAGTTTGTATTTCTACTAACCAGTGTGTGTTCACAATGAGTCTGTATTTGTACTAACCAGTGCGTGTTCATCTGTCTTATATTGCAGGTAATTCCAAACTTCCATCCTCCGTTAGAGCAACAAATAAGGCAAGGCGTGATGTCGTCTCTAAGATTTCTGCTGGAGAAGAGAGTTTTACCGTAAGCTATCAAGAATGGAGTGTCTTATAGACTGTACAAGTCTCATGTGTATTTGAACTTTCGGGACCAAGTTGGTCCCAACCATATTGAGTTGTACGTGTGCGCCGTTCGGTTTCTTCAAATACTTGAGTTTGACGTAGTTTATTGCTGTACAAATTATATCATATTGTTGGGAAAGTAAAATTTTGCCATGAAATATATGAAAGTAAAATAAATTGAACAAATCAACAACAAAAACTCAAGAGTAACACTTGACCTGCATTTCTGGGTGCTTGTATACAATTAAGAATTTTGCCCAACTGAGCAATGATGTACAGAGATTTATCTCACTTCCAAAGACTTAAAAACCAGATGTGCTAGGCTTTTCATTCAGAAGTCGTACCTTACCACTCTTCAGGCAATTTCACAGGCTTCAATCAACCAACATATTGAGTTCCACGAATTGGTTCATCCGTTGATGATGTAGCAAGTCGAGCAAACAGGTGGATGACAGGGCCTTTTTATATCGTTGCCCTTCAGTTATTGAACAGCCTATATGACCCATCAGAAAATGCTTTTTCCTTCAGAAAGGCTCTCAAGACCCCACCTGTTTCCTATTAAACTGTAATTGCAACTGTAACTGCTTCTTGTCTTTTCCTTTTTAGACCCTTTATCCTCGTGATTTAAAGGCACTGAATAATCTACGGTAGTTTTTTTTATTTTTATTAAAATTAAATCCATTGATTGACTAATCATTTTTTTCCCTGATTAGTGAAACACCAATCTTGTGCAGAAGTTCACACATCTTTATCTAAAAAAGAAAGTTACCAGACAAAATGCCATTTAAAGGCATCATACACGTTTGGTAATTGTCAAAGACCAGTGTTCTCACTTGGTGTATCCCAACATATGCATAAAATAACAAGCCTGTGAAAATTTGGGCTCAATTGGTCATCGAAGTTGCAAGAAAATGATGAAAGAAAAAGCACCCTTGTTGTACAAATTTGTGTGCTTTCAGATAGGAATAAAAACTTCTTGCAAGAAGTTTTTATTATTTTTGTGAGAAATTACCTCTCTCTCAAAAACTACGTTACTTCAGAGGGAGTCGTTTCCTACAATGTTTTATACTATCAACAGCTCTCCGTTGCTTGTTACTAAGTAAGTTTTTATGCTAATACTTGTTTTGAGTCATTACCAAACGTGTACGATACCTTTAAGAATTGACGAATGATGTTTATGATTTGTAGATCGCTAGCGCCGCTCTTTGACAGCGGTAAGCTGGACAGGGAGCTCAGAGCAATGATCAGGGACACCTTCGCAGAGTTCTGCGCTCCATCTACACCCACCACACCAACCACGCCTACATTACCCACACCACCAGAGGGTAGGTACCTTACTTTGGGCAGTTAATTCCACCTTGAGGTGGACTGGGGGGGTGTTCATCATGGTAACGTTAAATGAGCTGAAATCTTCACAGGATTTGTAATCATTTAGTGTATAGACCCATTGCATATGACGTCACACTCTCAAAAAGGAGGCAGATCATTGGATGATAGCTGTTCTCTGTTCGTAAAAACGTGCGCGTGACCTCAGCATATTTGTAGCGTTTCGCGTTATGCAAGGGGGATCTATTGATTTCTATAGACCCCGGAACGCGCCTCCGACAATGCGCGTCATTTTGGGTGTCAAAACTCTCTTTTGTGCATACGATTTCGTTTGTATACGATTTTGACACCCAAAATGGCGGACAGGATAGGCGCATGTGAGTACGCTGCGCGTTGTGCAAGGGGTCTATACTTTCATTCTGATAACGTATACATTTCAAAACAATATACAATATACTAAAGGCGTGTGAATTGCCAGGTTTTTTCCTGATTTCGTCTGTCTCCCTGCACCGATGGATTTTCTTGAAAGAGGCGAAATTACCATCACAGAGATGAAAGCCTCTGCCCTAGTTATGACCAGACCAATATATATTTATTTGAAATGATGTGAAGAGTCAGTAAATTTGTAATCTGTAACTTCCTGCAATTCTATGGGATCAACTTCTCACAAAATTGAACCGTTACGAAATTTGCAGGATTTTTTCAATTTTTTTTCATTTTTTTTCAGCTGTAACAACAGAAATTTTTCTGATTCCTATTTATGATCCCTTTTCTCAAGTACTCAATCTAGTTTTGTCTTTTGTGTCTCTGTAACCGTTTAAGTGTATCATCTTTTTGATATTGCTCAGGTTTTTTCTTCTAACCCCCTACCCCCCTCCTCCACCCCTACCCACCCCACATCCACCCCACTCCCAACCACTTCCCCAAAAAGAAATTAACACGCATTCAAATTACAAAATTTTCCCCTAATCCACTCAAAACTAGGGTTTCTTTCTAGCTATTAATGCATTCAATTTTGTTTTCGTGCACACTTGATTTCGTTTTTCTCATTAAGATTCGTTTCAGTCATTCTATTTCATTTATAGGCATTCAGACTACACTTTGACCATTCTAAAGTTTAGTGTCTACTACCTATTTACACTTGATGAAATTGAACGGTTGACCAGCTCTTGCTGCTGGCTTTTACGAAATTGAATGAGTCTTGCGGCCTAATGAAATTGAATGATCTTATTTTACCAGTGAATGATGAACTAGTGAAATTGAATTACTCCTTTTGACTGTTGAATGCTGTTTCAATGGAGCATTCATTTTGAAACGAAATTGAAGGAGCCGGGTGTTAAAATGAATGAATTTTTGTTAAAATTGGCCAGGGAAACCTATAATAAAAATAAATAGATAAATAAATTGTTTGCTTTGTTAATCACATGTTTTTTAGTGGATGGTAAAGGAGAGGTGGAGTCATCTAACAATGACCACGGACCACTGCAGAGATTACCATCTGAAGATGCGACATTCAGTGATGAGGAAGAAGAAGATAGATGTAAGTTATCATAAATAGAGAGGTTTTGCAGAGTCGCGGATACAAATACGCATACAGATATCGTAACCGTACGCGTTCGCGTCAAGCGTGTTGTGTAGTTTTGTTTCGCAAATTCTAACGAATACAGCCACAGGCTACGCTCATCCGTCACCTAATTTTTAGTCCATTTCTCTCTTTTTCTCAAGCGTGGTGGTTAACAAATTCCAAACTACATCCATGTATGATACCTCTAACAGACATGGTGAAAACCTGGTGCCTTAAAAAATAACAATCCACTACAAAAACACGAAAAAACAATACTCGTTGTTTACTTACGTGAATGGCGGCAGATTCCCTTTTCGAACAACTATTCTAACTTGTGTACAACGTTTATACGTCTCATGGACCGCAAAAAGTGATGACGTATTATGACGTATCCGTTCGCGTAACAGTATCGGTGACTCTGCGAAACCTCTCTAATAATGACAATTGAACGCTATCAAAAGGCATTGCAATAAACAAACCAAACTACCCCCAATTCATTAAGTCCAATTCTCAGGTTTCATTTTGATGGACCTGCTTCATGCTCAAACCAACTGTTCTTTCCAAGAGACCAGGGGGCCGATTTCACAAAGAGTTTACATTCATCTGAACTGTGTATCAATCTTAAGTTGCTAAGCAAAGTGTGATGTCACAATAGAAATCACTATGGTAATACTGACAACTCATCTTAAGATGAATATTAGTGCTTTGTGAAATTGGGCCTAGACACCACATGTTGAGTGTAGGGATACTTTTTTGTTTTGCGCCAACGTGATGCCAGAAGATAAAAGTTCCTTGTGTGAAACATTGCCAATAAATTACTCTCACTGACATCGCATGCGGCTACTGTTTGCCCATTGTCTGCCATTTTTGCAGGTATGATATTCTTCCTACTTTAGTCTGATTTCTGGGATCTTTTTTATACTTGGAAAAATCAGAAAAGTTGTGAAATAGCCTGAAAAGTCTGTTAAACACTACAGTGTTATCATTTAGGCTTCGAGAAAAACTCTGCTAGGGTTGAAACTATGTTTTGCAAAAATTAAAGTAATGCACATCAATTTTATGGATAACACAGTATGCAACACGGATACATGGAATTATGTGCAATGCTTGGCGTGTATTTTCATTTGTTCACATTGCGCACCTCGCATTACGCACAAGGGATGCTGGACACATAGACTTCCGGCCTGACAGTGGCTGTAGCTTTTTAGGATCCCTTGGTTTCATCATCAGAAAGATTTCAATAAAAAAGGTTGTTTTTTTTAGACACAACATTTTTGACCTTAACCCTTTAGAGACCGTAGCGGCCGCAAGCAGCTTGTACCAAAATGCCAATAGCGGCCGCAAATGGCTGCAAGATCTGATCTACTTTCACTCTACGAAGAAGGTCAATGTAAAGGTCATGACCTGAATTGACATTTTCCAATGTTTCTCATGTTAACATAGTATCTATGTTTCTAAAAACAAAACAAAATTTCTGATTAACAGTTTTTCTCAGACACTTTTACAAGAGAAAAAATTGTTTCAAAAAATCAACAACAAAACCATGTCTGGGCATATAGTGATGATTGTACAGAAATGAATGGTCTCCAAAGGGTTAAATAATGAAAAAAAATAAAAATTGAAAACAATTGGGAAATGATTTTGTTTTTGCTTGACTCTCTCCCTGTTCCTCTTTGTTTTGTCTTTCTTCAGCGTTGAGGCATCGTCTTCAAGACACTGCTATGTTCCGTCCCATTAAGCAGGAAGAGGAGGTAGACCTAGAGCTGTATTTGGATCAACTAGACGGAGAGATTAAAGAGATGTGCTCAATATTGCACAGTCAGAGGTACCAAATCCCTTAATAAGATGAAATAATAATAATAATAATAATAATACCAGGAATGATATTCTTCCTACTTTGGTCTGATTTCCGATTTATTTGCCCTCGGAAAAAAACAGAAAAATTTGATTAAATAGCTTGAAATGTCTATTAAAGCCTACACAATGTGTACATGTAGGTTGTGCTTGATCACACCTGAGGGCGTCTGAAACAAGGAGAACTAATTGTTCCAGTGAGGTTCTTTGTTTAAAAATATCAGTATATGTCTTACCTTACAGAGAGTCCGACATAGAGACACAGTGTGAAACTATGGAAAACCTATGTAGCGTCATTCTAGAAATGGTAAGAAACGTTTCACTTTAGTCTCAGGTGTTGACTTGCTCTTCAAGAACATCACAGTAAACTTCATCTTGTAAAATTTAATCATATTCCTAGAGTCAGTGCAGTGTAGACGACGAAGTTAGTTGCTGGACTAAAATAATAAATCTTATCAAGCCAGCCTGTTGGCACTAGGGCTACCTACACTTGAATATCACCGTTTGAGAGCTGACATAATCCAGGACCCAATTTTATAGAGCTGCTTAAGCACAAAAAGTAGCTAAGCGCAACAAAATTTTGCTTACCAGAATAAGGTTACCAGCCAAACTACCATGTCACATGTACAATTTGTGACTGGTATCCTGCTCATTTCTGCTTAGCAGAAAGTTGTTAAGCAATATTTTCTGCGTAAGCATCTCTATGAAATTCGGCCCAGGTCTTCAGGATTTTGAAGAATGACATCAACCATGTGGAGATACCCAAACTTCTTTCAATTGTCTTTAACTCGTTCTACATGTGGCCATAGCATGAAGCTTTACAAACAGCAGTGTAGACTCTGTGCTAGGAAGTACAGCTTCTCACATCGAGTTGTCGACAATTGGAACAACTTGTCAAATGAAATTGTCTCGGCTCCTTCTATTAACCTATTCTAATACAAAACCAAATGTACGTTTAGTGTTATTTTTCCAGACATTTTTGCTGATCGGGCACTTGTGTACGCTGCTCCCAAACTATGGAATAATCTCCCTCCTCGTATTAGACAGCATCTTAACTTAAGTCCAAGTAATTAACCCATTTGTTTCACGGTTAATTCTTTCTAGTAAGAGTAATTTTTATGTTTTCTCACAGGTATCGCGCAGTATCAATGTTTGTTATTATTATCTGCTTGACCCTTTTATTCTCACAATTTAAACATTTCATTCAATTATTTAAAGGGTGTCTCTCCAAAACTTGAAGGCAGAAATTCTTTGTTTTGATTTGTTCAACTGGTTGATGTAACTAGTAGCATGTAAAAGAAAAGAAACTGTGACGATTAAACTCAAAACTGAAGTCATGACCTTTGCTGGCTAATTGGGATTTACTTGAAGGTCAAACTAGGGATTTCCTTTGACCTAATTTAGTCACTAGCCGATTGTAGTCAGGTGTTCTAACTGGCATTTAGCCAGTGGACCACTGTTATGGAAGAACGCTGCAAATACTTCAATCACTGCAGCTGGCTGTGGCCTCTTATTGTCATATGGGTTCAAGAAGCTAGATGGTTGCTGAGGTCTCGTCAGGGTTCAATTCGGGTCCAGCATTCTTATAACTAGTAAATAATGTAAAATGATGTTAGACGAACCTTCTTGTGAAATCAAATATGGACTAACGTCCGTCTTTTCTTGTATGCAAAATTGATAAAACTTGTGTTGATTTTCAGGATGATTTTGACAGTGATGTAGCGGGTCCCCTAGCCATGTTCCTGTGCAGCTTATATAAAAATGACATTACCGGTGAAGCCCTGCCGGATGAAATTACGGATGAGTAAGTAGGACCGACCACTGGCCACATCTAAAAGCCATTATCATGCTGCCACCATCTTGGTTAAGTTCCTTGTGTCCAATAGCAGTAGCGAATGATAATATTCATCATACAAAAAGGAACCAGACTTTTTTTACTTCCAGCCTCAGTTTGGTTTCATTGATTTGAGTAGGAGAAAATCAAGATGGCGGCACCATGATAAAGGTCTATTGTGCACATTCCTATTAGGCTCTGGTAATTACACTCATAGTATGTTGGTTTTGACAGAGCCACGACAGTGTGTACTTGGGAACTTAATCGCTCTTGAAACTGGATGCTCCTAATTAAAACAAATAATAATGGTAACATTTCTTGGTTTGTGTGCTGCCACCTAGTGTTTCAAAATTGCCAATTCAGTTGAAGTAGTTAAAATCACTTTAATAATTGAATGCTCTAAATGGATCTTTTTGTCTTATTATCAGAACCATGGAGGACTCTCTGGGAAAACCTATATTTGTTATATTTAGGTGAGTATTTATTTCCCCAAAAAGTTAATCTCCTAATTTCATTTTTTAAGAGTAGATCACAAATTATTTATTTACTAGAAAAACGGGCATGCAACTTTTCAGCTGATCGGCTTGGTACATATGGGGCTGCTTTTACCACAGAATTCTGCGCTTCTTGCACCCTGTAAAGCCCAGGGGCCAGTTTCATAGCGCTGCTTAAGGGTAAGCAAATTTTCGTGCTAACTATAGCAGAACAATTTGCTTAAGCTTAAGCATATTTCACGGGTTAGCAAGAAAATTAAGCAGCCAGCTTGTGCGTTCACCATGGATTTTCATTGTTACGTCATTCATTTTCAGAAGCACCGGAAGGTTAGCATGCCTCTGTGTGCTTACGGTTAGCAGCGCTATGAAATGGAAACTTGTGCAGTAAGCTAAAAAATCGGCCGTTAGCAGCTCTGTAAAATTGGGCCCATGATTCTGTGGGCTGTAAGGGAAGAATTCCACGGCAAGAAAATGCCATGGAATTGAGCCCTGATTTCCTCTTGTTTTTCTTTTAAAATACTAGTGCCCTAAAAAACTGAAGAACACTGTACAAAGTCTTGTGTGCTCAGCCAGGGTTTGAAATTAGCGGTCGCCTGGTCGCCAAATGCGAGTGAAAACAGCTAGTCAAAAACCCTTCCTTTACTAGTCCACTGGGCGGGTAAAAAAAAAGTGTTCCTTGTCATAATAAATATTGGGTACGGTGGTAAAATATCGTAGAGAGATTATCTTTAAGTTTGTAAAATGGTTTGACAGATCTTTAAATTTGCTAGAGTTGATGTCCCGCCAGGGGGCACCATGTGGATTGGGTTTTCAGTCCCTACTTGATTGTGTGGGTTTTCCCTGGAATAATTCTGCGGGGTTTTCCTCCCACATCTAAAACTGTCACTTCCTTCTTTGTCTTCTCTCTATTGCGTTATTGGCTAATGTATTCATTAAGTTCGCTTCTCTGAGAATCATTGGCTTCACAACCAGAATCAATCAATTAATAAATAAATAAATAAACTAAAAAATAAATAAATAAATACATAAATAAATAAGTAAATAAATAAATTTCGGTATTTGCAACAACAGCATAAACCTATAATCACATTTTTCTTTCAGGAATCTGAGCGCAGACGCCGAGCAAGACTCATGTCCGTTACAGCTCCTTACGCTAGTCTGTATGATGTATGAGAAACAAGCCCAAATTGGTTACAATCTCCTGTACTTCCTACATGCAAGGTCAGTCCACAGAGTCCGTTACTTGTTACCCTCCATCATTCCTCCACATCCCCCAAATCCATCACAGTCAAGTCACAAACTCAAGGACAGATATTGCAAAACTTGAAAGGAGTCTGTACTGCCCTCCTGGGGGTAAACCCATTTATGCCTAGCGAAGCTTACCAATTTTTCTGAAGTAGATCTTAAAGAGGGGCTCAAAGGTCAAATTTAGTTTTGTGATCCACTCAATTTCCAATAGATCGTGCAAGTCTCGCGCGTACTCAAACATTTTTTGAACCACTTTGTTCCTACGTGCATTGCTTCAACGCGTGATGGAAACAAACTCGCACACTTTACCAGGTCACAATGTTGGTATACGCTCGAGACTTGCACAGTCTTTAGCAAGAGTCGTTATGAAACTGGGGAAAACATCACAAGTCTCTAACCTCAGGTTAAAACAGTGTAAAATGCCACTGTGTTGGATACCCCTCATATGCAGTTTTTGTCAAAATCCAAATACGTTTGGTGACGGCACATTTCAAATATATGGCCTGTATGTTTTTATGCAGAGAATTTTGCGTTTATTCCTGAATTTGGATGATATTCAATCAAAGCAGCATTGGATTTGACCTTTCAACTGGCACACAAAATTCCTCTTTGTGTTGTACAGAACTATTTGATGTTCAATGACAACACGTTTCAAATTTTGCTATGAATGAGTATCAGATAAAATCAAGTCAGCTTAAAATCTGGGCCCAATTTCATAGAGTTCCTTAATCAGAAAACTGTGCTTCATAATTTTCTGCTGAGCAATAATTAGCAGGAAACCAGTCACAAAGAATACATGTGGAATGGTATTTTGGCTGGTAACCTTATTCTGGTAAGCAAAATTGTTTTGGGCTTAACTGCTTTTTGTGCTTAAGCAGCTGTATGAAGTTGGGCCCTTGCTTCTACCAGTTAAAAAAATAACTTCAGTTCGGGGCACTGTTTTTCTACCAGTGTGTAACATGAGCATGTGATCAACATGTATCTTAGATCTCCGGTGTTTAACAAGCGTTATATGTGTAATGGTCTGTTGGTAATTTTAGCTTTGTTCTTTGTTGTGTTTATTAGTAGTAGCAAGCAGGGCGAGCGGCGACTCCACATGTACGAAGAGGTCTGTAAAAACACTGAAATTGGAGAGCTGACATCATGCCTAGTCAGGGATTTCAAGGTAAATGTTTGGTCAGGGATATTGCAGAGCTGCCGACTCTCCCTGATTCGGCCCCTATGGGAATAGTGGTACAAACCACTTGTGGCTGATATGGGTCTTTAAAGGCACTGAACACATTTGGTAATTGTCAAAGACCAGTGTTCTCACTTAGGTGTATCCCAACATATGCATAAAATAACGAGCCTGTGAAAATTTGGGCTCAATAATGATGAAAGAAAAAACACCCTCGTTGTACAAATTTGTGTGCTTTCAGATAGGAATAAAAAACTTCTTGCAAGAAGTTTTTATTATTTTAGTGAGAAATTACCTCTTTCTCAAAAACTACGTTACTTCAGAGGGAGTCGTTTCCTACAATGTTTTATACTATCAACAGCTCTCCGTTGCTTGTTACCAAGTAAGTTTTTTATGCTAATACTTTGTTTGAGTCATTACCAAACGTGTACGGTACCTTTAAAGGGTTAACCAGTTAAAGGGGGACTGTCGCGTCATGATCATAGAAGGCCAGTGGCTCTACATGGAATTATGAACTCTTATCCAGTTGCTGCACGTGTGGGTGCTAGCTGACACATCACAAAGGGCACTGTCAAGCCAGCGCACGTGTTTTATAAAAATAATAATAATAATGAATACTTATAAAGCGTACACATCCACCTAATCAAAGGCGCTCATGGCACTACAAAAGAAACAACTAACAAAAAACCAATATACTACATGAATAATTATGCGTTTAAGCGTTTAAGCGTTACATACTAAGTGTTATGTGGACCTGAGCCTAAAAGAAGTCCACATTACGTAGGGACTTGAAACACTATGTGGACTTTCACACGTCCACACAGTGTTTTTTACAGCGCTGAAGAAAATGACTTTTCTTAAGTGCACGGAACAAAGGAATGTCCACAGAGTGTATGCAACACAGAGCTGTGCGTGCAGTGACTGGGTTGGAGTTCATACTTCCATGTATAGCCATAGGCCTGCTTTGATCATGATGACAGTCTTCCTTTAAGGGATAATGAGTTTAGCTGAAGACTCTTTGTACCCATATCTATGTCATAATCATGTATGCGTCCAATCTGTGCTTGAATATGCTGAGTGAGTTGGCATTCAACACACTTGCTGGTAAACTGTTTCCATAGGTTGATGACCCTTTGGCTGAAAAGGTCATTCTACAGCTGCAGGACTTGCAAAGCCGTTGCTTGTATATCTTGTGTGAGAGCGCCCTGTAGTTCTCGTAAAGATAAGCAACTGTCATTTATGAGTTCTTCAAAGGCAATTTCTTTGACAATTTCTTTGAAATATTTTAAATTAAGAGAATTAGTTACGGTACAGTGAGCTTTCTGACGGTAATTATCATTATTTTTGAATGAGAAGAACAAAACTGAATAATTGCCAATCCTGTTCTTTTTGTAAGTTTTGTTAGAAGCTTTACATGGTGTGGATAATAACTGTGTGTGTAACTGACGAGTAAACTTATTACTAGTAAACCCAGTTACACTTATCGCTAAGAGAAGGGGTTCGCCCGGTGTGTGTGGCAGTGGCTGCTGAATGCGCCGCAGAACCTTTTGAACCCTTATAAGGTGCTACATAAAATTTGGTCTTTCATAAAAGAAAATTGTTTTAAAACCTTTTTTAGAACTTTTCTGTCTATTCACATTCCTTGTGTACCTTACTGGTAGATACGTGGCTAATAAGACTATATTTTATTATTATTATTATTATTAAAACACTTTATGAGTTTGCCCGTTTTTGAAATCACGACAAAGACTTTGGCTAAGGCTCAGGCACTGTGCACCTGTTTGAAGTCCCATACTGTGAAAGCACAGGTTTTCAATATTACTGATGGAGCCTAAGCCGTAGCCTAAGCTGGAACCCAAACCCAAAGCCGTGGTTTCAAAAAGGGTCTACCATTCATTTGAGAAACTTCAAGAAATATGTTTGTGTCCGTGAACAAAAACTTCCACAATTTTCTTTTGAAATCACCTTGTCATGCATTTCTTTGAATCTGTTTTCTTGAATGTGGTTTTCAATTTAATTGTCTCCGTGTAGAGTTGTGCAGAAGAAGATGTGAAGCTGATGTGTTATCTTGTTGCACCAGTTTATACAATGGTAAGTCTAGGAGCTAGACCTATCAGGTCTTCATTTACTTTGGTGTGTTGAGAAAATCTCCAGTTATTGTCTTTTGGTGTTTTTTTCTTTTAAGTTTTCAGTGGTTGTATGCAATGATGATTTTATGCACTTCAACCTGTTACTTCATTTACATGTGTTTTGGTCTGTCCATTGTTCATCGTTCTGTCTGTCCAATAGACTCCTTTTATGTGATGTCATAAGCTCAAACAGCGCCCTCACTGAGGCCAATGAAGACCTATCATTGGCTGATAGTTGTGCGCGGCGCGTATATGCGTGTGAACATTTCCATTGTTTGACCTTGGCAATGGCGGCCAATAAAAAGCTAAAAAGCTCCGAGCTTCTTTATTTCCCTACAAGCTAACAACTTTAATAAGATCGTTCTGTATAACGTGATATAATGTTTTGCGTGTATTAATCGCATAAAGTTAAAATGTACATTGTATATTCTGTTAATGTGAAATAATTATCAATGTCAATATATAGATACATTACAAAAATAAATAGATTAAATAACTTTTGACCAAACCGTTTGTAGTGTGAGTAACATAAACATCTGCTACATATATTAGTGTTTGTTTCTATGTCTCAGAAAATCATTCTGATAAATCTTTACCCAGTTTGATAAACCTGGACCAGCAGTGGCATTTATGACAGACATGGCGGATATAACCAATGTGACATTGTAGGGTTAACTCTGGTGTTTCTGGTTCACAAAGCAAGCACCCTTGTTTACAGGTTTCCTCACGCTTTCGAGCTACAGTGATTAAGTTCACTTTTGAGGTATCCTTGGTTTCATTACCAGAAATATATAATAATGATAATAATAATAATAATAATTCTCCAGAGACACTGTTAGGGTTAACAACAGCTCTACCCATTTTCTTTTAATATTACATTTATTTCCTTACAGTTTTGCGATGCTGCTTTAGAGAGTACGGAATTATTACTAACGATAGTGTCCTGTGTGGACTCATCACAGGTAAGATTTTTATTGAAAGGAAATTTACCCTTCCCGCTCCAGAGAGTGGAAATTTGCAAATTATTTATGTGTCTTCAATCTTGTGGCGTGTCGTGGCCGAGCGGTTAAGAGCACCGGACTCAAGCTGTGGTGTTTCTGATCAGCAGAGTGTGGGTTCGAGTCCCGGTCATGACACTTGTGGCCTTGAGCAAGGCACTTTATCATAATTGCTTCTCTTCACCCAGGAGTACAAATGGGTACCGGCGAGAGCTGGGGAGTAACCTGCGATGGACTGGCATCCTGTCCAGGGGGAATGAAAAAATATTCTCAGTCGTTTAATGCCAAGGAAACCGGGTATAATGTTTTTTTTGAGCTAAAAAAGAAAAAAAATTTTTTGTAAATTGCGAAACTTAACTGGGGCCAATGCAATTTCATTAGTACTGGGTGGTGATATGGTGAGAAGAGGCAAGCAAGAGAAGCGAGGTGCAGCAGTGTTTTGTATAACGAATTTTTTAAGCGAGATTTATTCAGAAAGATCCATAGAGAGATTGCTGGAATCAAGTCTAATTGTGACGAAAGCATGAGCGAGACGAAGTAGTAGCTTCATCCAGGTAGCGGCGAAATCTGTGCTATTTTCTGATAGCCATGAGAGCTGCTTTGCAAACATTATCAACATGTCAGTAATTCCAAGAAGATAGATGAAGAAGGAGACGTTGCGTACAGTGTCAAAACCAAAAGCAAGAAAAAAAAGCAGCAGAATCGCCCTCGCCTTATGATTGTCTTCAGTGCACGCAGGATCACCAGGATTTCATGAGAGCAGTCTCAGTACTGTGGAAAGGATGAGATAAGCAAGGATTTTTAGCAGCATTTATATTTTCACAGATTTATTCTTGATATTCTTGAAACTAACAAAACAAAATCAAATCAATTGAATCATCTCAGTTATGAGAGATAGGGGCGATAATTTGACAAACACTCGGTCCAAATGTTGCTTTTTTCAGGCAGGGCAGGATGCAGGCCTTAAGATGATCATCAGGGAATGACCAACAGAGAGAGACCTAATAATATCTTCTCTGTGAAGACTGGCAATTCAAAAACAACACTCTTAAAAACAGATAATGGCAGAGGTCCAACTTGGAGGTAAACCGTACAAGATTTTTTTATCATCATCACATCACTTCATCAAGTGACACTAAAAGTGGTGAACGAAGAATTGCAATGATCATGAATATCAACGGAGATGGGTGATGGATGAATATTATCAAATCTACCATACAATTTCTTAATTTTATCCTAGAGACATTTAGCACTGGTAAGTCTCTTCTGTATATGATGTTCTTTCATTATAACTCTCATCATGCACAGGCCTGATTTTAACCATTTTCGCTTTTTTCTCCTGGCCTGCTTGGCTGCTGTATCACATACCATGGACTATCACTACCAGAGGGGATGAGGCTCTCGGATCTACAACTTTCATGAGATGATGATGAAAGAAGAAGATGAGAAGCAGAATACAACTGCATAACAAGCTCATCTAAATCGGTGGCAGGGCAAGAACAAATAAGAAATACAAATATCAGAATTAAAAGACAATATATCAACTGAACGAAGAAGATAATTTTTTGATTTTGCTGGATGCTGGTGGATGCGAGCATTATTAATTTCACAGCAGCAGCAGATGGGAAGAAAAGGAAGAGATGAGTTGAAAGAAAAAAAGAAATTAAGTCATCAGTGATATTAAAAATCAGTAAATCCAGTGTATGTCCAGCGATATGATGAGAGTATAATGTGTTGTGTTGAAGGTTGGAAGTAACAAGGTCAAAAAAAAATAATAGTTTCACGATTGAACAAACATCATATGAAAATAAAAAGTCACCTGACAAGAGAAAACTGGGGGTCAGCGATGAGTGATTCAATTAGGCATCCAAACTCTTCTGGAGACGGGAGAGTGGTGGAAAACATAGTTAGGTAAAGAGTTACTGATGTCAGCAGGAGTACGATTATCTCTGGAAGGGTAATCGTTTTCATTCGTCGACCACCACCTTTTTCTCCTCTATGTGTACGCGATTGCATCTTGAGTTATTACTTTGAGTGACATTTAGTCAGGTTCAATAAACAGAGTGAATGAAGAATCCATGCACAAGTAGATGGCAAAAAATGGTTGAAGTCCCAATACAGAATATCCACATCCACAGAAATGAAATTAAACACAATAGGTGACATAAATACTTTGCAGAAGAGCACACCGGCCTGATGAGCCAGGTTGGCTCCGGACAGATTTAGTCTTTTTTTTTTTTTTCAATCATGCCTGTTGGTCTCTTGTTGTGGCATTAGGTTTTTTTGCTATATTTCACATTTTGCTGATTAAAATTTCTTTTTACAAATATTTGTTATGACTAGGCATGCAGTTTTTTTCCAGCTTATCAGCTGATTTTCTCTTTTGGTTTCTGAGCTGTGCCATTGAAAATTGAAACAAAACGAAACACAGTGTAACAAAGCCGTGGTGTGCCTCCAATTGGTCTCTTTTTTAAACAAAGTGTTGTTGCATGCCCGTATAAGTGATTCCCGCATTAGCCTCGAGGCATCAGAATGTAGGGTAAATCCCAATTAGGCCTATCAAGACCCATGTGTCTCTGTGCACACCATAAATTGCTTCTCTTCACCCAGGTGTATCAGTGGGACTTATCATTCAAAAGGTAGTGAAAAGCCCGGTTCATACTTCCTGCGAATGTGAATGCGAAGCGAATATTGACGTCGCAAATTCGCAAACGAATAATTCGCAAGAGTTGACCCAAGCTCAACTTTTGCGAATATTCACAGCGAAAACAGAGTTGTGACGTCAAATTCACGTCAAATTCGCTTTGCATTCGCATTTGCAGGAAGTCTGAACCGGGCTTTATCCTCTACAGAATAAACCAAACTTGCAGCATAAACAAATAATCACAACGAAAGTTTGATCATGATTTCTAGATACTGCATTAATTCGGTGACTTTCCCCTGACCTGTTCAGTGATTACATTACTTGTCTGAAGTGTTAATGGGTTAATGACCGAGCAGAAGACCTAAAAAGTCTGCACAAAAAAATTGTTGCTTTGATAATACACTCACAGTTCTTAAAATATTTTACCCAAAATATGCTTGTTGAGGGGCCAGTTTTTTGGCTGGTTTTAAAAGTCGGTCTTTATGTAACATTGTAATGCACCACCATGTGATTGGACTTTTATCTATATTAATGTGTAAGCCATCTAAGATATTTGTTAATAGAGAAGTTTTGAAAGTCTAGGGATACATATACAGATATGTCAACACTTTGTGTGTTTGCGTAACCGTGCCGTCTATGTTTTGCATGGGCGTTAACACGGATTACAGGAGTTGATACATTAAAAAATGGATACGGTTTTTCCTCAACTCTTGTATCTCTGGATTTCAGTATTTCCAGCAATGTTCTGAGCATGGTGGTTTTAAGTGCTATATTGAATCCAGCAAACTCGGGCAAAACTAGGGGAAGGATGTGTTTTACCATGGCTATAAAACAAATAAAAAAATATCAAAATTATTGCTGATGCATTTTGTATATTTTTTCGACTGCACCATTCAGTGATTTTTATACGACATTGTCTCACATTTTCACAGCTACAAGATTTAATCTGCGATGTAATGCAAGGAAACCTAGTCATGTTCAAGAAAGATAATATAGCAAAAGTTTTAGGTAAGTAAACCAAGTTATTTGCCTTTAACCCTATCAATCCAGGTTGTGTTTTTTGTTTAACAACACTAATCCCTGCTGGTTGAATGTAGTTGGATGCCTTGCCTGCTGTTCCTAATCTATCACATAGTCCTGCTTGACAGAAATGAGCAGGATGCCAGTCAGAAATGGTACATGTGACATTGTATTTTGGCTGGTAACCTTATTGCCCGGTAGCTAGAGGCTGTCAAATCCTAGGTTTTAGCAGCGGGTACCGCAACGATTCAATAGATGTTAATTTTTGCATCGAGGATGCCTCAAACTGCCTCTAGCCACCAGGTTAGCTCGGTGATCTAGTGGTAAGACATCTGCTCTAGCAATGCAAAGGTCATGGGTTTGAATCCCACCTGAGTGATTCGCCTGTGGATTTTTTTCACAGAACTCGGGGGAAAGTACTAATAATACACATCGATGTAAGGGTAAAAATCAAATAATATTCTTTATCCCCGATGCAAATTTAACATGTGTCTAAACGTCCTTTCCCTTTGCAACAGTAATTAGGCCTGCAGTTTTTGTCAACTTGATACAGGAAAAAGAAGATTGAGCGTTTTGTTGAGCATTGTTAATGATAAAGGTATCATAACATCAGTAGATTTCGGAAGGGTAAATTAATTTCCATCTTCTAGTTCTCAATAAACAGACCTGTGAGAATCTCATCAGATGGAAGTGGTCACGTTTCAGCGAAAGCAGCAAATTACAGTTTATGTTCATGTCTGGCCTAATTAGTCCTGCCATAATATTTACTGAGCGTTTCCTGAAGTAAACCAAATATGATACAACTTGTCAGGACTTGAAATACTCACTAGACCGCAGGTAATTCTCCGTTAACTTTAGCACTTGGCCAGTAACCCCCACAACTAAACAAGTCCTGCAGTCTACTGTTTTGTTTCCAAACACATCCCTTTGCAGATTTAACAATATATTCCGAAGCTTTTTCAAATGTAAACCGCCTCCGAAATGTTCAGGAAATGTAAACAAATATAAAGTAATAAACCAGAAGGAAACTGACTGGGTAAACTTCAATTTAGGTTTGGGATGAACATAAAAAAATTGACTTGAACTTGAATTGAACCTGAATTGAACCTGCGACCTCCAGTGGCAGCGCTCTACCAACTGAACTATCTACACCTAATGTTGGCAGTCTCCCTATTTTGTTCAAGGTTCAAATCATGTTCTAGTCAATTTTTCTTTGTTCACCCCAAAATTGAGATGTAAAAATGAAAGGTATATTTGAGGTCTTGTCAAAAAATATTTTGGTCCAGCGAAAGCTCCGAGCAACAAGAGCTGGACCGGCCTTGAGGGGGCAAAGCAATTTTGCTCTGGTAAGGGGCACTTCTAATTTCTATGAGGACAATTTTAATCTGTATTGGAACTTTGCAAAGGGCACCATAGCAAAAGTAAAGGGAGCCAGGGCAATTGCTGTGAGTGTCATGGGTTATATTGAGGCCTACTGTGACCTAGCGGAGATGGTCTTGAAATTTGAGCCCTGTTGGTCACCCAGCCAGGGAGTTACTTGATACTATCATACTAATAACGCTGCCACTGGGAATAAACAGAAATATGACCTGTTGAACAAGTACACGTGTATCATAGTGAGTCAATATATATTGTTTTAGAGTGTGAATGATTTGAGGTTTTTATGTTAGGTGTTGCTATACACCAAGTCGACTCTTGTGGAACCGCAACACACCCTCGGTGTCTGGGCCCAATATCATGAAGCTGTTAAGCAGATAATTCTGCTTAGCAAATATCTTTGGTAAGCAAGAATTTAGTGGGGTACCAGTCGCAGCAATGTAAACTGTATAGTATATTGGCTGGTAACCTATTTCTGCTAAGCAATACATTTATGAGCTTAGCAAGTTTGTATGCTTACATGCTTTATGAAATTGGGCCCCAGATGACAGTGCCCTGTGCCAGTCATTAACAGTTTAATTGATGTAATAATTGAGTTTGGTCTTATTCTAACACTGCAGTGTGATTAGTACTGTATACTCACTGCTCTCCAATAGACTGTGCACGTCTTGAATATTTGGACCCTTTAACTCTTTCAGTGCCAAGGTCGTACATGTACGATCTATTTTATGTATTTTGAAAGCGCCGTTTATCATACATGTCCAATCTCTTTCATGTACTCAAAAAGTGTCATCAATTGTACATGTACGACCCATAGTATACATGTTATCACGAGAGGGCATTATCACTCAAGAAACTTTTGACTTTGGGATGTACCAAAGCAACACAAATCAGCAAAATACATTTTGTTTCGTGAGGAAGACTTATTTATTTATTTTTTATACAGAATTTCTAAAAACCTCAAAAAGCTGGGCTTTTTAGTTTCAAACCGCAAAAAAAAGCAGGCACTGAAAGAGTTAAAAGTCACAATTTTGTTTCCTTCACGCGTTAAAGCAATGTACATGGGACCAAAGTTGTCCCAAAAATGTTTGAATACGCGCTAGACTTTCAAGGTCTATTCCTGGTGTACAGCATTCAAACTGGCCTATCAGCACTGGACATATTGGTGGTCGAGCGGTGTGTAGATATCTGCTCTAGACTCCAGGGGTCTCGGGTTCGAATCACACATGAGTAACCCGTGATTTTCCTGCAGGACTCAAAACACATTGAATATACAGTACTTTGGTGGGCTCAATTTCTGTATGGGTTTGAATCCTGGCTTGGTCAGTTGCGACATTTTGTGTCCTTGAGCCAGGCACTTTTATCATAAAGGCTTCTCTCCACCCAGGAGTACAAATGGGTACCAGCGAGAGCTGGGGAGTAATACCTGCGATGGACTGGCAGCCTGTCCAGGGGGAATAGAAATATTCTCAGTCGTTTAATGCCAAGGAAACCGGATATAAACACCGGCTGATGAGCCATATTGGCTTGGGACAGACTTTACTTTTGATCATCGTTGGTGTAAGGGCAAAACTCAAAACAGTATTCATAATCAATTGATCAGTACAGTTGGTATTCTTCCAAAATCCAAACAAAATTTCCTGTCAGATTTTGATGAGCTTTAGGAAAATGTGAGTGTGTACTAAATTTACATTACATCATTGATGTTTAGAAGAGTAAATTCATTCCCATCCTCTAGTTTTTAATAAACACACCATAGAACCAACCTCCCCCTAAAAACGGCTTCTGTTTTGTCAGGGGTGTTGTGCACATTCATGTCTTCTTTTACTTTAGACAGCACATTATTAAAAGAAAGTATTTCTGTAGAGTATTGGTACAGTGGTTGGAACTTATAACCAGTGTGCTGTCTTCTAATACTTTGACAGTACATTATTAAAAGAAAGTATTTCTGTAGAGTTGGTACTGTGGTTAGAACTTATTTTACTTTGACATTACATTATTTAGACAGAATATTTCTGTAGAGTAATGGTTCTGTGATTGGAACTTATATCCAGTGTGCTGTCTTCTTTTACTTTGACAGTACATTATTAAAAGAAAGTATTTCTTTAGAGTGTTGGTACTGTGGTTGGAACGTGTATTCAGTGTGCTGTCTTCTTTTACTTTGACAGTACATTATTTTGACAAAACATTTCTGTGGAGCATTGGTACTGTGGTTGGAACTAGTTTTTCTCTTAATATACCAGTTCGGTACTTTGTCTTTACTTTATTCAAAAATAACAAAGTACAACACCAATTCCTTTTGAGGGATTACAGAAAAAGTTGTAGCCTATGTTGACTTCACAAACTGAATGTTTTCAATTTTGCTATTCTCATTTTTAGAAGCAACCTTGAGTTGGGAGACGTTTGAGCAGTATTGTGTCTGGCAGCTTCTCCTGGCGCATGATGTTGAAGTTGATCAGTTCATCTCGGTCGTCCCCAAACTCACATATAAAGGTAAGTCGACCATCCAAGTGCTGCGTCGTTATGTCACCTTCATTGGCTGAATAAATTTAGGAGCGCACTGAAAACTCATTTATTTCAAACTGAATTTTGTTCACTGAATGCTTGAATAAATTTTAATGTTAATATATGCAATATGTCATTTTAGCCTGCTAAATAACAGTTTATGGTTAGTAATGTTTTATAATGTTTTGTATTTTATCCTAAGATCAAATTGCATTTTTACTTTTCAGTAATTCATTTTATCCTATTATTACCACAGGTTTAATGTGTATTTGAATTTTTACTCCTACTTGTCATAATTCAGTTTGTTAATTTATTTTAATTTGTCCATACAATTGTACCTGTTTAGCTTTTGACTAGTGCCATTTGTTCAGCGCCTTAGAGCATGCCTGCGTGATTAGGGCGCTTTATAAATGTTGGTATTATTATTATTATTATTATTGGCAACAAATCCGAATATGCATTAATTTCAAGATTCTTGTCATTGTTTAAAAATGTATCAACTCTAAGGTACCTTCATATCTCCAAGAACTCGTCTCTTTCAACACATCTATCTATGGCACCCGCTCATCATGAGACAAAACATGTCTTCAAAACCCCCAAAACTAAGTCGCCTACTGGAGATCATGCCTTGCAAGCCTGTGCCCCCTGGTTGCCCCCTGCAAACAGACAAAATTAGTCTGGTCACCTGAATATGTGAGCTGGAAAGTCATTGCACCAATTGTTTTGCATTGCTTGCACACTCTTCAGTACATATACTCATACCTGCCAATTGAAATTGTCTAGAGTTTTTAGATTACAGGCCGCAAAAAAATCAGAACATTTCTATTTCTGACAAGAGACAGCAGTGAACAAGAACAACAAGTTATTGCAAAAGAGGGTGCCATTTGCTTGCGACAGTAGAGATTTTCCTCTGTGATACAGTGATTTTTGTACATTGTTTTAAATACATACATCATTTGTATGTGTACTTGTAATGAGCTTTACTCGCACGACTTCTTGCGTCGCTATCTGTGGACTCGTAAAACTGGTGTTCCTATTTCTAAGGTTTCAATGTTGGCAGGTATGTCTACTTGGAATGGTGCCCTGTGCACATGCAGGATAGTGTGTGATTTCTCAGGATTTTTCCTGATTTCAGAATTTTCCCAAAACCTCCTTGAGCCTTCTAATTTTCATAAAAGAAGTAAAGCAATCACCAAAGGGAGAAAGAAATAGTCCACATTGTGTCCAAACCTGTAGTTTTGTATTTCTGGTGATGCACAGAGTCTGTAAACCTCCTGAATTGTAACATTTTGGAGGTTCTGTGCCTGGAATATTATAGGGGAATTCACACCTGTAAGCCATTTTATGGAATTTTTGTATTCGTCAAATCTCGTCCCTGCTCACTATTCCTTGTTGTTGCTTTGTACCCAGATCATCCAGAGGCCATGGCCAGCTTGTTACTCATGTTAAAAATAGAAAGGTAAGAACAAAAAAACATCCTCAGTGCAAAGAATGAAGCAGTTTTACTAACAGTACAGTCTTGTATGGGTTTTGAGGCATTGCATGGTGAGGTATCAATGTATATTCGGTTTGCGTTAACGCTATGTGTATATCTACTTTGCTAGGTAGATTTTGTTCTTTGAGATCTTGTCTTGCTATTTATTCTACTGCCGTGGAGTAGATTTCGGAATTCGGGAGACTACTTAAGTTCTGAAAAGAACTGTCCTGCTTATTAACTACTACCTGGGCGGAAGGTAGGAAATCGGCCGGGACTACTACTTTCGCTTTAGTGGATCGAGGGGACTTCTGGTTATTAACATCACTGCCGCAGAGTGAGTTCTTAATTGGTCTCAACGTCTCGACTAGCCTGCTCTAGTCATCATCAGGAGAGTACAGTCTTAGAGACGATTTATTAAGAGTTATCCTTAAGTTGATGACTTGTGTAACAAGGCCCTTAATACTCCCCTCTGTGTAATACCTCAACAGCCCCCCTAAGCTTTTGAACATCTGCACCAGGTTATTTCATTACAGAGTGCCGACCCTCCCATTCTGGTTATAAGTCAAGTCTGTTAGATGAGAGGGCAATTGAAAGTCAAATCGTGCCTGAAAAACTATAAATTCCACTTAGACTACTTCTCTCATTAGTACGCCCAGGAAATCCGCTATCGGTTTCACGCCATGAGATTCCAATTAGGGGTTTGCATTAGAGACATGACGTCAGGGTGTAATGTTTGGACACCTCAGGCACTGATTCAACAGAAATCAGCACAGATGTCATTAAGCTAGTAAGCGGATGATTTCTGCTTAGGGAGCTCCCCATATGTAGAATCTTGTGTTTCATATTGCTGTTTTCTTTAAGTCAAATTAAAAGTGTGCTAACTAAGTTTTCATAAAGCCTGTAAGCACAATTGGAGCTGAGTCCCCGATTTCCTGAAGTTACTCAGCAGAGAATAGTGCTTAACAAATGTTTTGTTTTCTTCAGAGTAAAACAAAAAAAAGGAAACCGGGCGTGATTTCACAAAGCATTGAGGCCATGTCCGAATTGGTGGATGCGGCCGGCTGTTGCTAATGTGTTGCTTTGGGCCTCCTGTGCTTCAAACACATGTTAACATTTTATTTATTTATTTATTTATTCATTCAGGCTGTTAAAGGCACTGAACATGTTTGAAAATTGTCAAAGACCATAGTTCTCACTTGGTGTATCCTAACATATGCATAAAATAACAAGCCTGTGAAAATTTAGGCTCAATTGGTCATCGAAGTTGCCAGAAAATGATGAAAGAAAAAACACCCTTGTTGTACAAGTTTTTGTGCTTTCAGATAGGAATAAAAACTTCTTGCAAGAAGTTTTTATTATTTTAGTGAGAAATTACCTCTTCCTCAAAAACTACGTTACTTCAGAGGGAGTCGTTTCTCACAATGTTTTATACTATCAACAGCTCTCTGTTGCTCGTTACCAAGTCAGTTTTTATGCTAGTATATATTTTGAGTAATTACCAAACGTGTACAGTGCCTTTAACAAACATTACAATACAATAATACAGAAGACTTAGAAAAACAATCAGACTAAGAATTACGAAAGACAGAGGAATATGTAGAAATACAAAACAAACAGCAGCCTAGGGATTGCCCAAAAGCAAATCTAATAGAGCAATCCCCGTAAAAAAAGAAAGACATTAGAACAAACAGACAGATATCAAAAATACAGGGAAAGATTATATAAACTCTTATAAAAACATTATGTACACTAGAATATTATATTTGGTTTTACCCGTACACCGATGTGTGTAAAGCACTGTATACTCAGTACTTTCCCGAGTCCTGTGAAAAAAATCACAGGCATATTACTCGGGTGGGATTCGAACCCACGACCTTTGCAATTCTAGAGCAGATGTCTTACCAACTAGACCACCGAGATTGCCTGGTAGCTATAGAGGCAGTTCGAATCCTATATTTTAGTAGCTGAGTAGACAGTGCTTTACACACATCGGTGTACGGGTAAAATGCGACAATTGCGACGAGTAATATGCCTGTGATTTTTTTCACAAGCTATCGGGCAATCTCGGTGGTCTAGTTGGTAAGACATCTGCTCTAGAATTGCAAAGGTCGTGGGTTCGAATCCCACCCGAGTAATATGCCTGTGATTTTTTTCACAGGACTCGGGAAAGTACTGAGTAGACAGTGCTTTACACACATCGGTGTATGGGTAAAAACCAAATGTAATATTCTTTATCCCCGATGCAAATTTAACATCTATTAAATTGTCGCGGTCCCCACTGCTAAAATATAGGATTCGAACTGCCTCTAGCTACCGGGCAATCTCGGTGGTCTAGTTGGAAGACATCTGCTCTAGAATTGCAAAGGTCGTGGGTTCGAATCCCACCCGAGTAATATGCCTGTGATTTTTTTCACAGGACTCGGGAAAGTACTGAGTATACAGTGCTTTACACACATCGGTGTACGGGTACAAACCAAATATAATATTCTTTATCCCCGATGCAAATTTAACATCTATTAAATTATGTAAACTGTTAAAAAAACATTATAAAAAAAATCAAAAAAATCAATAATTCAAAGGATTAAAGGTATCGTACACGTTTAGTGATGACTCAAAACAAATATTAGCATAAAAACTTACTTGGTAACAAGCAACATAGAGCTGTTGAAAGTATAAAACATGGGTTGGGATACACCAATTGAGAACACTGGTTCTTTGACAATTTCCAAACGTGTTCAGTGCCTTTAAGACTCAACTGGGTAATTGCCACGTCATCACCCTCACTATAATCTTGGGTGCGCCATTTTTGGAGTCAATGTCTCTGTGTGCTATATACAGTATAGTGCTCATTTTAGGCAACGCAACGTTTACACGCTTAACATAATTTTTACATGCAATTTGACTCCCAAGCATGGCGAGCATGGCAGACAGTAAGCCGCGTGTGCTGGGGCCAATATAAGTAACTTTAGGGCAAACCTGGACAGTGTACACTCTACAGTTGTTTTGGCTGGTAGCCCAATTCTGCTATTAAGCAATAATTTTTCAAATTACTGTGCATCATTTCACTGAGTTGTTGAGCTGAACAACAAATTACTCAACACAAAGAAACAGTCACAAGCAATGAACGTTTTTTACATGAAATTCTGTTTAAGCAGCCTGTTAAGCAAGGTGATTCTACTTATAGTAAGATTTGTCTGGACCTAGCAGGCGTTTTTGTGCTGAACAGCTTTGTGAACCAGCGCCCAATTTCATAGAGCTACTTAAGCACAAAAAGTTGCTAAGCACAAAACAATTTCGCTCACCAGTATAAGGTTACCAGCCTGAATGCCATGTCACACATACCATTTTTGACTGGTTTCCTGAGCCTGATTTCATAGAGCTGCTTTAAGCACAAAAAGTAGCTAATAAGCACAAAACGATTTTGCTAAGCAGAATAAGGTTACCAGCTGAAATGCCATGTCACATACCATATTCGAATGGTCCCCTGTTTGGCTTTGCTTAGCAGAAACATCAGAAAGCAGCTCAGTGAAATTGGGACCCTGGACCCTTTTTGTCTGGAGCTCCACTTTAAGTGTTAATTGATAGCAGTCGAGGACCATGACCGCACGGCAGCATGAAAGTGTAGACAAGCAATTAAGATGATTTCCTATGTATGTGATTTATGGGCTCATGCGCTGGGTGTTTTCCCACAGTGTTGCCAGATACTGTGTGTGCGGTAGCTGCGGACGGTGACCGCGTGTAGTCTGAGGGGGAGGGGGGGGGGGTAAATGTGGAAGGGGGTAAATGTGGAAGAGAAGGGGGTTGGAGTAAGGGTTGATCATGGGAGGGTGGAGGGGTTGCGGGGACAGGAAGTTTGCTGTGTGTGAAACCAAAGTTAATGTGAGATTAACGTTTGCGGACATGATATTCCTTCTATTTTTAAGCTGGTTTTATATTTGTTTTACTCTCTGAAAAACAGAGAGATAGTTTATTGAATAGGCTTAAAAAACCTGTCAAACCAGGTTGAACCATATGTAGATATTAAGCATTTAGACTCAGTATGATTGTTCTACCTTTGTCAAGGGTTAAATATCATGTCTATTTTTGATTCTTTCTACTGGTTGATGTCGACCTTTAGATGACATTTTTGGACATTTAGAAAAAATTCCTGAGGGCGTTTTCAATTTGCCTTTCCCATGTAATAATATGCTAATTACATTCATGGATTTGTACGGACACTGTTAGTGGGCAAACGCCATAGAGTTGTGCACTAGGCAGACGCACAAACATGTTTGCATCACGCCAACGTCAGCCCCATACAAAAAGGCGCAATGTTCTGTCATGTTGCCAACCAGTAGTGTTAGTGCGCTTGCACAATATGCAATTTACATATTTCATGGGAAAGGTCCATTATTTTTTTATAGAATGGTGTTTAAAGAGGGGCCCCAAGGTCAAATTCAGTTTTGTGATCCACTCATTTTCCAATAGATAGAGTCCTTAGGAAAATGACAAGTCTCTAACTTCGCGTTAAAATGGTGTAAAATGTCACTGTGTTTGATACCCTTCAAGTGCAATTTTTGTCAAAATCCAAAAAGATGTCGCATTTCAAATATATGGTTTGTACATAATTTTTTGGGGGTTGATTCCTTAATATTGATGTTATTCAATCTATACGGCATTGATTTTGACCTTGTGACTGGCACACATGGAATGTACAGATCTATTTGTTTTTGCTGTCCGATAACGTCATGTTTTAAATTTCGCTCAGAAAGAGTAGCAGATTAAATGGCATTTTACACCGTTTGAACGTGAGGTTAGAGACTTGTTATTTTTCCCCCACTTTCATAAGGACTCTATCTTTGGAAAATGAGTGCATCTCGAAAACTTAATTTGGCCTTGGAGCCCCTCATTAAGGACCAAGTTGTTTCATAATTTGGTGGTGTTGACAGTAGATCTCAGTCAAGCAAGTAACTCTTCAGCTGATCAGCAGATTGTCTCTTTTTTTCCTAGTTGCAGAAAAACCTAAAACACTGTTTGGTTGGTGTGGTTGGTCATTCCTCTTTTTACGTAATTACCAAGTCTGTTCCTAATACTGTTGTAAGAAAAGTCAGTTTTGGAGGTTCAAAAATGCGAATTTTTATTTTGAAAAAACAAATTCCACTGAGGTATTTACTGGATACTATTCTCACCTGCACACACTCGGTGTGTCGTGGCTGAGCGGTCTACTGCATCGAACTCAAGTTCTGATGGTTGAATCATCGGAGTGTGGGTTTGATTCTCGGTCATGACATTTGTGTCTTTGAGTGAGGCACTTAACCATAATTGCTTCTCTTAACCCAGATGTATAAAAGGGAACCTGAGAGGGCTGAGACAGTATTGTGATGGATTAACCCCTTAGTGCTAATTTAAGCAGCTTGGGGTTGTATGCACCACAGGGAGTTGAGAAAGCTTGAGGAATGGTCTAAAATGATGCCCAATGAACAGGGATAATAATGTTGTAAAGCGCCTTGATTTAGCTGCTAGGATATTTGTGCTATATAAGAACCAATTATTATTATAAGTTTTACTGTCAATTCTTGTTTAATTACATTCTGTCTTTTTTTTGGGGGGGGGAGGGGAGCCTCACCTCAAGACAGTCAATTTCCAATTGTGAGAATATCTTGTTTTTCCTTTCATTTCAGAATATCATTGGAGTTGTTGAAACCTTTAATGTCTCGGCCCTGTAAATACGGAGACAGGTTTACCTCGTCGATATTGAGTTACTGGGCCGTGCAGGATGAGCAGCATCTAGCTGACCTGATCAAGACGTTACTCGTCAGAGCGACGACATCGGCCAAGAGGTTAAGACAAAGGTAAAAACCACTTTTGTTTAGTTTATTTTTAGAAGGTTAATTACACAAATGATGAAGTTGAGTTTGGATTTAAATAATACACGTTGAATAGGGCAGTGTGAAGGTTTTGTGATAAAATAACAAATTGTAGACCAAAATAATTATTATCGAATAACAAACCACAAGGGAAACTGACTGGGTAAATTTTAAATTATTTTGGGTTGAACAAAGAAAAGTTGGCAAGAGCGGCATTTGAACCTGCAACCATCTGACGGATTAAGATGCTGGCGCTCTACCAACTGTGATTAGCTAGCCTTATTGTTGACAAAATAGGGAGACCGCCAACCATTAGGGTTAGATAGCTCAGTTTGTTGAGAGGCGGCACGTTAATCCAGAGGTTGCAGGTTCAAATCCCGCTCTTGAACAATTGATTAATCACATCCAGAAGTAGCTAGAATACACTTCTGGCTGTGCTACAAACAAATTAACAAATATTTTTTGTAAACAACAATTTTGATTGTTGCAAAATGTTCCCCGATGTACATTAATAAACATAGTTCTTTGTTACCAACGCCACTATTGCATCAAATCAAATTGTTTGCGGTACCCACAGATCACATGATTCAAACTGGCCAATCATCACTGAGCTCAGTGGTTAACATCTCTGCTCTAGACTGTGGGGGTCGTGGGTTCGAATCCCACCCTTGTAGTATTTCCGTTGATTTGTTTTTCCACAGAACCTGGGAACGCTCTGAGTATACAGTGCTGATCAAACATCATTATGAATAACAGCGTTTTTAAACCTCTTTTATAAAGTTGTATTTTTTCACTTGGTGCTTATGTCTTTCATTGTGGTTTGCAGGTTGTTTTTGTAATTCGTGTATTTGAACAATCATTGAATTATTCTGTTTTGCATTACTACTTGCCTTTTGTGGTGGTTTGCAGGTTTTGTTGGTACTTCATGTATTTGAACAATCATTGAATTATTCCGTTTTGCAATACTACTTGCCTTTCGTTGTGGTTTGCAGGTTTTGTTGGTACTTCATGTATTTGAACAATCATTGAATTATTCCGTTTTGCAATACTACTTGCCTTTCGTTGTGGTTTGCAGGTTTTGTTGGTACTTCATGTATTTGAACAATCATGGAATTATTCTGTTTTGCAATACTACTTATATTTAATATCTTATCTTTTTCAATGCTTTGTTTTGGCTTTTTAGGTATTTTGCTTTCTTCTTGTTTTTTTAACTTACTTTTAGTTTGCTTTCGTGTTTAACTACTTGGATGCTATCTGTACAGTTTAAGCAATCTTCTTTTAGTTTTATTTTAAGTATTTTTATTGCGTAGGTTTGATAGTTTTTATTCTGATGCACTTTGGGGTATTTTACAAAGGTGCTATATAAATGCCTTTTTAAAAATTATTATTATTATTATTATCATTATTATCAAGGTAGGGTAAAACATCCTAATAATATTATCTATCCCTGGTGCAATTATTGCATCTAGCAGGCTAGATCGGTGGTCTAGTGGTTGACACATCTGCTCTAGAATGCGGAAGGTATCGGGTTCCAATCCCACCCAAGATACCTGTTGGGGAAATAATTCAAGTTCTTATTACATATCTTCGTGTGGTAAAAAACCCAAAATAGCATTGTTCTATTACGTTATCTTTGTGCATCTATTACGTTATCTTTGTGCAACTATTACGTTATCTTTGTGCAACTATTACGTTATCTTTGTGCAACTATTACGTTATCTTTGTGCAACTATTACGTTATCTTTGTGCAACTATTACGTTATCTTTGTGCAACTATTACGTTATCTTTATGCAACTATTACGTTATCTTTATGCAACTATTTTGTTATCTTTGTGCAACTATTACATTATCTTTATGCAACTATTACGTTATCTTTGTGCAACTATTACGTTATCTTTGTGCAACTTTTACATTATCTTTGTGCAACTATTACGTCATCTTTATGCAACTATTACGTTAGCTTTGTGCAACTATTACGTTATCTTTATGCAACTATTATGTTATCTTGTGCAACTATGACGTTACAAATTGTATTATTTTCAATTATTTTCAGGCAAGCCAGCAAACCGTCCAACATCCCCTCTCCAGACCAGATCCTCGGCCACCTCGAGGCACTGAGGCAAACGTGCGCCATCAAACAAACAATGTGTAAGTCAATCACATCTTACAGTTCCTGCTAGGGAATAACAGGCATATGAAATTTCCGCGTTTACGTTTTTTATTTCCCTGTTCCGCGTCTGAGCTCGCGCTGTGAATACTAGACTCTGCTTTTTATTTCCAAACGGTACACACATCATGATTTTGGCACGTGAGTCAGGGACTAGACCCTGTAAATTAGTTGCTGTTTGTGTAAAATCAATTTTGCTTATAGACTTTCTAAGATGCCGGAACTGTGAACTGTGGGCCGGTGGTTCTACTTATATTCTGGTTCTTTACTCATGTCCCCTTTAATCTAAAAGTATTGCAGCCCTCGTTTTACGTTCCTCTTTATTTTTATTCGATAGTCCGTTTCTGTTTTAGTTGATTTTATTTTTCCCTGTTATGTGTTTTTAGTTTTCAGTCAAGAGGCTGTTCTGCAGGGGTTACAGACGGTGCAGAATGCATGTACAGATTCACAGAAAACAAAGTAAGTCCCTTCACATTGGGGCGTGTTAATGGGTTGTGGGTTGTATTAAAATGAATAGTAAGATTGCACCTAGTTTATCCTGTAGCTGTAATGATATCATAAACAGTACGCCCATTTTACCCCATATGCATGATACATGTAGTTATATCATGTATACTGAGTTTTTACCTCATAGCCATAGTAGCAGTACATGTATGTATGTAGACAGTGTGCCCAGTCAGCCCATAGCTATGAGGACTTTATATCGGCAGTAAACCCAGCTCGCCCTGTACCCAATCAACACATTGATATCACCAGTACACCTAGTCTGCCCCATAAACCACAATGATAATATCAGCAGTACACCCAGCCTACCCCATAAACCACAATGATAATGTCAGTACACCCAGCCTACCCCATAAACCACAATGATAATGTCAGTACACCCAGCCGACCCCATAAACCACAATGATAATGTCAGTACACCCAGCCTACCCCATAAACCACAATGATAATGTCAACAGTACTCCCAGCCTACCCTATAAACCACAATGATAATGTCTGCAGTATGCCCAGCCTACCCCATAAACCATAATGATATTATGTACAGTACACCCAGCTGACCCCATAACCATAATGATAATCCAAAATACACCCAGCTTACCCATTAACCATGTGTAATAGTGTCAGTGTTACCCCAGGGAACAAATTAGCTGGGAAAGTGTGGCTAATTTTTCATTACTTGAAAAATGTGTTAATTGCATTGAAATATAGCCAACAACTTGTAATTCCAGTGCAAAAAGGAACCGTTCTAGAACAGTGTACCAAGTGGTGCAACAGTCTCACTAAAAATCCCAATCCAAAACAGTATTAACAAACAATACAATAAAGTATTTACTGAGTAATCTTCACCTCTGAATTTGTATGCCCCACCGGCGAAGCTGAAGGGACATAGCGTTTTGCTTGTCCTTCCGAGTGAGTGTACTTATAGTGACATTCAAACCGAGGACAATGGGGACAATAGTTCTACGATTGCTATCACAAAGGAAAACAAGGTGGTCCACGTTTGCCAGGACAAAGAGTTAAACAAAGGAGGGTCCACGATCTGAGGCCATTACACACTTGTGTGTGTGTTTTAACGCTACAAACGAAGTGTGGACCTGAGAACAAAAGAGGTCCACATAATGTAGGGACTTGAAACACTATGTGGACTTACACACGTCCACACAGTGTCTTTTACAGTGTTGAAGAATAGGATTTTCCTTAATTGTACAGAACAAAGGAATGTCCACAGAGTGACTGCAACATAGAGCTGTGTGTGTGTGTGGGCTTATGCACGGGCCCTTGTGGGGTCTTTTACACAATTGAACAATAGACCCCACAAAGACCTCCCAAAAAGGAAATATCCGAGTGATAACTCAATAAGAATGAGATTAATCTCAGCAGGGCATTTATGCTTGTCAACACACCATTCTTGTTAATATACTAAGTAGCCACCAATGGAAAGGGCAGTAGCCAATGCAGTCTCCACACCTGTATATTTTGTTTGTATAATGTGTTAGATGTATTTAACACCAAGGAGGCAGTGGCACACTGGAGGGAGTGGGGAAGGTGGTGGGGGGCACAGGAGAAACAAAATAGGTTGGGCAAGAGTAACATCTGATCCAAAGTTCAGTCTAAAGATTAAGAGTAATCTCAAATCAATAGGATTTGAAACTTTGCATGTTGAAGATACAATCAAGTGAGGTTTGCGGAGACACCATGTAATAAATCTCTCTAATGAGCTCTGTTGGTTCTGAGATGAACCAGTGGTTCAGAAACACAACAGCTCATAAAGAGATTTATTACATGGTATCTCCGCAAACCTCACTCGATAATCTCAAATCAGGCATAATATTCTTCCTACTGCAATCCTATTTCCAATTTTGTTGGCCTCAGAAAAATCAGTAAATTGTTATTAAATAGCCCAACAAGTCTATAAAAGCCGATTCCAAATTTTTGTACAGATAGGCCAGTCCTTGGACTAAACAAAGTGTCCTACTTTTTTCCCTAGGGCCAAATATCATAGCTGTTGCAAATTCATCCATCTAATTGTTTAGACCGGGATTCAGAAACAAAAAATTAAGTGAAAAATAAAATCTCTTGGGTGCTCTGCCATGAAGTATAATTCAAGTGGCTTTATAGACCTTTCTATTGCAACATCACACAGCCCAAGTTTTTGCCAACCAATGTTGGAAACCTATGGAAAGCCATAAATGCAAAGCAAAAACAGATGGCTACAGTTTGTAACAATGTTACACAAATATTTAAAAATAGTGTTGAATTTGTTGGAAACAAAGCAACCAATCATGGGGTGCATTTTTTTTAAAGTTTGCAGAAATGTTTGAATTTGGTCACAATATCTGTTAACAGGAGTGAATGTTTTGCTAACATTCGGCCGTCCATGCCAACCAGTGCGGTTTGTTTATTAACAATAAAAATGTTTATTTGACAAACCATGGGGAGGCTTAGGCCTGCTACCCAGTTTTTGATTTGTGGTGATCTCATCTGTAAATCCTCCGAAATGTAACACCCATGAAGTTTGGGGCTTCAATGTCTAGATTCAGAGAGACCCAGACCATCTGCCATATTTCTGTAAAGCACTCCCAAATAAATGCCCAGGAGACCTCGTGGGTTTTTAACCTAAAGACTGGGGAGGCCCAGGCCGCAAGGTTTTTTTTTCACAAACTTTTTGCCCCCCCCCCCCCATACGGCGAACTGTGTACAAACTTCTTTTGATAGCGCCCTCTTTTGAATCCTCCTCCTCCAGCCCATGTTAATTTCCCGTATGGGGACAAAAAGTTTTGTAGGAAAAAAAATCCGGGGCCCAGGCCTGCCGTCCATTTCTCAGCAAATTCTTTGTTTTGGGGGTTTTGATAACCATATGAATTTATTTTGCGGCCACACACAGATTCAGTGACCTCTTTGGTCTGACAGAGGATCTTGACGATATGTCCTCAAGAACGACCCGCAGCCGAGTCACCAGGAGGTCACCAGGGTCATCTAGTCCCAAAAATAGGAAGACAGTGCAAAATGATGTGGAGTCATCCTCCGAGTCTGATCAGGTATGTAACGGGGCATTAGTAGATATGGAATAGGGCATTATCAGTTGTCTGTAATAATGCCCAAGGAACCCAAAGGGCATTAGTCGGGGTGGAATAGGGCATTAGCAGTTGTCTGTAATAATGCCCAAGGAATCCATATTTTTTAAATCTTCTCATCTCACGATTGAGTTGACTGAACAATCCAAAACCACACAACTGGCTTGAGGTTTTTGAATGATCAACAACCTTGAAGTGATACTTTGAGGCCTGCCTCTGCGGAAAAGGGGGTCACATACTTGCACAGCATGAATTGCAGAACTGCGCGTCAACTCCCATCTTGAGCCCTTCCCCTCTTTCTTTCCCCCCCTCATCCTGTCGTGGGGAGGTTGAGTGGCCGTAAACACCCACACCTCCAGCCAATAGCCTGCTGCTTGTTAGAGACTCTCGCCGAGCAGGACTTCCCTGTCCAGCCACTGTAATTGCTGATCAAGATCACAGATCCAGATACCCAGATCTATAACAGCTGTCTGTCGGCACGGTAACTGCCAAGAGTCCTTTCCAACCCAATATTCACAAATTTGATTAATGCAAATTTAAGGGATTTGTATAATCTTTTCTTAATCCAATTGAAGGCCGTGCACACCATGGGTAATATAGTTAATCTACAAATAAATAAACATTAAAAAAAGCTGGATTGTAGGATAAGATGCAAAAATACTAAAGTATTGCATCTGTTTTGGCAGCTGGGTTTCACTGTGCATATATAGCTCCTTTCACACAGGTTTTGGGTGACGTTCTTTTCCTTTAATTGCTCCCTTCTTGGCAAATTTCATAATAAAAAAAAGCAGCATAACCTCGATGTAGGAAGGGGCTCAAGCCCTAGTTCCGTCGATGCTTCACTTTAGACGAAACAAGTGCAACTCAGACTGTTGGTGAATTAAACTGCAGCGAAATTGGAGACTATCAACCCAATTCACTTGACGTCATCATCGCAATAATCTTGGCTGTGCCATTTTGGAAGTTTAGTGTCCCCGTGTGTTATGCAGTGTAGTGTGCATTTTAGGCGATGTGAATTTCTTTCATTTTTACGGCGATGTGGTGTCAACTGGCTTACGATAATTTTTACAGCATCGTTGCATCAACGCGTTTACAATAACTTTTACGCCTGTGATTTTAGACTCCCAAAATATATTACAAATACAACCACATCAAAAACCCTACTTTCATCCAAACTAGACGAGCTGCCATCACAAGTTTAGAAACTCAGTCTCTTAAATCTTTCTGCAAAGGCAAAGATGTCAGATTCCATCAATTTGAAGACATTTTGGGTTTCTTAACTCGATCCCAACCCTTTCTTACAGGATGAGGACATGTTGAGCAACAAACCAAAACCAGCGAAGAAGAGGAAGAAGTCATCAGCGCTCGGTGGATCTGACAGCGATTAAGAAAAGAGCCTCCAGCCAAGGCGTCGGTCGTATTCTTCTACTCTTCTTTGTTTCCTCAATCTTTTTTTGTTTTTAAATTGAATTTATTGATAGCAGATTTAGTATTAGTCATTGATTCTTTGTCATTTTTTTTCCCCCTCCTTCTTTTGAAATCCCCGGACGTATCAGGGCTGGAAATGAAACTTTGGGCTTTTGTCGATCTTAATCGGATCTGGCACGTTGAGCGTGGGGATTTGCCGAAGGAAAGGCAGGTTCAGGTTTAGGACATGTTCAGTAATCGGTTCTTTAATTCCTTGGAGGATGTGGAGAGCTGATTGAGATGTCCAAAAATGAAAACCATCTAGGGGGTTTTTGTTTGTTTTTTGGTTTTGTTTTTTTGACAGCAAACCAGACCCCCCCCCCCTGTTTTACTTGATGGCCATCTGCAGTATTCGACACGATCAGAGTAATTGGTTGCTGTGATGGTCGACTTGCAGGGAAATTTAGCGGTTATCTGTTCAAGACCAACCCTTTTTTTTTGCTTCTCATTGGCTACTTCTCTTGGGTTTTCTGCTTTAAGGTGTAACTCCTAAATCCAGGACCTTCTGAATCGTCTAACTGGAGCACGGCGTGTTCTCATGATGTGGTTTACAATATAAATCCACTCTAGGTTTGATTCAAATCGTGGGTGTGGGGGAGAAGGGGGGGTGTTAGTAAAGGTGATCAATTTCTTTATTGTCGCTTTCTTGCATCCACCAATGGTGGGAGTACCTCTTAGCCCCCTTCCAATTTGACGGATTAACCCCTGCCCATCTAAACCTCTCAGAATGAATCAGGTGCCAATGTCATGACATTGTTTAGCAAAAAAAGTATTGCTCAATGAATATTTTTGGCTAAGCACAAAATGACAGAGAACCAGTCCCATTGCTCAAGCAAAGTAAATTGCATGATGTTATTGGGGCAGTAATCATTTTATGCTGAGCGGTATTCTTTGCTAAGCAGATTTTGGCGCCTTTTAATATAGACCCCTTTTATATGCGGCCATCGCTAAGGTCAAACAATGGCAACGCGCCCGTGTGTACGCGCCACAAACAACTGTCGGCCAATGAGAGGTCTTTCACAGACATCAAGTGAGGGCTCTGTCTGAGCTTCTAACATCAAAGGGGGGTCTATTGGGCCCATTCATTCAGTCGTTAAACTTTACACCGAGAGAAAACCCTTATCAAGTGGAGCCAATTGGTGGAAATGGGCTATTTAGATCACAGGAAATGTTTCAGCCACTTCCTACAAGCAGAAAGCACCAGGGCCCAATTTCATAGAGCTGCTTTAAGCACAAAAAAGTAGCTTAGCACAGCAACATTATGCTTACCAGGTTAAGCTTACCAACCAAAATACCATGTAACATGTACCACTTTTGACTGGTGTCCTGCACATTTTAAGCAATATTTTTTGCTTAAAAGCAGCCCAACTTCATTGAGCTGCTTAAGCAGAAGATATTGCTTAAATATTTTCTGCTAAGCAAAAATAAACAGGGTACCAGTCACATATTTTACATGTGACATGGTATTTTGGCTGGTAACCTTATTCCGTTCAACAATTTGTGTAGTTTGTGCTTAGCTACTTTTTGTGCTAAAAGCAGCTGTATGAAATTGGGGCCAGGTTTCTTCGGTCAAAGTTGAAATTGTGTCTACTTTCAATAGAGTTCCTCAGAATTAATTGTTTACATGCCTCACTCAATCTTATTATCAGGAATTATTTGTCTGTAAAATATGCTTTTCCCAAATAATTTGAATGTAGTGAAATTACTCAACATGAATTCGGTGGGGGGGGGAGAGGCTGTTGACGTACTTTTGCCGTAGTAGTGTTGTATGTTGGCAGATATCAGCCTGGGACACCTCTTTAAGGTTGTAACTTAAAAATTCACGAGCTACAGAAGTGAATAGTCTTCATATTTACTGTTTATAAATTTCTTACAGGAGATACGATTGTATAACACACCAAGTTTAAAAATAACGTTAAATTCTTTTGTACAAATAGAGTGAAATTGTACATTATGTAGAAATGTAAATATGTGATTTAAGCAGAAAGAGAAAAGAAATCTGTTGGAATACAGAAAAAAAATGATATAGTCAGTATTATTTATTCATTGTAACTCTTCTATCCCAGGGGAAACCCCTGGAGATATCATTACTTCCTGTGTGGGTATCACAGTACACTGTCTCATGATTGTATTACACGAGGAAACGTACACAACAATTTAGTTTAATTTTGTTTTTCCGATAATCCGCTGCTAATTGCAGGATTCACCAAACACACTCGCTTCTCATCACCGGACACGCTGGGTGGTCTAGTGGCAAGGACAGCTGCTCCAGAATATGGGGTTTGTGGGGTTCGAATCCCACCCTATGTAGTATGCTAGTGGACTCTGTATAGATTGCCTATGATACATCATTGTAGGGTAATACCAAAATATCCGAACAAAGGTATTGACAAAAATGGAGACCACCTACATCAGGGCTAGATAGCTCAGTTGGTAGAGCGCTGGCATGTTAATCTTATTAATATTATTTCATATTTGAAATGAAAATTCGCATCCTCTTAAGGTGCCCCTTCCCAGGTTGTATCATTAACTTGGTTGTGATCCCTGGCTACACAGCACTTACAGGTTGAATGGCACCCCTGAACAAAGATATTCACAAAATAGGGAGCTCAGTTGGTCCGGCACGTTAATCCTGAGGTCGCAGTTCAAATGCCGCTCTAGTCAATTTTCTTTGTTCAGCCCCAAAAGATGAATTTAACAGGCAATACTATGTTCACTCACAGCCATTTTAGAAGAGGTGCACACATTTAGAATATTCCTTATTGACAGGAGACGACATTTAATGTAAATGCATCAAAAACATTGTTCATCTGATATGCAATCCATTACACCAGTTAATAACCACGCCATCGTTTCCTCTGCACGAATTTAGCCCGTGTTTAGGATGCTTACTATTAATGTTACGGTCCTCCATTGGTTATGTTTGGCAATACTGCTTGTTGGGGGGGGGGGGGGCTATGCATTATTGCTTTGATTCAAGGTAGATTGTTAAAGTTATGGTGTATATAGCACTGTTTTTTCCACCATGGAGGTACAGAAATGGAGGTACATGTATTTGCTTTGGGTTAAAAGGGGTATGCGGTTTTAAGTACGACCCACCCGGCCGATGGTTATGATTGGTAAATGCTTCTTAGGATTTGAATGCTTTGATTCAATAGACCTCATGCACATGACGTCATTTGAGTAGGGCGCCCTCGGGTAGTGGTCAAAAGAAGGTTGCTCTAAGATGACGGCGTGATGACATCAATGTATAAGGTTCAAGGTTGGAATGGTCCAGTGCTTGTGGACATGTTTGCTTTGTCTTCAGAGTGGTATGTGAGGACTTTGTGAAAATGTGTTCAGTTGCCTGAAAAGATTTCGTACACGTTCAAGAGAAATTTCTCATTGATAATGCCACTGTCTGTGATGCATTTTTAAGCGTTGTCAATTTTCCTTTGTCAGGCTTACAATAAATACAAAACCCCGGCCGGCAGAGTGAACAAGAAAGTTGAACCATTGCCAACAACTGCATCTGTTGTTCGAGCCGAGCTTATTCATGTCCCTCTCCCGTCAGAATGTTCGACAAGTCAATCCTGGATTCGTTCTCCGCATATCATGCCGGTGTCACAATCCATTAGCGTTATATTTCAATTTGAGTTGTATACGCGGGAAAAAGGTTGAGCGGCAGTTGATCGTCCCCACGGGCTGGCATCATTGACGGCGGGCTCCAGCAATAAGAGTTAACTTGGTGGCTCCCCCCATGGGACGACTCCATGAGACGAACGGGCTTTATCTTGAGCGACACAGTCCTTTTTTGGATGGAGATGTTTGGGCGTAGCCTCCAGACTTGTTTCGGGGACAATGATAACGCTGTTGGTCGAGGGTCACTCCCTAAGAATAATTCTCCCCTAGATGGCTAGGGAGGGGCCGTAGGAGGGGCAGCTGGTTCATATTTATGAGAAACAAACAACCAAACAATAAACAAGAAACAAACATTCAAAAACAACATACATCAAACGAGCTAACAACAAATAAAGCCGTAATTTTTAGTTCGTACTGTTAATTTTGTGCACGAATTTCTGCAGCAAGAGCAACATTTTTGTGTGATGGTTGCGATTTGGAATAAATTGATCCAGACAAATTGCATTAACAGCAGTTGTATTCAAAATGTTCTAAACGTCGTAAGCGGGCAGTGTCATAATTCTAATTATGGTTCGTGCAACTTAAATACGAAGCGCTTCCAGTTTTACATAATAGTCGTACGACCCAGGGGTGCGAGAAGGCCACTGCCCTCCCAAATTCGGGAGACGGTGAGGAAATTTCGGGCACAGCAAGAAGAAGAAAAAATGGAAAGAGAAAGCAAAAAGATTCATTTCATTAATTCTCTGGTTGTGAAGCAAGGACTCTCAGAAAATCGAACTTAATCACTGTACTACCCAAGAACCAAATGGAGAGAAGACACTGAGGAAGGAAGTTTCAGTTTTAGATGTGGGAGGGTATAAACCAGGTAAAACCCACGCAGTCAGGTAGGGACTGAAAACCCAATCTACGTAGTGCCCTCGGCGTGACTCGAACCGGGGTCCTAGAGGTGGAAGGCGAGGAAAGATATACCACTGCGCCAACCCGACCACCCAAAGTTTGTATCTGTGTAAAATTTCAGGCAAATCAACCCCTCTTCCCCCCTTCAAAGAGTCACCCATACGCCCATGGTTCTACACTGTTGTTTGGAATCCTGACTCCATGGACTTTTTAAAGATAAGTACATTACCTGGCAGTACATTGATGTGGAAGTTGAAAACAATTGGTTTCCAGTGGATGCTTTCCTGATATTATTTGTTAAAGGCCCTGTACACTATTGGTAAGATCGAAAAACACAATGTTCACAGAGTCACACATAACTTACATGATTTAAAGTAAGTAATGGTTGAAAGGGTTCCTTAAAATATTTCTGCCTAAAATGCTATCGTTTCTGAGAAATGAGTAAAACAATAGTTTTTATCACGCGCGATAATTTGAAAAAACAGAAAACACATAAAATCTCTTTTCACTATTTTCTCGTTACCTCGATGACCAATTAAGCTCAAACTTTCACAGGTTTGTTTGTTCATGCATGTTGAATCACACAAAATGCGGACACTGATTTTGAGCTGTTACCAAAAGTGTACAATACCTTTAAAGGCATCGTACACGTTTGGTAATTGTCAAAGACCAGTGTTCTCACTTGGTGTATCCCAACATATGTATAAAATAACAAGCCTGAGAAAATTTAGGCTCAATTGGTCATCGAAGTTGCCAGAAAATGATGAAAGAAAAAACACCCTTGTTGTACAAATTTGTGTGCTTTCAGATCTAGGAATAAAAACTTCTTGCAAGAAGTTTTTATTATTCTAGTGAGAAATTACCTCTTTTCCAAAAACTACGTTACTTCAGAGGGAGTCGTTTCTCACAATGTTTTATACTATCAACAGCTCCCTGTTTCTCGTTACCAAGTCAGTTTTTATGCTAATATATATTTTGAGTAATTACCAAACGTGTACAATACCTTTAAAGCCACGCTGTGTCTGCAATTGAAGGAAGCATTCAATGCACAATAATGATTATAACTTATAAGGTCACAACTTACGCACGAAAAGGTTAACAAAACCATGCCGGAACTTATAAATAGACACACGACGTTTATTTAAGAAATAAAATCAATGGAGCGTCTGTTACTGTATAAAATTCAGTTCCGCCCACCGAAAATAATTGTATTTCTTGCAGGACTGCTTCAGTTCCTTATGACATGTGTTGTAAAAGTTGCAATTATATTTATATTCTTTTTATAAACCTGCATAGAGAATGAACCACCAGACTATTATTAAAAAGCTAGTCACTGGTGCGTTTGGATTGTTATGAGATCCAGAGACATCCACCACTCATTAAAAACAAAACAAAAAACAAACCAAATTCAATACAAAACATCAGCAGCAGGAGTAACAATAACAAAAACAAAAACAACAATAACATAACTAACAACACAAAGTGACTAACGAGCTTCTCACTTTATATGCATAATCACCGAAATGCCTTCCCTTTTTTGGAAGGGAAATTTTAAAATAACTTTACGACTACTTTACTGAGCACTAGACCTAAAAAGAAGACAACCGCATTATTGTAATCCATTAGTTACAGACTGTCCGTGACTACACGAGATAGCGGGTTCCCCGTACACAAAAAATCGCCCTATTTTATGCAGAATCACCTCAGTTTCTAGACAACGCCTGTTCAGCTTCAGTCATTTCAGCTAGACACCTGTTTCGAATAATGTCGCCAAATGGCCGCTAGTACTCCCCACCCTTTCCTACTCCACCAGGTTCAAGTTTTCTCGGCTTAATTGGCTCTGATCTCAAAGTCTTGGCTTTCCCGTACAGAATGCATCAGTCAGCAGCCAAGACTTTGCCCGAGAAAGCTGCTTGATCTTTTGCCCAAGACAACAGCCTTGTTTATGTGTCCTTTTCAACCCCTTTTTTTGTTTGGGGTGGGGCTTGGGGTAGGGGTTGGGTGTAACGAAAGAACAATATTGAAAACAAACTTTTCTATTTGTGTAAGCAGATGATGGAGGTGTAATACTGTAGAGACCTTCAGTCAAGAAGTTGCAATTATGAGCTGACCACTGTGAGAGTTACAAAAGGAAGTATGTAAAACGTAAACTGAAAGCCAATAAAAGAAACTGTATACCTATAATATGGACAGTATCTTGATCACGTTCCCTATTGTTCGCAGATCGCAGTACATGTTCGCAGTAGGCTACACTCTAAAAACTCCATGATCAAAATTGACCTGGATCTGCGTCCCGTGGGGCCTGAACCATTTCTGGGTCCATATGACTCGGAATCAGTGTCAAAATGACCCAGAAATGGGTCAAATGGACGCAAAGTCCAGGTCAAAAACCCAATTTTCTTTTACCAATTTTCGAGTCAGCCTGACACATAAATCGGTTTGGCTCGCACTGGGACCCGGAATCCGGGTCAATTCAAACCCGGGAGTTTGTGTGAAGACCGATTCTGGTTAAACCCAAAAAAGAAAAGAAGAACAAAAAAGGGAAACAAAAATTAAGACTATTTTACCCTTCCAGCCTCAGTTTGTTAATGGAGGAAAAGACCAGTTGCATAGAGCTGCGTAGCACAACAATTTGCTAAGCACAAACAAAATTATGCTTACCAGAATAAGGTTACCAGCCAAAATATAATGAGTACCGTCTGTGACTAGTATCATACTCGTTTTTGCTAAGCAGAAAATTCGTCGTTGTTTTTACGAAGTGGCAAATGTGTCAAAAATCATACAATTTAGCACATCGGTTTTTTTGTAAATTATTGATGTGTTCAATGCTGTTAACATTTTCACAAAGTTTCAGGACCTAATACGTTATATTTTCGTAATTACACTAATTAGAATAATTGACGAATAATGTATTTTACATGTTTTGTTTTTATGAAGTGACACATCAAAATTCGCCACTGAAGTCCATTGAACTACATAGCGCGGGCACGGTGCCAAAATAGGCGTGGTTTAACGTTTGGGTGACAAAACATTTCATTACGGTTTTTACGAAGTGACAAACCTAAATACGCATTGTTTTGTACACAGTGCTCTGCGGGCAGGTCTGTTTTGGGGGTTTTACGAAGTGACAAATGTGTTTAGGAATTAATTATTCATCAAAACAGTCGCAGAATTGAAAAATGCTAACAGTTCTGAATGAATGAAGTATTCAGCTCTTTTTTGATAGTAAACTTTCAAAGAAAAAATATTAAGTAGTGTCCTAAACAATAGTTTTGAAAATAGTTCAACTTCAAACGCGATTTTCTAAAAACCCGTATTTCTTGCTGCAGGGCTATATCGTCGCTTCGTAAAAACGGCGACGGTTCAGCGATTTTTGCTGGCGGCAGCTCTATGAAATTCGGCTCAGTGCTCAATTTCACTATAAAGCATTATGCTTACCAGAAGTTTACCAGCCAAAATACCATTTCACATATCTGTGAATGGTGTACTGGATGCGCATTAGCTTGGCAGAAAATTATTAAGCATGTTTTCTGCTGCAGCAGCTATATGAAATGAGGATCTGGGCCCACATTTCCGAATAAAGATGTTTAGCATAAACAATTGCTTAGCAAAGAAAATGTGTTAAATTTTGCTTAGCAGAGGAAAAATTGCTAAACACAATTTTCTACTTCACAGCTTTTTGAAACTTTATGGGTCCTGTAGGCCTGAAGTCTGGTACGATAAGTGAAACGCAAGATTCAATGAGACAAAAACGTGTCTTGATTGATAATACACAGCTTGCAACTGAACTCCACTAATAGGCTCACCGAAAGAACTGAGGGTCAAAAGAAGGTCAAACAAACTCTACCGCCCTCAACTTTGAAACGTACGCGGGGTAAACCCGTATCGAAAATACCGTAGACAAACTTTGATAAATGATAAATCCAGCCAAAATTGACTTGAGGTGTAATAATAGTAATGTGGCTTCTTATAGGGCTCATATCCGTCACTCGGTGACGCTCAATGCGCTTCAACATTCAGTATTTTCTTGCAAGGTAGTGCGGAGCTATACGTTTTTGAAGTATGAGACCAATTCCGTTACATAGCACAAAGTAGGCCCTATTCGCTGTAAGCTGATTACGGAAAGCCAGGGGCTGTTGATGACAAGTTCAAGGCCATTTTAATTGGCTTAAACGTCTGAAATTTGTTTTTTAAAAAGCAGTAAAAATGGTTTACAATGTGCTGTGGCGCAATATGCTGCCGATCAAACCAGGAACACCGGGGTGAACCACATCTCTTTTATAAGTGCACTGGGTCCTTTTACGTGCATCAACACACTGGACCAACGGCTTTACGCCCCATCCGAAAGACGAAGCAATAATTGTTAAGTGTCTTGCTTAAGGACACAAGTGTCTCGACCGGGACTCGAACCCACACTCTGCTGAACAGAAACACCAGAGCTTGAGTCCGGTGCTCTTAGCCGCTCGGCCACGACACGCCACGGATGAAGGTTCAAATGCCTTAGACCCGTCCTCTCCCAAGTGGAATTTACATAACTCAAAGATTTCAAGAATCTCGATGCGCGCCAAATGTTTTATGAAATCGTTCCCCACCTGAGAAGTGTCATCAATAAAAATATTTAAAAATGATTATCAATTAATCCCGCGAGCATACGTCGGAAGAAGTTATTGGTCAAACATAATTAGGTTGATCGTTTAATTGCGGGATGCTCATTAGTTTTAAATTAGGAAATCAACTAATAAAGAGGAATTTGTCAATTAAAGAATTACTAAAAAAAGGAGTTCCCTAATTTTATTTTTAGACTTTGTACTAACAGTTTCGTTTAAAAAATAATGGATTGGCATAACAACGTTTTTTTGGAAGAATACATTCATTTAAAGGGATTGTACATTTGGTAATTGGAACCCACTGTTTGTTTCAATCCATTAGTATATAGTTGTAGATATACCATAAAACTAACCTGTGAAAATTTCATTTCAAAAGGTGGTAGCGTTTTTTTGAGATATTGACGAAAATTTGGAGCGGTTGTGTCCACGCAGGAAGAATTATCTGCAATTGGAACACACAATCTGAGAAACGTTACTGTCAGTATAATGCTGCTCAGATTCAAATTTTTGGAGATAAAAAGTGATATCTTTTTCCATAACCGCAGTACTTCTAGTGAAAAGTTTCTCAAAATGCATTATACTATCCAAAGCTGCTGTACTTCTTAGGTAAGTTTTTATTGCCATTTATTTTCAGAGTCATTACCAAACGTATACAGACCCTTTAAACCGTCTACTTTAAAAAAAACAATTCTTAGAAATTTCAGTGAAAACGGCTATCGAGGAACCGTCTTTAGAATTTATAGTCTGTTCTCTTGCCTGCCAATGCAAGAAACATAACATCCGATCTGAACATGATTTGCAATTTAGATATTATTTCCGACAAAAATATCTTTAAAAAATCAAAGATCACCCTAAAAAGAAGACGTTGTTCAAGTATCTAAACCAATTGGAAATCATTATGTGTACACTCAAAAACTCCTTGGTCAGAATTGACACGGAATCCGGGTCTCAGCTGGGGGGCCTGACCAATTTCTGGGTCAGTTTTTATGACCCGGAATCTGTGTCGAAATTACACGAATCTGTGTGCCAAACTGATGCAAACTCCGAGTAAAAATCCACATTTTTAACCAGTTTTCGGGTCAGCCTGACCCAGAAATGGCCACTGGGTTCCAGAACCTGGGTAAATTTGACCCGGGAGATTATATAGAATATACTTTTTTTGGTGTGAAGACCCTCTGCATTGCTGTTTTAAAAAGTTGGGAAATGAGGATGAAGCCGGGGGTGTGAATTTCGAAAGGGTGTGTGAGAGAAGAAAAGTACTGGTGCACCATGCCACTGATCCTAGAGAGATAGGGACATACCGGGGTTTTGGTATCAGCTCCATTATTTAATTTATCAATCAGCAACTGGTTAAGAGAATCATTATCTTGAGTGATAGGCGAGTTTCAACCGACGGCAATATTTAGTGTCTACTTCGTGTCCGTTTCATGCGACACTCCATTCATTGTCTTGGTCGGTTGACGCCTTTTATTCACCTACAATCTTAAGAGATAGGCCCTACACCAGCATTTTTTGTCGGTGATTTAAAACAAAAATTGTCTTGTTTTTTACCGTAAAATAGCTCGTGTGTGTGTGCGTTAATTTGTTTGAAATGCTTTCATTTTTAAGAACTTCTTACAACATATTCCGTCTTTCTCCAATTCCACCCCTTCAACCTTCCATTCAAAAAGACAACCCCCATCACCTACTCGGCTTCCCAACTCCTTTCACCCCTACTCCCCGCACCCAGTCCCCGGCGGCTTAGTTTTGTGTTAATCGTTCCCGCCGTAAGTTACAACTCCCCACCCCCCAATAAAAGGTCCTCCCACTTCATCCCAAACCAGACCTTCTCATCACCAGTTTCTCTACCCAACCCAACAACAAACTTTCTCCCTCCTAAACTTACGGTCCCCTCATCACATCATCCTATCGTCCATCTTCACCAGTTCTCATCTCATCTCCCCATCTGATATCCAATTTAGCTCTGAATTCAAAACTATATTTACCCAGTTCCTAACCAACCCACTAGGCCTACTTCCCTTAAGGCTTTCCAAGGGTTCCCATAAACCCAAACTCCCAAACCGTTCCCTTGCTCCCCCCCCCACACACACACATGTTTGTAAATCCCGCTTACCGAGGACTTCTCTTTGTTCTCCCATTGTTTGGACATAGGTTTTTTTTTAGCGACGTCCACATTGGGTTTGTACACGAAAACGAAGCGAGGACGTCTTCTCTCTGCCAAACACCCGGATCCCTTTTGTTAAAGTCCTCGGTTTGAATGGATAGACAGGCTCACACCCACACTCACAGTTATTGGGTACTTCCATTGTTGTTCTATTATTCCTTTTTCTGAAGTAATTATCTGTGGGGTACCACCAGAACAAAGAAAACCTTGTGTGGTAGCATTGTTCCATTGTTAAAAGTACCACGTAAAGTTGGCGTGTGTAAGGGAACACTTAGTGTGTAAGCACATGTAATTTGGGATCTCCTCTTTTGTTTAACTTCACCTTTTTGGCAACAGCTCCCATTGGTTTTGTACACTGAAGTGTACCAACTGCGGACCTTCACCCATCCTATGTATTTTCATTTTGTCCCGGGCTTGAGTGTGTTTTACCCACCGTATAATATCTATACTTCCCAACTTCAGTTCACTTCGTACCATTTCCGAACACATACCCAAGCGCATCTGCATTCAAACCTTACCCCTCCACACTATACAAATGTCCCCTTCCCTAATATAACACAGATAACACACTGAGTTCCCCTCCGTTGTCATTCCAATAAATTCAAGTCCCATGGATGCCTCGGTGCTCCTCCAAGGTGGTCACCCAAATAGAAGGACCAACCATGGCATCAGTGGGGCCCAGCAGTGGAGTAACATGTTCATATAGGGCAAAGACATAATTGGAGGGGGGGGGGGCTATTTCATATCGAACCATTCATCTGTGCCTTTATTTGGATCTCATTTGGGAGAGGGCGGGGGGGCAAGGGTTCTGAGGTGAGGAGGGGGATACCGCCCCATGTCCCCCCCCCGAGTACGCCACTGGGCCCCGCGCCAAACTCCGGTAGCTACGTTCTGGCGGATCTTCCGGGTCATCACACCCCATTTCCTTCCAAGACCAGCACAAAGGAAACCCTCTACACTAAATACCAAAAACAGATTACTCTGTTATTCTTTGATTTCCTCCTTTTGCACACAGTTAAGGTAAAAATGCCCAGATTTTGTTTTCAATATTTATTTAGCGCGCATCATGAGCATCCATCAATTTCTGAGGAATAAAATTGTAATCACTTCCTGACCGCTAGCTATGACTCTTAATTAAAGCAATATGAATCAGTTTCGATGACCGATGAGGTGTATGTATCAGTATAGATAATCCCATAGGGAGCACGCGGTTATTCACAAAATACTATATACAGAAAAGAAGTTAAGTTTAGTTTTGTTCTTGTTTCACCCCCCCCCCCCTCACCAAAGTTTGCTTTGATGTTGTTGTTTGTGACAAGGAAAAATAGTTTTGTAGTGTGAACTATTGAAGATAAAAGTAGTTGGCTGGTCTGTGAGGGCAATTAGTCTGTCCCCCAAATTTCACGGAGCGGATCGGGCACGGATCGCCACAACACCCTTCTTTGTCGACGAAATCCTGGATCCGACCGGGAGCAAATTGCTCCGCGCTTTAACCCGTACATAATGGTGGCAGGGGCTGAATTCCGATTATGGCAGTCAAAACAGTTTCAGACCTACTGTAAGTGCTTTGTGATTCAGTTTACTGCAATATAAAAATAAAAAGAAAAAAAGTTTATTGGATCATATTGTAATGCGAATTCGGAACTGATGTTTCAAACCAAGGCAAATAACTAATAGGGAGATGCCGTTTGGTCCATGGCTGTGAACTAGTAATCCCCCTTCCGTCAACAAGGTGCAGGTAGTACAGCTCGGTAACATGTTCCGTTTCTTGCCATCCTGTATAGAGGGCGCCTTTTATTGATTGAGCATGAAGTGCATAGCCCCTTTGGAACCGCCCTTGAAATAGTGCGAGTTACACTTGAACACCTGCAGTGACTCCTAGCGATCGTACATCGGCCGACCTGCTAGTTATTTATTTTGGGCGCTATCTTGCTCAGGCCTCTGCTTTGTTTCTGTCAGTACAGATCGTCAAACCCTAGCAGCTTAAAGGGATGAGGTTTGGTCAGGGTGTGTCCGCGTCCCTAGTCACTCGATGACTCGTCCCGTTACCAGACTAGACCCAAGCAGATCATGGGGCCCCCAGCCCCTTCCTTGTTGTAAAGAGAAAGGCCGCGGCTTTGTGCTAACGTCATTCCCCATGTTGTGCTCGCTTGTCACGGACCGGAAGAACAGGCTTTGTGCTCCGATCAAAGATCCCTCGTCTCCCGCACTACAAAAAAAAAGAAGAAGAGGGGAGAAAGAACCTGGTAACTTTTTTTCCCGATTTGTCATCCACTTATACTATTGCTTTTGTTTCACGCTTCCTCGGGGTCATTTTGTCTAGATCGTTTGTGGAGATAACGGCTTTGATGACACACCGGACGTGTCTATGTCTTTTGTTCCAAGACAATTGGAATGAATCTTGATAAATGCTACTAAGATGGGAGCGTGGACCATGCAGACATCCTCACATGGCCGGCTGTGTTCAGATTAAACCACTTTGATGGGCCACTCCCAGAGAGAGCACGAAAGCAGTTAAATCAAAACATCTTTGTCTGTAAAAACAATCTCCAAAAAGAAAACGATAATACCGTTGCAATATTATAAAACACGCATTGTTCTTATCAAAAAATGTCAAAGTTAATTATTGAATGTATAATTCTTATAATTGAACCCAACAGTTCAAACTCAAGAATTTGGGTTTGTTATTAGAAAATTAAATCGCATATGAAATATAATAAATTAATAGCTTTGCTACCGATTAATCAACGTTGTATAGGCCTACTTCAAATACCGGTACAGTGTCCCAATCATTTCGGGCTAACATTCACTGATCTAATTATACACCACTTACACATCAGAAGAAAAAAAAAATCGTCGCTGTTGTTCCTTGTTTGTGTTTTACGATGCACAGTTAATTTTTCAGTCTCAAAAAGGCCGTGTACTATACTTACCTCGTTTTGGACGTGAGGAACACTTTGATGTAGCACATGACGTCACTACACGACAAATACAGCGCCATCTAGTGCTTGTAGGCCCAGTGCTTGATGTCTCTGGGAAACTTGGGTCTATACTTTTAAAACTTGTGTCCACAAATCATAGGCGTAACCACGTCCGCCATCGTTAAGGTTAAAATCAGTTCAAAATCGGCAATTAGCAAAGGTGCATTTTTTGTACAAAGTGTAACTTTCCAAAATTACCCTTAATAGTAGCTGACAGTTGTAACATGTCAGCAGGTTTCTCATGTAATTTTGTTTCTGATCATTTTGTATTCATTTCGCAATTACGTTAATCCTCGTTAAGAAATTTGTTCCTCGTAAAAATTAACTTTATTTAACGTACTTTGCCAAGAAAAAAACCACAGGGCTGTGAAGGTGTATTTGGACAACATCACGCGAAATCGTTTTGTCGGGATTTCATCCTCTTAGAGAAAACAGGAAATTAATGAAATTGACAAAAGTCGTCCTCCAACGATCTTTTTAAGTTACAAAACTGCCAAAAATCTACTTAATGGCAAGTCAGTAATAAAGGTATCAATTAACCAGAATACGCTTCCGTCTGACGATGAACCAGGCCCCGCAGGCAGATTTCATTTCGGTGGGGGAGAAGGGGTAGAAGTTAGCTTCTGTGAGCAAAGTGATACTATGAGCAGCAACGAGCAGTAACATTTCCTCCCCACGTAAACAAACACAATTATGAAACGAACAACCCAACAGTCCCCGCGTAGAATTTTCAGCTTTCTTTATTGGGGAAAGAATGTGCTTTAATGGATAAACCTCTTCTTATTTTGCAATCTCATGCGAGTTCATCACCGACCGGTAGCCTATTTCATTTTCACGGCCCTCCTTTATATAATTCCACCACAGAGAGATCCATACATCAGTTTGTTTATGTGAACAGTCATATGCCTCACTCAAAGTGCCTGAACTGGTTTTGGTCAGTGATTGTGCCTAGCCTATAGCGTATAAAAAAAACCACTGACAAATTCCTGAGTTTTTTCTTCTGATTATTGTATTTAAGCAGACTAAGAAAGGGGGGGGGAAATCGATGTCCGTGCCCCCGGGTGCCCCCCCCCATTTAAAATCTTAACTTTTGAGATTTTAAAATTCCAGAGTAAAATGTTACATTTTATATAAAAGCCTAAATGTGATGATTTCAACTATATTATATACAAATAGTAAATGGCATAAGACGAGCGCTGAAAAGAATGAAAGTTCAAACGGAAAACACAGTTTTAATTGGCAAGTAGTGCCCATATATAAAAAAAATTGTGCACTTTGTGCCCCCTAAAATGTTACCCTAGTTTCGGCGCTGTACTGAAGCAAAATAACAGAATATTCCGAAATAGTAAAAAAAGAAACATAGATTCCTACAACTTTCGGGTCCGGGTTTTCACTCTGAATTTATACCAGACAAAATAAACTAAAACTAAAAATAGGTCATACGAAGCGGACCGAACACGCCTTTCTTGTTGACGACACGACAACATCATTTAAAAATTTCCCGCCCAAAGCCGGTTAAATGACGTCACGGTCAACCTCGTCCACTTTTCAGCGCGTAAGTTATTTCCTGTGTCGAGAACGAAACAAAAAATAGTCAGCAAATTATTGTGCCAAATGTGGCTGCGAGAATCCGGTGAGTTGCTCAAAAACAAAATGCTGAAAATGCAACCCCGTACCTCTACAAACGTCGGAATGAAAGATTACGGTAATTGTCTAAGAATATACATGTACATGTTATGTGAAAGTGATGTTATAACAACATTTTTGCGAAACCAGCAGAGAGGAGGACTGTCGTTCCACCATGGAGGGATGAACCAGGCCCAGCCTGGAGGGCGTGGCAGTGGCGACGGCCGGACCTTGTTGCTGCTGCCAAAAGTCGCTTGGTTTGGATACGGCCCTGCATGTAAGTATAAATTGTTGCACATATTAATGTCAGTGCTGGTCATACTTTTCACAGTTAACACATTTTAAACAACAGGTTTGGACAAACAAAAGCTTTAGACCAAAGCCATTTGCCCCCCCCCCAAAGTGCAACGGTTGCTTGGCATAATAAAGATAGGATAGCCACACTCAAGTCTATGTAAGTTCTGTGGCCAAGTGGGGCTAAAGACAGGAGGGAACCAGTTACTACCACTGAGTACCACTACCAGACTTAAAATGACATTTGTCTGGTAACTTTCTTTTTTTAGCTAAGTTCATATGAAATGAGTGAACTTCTGCACAAGATTGGTGATTCACTAATCAGGGAAAAAATGATTAGGTTCAATGGGAAAGTTAATTGATTTAACATAATAAAACTACCGTTCCTTAGAGAAATATTGAGTGTTCAGGTGGTTTAGCTTTTCAGTCGAGTATCAATAACTTGGGTGGCTGAGTAGTACTCGAGTACAACTACTTGGTGGGGCTATCATGTACGATTACAACTGTCCGAGTAGCGAGTATTCTGATATCAGAGTAGCCAGTATTCTGATATTTGAGTACTGAGTCCAACAGCCGAGTACCAAGTTCTTGGCTCTCCAAGTACGAGTACGAGTGCTTTATTCTAACAATTACTGAAAAATGAGGTATATAAAAACATTGAATGTTTTTTTGACTAATTTCTAGACGACAATGTGTGCTTAAAATGACAACTATCTTTTAAACATGAATACATCCTGGACAAGTCCCGTTTTCTTTTTTATTAATCTAGTACGTGATTATTTTCATTTGTGTATCGAATATGGACTTCGAGTATGAGTATTTTGCTAGCTGAGTACAAGTACCAACAAAATGGTACTCCTACTCGAGTACCGAGTACAACACATTTACATCTACGCTGGTACTCAGCAGTCCACTTTTGCATGTAATTGTATAAAGCTGAGGTGAAAACGAGGTGCACGTGAAACAGGTGGAAAGTTGTGCCGATTAAAGTGTGAGAACATAAACAAAAACTCCTTGGAGCCAAGGAGTGTAGATGTGCAGGGCTCAAATTTGGGGATAAAAACCACCAGACCACAGGGCTTGTAGCTCAAAATGTTTACTAGACCAGAATTTATTTTACAAGACCAGAATCAAAACGAGTTTAAACAAGCACTTAAGAGAAGATCTAGATACATGTAGATCATGTGTAAGCGTACTTTGATACTCAAGAGAATTGAAATATATTATCAGATTTTTTCACAAAGATATTATAACAATGAGGTAGCCTAATATTATTCAATTGAAAAACACAAGACCACCAGGCTTGTCTGGTCATGAGTTTACTGGCCCGACGCTAAAATCACTGGCCTCATCAGGCCTGCGGTCCAGTGTTAATTTCGAGCCCTGCAATGTGTGATCTGAAGATGCCCAATGATGGAGCTGTCACATGATGTCTGCAGGGAGTAAATTCCAAAGTCTGACTGTTGTAGAAATGAAGGAGAACGTATTGTATCGGTTGTGAGAAGCTGGAATTTTGCTGAGTACTCCAACACTCAGTGGAAATATTTTCATTGGATATACTGTCAAGGTAACACAAAATATAAAGCATAAAAGACCCAACCAACCACTGTTCAGGGCTCAAAATTTACACTGGACCACAGGCCAGAGGCCAGTGAATTTAGTGTTGGGCCAGTAAACACAAGACTAGACAAATCCGGCAGTCTTGTGTTTTTAATTGAATAGTTATACCTCACTGTGTAAAATATCTTTAAAAAATAGACAAGTGATGTTTAAATGTTAACTTTGACTCTGATGAATAATTCTGTTGAGTATTGTAGGTATAGTTACCCAAAAGACAACATGATAATCTTCTCTTGGTGCTTGTTCAAGTATAATATACAGTTTATATTATTAAACTGTGTGGACAATGATTTTTCTTAATTTGATTCTGGTCTTGTAAAATAAATTCTGGTCCAGTAAAGGTTTTGAGCTGTACAAGCCCTGCGGTCTTGTGGATTTTCCCACCAAATTTGAGTTCAAGTTACAAAACATACCCCCTGCCACAAACCCTCTAAAAAAATTTCAAAGAATGTGTTGAAGTTTTCACAGTTTAGTTATTGGGTGTGTATAGTGAAAACTAGAGGATGGGAATTAATTTACTCTTCCTGAAACCAATGATGTAGTTTCCCTTCATGCAGCTCGTTGAATTATGGTAGTGAGGCCAGTGGTACATGACATGTACCAACTGTTTCTACCAGTGGCGTATACCCAAAGGGGGGGGGCTGCCCCCCTCACCCTCGCTTCCCCCTCTCAGAATCCTTGCCCCTCAAATGGGATCGAAAAAATGCACAGGTTCAGTACATTAAATACCCCCCACTAAATTATGTCTTTGCCCATCCTAATTGCTCCCCCCCAAAAAACCCCAAATAAAATAAAATCAAATAATGTCTTTACCTTCGCTTACCCACCCCTCTCCCAAAAAGGAAAATGTCTGGTTATGCCACTGGTGTCTACTCTATTAGTGTTGAGGGCATCATTGTGTAAGGGACAGTATTAGTATTGATAAAAATGTGACGCAGTTACTGTCACTGCATGTGATCTCAGTAAAGTGCAGGTGCTACTAATCTAATTAAAACCACGAGAAAACATTAGAAAGTGTCCATTAAGTGATCTCATCCTTCAGAAAACTTTTACTTAAAAATTGACAAATTAACACTTTTTTTTCATTCTTTGAACTGGTCATGTAGTGTTTTAAGAAATATGTCACATGAAATTCTGTAAAACATTAGAACAGATTTTTGCTATGTGATTACAGTTTGTAGACCACTGTCTAGATGTGCTTTTTTCTCTGATATTAATGTTCTAGATGATGAGTTTGCAAGATAGAGCAATGACGATCTAAGACTTTGCATACCACAAACTAATGCATCTCAATTAGTGTGTAAGGATGAAGTGGGGGAAATCTAGTGGAAGGGCAGGGGAGAACTTGATATTGAGCAGACACAGTAATTGCTGGTAATTACTGAAGTAATTGCAGTTATTTGTAAAGTGATTCATAGAAAGGTCATTGGGCCAACATTTGGAATCCTAAACAGCGCTGTTTTTTTAAAGTTTAAAAATGACATTTCATTGGTACAAATGTTTAATTTTAGTCTGTTGTATGTTGGGACTAATTCATCCGAAAGCTCAGGTTTTGGCTTATTAGGATCCTTTTCCCATACTGACAGAGCCTAAGCCAAATCCATGCACTGACAGTGCTATGGGTTGGGTGGGGGGGCATCATCCACACTCCAAAATTTGGTTTCAAAAAGGGCCTGAGGAGACAGCAAGAATATGCTCATAAAATCTTCAGCTGGGTCCATCATGGTGTCGGCACATCTTAGCTTTTTAAAAAATGCATGGGAAAACATCTCTGCAGCAACACTAAACAAAATAACCTGTAAATGTAGAATCATCTTTACTAAATAATATTGTACACTGTCAACCTTTAGATCATGAGCTACCATGGAGGTCAGCATCATCTGGAATTGAAACTACAATACAAAGTGAGTAGAGAAAGGCAACGTGTGAGATTTTTTGCACAACGCGGAATGCCCCTTTGCAAAATGCCTGCTACATTTGGACACCCAAAACGGCAGGCAGGATATGTGCGTGTAAGTGCGCTCTGCATTGTGCAAGGGGTTAATATTGGATTTGCTCGAGGGCACTCTTTCAGCTCTGATAGATCAGTGTGATATTTTTATCTGATGAAAAGATTTAGTATTAAAAAATTTGCTTTGCCTAAAGGAGGTTCATGGGGCTTCATTCTCAGACCTGCACACCAATCCATTTCTTGCAAGACTTTAATGTAATGACACAGTAAAGTGGCTATCACATTATTCACCCCTTGAATCTTAATCGGTTATTTTCAAGCTGCAACAGAACCAGTTCTATTTGTTAGTCTAGTAGATGAATTACTCAAGTTACACATTTAAATATCTGTAATGTCAACTTTTCTAAGAAACATTCAGATCAGACTGAGAAATTGATGACTGTTTACTATCCTGGGTTGGGGGTAAGTGGAGTTACATGTATACCAATTTCATAGTCCTACAGGATTGTTTATCTTTCTCCTGTCCCTGTTTACTTTGTTTTGTTGACATATCAGATGGTGTTTCCCCTCAGGAAAGCTGATTAAAAATCAGAAGTGGAACAATAGTGGCACATTTATTTATTAATCAATTATTGACCAAAAAATAAGTCGGGCTTAAACTTAATTTGAAGAATAATATAAAGCATGTGTGGCCAACTATGGTAATTGTCAAAGACCAGTATCCGCATTTTGTGTGACCCATCGTATACATGACAGGGTTCTCCCCATGCATAAGCTAGCATATCGGGCGAATACGCAATTTGCAGGCAAAAAAACAAAAACATCAAGAGAAAACCATATAGAATTCTCCAGATTGCACAGTAGGGCTTTTAAAACCAAGATAACCACCAAGTAGAAAACATTACGAAGGCCTTGTTTCAATTCAGCGAGCTTCGGCCAAACATCCCAAAATTTGGGTCCAGAATGCCCCCCAGTTTTGAAAAAACCTGGGGAGAACCCTGCATGAAGTTACAGTTTCAGCTCAATTGGTCAGAGGAGTAAAAAAAAGAGTGGAAAACCCCATCACTGTTTTCAAACATCAGATTTGGACCAAACTAATTGTTTTACTCATTCCTCAAAACTGTAGCATTTCAGGAAAAAATAGTTCAAGGCAGTTTTCCCACCATGTCATTTCTTACACCATGTAAGTTATGGATAAATCTGTAAACGTTTACATTTCCAATCTTACCAATGTTATCCAGGCTTTAAAAAGTACCAACAAGATGTGATCAGACCCCCTTAAAAACTTGCTACGTTAAAACAACAAATAAGCAAACAAACAACATTGAAACATCATTTATCATTAAAATGAACATTTTGATTTTATTGTTTTCTCTTCAAAAGTAACATCTGAAAATAAAGTTTTTAAAGTATATTCATTAGAATTCTAAGAGTGCAATGCATGGGGGTACCAGACATTGTGCAGCGACAGGTACTATGAATAAATGTACACCCCACTGATATAAGTATGCCAAATTATGCAAAGTACACAATTATGCACAAGTATGCAAATTTATGCATAAGTATGCAAAATTATGAAAAGGATTCATGCGTAATGTTCTCTTACATAATACACCTATCCCATAATTATTCAGACTAATTGAACAGGTAACGAAATTACAAAGTCAATTCAACCTAAATGTACTTCCAAGAGTGTTACTTTCAAATTGAAAGGCAACTTTAAATTTTAAGACTTAAACAAAAAATCAGTCATTGAAATAATTTCCATAAAAAAATCATTTTGTATATTATTCACATAATTTACAGCTTAAAATTTATACACATATAACACATTATTTGACAGAAAATATTAATATACCTTTTTTTCTGTACAAGATACAAAACAGACTTTCCATTTGCTCACACACTTTATTAAATAAAGCAACATGCAATTATACACACTTATAAATGTGCAATGCTTAGGAAACCGGTTTGCGATGCGAGTGAATGATTAGAAATGAAACCAGTGCAAATGACATGAATGAGGTGTTTGTCCAAAAGCTAGAAAATACATCGACAAATAGACCCTCGTCCATAGACCTAATGTATATTGACCAGACTGTTAACTTGTGATTCCACATGCACAAATTAATTGAAGTCTCCCAGACGCCTCCTAGATTTGTGCGTCACAGAGAACCAAATTTATTTGTAATTGAACTGTAGAACCATGAGGGTTTGCGTTACACGCATCCACAAAAGTATGCACAAACTGAAGTACGCATTCGATGTATAGATTCTGTAACTCACAGAAACGAGCAACAGCACTGACATGCAAACAGCTCTGCACAACATGTGCAAGTTTAAAGCTTTTACATGGATGTGCCCACATGGCTTCAAAACTCGGGACATGTTAGTGCTCTGGTCAATAAAGAACAAGTTCGCGCAAGGATCAATGGTTAACTAGTGGTTTGTTAGTGATATTCGTAGGGTAATACATGCACACTGAAATTGAAGTGCAAGCGACTCTAGCCATGTCATGTCAATGCCACCGTAAAATAATGCCGGATCAACATTCGTTATAATTTTTCTGATAACTGGTCCTCTCTGCCCTGTGCTATGAAAACAGCTCGATAGGCTGGTTCCAAATAGCTGCCTAGCATAGTCCAACCATTGTTGACTAGACAGAGTTCGGGCTAACTCAATCTACCTATGGTCAATTATAGTTCTTGCATGAACTTGGCCATGTGTGCTCTGTGCCTTTGTATGATTCTCAACTAACTAATGACAATGGTGGTCCTAAAATTCTTATGTCATAAAACTTGAAAAGGAATGCAACAGTTTTCCTTCAATACTCTGTTTCCTGTAACCAGACTGACTATTCAAAAACCTGACAACCGTAAAAATATTTATCAATAATTTGAATTTTAGTTTTTAAAATATTTGATCAAATCCGATTGCAAAAAAAAAAATGTAAGAATTCTTTCGAATGCAGTCTCCAAAAATGTAAGAATTACAAAACAATTGCAGGAAGGTAAATTTCTCCTTGGTCAATGAACTTTATTTTTGGTGTGCTCATGTATAAAACAAATTCTCCTACCTACACTGTATCCTTTTTGCCCCAGCATGTTACAGGAAACAAAAATAGATTTTTGTTTGGCCTGATTTGAAAGAAAGAAAACAAGACATCTGCATGTCAGATTCATATCATTCTCACCCACACTTTTTTCATTGCGTAAGTCTTTGGTTGTGAAATTGTAAAAATTATGCAATCATGCCTCAAGTGAAGACACCTCCTGAAAAATATGTGTTTCAACACCTTCTGAAGACACTTTTTGCATGGAAACCAATTAGGGAAATACATGTGACCTATTTCATTATTCCATTTCCAGAAAACAGCCAAGAGATATTCACCTTTTCCACCCACTCTCACCTGGAAATGGGTAACCGGCAGGTGATCCATTTCTGAATCTACATTCATTTCTTGTTTTCTGAAAACTGTCAGTCGGAGTAACTTCTCAGGATGTACTTAGCTTAGGGATGGAAATCTGCGATGGTTAATTACCACTGACTTGTGTCCACACCCTTTAGTAGGAACTCAAAGTCAAATCTAAGCAGTTCGGACTACGATCACAATTTCCTTACACACTTCTACAAAAACACTTTTGAACGTAATATTCACACATTATTTACATTTTTAAAATTTGTCTTGTGTATACTAAAAGCACACAATAATATAAAGTGCAGCTATGTGAACATCTTTAGCACCGCCTCCAAATACAGCAAAAGAAAAACCCTTAAAAGCAATTACAGTCCATTTTTTTTTTTACTGTTCGCAATCAGTTTCCTTTCCTGTATGTCACGGTGAATACCCCCACAGGTTCCTACCATTTCTCTTCCTTGAAAGACCAGTTCTCCTGAATGATCACTGCTTTAAAAACTGGCTTAATTGTAAAAATAAATTCTGCATATGTATCCATTCCTAATGCCATAGTCCGCTCTTAAGGTTCTCGTAAAAATCAACATATAAAATCATGGACCAGTTTTTAGTTGGGGTGAATTCAAACTAGTCAATTTCAAGCCAAACCTTATGGTTACCCTCAGAAAGAGATTTTCTTAAATTAGAGACATTTTCACAGGTTTATTTTGCATACTTGCGACACGATTGATTTAAATGGCTGTAAAATGTGTGATGTCTACATGACACTTCTAAGGCTCTGCTGCATTAGGCCAGGTTCATACATATGCGAATTGCAAAAGTGAATTTCCCCACGTCATGATTGGAAAACAGTGCTTACAAAGTAGTTTGCGTTACGCACTTCGCTTCGCATTCTCTTTTGAGTATGAACTGGGCTTTTCATGAGCAAATTAAAATAATTTTTCTAATTAATTCTATGTAACAGCAATTGATTTATTTTGCTTTAGAAAAATATCTTTGTCAAGGTGACCTTTGGTCATTGTCCAAGTATGCAGCAAGACTAATATAGAACCCTTGCATATGATGTCATAAGCTCAAACAGCGCCCTCACTGAGGTCAAAGGAATACCTGTTATTGGCTGAGAGATGGCGTAGCGTATACACAAAATGCATATTGTTGTACCTTCCCTTAAAAATTAATAAAATAAACATCTGTCTTTTTTTAAAACAGAGTATTTGTGCTCTTTGGTAGAATGGCCAGTTTTTTTATTTAAGGAGTCACAAAACAGCAACATTTTCTGAATGGTTTTGATATAGTTTGGATTTCTTAACATCATACCGAGACAGTTTTACATTCAGTGCCGTAAACAGAACTTGGTCCAGTCCAAAGCAAGACAATTCTTTCTGCTACCCAATGCACTCATGCTATTATGTTCTAATTTGTCTGGGACCAGCCTGATCTGGTATTCATGGTAGAAAGAGCTGTTGAAATGACTTTCTACAAGGCTGTCTCGTACACGGCAAAGGAGTATTGAAGATTGTTGTGATTGCTTTAACCGGTAGATTTCGACTGATTTTCTTTTGTCATTGGTCTAATTCGCCCATCTATTTATTGACTGCCACTATACATGCATGTGCAGTGTTTGTGTGCCACAGATCTGAAGCCATCCCTATGGATTGAAAGAGGGAATAAGATCTTCACAATTGTCTCCTCTTGCCATCCAAAGTCAGGACCCTGGATGAAAAGACTTTAGGTCTGGGCTTTTACTGTCTCTTATCAGTCTTTATATGTCTCTTGATATCTCATAATGTGGAGCTGCTTTTTCTTCTGAAGACTTTCCTGACAAGGCTCTGAAGTTTTATCGATTTGTCCTTCTTCTTAAATCGCTTCTCCAGGGCAAGAATGTCATTTTTCTCCTTCATGCGGATCTCCCTTACCAGGGTGTAGAAGACGTCATCCACAAAATGTCTCAATGCGGCCGACGTCTCAAAGAATGGACAGCTGAACTCTCTCGCTAAAGCTTGGCCCTCCTCAGTTGAGACCTAAAAAACCCAACAGAAAACATAATTGAAGGAATTTAGAAATATGACATTATTAAATTACTTAAAATGAGATCCTGACAAGTGACTTATTTATTATTTTTCAGTCTTTTAAATTTTCTGTCAGACATTGAAAACTTGTGTATTTCTTCTTTGTGTCTTTCCACCCCAGCTTTGTTCAGGGTCATGGGTATTCAATGTTCTTCATCCGATTTATAATTCTTGTTAATATTACAGTATTTTTCAGTTCATAGAACAAAGTCTTCAAATTCACTCTTTCCACTTTAATGCATTTTGTCCCACACAGGGCACTAATGACTCATAGCAAGCATGTCACCTCACCACTTAGCAAATAAAAAAAAACTTCAGAAAAAGCAAAATTCAAGATTACTGACTCCTTACGTGGACATTTTTTACCAAGACAAGTGTCTCTTCAGATTTAAAAGTCAAGCATGTCTGGCCATAGATAAATTCTAACCCCCTTTCGTGATTGAGCTGTTGCTTGGTGAAAAAAAGTTTGTTACTGTTTGATTTTCAACTTACCACACGTCGTTGCTCCAGATCGTACTTGTTGCCAACAAGCACGACGGGGACCTCATCGGTATTCCGCACGCGCTCAATGACCTTCTTGAACTCTGAAGCTTCCAGGAAGCTCCTTCTGTCGGTGATGGAGTAGCATATGATGAATCCCTCTCCGCCACGCATGTACTGGTCCCGCATTGCTGTGAACTCGGCCTGCATATCGAAGAAGAGTAATGGGGGGAGGAGATGTTTTAATGGATGGACAGGATCGTGACTTGAATTAGTGCACCTGTGGGGATGGGAGGAGGGGGGCTGATTGATTTGAGGTGACAGAGTAACAAATTACACCATCCTGCAGGTTGCAGCAATGCAAAACACAGAAAGGCAATTCGGTCAAAAAATCTTGATAAATCCTGTAAATAATGTGAACTAGCCTAGTCTTCGAACTGCCTCTACATGTAGCCACCGGGCTAGCTCGATGGTCGAGTGGTTAATGTAAGACATCTGCTCTAGCAATGCAAAGGTCGTGGGTTCGAATCCCACCAAGGTTATTTGCCTGTTGATTTGTTTCACAGAACTCGGGAAAGTACTGAGTACACAGTAATACACATCGGTGTAAGGGTAAAAACAAATTATAGCCTTGTTATAGCCTTTAGTCTATATTTGCAATTATATGAAGTATAAACATTGCTTATTAGAATAGTATTCCTTAATGGTACACGAATTCATTCACAGTTCTGGTCTTCTGTGATATCAAATTTTTCCCATTTTAGCCTTTGAGAAAGACTCTGCTTGGGTCAAAACATGAGGCAATTTATACCACAGGTCGTTTTGCTTGGTAAGCAGTTTGAAACAGCTAATTCCTTTTTTTGTTTTCCCATCTAATTTTTGTATATAAAACCGTAAGTTTACAAAAAGAATGATTGACGACTAATATTCCTAAAGATTTGATTGACTTTTGCTAATGTTTAATAGTGCATCCCAGGTCCTTGCAAGCCTTCAAACATGTCACATAAAAAATCCTGGGGACCACCCAGAATTATGAAAGTGTTATTACATGTATATGTGCCTGAAATGTTCAACTTGACCCTGGAGTCACCCTCAACATCACCTTCCCCTGTTGCTAGTGACTGGGCCTGAGTCACCTCGCCCACGGGAGAAAGATTTGGCCAAAAGAAAAAAAGAGTTGAAAAGTTTTATCACATCAAGATATTGATTACTAAATCCATCCGTAATTTAAATAAATTGAATAAGCCCCAAAACATACATGTACTTATTTCTTTCTTGATTGTGATGGGGGAAAAATAATAACGAAGAGCAATTGATGAAAACTAAGCTGCCTGGAAATGCATCATTACGTTGGGGTCTGGGTTATTTAAAGGAGAAAGGGAAGATAAAAGGTTTGATGACAGCTCCATTAGCAGTGGGAACAATTATGATGAGGCAAATGAGATCAAAGGTTTAACTGCAAGAACTGGTATGGGGAAAGCACCCACCCCCAATTTTTAAATTTTATAATCCAGGTCATTGTGTCTTAAATAAAATAATTTATGTGACCTTCTGTGCAAGCAATTTGCTCTAAAGGTGCCATAGTTATGCATATACATGTAGGGTCGTAAGTACCATCAAGTGGCTTGCCCCAAAAATTAGGACTGGACATTTTTTGGATTCAACAAGTCTGTTGCACTCTTTAAAATCCCCTCAGCCATGCCATAGAAAACCCCCAACATTTTACGAGGTATGATTGCATAAGTGTAGGAGATTTGCATGAAAATTTAAATTGACAGCGTAAATCAAAAACTGTATTCAAAATAGACAAAGCCTTTACATGGTACATACAATGTACATATGCAAGTGCATGTCAATGTGGGATAACAAAGAAATGTCTATACAGAAGGCCTGGAATTACACAGAGGCCACGGAGGCAATGGCCCTGTTGCCCCTTGACTTGGCCACGTTGCCCCTTTAAAAGTTTCCCATAGACTTTAAGATTTTCCAATGAAAGTGACCTTTCAAAATAAAAATGGCCTTGCCCTCTCGAAGATGAAATTCCAGGCCTGACAGGTTCATGTACATAAATGTACATGTACTGTAGTAATACATTGTACATGTAAATGCAGGAAGCTCTGAAAGCAAACAATTTCCAAGATTCTTGCTTTAGCACGGTATGCGACTGCTCTGAAAGCAAACAATTTTCAAAAAGACAGGTTCATGTACATAAATGTACATGTACTGCAGTAATACATTGTATGTAAATGCAGTAGCTCTGATAGCAAACAGTTTCCATGGTTCTTGCTTAGCACGGTATGCGACTGCTCTGAAAGCAAACAATTTTCAAAAAGATTCTTGCTCAGCACGGTATAATGAGACTTATCAAGCATCTTGGGCCTGGTCAGGTTTAGACCTCAACTCATCAATTACTGTATGACCACAGTTATTGACAGATGAGTGGGTTGTCCGCTTTATTCAGCTACATGTAGAGTACATGTATCTCTTTCCTACTGCAGAGGAACACAAAATCATTGCAACCAGGGGCCGATTTCACAAAGTACTAAGATTCATCTTAAGATGAGTTAGCAGTAATTACCATAGTGATTTGTATTGTGACATCACTCTTTGCTAAGCAACTGCGATGGATTTGCAGTTACGATCAATCTTAACTCTTTGTGAAATCGAGCCCTGTACTCTATTCAACATGACACACTTAAAATTTGTGGTTTTATTGGAAGTCTCATATGCCCATGCGTATTTTACTATGAGATTCCTTGCTATGAATCGGCTGCACTGTACAATACAATTTTTGTTTGTACAGGATTTGACCATTGAAATCAACCTGTGAAGTTATGCACTTGTTATGAACTAAAAATTGTATGATTGATGTGATGACAAAATTTCTTATTGTCCATGTACTGTGGCGCAGTTTTATTATTGTGGGTACAGTGTCCTTCAACCACAGAAAGTGAAACACTTTCTCAATGTACATAACATATGATTTTTGTTTATGGAACTATGAAATTGGTGTACAGGGTACGTATGATCTAAAATTGTTTTGTGCCCTGACAACTCCATTTATTTGGTTAAAATTGTACCCAACATGTGACTTTTCACACAGCTGCAATATAGAAAATGAAAAGTTCAAACTCAGTTGAGATCAACCAAAGATGTGTTTTGCCCGTCCGATTTCCTGCATTGTCTCCAAGCAAGCCACTGCGTGTGTCATTACGAGACTTCAAATCAGCTATTTCCTGATATGTCCTTGTCACCGGCCCTGCTTAATTGGGGCGTGAAGTCGTCTTCGGCCCTACCCCTAATGCGGTCATCCCCCTCAGCTGTTCTGCTCCATCAATTATATCCCAATCTTAATCAATTATGACAAGCCACAACCCATAAAAAAAAATAAAAAAAATATTATCATCAAAAATATATATTTTCCCCGCCCTTCCTGTTACACATCTGTAGGGAATCAAAAGATCGCAAAGTTTCGGGTTTTGCTAAATCTAGACATGCTTTTGTTTTCCGCTGAGAATCACTGATTTAATACTCAATGTCGTACTTGAGTAATGTCTGAAAATTGCCTGCTCTTCCGAGAGTTTGTTGACTACAGCAGCCAAATTAGACTTAATTAAATACGCCAAACAAGTGGCGGTTTAATTTATTAGTGTTTCCTCAATAACAGAACAATTTCTATTCGGGCAGTTGGCACGTACATTCAACTTTATTGCATTAAAATCATGGAGGTGGAAAACGAAGTCTGCCAAATCTTGCTAATTATGGATAAATTACATGTTCAGTGGGGGGTTGCAAAACTGCAATCAAATTTAGAATTGGGTGGTTATATTTAAGTTGTGCTCCCCCATCCATGGCCAACACCCCGAGTGTCCCAAAGGGGAACATTAACAGGGGCGGATCCAGGATTTTCCAAACGGGGGGGGGGCGTGAAAATATACCTAGCAGCAAAATGATAAATGAAGTTTGTTGCGCCTGCGTAACACAAAGCTTCCCCATTTCTCCCTCCCCTTCTCTCTCTCTCCCTCTTTTTTTTTTTTTTTTAATATGAAAAAGGGGGGGGGGCGTGCGCCCACGCCCCCTGGATCCGCGCCTGATTAATTGAGAATTGGTTGGGGAGAATCTTGGATTCACGCTACTACTTAACATTTGGGTGCACAGTATGTACTATGAGAGTTAATAAGCATTTAATATAATTATGGTTTGATCAGTGAGTGATTGAGTACTTTGAAGTAATGTCATTTAAGAGAAATAGGTAATTTTTTACCCCAAAATTTGAATCTGAGAAAGGCTTCAGGCATGAAGCCCTTTTCAGGCATCTGAAAACACACAATTCTACAAGCATGCAACAAGGGTGGTTTTTTCTTTCATTACTTTCTTGCAACTTTGATGACCAATTGAGCCCAAATTTGTAAAGGTTTGTTATTTTATGCATATGTTGGAAGATACTGGTTGGCAATCAAAGATAATATATTGTCTAAACTAATCAGAGAACGATTTGATTTGGTAATAATCAATTGATTTGGTTGGTCACCAAATGAGCTTTGGCCGAGTACCAATGGATTTAGGTGTTAACCAATTGAGTCCTGGCTGAGTATTAATCGATTTGATTGAGCCCAATGGCTGTTCTAGTTCTTTAAAAAAGCCAATGAACCTGAACCTGAAAATACTAATTCGTGACAACTTATAGAACCCAGTGCACTTCTGCACCTGTTGACTATGAATTACGTTTTATCCTTGTAATTTACTGGGTGTGGTCATTTTAAAGTCAACAATATCCCACCTCTAGACAAAGTACATTTTAAATCCAGCCCACACTGTAACAGCACAAGGTATCCGACAGCAATGACATGTCAGCTGCATTGCCAATTGGTCACACATTCACATCTTTACCTGACGTGGCAACGCCCAGATATTGTTGGGTATTGAAGGCTCAATTTGTGAGGTTTCTGGTGTGCTTTGTAAGAGCATGGAACAAAGGAGTTTTTCTATTGTGCCTCCCATGGTCACGGCTCTTTGTTTTCTCCCTTCCACACTATTGTACCATTGTGAATCCCTATGTGATTGTTCTCATTTATATGACAAACAAATATTTTTTACTGGTGCATCTCTGTGCTCAGGAAAACAAAATTGAGTTAACTAAGGGGCAGATATGGTTCTTTTGCAGGATCTGTAACTTTGGCAAATCATACAGAAAGCTTCCATAATTAAACTGGTTAATGTTGGCTGGGGTAGCCAATACAAACAAAAAAGTAATTTAAACTCATTACTTGTCCTGCAGAAAAAACCCTGTTAACATGTATACTACCTGGGTGGGATTCGAACCCCTTGACCCCTGTAATCTATAGCAGATGTCTAATAACCACTAGCCCATCAAGGCCCATCTGTCTGATGATTTTACTATCTTACATCATGAAATATGACATGTACTACATGTACCACCCAATGTTTGACTTCACTTATGGGAAAAAACGGGGCCTGTGAGGGCACACAGGTGGATCTTGCATCTGATCTATCAGCTTGTCAAACTCTGTACACTTATTTCCAGGGAAGCTGACATTGATAATTAAAATGAATGATAGTCCTGATGTTGGGGGGTTAATAATATTTGGCGGATACAGGCACTTTTGATTTAGGTATCCTGCTATCACTGGACCCCTCCTACAGAGTCCTCCTATTTCCCTTTGACCCCCCCCCCCAAAAAAAAAGCCCAGCTGGGGAACTCTGACAGGATCACGACTAATATTTTTAGATTCTTATAATGTGAATAATGCGTGAGTGATTGACATTTTTTTCAGAAAAATAATCTTAATTGATTGATGATTCTTTAAATCTTGTCATATTTACTAAACGATCGTACATTATTTAATCAGAATGATTAATTTCAGAATATGCCTGTGAACTAAGTACTACATGTATGAGCCTGTTTGCGACAGTTTTGGGCCTTCAGTTTTGGGCCCCAAGGGAGAACAGTTCATTGACAACTGATGGGGCTACCCTGGTTGAATAAGACGAAATAAAAAAAAATTCTGTGTCTGGTTCTGCACTTTACATGGCCATCATGGGTTTGAGAAGCTTTCAAATCCTCAAGAAAATTTGAAGAAGTCTGGAGCAGAGATTATGCTTGAATTGATATTCCTTGGTACTCACCTGTCCAGCTGTATCTAAGATATCAAGAAGTCCGACCTCTCCATCAATAACAGCTTGCTGTTGGTATGCATCCTCTATAAAGAAAGAGAAAAAACAACATTTTCAAAAAAGATTTTTAACAAGCTTAAAATTTAACCAAGTGGTTGAATTGTATCTATAGACATTACACAGAGTGTTACATGTAGTCCCTGGCTGCAGACCTGGTTTTTCCAGCTTTGCATCAGGAAAAGTTACTTCCTATTCAACCCATCCCCCACAATACAACCCCCGCTTTAAATTAAGGTCTAAACACAAACAAGTTTACAGTTATTTTGTCCCTAAACTGACCAGGTGGGCTTGTTCAATCTTCTTTGAAATCCCTCATATTTTCCCCATGTGCTTTACTGCTTTTTATTTCTTTCCTTTTTTTTCTAAGACCATATTGTTTACATATGAACCCCACTGCTAGATAGTGAACTACCACAGGGAATCAATCGGTCATAAGTTTGTTTAACTGAGTGCATATCTTGTGCGCATGTGCTGAATATCGGATCTTGTCTTGTACAAAACATGTTTTTCTCAAGACATTCTAACATGTTTATACCGGACTGCAACTCTTCCATTATATTCCTATTATCAGATCTGGAGAACTGCTTCGGGGAGTATTTCGTAGTTGATAGTGACTAATTTTACTGGAAATTTGTCCTCCGAGGCAAGTGTTTACTATTCTGAAATAGGTCTTGTTTATCCCGCAAAAGTGTTTTTAGGTACAAGTCAGCGGGACGAAGGTAGCATTTTGATTAAAACTATTTATAGGGATGAAGATCGGTTGATCTGTCACGTTTGGTTAATACCCTATGATGGCAGATTGCTAGACATTTCTAAGGAGTGTAAATTGCATCAGACCACGAACTCATCCAACACCATCTACGTGCAGGAAGGCCATTGATCTAATCATCAAACAGAGGGGGAGGGGGTGGAAGGAAAAAGCAAGAAGATGCATGAAGGAGCATCACCAAATGTGACTGATTGGAATGTAAACGAAGCCTTGGAGGGTCCATTAATTACTCAACACTGATTACTTTAATAGAGTCATCTCATATCGCTATGTAGCCACGAGCCGTAGCGCAAGATGACTTCATGACGTCATCCGATGGTAATACGTCAATGCTTCTAAGAGTGAACAGGACTATGCATACATGAGGAGTGAGGGCTCGGGGAAATACATGAGATGTTTTTTCCAATCTTCTTTTCACTCCAGGAGATTGATCATCTCGCTACTCCCTGGTTGTTTTTCAGCGAAGCGCTCAGTGTTTAATTTTAGAAAAAGTCAATGAGTAGTGGAGGAAGGAGGGATCCGTGTCAATTGTTTTGATGACTACGATGGGACTCTTGGCATTCTCTAAGATGAGGGAATTCATGTACTATCCCTTAAGAGTGAATGGACTTTTCAGCTCTAAAATTGAAGAGAAATTTTAGGAGTTTAATTATGTTCCCCAAATCTTAAGTTACATCATTTCCTTTTATATTTTCTTTACCTTGAGCTGCATGAAATCTCGGTCTAATCTCAGCTCACTCTAGAAGGTACACTAATTAAGTCACAGTTGGATGCTTATGTACATTTGCAGAAAAAAAAGTCCTAAACACTACAGCTTAGAAGCATGAGGAAAGCTTTCAACAGGGTGCTTATTACTGCAGCTAGCAAAAAAACCCAGCTAACAACCTGAGGCACCATCCATTATCATGTTAAAAGTGGTTGTTTTTTTATGTACATGTACATACACTGCCTAGTAGTAAAAGCAATGTATATCTTGATGATACAAGTGTCATGACCAATTAGGCAGAGTTTCGAACCCATACCACTTGAACACCATGGAGCTCAAAATAGTGATACTGTACAATGTGTACCTCAGCAGAGCTCTCACCCATGTCCCTGATGCTTCACGTCTACAGGCAATTGCCTCCCAGCCCCTGGACATTGCCTTGGTGCCCCTTGAAATGTTCCAACAGAAATTTACAATTTCCTCATAGAGGAGTCTTTTACAAAAGAGAAACAGGCCTTGGTGCCCTTTCAAGAATGAATGACCTACATGTACGAACTTACACTAACAGGGCTAGAATTTTACACTGGACCACCGGCCCGAGGCCAGTGATTTCAGTGTCGGGCCAGTAAACTCAAGACAGGACAAGTCCGGTGGTCTTGTTTTTTTCAATCCAACATCTTTGTCTCAAAAGAATGATGTTCAAATGTTGAGAGTTTGAGTCTTACAAATATCTTTAAATCCTGCTGAGTATCACCCATAAAACAGAAGAGATAAATCCTCTCTTAGTGTTTGTTCAAATAAAGCAGTTTAGATGATAAAACTGTGTTCTTATTTTGATTCTAGTCTCTTCTTCTCACTTTGATTCTGTTTTTTAAAAATATAATCCCGGTCCAGTAAAATTTGTGAGCTACAAGTCCTGGGATCTTGGAGCCCCCCCCCCAATTCGAACCCTGACTCAATACATTTAACATGTTTCCCCCCTAATACCATGTTTACAATTTTCCTTGTTAAGTCCAGAGGGACTTTCTTAGAATTTGGTGTCAGGCACTAAGGAGACGATCTCTCTTAATTTAAAAGAAATCAACCAAAAGGCCAAACTTCAGCCTGCTTGACTCAATGTTGGGGGGGGGGGTGACCTGACTTCAACCGAGTTTTATAACGAGTGCTGCTAATTATACATCTACTGGTGACTAATTGACCAAAACAGCATCAAACGAAACAAGGATAAAATTTCTTTCACTTGAGGCCAAGTTCTGTCATCAACAAACCATTCAACTGAGTTTATTCTCCCCTGATCCTTCCTTTTATTATTCTTCATAGTTCCTGATTCAATCATAAACCTCCCCCTCCTCAAGGATGTACAGTACACACGTGTAGCTTTCTCTTACAAACAGCATCTGCTCCACAAAGCGTATCTGAGAGTTTATCCTCTAGATCGCGGGCAATGACCATGCGACAAAAGTGTGACGTAAACGGATGGGTGCGACGTTAGAGCAAGTTTTCGCATAAACTTTGAGCGGATTTCCGCGACGGGGAGGGGGGGGGAACGGCATCATGAGGCAATGGTTGTCACTCCTTAGTGATACATTTCCTGGTTGAAGGAACTTGAGCAGGAACCATGCAGCCCCTAGCTCTTTTGAGGCAGCAACAAAAAAGGGAAAAACAAAGTTTTGAAGCCAGACATGACGAGCAAATTGATCTCCAAGATGGCTGATGCAAACTACTCAAATCACGAGACTGTTTAATGAATTAGAAAAGCTACTGACAAAATTCAACAATGAAAGATGATTTCTGCCAATTGAAAAGTTGGATGTACATAATACAATGTAGTGGGCGAGAATAAGATGTCGCTGGAGGGAAAATCCCTGGAGAGGAAATCCTCAGGGAGGAAAGGGATTTCAGTCATGACAGCCAGACTAGTACAAATATACAAGTGAGGGCGCAGGGTTGTAGAGCATTCATCTAAACCGCTTTGGGTGGGTCGGTGGCAGGGTGGGGGTTGTATGAGGATATCCATGAAATTAAAAAGAGAATGCACTAAGAGGCTCTGATTCATTCTACCGTTTAACCCCAATTCCCTACAGGCAGCTAAAGGCACCCCGGCCCTGTTCTTTTCGGCGACACAAATAGATTTCAATCAAATGAACTTGCTTTGACTGTGCAGTGGGAAGTATACTTGCTCTTAATACAAAATATACACACGTGCATGCATTTAAGTGATCGCACATAATGCAATATTGCTCCAGTTCAGTGTTGTGCAAATGTCTACAGGTCATAAAAAATAAACTGTATTGTTTTCAAGATTAACCGTGATCTTCATAACTTAATTGAAGCAACAATCATGCACACGAAGAAAGAAAAATACAGTACATGTGTATTTCAATGAAACAATGACTCAAATAAGAACCTTTTTGGTTAATTGCAGGAAAAATTTAAAACATGAAACATCTACATCTATGATAGGCGACCCCCAGTAAATGCTATAATCTTTAATCACATTCACATGAATAGATTGTCTAACTTCTTTTTTTTGCATAATACTTAAGAGCACCTAAGAGTCACAAAGATCTTGGGTGAAAATGCCTGAAAAAGCAATTAGCAGTTCCAGGGGCCTGCCACTGCATCAGCAGCACATTACCCCACTAGTAAAGAATTAGTTTGCTAGTACAGCGAGTGTGTACCATGCACAATAACACACATTATAGATGAAACAGAACCCAGAGTATCTCATTTGCATCCGTACTCCAATTGGCACAACTGTTCATTTATAACCGATGTGACACATTCTTAAAGAAGGCACCATCTTCATGTACATGTGTACACACTAATCCATCTCACTCTACCCCACCCCATTTTCAACCACATCTGGAGAAAGCTTAATTTCTTGGAAATAATTACAATGGGTGTCGTGTCCAGATTAAACTCGACCCTAAATATCTCGGGGAATTCACTAATGAACATCTGTCAACAAGTGTTGACGTCAACCAACGACAGATATCAAATTTTGGCTTGTGGCAGTTATGACAAAATAGAGTGAACACGCAATAATTTTTTTCGTACACAGACTTCTCGTACACATGATACGTGGACGAACACATCAGGGTATCCAGTACATGCAAGGATGACGTATTTCATGCAGATGGCCTTACCTATCGTGGGATCGTGATATTCTAGGAAACTGTGCGTCACAAATTGTAGCGTCAGTGCTGTGAGGATAATGAAAGAAGAAACAGATAAATTGTCAGTTTAACTTTACACAAGTAAATTGCATTACCACCAATAGTGTCACCTTCAAGACAGACAGGCTAGTCAGTCTGCTGAAATGTTAATCTGTTTGCATATGTTACACAGAGGCACATTTTATGATGCCATTGACATTTAGAACAAAGTATTTTTAAAGTGGAACATTCTAAAAAACAGGTTAAATATAATCACTGACCTTTTATAGGTCACCAATAAATGAGAGAGCATTTCATGTACAAACAATAATCACCATCTTAATTATGGCAGTGCTTTTGTGTGACAATACAGTGACATCAATAGCAGCGCCACAAAAAATGTCAGATGCGCTGTAATTTAATTAAAATGCTTAAGTTCAAACCAAAGAATTAGGTCAAGAGAACGATTTTCTTGCAACATGCAGGGCCTGGATTTTTCAGTTTAGAAGGGATGGTGGCATTTTGCAAAGGGCACTTTATTAATGAGAACCTTAAAGTCTATGGACATATTTTGAATGGGTACAAAGACCAAGACCAAGGACACTTGGAGGCTGCATGGTGTATGTCAGTACAAGATATGGAGCTCCAAGGTCTTTGTAATTTCAGGCATGCATATCATTGGTACAATGTATAAGCGCACATGTACACATTGTTTGGTAAAATGTATTTTGTCAATTAGGAATGATCGTAACACAAATTGATGGAAATATAACAAATTTCAAAAATCCTGTTTATGAGTCATGTATCTTTGTTCTTTGCTCCTATAGTTTTCATAAGGATTTTTCTTCATCAAAATCAAGGAGTACCAAGGCAATTGCAGTTTGTGTTAATGGTGCTTCAGTGTATTTTTAAGTTCTTGTCCAGGTGAACAATGTACATGTACAACCATGGATAGCTCCTTATTACAACAATTGAGGTACATGTAGCTCCATGGTGTACTACATACAGTCGACCATCGTTAAGTCCAGAACTCCATTTTTCACTTTTGAGTTTAGTTTTGCTCTCCACTTGTCACAATGTTCCTGTTTTAAAGAGGTAATTTGGCCAGTCCAATCGAGTTTTGTTATATAACGAAAGTCGACTACACAGAATATCACATCCAGGTACTGTTGCTCACAGGGGCCAAATTTCATTGCACCAATTATATGTACCATAAGTTTCTGCACTTAACATTACCTTGAAAGTGTGTATCCTGTGTTGGACAGTAAGTGCAGAATTTCATAGTAATATAGTGTCATGAAATTGGGTCCCAGCTAGCATGGTAAAGTACGTGTATGATCTTGAACATGAAATCCCCAGGTACTGAGTGGACTAGCTCAATGCTAACATAAAATCCCCAGGTCTGTCTGAGTACATGAAGGTTGATCCAGTGATTAAAGCTCTTGTGTTCATCTGCCAAGCTGTACAGTGTATGTGAACGCTGCAAGATACAATGGATTATGAATATTTTTCCCGAGGGGGATGCATTAATTGAATAAACAGAATAAGAAATTACCACAGCAATAACTTGATTGACTTGCCATGTGAAAATGGACTCAATCAACATTTGCTTCTCATTCTATTTCTACCTCCGTGTTCAACGTTTTTTTCCAAGAATACATTAAATTATCCAGCGCAAGCTTGAATTTATCCAACTCCATTAATTGTTTTGTACAAAGCATTTCAAAAATTATGTTTTCACACTCGCTGTTACTATTGTTCTTGAGAAACACGTTTGTCGATCCCTTTTGCATGAACATGGTACACCAGACATGATGTACATAGCTCTGCACAGTTGTGGGATAGTCCTCGGTATAATTTTATTTTGTTCTTTATACAACTGTAGAACAATCAGAGGATATTGACAATAACGAACTTCCTAACGGATTGTGTAAATCTACATGCAGTGTACCGGTATATGGATCATGTCGTGGATGCACGATTATTTCCATACTGTTATCACTCAGTCAAAACTTTCCATTTGATTGTGTGCCGAATGTAGTACCTGCGCATCAAACAGGACAGCGGATACTGTCCAAGTCTGTTCTCTATTGGTTTTATCATGGAAGACAAGACGAGCAACACATTTTTAGTTCAGTGTGCACTTTGTCATGGATAGTGTGACCGACAAAAAAGGGTACTTCCTCCCTGAAAAAGGCAAGGCCTGCAAAATGTTAATTTTTAAGATAAATTGTTGTATTAAAAGACACATTCTGAGAGTCCATCTCTAACATGTGTCTGAATGTCAAAATATTTTATGGACTGATTTGTTTGATAAAGTTGTTTATGCATTCGACCCTCGACAGTGTACATGTCCTTAGGCCTTACATGTACATGTACTGGTGCATGTGCATTCAAAGATTGTACATATTTTACTGTTGACTTGTAGCAAGATAAAATGTTCTGAAGCGTAAACATCATACCCAACCCTACGTGTCCAAATCATCTGTATTTTTTTCTCCTCTCGGCACCAACCATTAACCATTCAAACTTTCCGACGCTCGACAACAAAACAAATAATTTATAACTGAAATGACGCACACAGTGTCTGGGTTACCATAGCAACTGCCGAGTGCGTACGTAAATTTCTTCTGTTTAAACTCACCGGTTCCCCTGGAATTAAGCCAGAAATTTACATGTACCATAGCCATGACCGACCAATTAGAGCAATTTACACGTCGAATCAAACACAAATGGGCATACGCGTGATGTGTACAGTATACACATTTTAAGGTAAACGTGACAAAAATGTGTGTGATTTACTACCTCCATGGATTTACGTACTTGAGTGCATTACATGAATCTTCCAAGGTTGTACAATTTAGATTGTTATTTTTTCACAATTTTGTAATGCGTTTGTATAGTATGTACTTGGTACCATGTACATGTAATGTACATACTACTGTACAATGTAAAGAAGTTTGTATACATGTAGCACCTACATACTACAAGCCTATAGGCCTACTGCCTCCTTTGTCCCTGGTCATTGCCTTGGTGCCCCTGGAAAGTTCCAAAAGAAATTTATAATTTCCTCATAGAGGTGCCCTTTACCAAGGAGAAAATGCCTTGGTGCACCTGCCCTTTCAATAACGAAGCATCAGCCCTGCATGAACGTGTACACTTTTTGAATAACATCAGGTTAAAACCCCCCCCCAAAAAACCCCCATAACCGGTACGTTTCCAAAATATTGTTATGATTTTATTCTTCTATCTACTTTGTAGTACCATAGAGCTCTCTATGGTGGTACACAGGTCCAGGATTACATGTAGACAGGAGATATCTCTGATACCGCACCAAATAATACAATGGAGGATTGTTACAACCATACAATTGCACTGCATCCACATGGGTGGAGCTGACAAGGTAACACAGAATTATTGCACACATGAGTGAGCACAACAAAACATTCTCTTAACCTGCTGTTTACACATTTAATCTGTCACCTCCCAACATGTTGCACTTATGGTGGGAACTCCTTGTAAACAAATACTGAGCTGGCAAACTCGAGTTCCAATTGTGCTTAGGCCAAATAAAATAAAAAACATGTTTAGCGTCCTGCCTTTTTGAAAAAAGGAAGGAGGAGGGCCTTTTTTTTTTTTTTTTTTCAAAATAACCGCCCGACAAGTTTTTCGAGACAACCGGCCGGGCTATTTTTACAGATGGTGGCCAGCTTTTTTCGTTGTGTTTTTTTCGCTGTGCTAAAGTCGAAAATACGATCTTATTTATTAAAAAAAAAAATTAAAAAATGGTCAGGGATAATAAAAACTTATCATTTTTTTCTTTCAAAAAAAAAAAGAAAGAAAAAAAAAAAAGGAGGCGGCCTCTAAAAAGGAAGCGGGCAGGGACGCTAAACATGTTTTTTTATTTATTTGGCCTTACTGCCAAATTTAAATTGTGTAACCACAGTCCATTGGCTCCCCCCCCCCCCAAAAAAAAAACCACACACACCAAAAAACCCACCCCAAAACCAAACAAAAAATTGAACATGTTTTTTAAATAAATAAATAAATACAATAACAAATTAATAACACTTGAAATTGTTCATAGAATTGTTTTGCCACACATTTAAAACCATATTATGATTTATGTCCCTCAGGAGAAATCTGTTTGAAGTACTTCCAGTGTTGAGAAAATTGAAGTTTAGCTTATTTTTGTTGTCACATTCCTGCAATTAAAATAAGCACGACGTGAACATGCACAAAGTCTATGAAATTGACAAATGTTTTTATTTGTATTTAAATGAATATGTGACCACCGAATTTGATGAAATTCTCACAGGTTGTTTATGGTGATTGATCGAAAACTAGAAGAAGGGGCAATGGGGAATTAGTTTGATGAAATGTCATCACAAAAGCGATTAGTTACTTTCCAATTATTTCACTTCCATGTGTAATAAAGCTACAAAAAATTAAATGAGTCGACACAGATCAAAGCTACACCCCATGCATGTGTAAAGTACTTGTTTGTGATGATTTTGTTTTTAAACTTGGTTATTTTCGGCCCATGGTTTCTGTATTTGTGTGAAACTTTGCTTTAGAGTACAGTGTATCAATAAATATGGTATAAAATTCTTCCATTGTGTTAAGATCGTGCAGATATGTGACTGTGTACATTACACTGTAACTCCACTGGCATGGCATGTGTCATGACATTCCATAGTAGACATTATATTAACCAATACAGTGACACAGTTCACTATCAGCTCAAACAAAGTTCAACATCACTAAACAGGGTCAATGGCTTCAGAAACCAATGGCAGCTTGGATAAATCACCTCACACAATGGATGGTTAGGTCAATGTAAACAAATCCGGAATTGTGGTTGGATGGGACAAAGGAAATTAACACAGTACTCTTTGTTAGGATACCAGTTAAGAGACACACTGCACAGATATAATGCTTTAAATTACACCAAATTTTGAATAGAAACAAAATTATGAATTATGTCAGCTACAAATATACAAATTCCTAAACAATTCTCTACTTTGTTTAGCATTTTACTAATGTTTACTTTTAAAATTCTAATTTTGTTGTTGTTGTTGGTACAATTTAGTCTTTTTAGAATCAACCTTAATAATGTTTTTCCTCATTAGGTCCAACTAATGTGCATGTAAGCTTCATACATGTGGAATTTCAATTCTTAGAGAAAGCACAATATACTGTATGTGTTAATTTTGTTTAAAAAATAAGTAAGCTGTACAAAACAAAACTTGCAAAACAACAAAAAGATGGGTACCAGTCATAATATCAATATTTTCAGTTACCCTCAGCAATATTACATAATTTGTACACAGTATGTACCTACTACAATCACAAAGCTCCACAAACTATTATTACATTTGTACATTGTACTAACTCGACTCTCTTTTGAACCCTGCCCTTGCAGACTTTTTTGCAGGGCCCTGTCCACACAAAATGCAGTCTCTGTGAAATCGGAAACTCTGCTCTGCATGGGGGCACCTGATTTACGAAATACAAAAATACTGTGTACATGTATTTTGAGTTGAGTTGGAAATCTGAAACCACAACAAAAGTCTTGCTTCGCATAATGACAACATTCTGACTGCATACAATACTTTACTGTAATGTGCAGTACAGTGCAGTAATCAATCATTAATCAATGCCTTGTAAGTTGTAGTGACTTAATACAGATATAGCTCATTTCCACAAATGGTGTTTGTGACAATTACCTGGAAAAATAATCAAGGGCAGCCCCAAACAACTGCACTGTAATAGAAACTGAACAATACTTCTGTGTCACAATATATCGCAGTTAATGGTGCTTCCTTCTCTGATACTGGAACAAACAAAGTAGCACGGTTTGATATGAACTCATGTGAAATGTGAGCAGGGCTTGAACTTAGAGAAAATCAGTACAAGACGACCACAAGTCATGTACCCCTTTTTTTCGGGGGGGGGGGGGGGTGTTGAATTTTTTAGGTTTGAAATGCATTATATGTCACTCTTAAAAAAAGAGTTGAGCCACTTGACTTGTTCAGTTCCTGACCCAAGGCTAACATTACTGGACCCTGGCTACCCAGGTCCAGTGGTCATTTAATGGAGGTACCTCCCATGAACATTTCAAGCCCTGGGCCTCGTTTCATAGATGCTTGCCTTAACCAGCAAATATTGCTTTTACAATTTTATGGAACATGCAGAATAGTATTTTTGCTGGTAACCTTATTTTTGTAAGCAAGAATGGTTTTGTGCTAAGCTACTTTGTGTGCTTGTGAGATATTATTGTGATCATCTATCTGTAGTCGCTTCTCATTCTCAATATAATTTAAACCTGGACGTTGTAATGTAAAGTCCATGATACAAGTTATTTCTGCTTTATGTGATTAAAATACCATGGAGGTTTTTTTTTCAACTGCTTCACAATGCAAACCAAACAACTATAGAAGTTTTAAAATTAAAAAGTCAGCTTAGTTCAAGTTCAATGCTTCACACATTCCCCCAAAGGGCATTTTTTGAAAGGAATTGAAGGTTGTACACACAATTGACATATTGAAGTAAACCATGGAGGCTTACCTCCATGGTTTAACACAACTTTAGGCGCCTTATTTGTAGCCCTACCTATTTGTAAGTTTTCTTTCATGAACACATCATCATAAAACAAATGGCATACCATTCTGAAGTACAAACTATCAATATGAATCATCAGATAATTTACAGACAAAATGAACGGATGAACAAAGTCCATTCGTAATTTAAATGCCCTGAGTTAGGATCAGATAATACTTAGTAAAATACATAATTGTTACTTGTTGCTAGGTAAAATGTAGGTTGAACATGTTTATTAACATAAATAGGGGAAAATACAAGCCTTTTTTGTGGCCCATGACAAATGTTAATGCAAAATTCTGAAATTAACCGGTCTACAAAAGTGAATTACAATGAGGAATCAATGGTAAACACTGTAAAACACAGATCTTCAAACTCCCAGCTGAAAAAAAACCTTCCATAAATTCAATTCCCATAATCTTGAATAATTGCCTTTGACACAAAGGCACAGCTAACCTAGCACCACAAAATTTGCAAGAAGGAGAGTAAAATAACGTTAACCATGATTGAATAACAGCCCAACCTACTGATCAGGAATATACCCCCGATCAGTGTGCATGCAACCGGTACTCAGCCTTGTGATCACACACGGTGAAGACGAAGAAGAAAAAAAAAAACAATCAACAAACTCACCACTCTTGCCTACACCACCCTGCCCCAACAACACGATCTTATAAACTCTCATTCCAGACTTAGTCATGACTGCTCCTTCCATTAACGACTCTGAATCTCTTTCTGAGGCTGTAGAGCTCGTGCTCGACGACAAAACCTTATGCCTTTCCAACGAAGAAACACTCATTTTTGTCAACTTGCCTGGCGATGACTTTTCCTGTATCACTGATCACTCAGTGCATTTACATGGTCGGAATATTGTGTACCACACACTACACAATGCAGACTTGTTGGCGCAACGTGCGCATGCGCAGGATGCGGGTTGTGTGTGGTGTGGCGTATTTATGAGAGCAATGATGCATAGCGGCGGCCCTAAACTACTAGCTACACTCACCAACTGTGTAACCACACCCAAAAGTTTCTATTACAACTAAACAGTAAAGGATAAGTGTTACTGGCCCACGCCCATTATTCATTTGTGATAAGTGGCGCTGAATTATTTAGGATTACTAGGTCGAGTGCATGTATATTTCGTCAATTATTATATCTCTGGAATTCGTGTAGGCATTATGATAAAAATGATGTATGAAAAAAGTAAATGATAGTCGACGATGCGTGAAGTGCTGTTGCCAGTGGACTTTGGAATTTGATTTATTTTCCGATTATCAACAGCGATCTCCCATAACAGTGGTCCGCTGGCCACACGCTAGGACCTGAGGACCTAGGACCAGTCAACATTCTCTCAATGTTGGCCGGCTGGCTATATAGTTCAGTGTTGAAAAGCATAATATGAACAAGGGTCTTGTGAAAACGCTGGGGGACTTGCTGGTTCTGCTGGCTAGTCACTGAAAAAGTTAAGGACAAACCCTGATCAAGTAGTAAATAGATGCCTAAAACATTTAGAAGTTCCAGCTTAATGTTTTGGAAAATTGTCGCACTTCATCAACGTCCAATAGTATTTTTAGTCTTATTTATTATAGTTATTTTTTTTTTTAACCAACACTGTTTATGTCGGATCTTCTTTCAAGTCCATCTCAGTTGCTCTTCAAATGTTGGCCAGGATTGGGCACATCTCACAGCCTTCTCGTTTGCTGCCATGATGTCTTCAAGGCAGCACTGCTCCCCAAGGGCTGGGCATCGTAGAAGATGTGGCATAGATTGCATGGGGTGATGTGCCACAATTGCAATAGGTGTCATCGTCGTTGGTATATCCCCATTTCTTCATGTTTGTCTGTCGAATAGAAATTGATCAGAATATAGTTTCTGGTTCAAATTTCACTAAACAAAATTGAGGATTACGGTACGAGTGGAAATTGTGATTTTTTGTGACTCCAGCTCTTTTTGGCAGCCTATATCTAAAGTTTTGATTAAAAGAGTCATTGTGCATGTTGTGGTATCACCCACAGTTCAATGCACGGTCATAAAAGGTTATTTTATGGCCTATATTGTGCAAGAAGAATGATCGAGTACCCGGTTCATATCGACCTTTTCTACCGGAAATCTACTCAAACATCCAAACCCGAGATGAGATAATAACGGGATTCCGGGTGATTTCCTTTCATTTAAACCCTCAAAGAGTTATATGCTAATTTTGAATCATAACCCGGAGACATATTTAGGCCATGGGAGAAATGTTATGTTCAATTATAGTTAGCGGTCTTTGGTAATTTAATATTTTGTTTCCTTGTGTTGCCGTTTGAGTGTTTTTGAAGATGCGTGTGTTGGCCTGTCTCCAAATTTTACCGGTATGTCCTCTATCATACGAAGCAATGCGTGACAGCACCTTGCAAACCATTATCAGAGAGCTACATAAATGGGTCTCATAATATACATTAAAAAAACCCACTTTCAAATAACCTGTCTTAAAAAAAACCGCTTGGAGACGCCCAATTATGCCTATGGTTGAATTTCGTGCCGTTTTCATCTCTTTGTTTTCCACGTCCAAAGTGTTTTGGTTTTGACAGTCAATTCTTGCGTATAGGTCACTTTCGGACAGAAACGATGAGGGGTTGGTTATGTGTTACGGCTTACGGGTAGGTGGTAATTATTGCTGAGGGGAACGACCTTTTTATGATTTAATTTCATTTCAGTTATTTAGTCTGGTTGCGAAGCCAAGGACTCTCAGAAAAGCGAACTTAATCACTATACTAGCCAAGAACCCCATGTATAGAAGACAAAGAAGGAAGTTTCAGATGTAGATGTGTGGGAGGAAAACCCTGGAGAAGCGTTTCAGGGAAAACCCACGCAGTCTATAGGGACTGAAAACCATCCACATAATTATAGTGCCCCCGGCGGAATTCCAACCGGTGTCATAAAAAGGCAAGGAAAGATACCACTACGCCAACCCGAACACCCAAAGCACTATGTAATTGCAGCTACAGTTTAAATAATATATGGCCTATGCTAGACGGGGGTTACAAGCTGCAGAGTGTAATGTTGTTGTTTTTCCTCCAGAGTTTGATTTGTTTTGTATACAGGGTGCTATCTATTGTCACGAGAGGGCGCAATAATCGGTCGAACGAAGACAAGCGCCTGTACTAAAGTTGGAGAAAAATAAGTCAGGCTTACCGCCACTATTTTATTAGAAAACATAAATATTACTTGTTTCCTTTTTAAATACAGTTAACTTTACTTATTCATTAGATTCTTTCGTTTGTCATTTTATTTAGTAACTTTTCAGGAAAAAAGCCAACTTCCAAATAGCCCAATTGATTCTGCATTCCACATCAACAATACAAATCAAATTGTGAAATCAACACTCAAACTAGAGTGAGCTTTCTGGCGAAAAGGGTGGGTAATTTGTATGGACCTACAGCTCATTCTCAGTAGAATTATTAAATGACCCTCCCTATGTAAGCTCCATAGTTGAATCTATCAGCATGATCCGTCACAGATCCCCTTACCAACAGTTGTGCTGGGCTCGCCCCTTTCAATGATCGAGATTAAAACTAAAACGAATTAAAATGACTCACCGTAAGCGACTATATCTCCACAAACCCTCTGTCTGGCGTAAGTTACGAGCTAGACATGATGGAGGGAGGGGGCAGTAAGGGGGTCATTGAGAATTTGCTCTAAAAAAAATAAATGATTTGGCGGCACGACCGTACCCGATAATATTATGCGGTAAACTATTCACTTGCGAAAATTTACCATCGGAATAATTCAGTTTAGAGATTGAAACATTAATATTTAAGTTGTTCATTAGGAAAACAGTGCAATGTGAGAATTTTCTGAAATTAGTTTCTGCAAGTGTTCCTTCTTATCTTGTAGAGACCACCAGGGCCCAATTTCATAGAGCTGCTTAAATGTACTGGACACGTTTGGTAATTGTCAAAGACCAGTATTCTCACTTGGTGTATCCCAACATATGCATAAAATAACAAGCCTGTGAAAATTTGGGCCCAATTGATCATCAAAGTTGCAAGAAAATAATGACAGAAAAAGTACCCTTGTTGCACAATATTTGTGTGATTTCAGATGCCTGAAAAAGGCTTCAGGCCTGAGGTCTTTTCAGATTCAAATACTTTAGTGAGAAATTACCTCTTTCTCAAAAACTACGTTACTTCAGAGGGAGTCGTTTCCGACAATGTTTTATACTATCAACAGCTCTCCGTTGCTCGTTACCAAGTAAGCTTTTATGCTAATATATTTTTTGAGTAATTACCAAAAGTGTCCAGTGCCTTAAAAGCACAAGAAATAGCTAAGCAAAAAAAATTGTTCTTACTGGAAATAGGTTACCAGCCTCAAAACATTTCATACCATTTGTGTCTGGTATCCTGCTTATTCTTTTGCGAATCAGACAATAAGCAAGATTTATTGCTGGAGCAGCTCTATTAAATTGGGCGTGCATTGGGAGGGCCAATATTTTGTCTGAGGTTGGGTTTGTTTTATTGAGGGCGTGTGTTGTCGGCGAAGCTTTATAGAACAGACACAGTGGGGGAATGCTTGAAACAACCACGGGCGAAGCCCCACATCTGACAAAACATGATTGAGTGTAATCTAAACAGGCAATTTCCGACATTAAAGCTGTTCAATTATTTCGACTTAACAGGGGGATGAATTTACATAATCTATCAATAGATCACCAGAGTCATTACCTGAGGAGAGATTCTTGTAGGGCGATGGTTTTAAAATGGCTTTTAATAAATTGCATGACAAATTTTTGTTGATTGTGTTGTGGTTGAACGTAAGTTTATAATTATTATTAAATTTGATGAATATGGACACTTTCCTATTCCAGATATACTTGAACTTATATTAAACACGATCACTTATAGTTCATGTTATATCACTAGTCGCTTAAAAAGGGGAAACAAAAGAAACGGGCAAGAAAATAGTTTTAAATTTCCCCCAAAATGCATACAATTAATTCAATTTCGGGAAGAGGAACTGCAATTATCATCTAAATTATCATCTAAACCCGATTTCTTTGTACAGGAAGGGTTGAATAATGCTGCAGTGACCGTAATTCACTAACTTGTTTTACAAAGGGCTGTGGCAAGCTGGGATGGGATTTGAAGATTCTTTTGCAAAAATTAATCAATTTAAATTCATTTCGACTCCCAGTGTTTATTTATAAGTATCTGAAAATAACTTCTGTCTTTGTTCACAACAACATTCATTTTCTGTATAATGCTTTACAGGTTGCTTGGAATAAGATATAATGTTCCGGTGTGAATTTTGATATAATTTATATTTTCCGATCATTTCGTGGCATGTCGTGGCCGATCGGTTAAGAGTGATGGACTCAAACTCTGGTATTTCTGATCAGCAGAGTGTGGGTTCGAGTCCCGGGCTCGTGGCACTTGTTTCCTTGAGCGATCAAGGGACATCAAGCTGTAGGTCCCGTGTCCTAGAGTGGTAGTGCACATAAAGAACCCAGCACACTTATCTGGGAAGAGTAGGGATTTACCCCGGTGTTTCTGGTTCACTGCAAGCACCCTAGTTTGGAGGTTTCCTCAGGCTTGCGAGCTACAGTGATTGAGTTCACTTATGAGGCATCCTTGGTTTCATTACGAGAAAAATGTAAGAATAATCGCACCGTGCGCATCCTTCTTTGTGAGTTACTTTGGAAACAATTTATCGCCATGAATATTTTGTTTGAGTCCAATTCCCTGCAAGGACATCATAAAAAGGACACTAGATTAAAAATGGAACTACTCTACAATCTGTAGTTTTGCGACTGGTGAGCATGTTATTCTTAGAAGTCGATGGTTCACTTTTTTTCTCGTATAAAAATATGTAATACCGCACTTTTTTCTTTCGCATTGTCTCGGGCTTTTCGCAAGAGTCTGGACACTTCAAAAGGAAGGTTGAAGCTTTGCATAGTGTAAACACAATATAAATTTCAGCATTACGGATAATGACCATGACTGTGGATAAAATCTCAATTTTTTATTGAACTTGTGGTTTTGCCTTCTGAGAAAAACGGGAATTGTGATATTCTTGACATTAATTCGAACAGATATTCACTCTAAAAACTCCCACGTCAGAATTGATCCGGATTCCGGGTCCCGTATGGGGTCCTGACCCATTTAGTGGGTCAGTTAACCAGAAATGGGTCAGACTGACGCAGAATCTGAGGCAAAGTCCCATCTTTGGCCAGTTTGCGGTCCAGGCTGACCCGGAAACGGATCAGGCTCCCTGGGACCCGGAACCCTCCCGGGAGTTTTTAGAGTGTATATCAGGAGAATGCTATATGCTGTTATAGATGTCGTGGTGGAGCGTTTCTGTTTGTATTTTTTCTTTTGCAAACTCAAACATCGAGTTGCAAAATGCATGAAGATTCTACTGAAAATCAAACTGGTAAAAACTGAATCTATTCATATCAAAAGTGATTGGTTTCAACTGTTGAGTTTACCAATTTCATTTACAGGAAAATGTACTTCCTGTTTGAACGAGAACAGGGTCAACCCTTTAGAAAATAAATAGACGTGTACACACTAAAGGCAGACTCCATAATAAGTAACGTTCAAATGTAGTTCTGTATGCATTTTTATAAGGTTTAGTCTAATGTAGTAAAATTTGATTGCATGTAATTTTTATTAATCCCTATGCAGTGACGTGAATAAAGGGGAAACATCATTTTGTGGTTGAACTTATTGCTGCAAACGTTGGCCTTCTTGTGACGGTAAGAAAACTCTCCACAATGAACTTTTCTTGAAGTTTTAAGCAAACCTCTGCTTTGAATTGTTTTGTGCTATGTTTTGCGTCTACAAGTTGGCCACTCAGTATAGACCAAACAACTGAGGGCGTCATGCTCTGCAAGCGGTCAGTATTGAAGCTCATAATTGCAGTCACTCCTTTAGAGGAACATTACAGAATGGGTTTTTGCTAACAAAACGGTTGCTGGCAGTGTAAGCACTTTATACAATCCACCATATACATAAACTGACAAACCTGTAGAAGTTTGAGATCGATCGGCCATCTGGGTCACGAGAAAATAGTGAAAAACCGATTACACATTTGCATGTGTTATACAATGTATGAATAAGACGCTCATGAGCGATAAACTCCAATCGGAAATTAGTTTTATTTATTTCTCATCAAATATGGCATTTCAGACAGAAATATTTCCAGGGATATTTTCTACTATCATCATTAGACCGTGTAAGTTTTATGTAAATCTGTGATCTTAAAGAAAATTTTAATTACCAGTTCTGTAACGTTCCTTTAACTCGAAATATATACGAAATTTGCGGCATCGTTGAAAACGCCGCTTGAGTGCACCTTTATGTAACACAAGAACAGTTGACAGAGACTGACAGTATTATTGGTCTCGATTCCACCTTTGGCTGAATTTGAGGTGCAGTTATGAACAAGATATTGTTTCAGCAACTTCGTGCGTCGTCATGTTTCAGTTCGTTTTGTATTGTAGGGCTACTAATTGCTGTTGAGTGCGGGCTGCATATTTTCTGAACCATCAACAAAAATGGGTCAACAAACTTTAGATCACTGTTTTATTTCTTGAAAAACAAAATCAGAATAGAGTGGCAGAGAGAAGAATTCATCATGCTATTCTCGGGTAAACCTTCATTTTACATCACCTTGAATATGAAGGTATAGCTGCAAGTGCCATAAACGAGAGCAATAATGATACAGTGAGAAGTTAACGTGCGCCACCAAGCGTCGTCATGTCAGCACAATTAGAGTTATCGGTATGAGCGGGCGACATTCCCCCGAGGAGCGCACGTAGTGCTGCTCTTACACGAAATTGCATTAGGAGCCATTCACTGGTTGATGCGTGGCGCTAGGAGATAACGGCAATGCAGAAACGCATCAACGTTTACAGCAGACACACTCAATCGCGTTGAAGACAACACAAGGAATTTACTGGTTACAAAATCTACATCTCCTAAATTTTCTTCAAATCTCAGACCCGTTTTTCGACAAGAATTAATCGCAGATGCAGTGTAGTCTCCGGCATGTGAGCGTCTGAACTGTCGGCTAAAGTGGAATTTTGAGGCATATAATAGCAAAGCGGCGAGTGTACACACCAGAATATTATGGAGTGATTTTGAGATACCGATGATGTACTGACAGCTGTGTGGTTATAGAGCGTGCACGAGGCTAGCTTCTTGGGCGTGTGTATGAGCTTGCAGTATGGTTGGAAAGACAGGTTTCGGAGGAGGCAATGTCGGTCGTGAGTAGACACTTTGATCATTATAGCCCCCTTCGTTTTTCTCGTACCGTGAACGTAAAATCACAACCCTGAATCCATAAAAAGCTACAGGTGTTAAAAACTCTGAGACTTCGTTATGACCATTTCCCCGAATCGTTTACTTATGCAACGTCTCAGATTTTGCTTACTTATTAAGTGATTAATTAATTTATTTCGGACGTTTTCATACAGAGGAGTGGAATACCGATTTGAGGTTGACTAAAGAAATCGTGTAACAAAATGCGTGAAGAAAAGATGCGATCAAGTGAATTATGATTGTCGGAATTAGTCGGCATTTTTGAGAAATCACATTTTTTTTAGACCGTGGATGGATTCTTAACAGGTGGGTGGTAATATTGTGGATGGACGATAAGTATGTCACAATTAATGAACTCGTCTTATAAAGGGGACTGAGTGGGTGACAGATTTTCAATAAACATGTCTTTATAAGGTACCGGTATAGCTTATAAATATTTATTATATAAATTTGCACGTGCGGTGGGCGATACATGCACTATGGTGCATAGGTTGCAGATTTTTAACTCTGATTTTTTATGAAGGTTTTTTCCCTTTTTTCCACGAGAACGCACTTTCAACCCGGCCAGAAGGAACATCGACATTTGAATTCTATATTTTCAGAACGACAAACATTTTAAAGTCACACCCTCTTGTTATTTCTGACCAGACTTATTTTGTTTTTTTTGTTCTTTGTTTTATGTTGTGGTTTTTTTTTTTCTCAATGAGATGAGCTTCGTCCAAAATGAATTCACTTTGAGCATGAATTTAACAAATCAGACATAAAAACGAGTGCTGCTTTAAAAGTAAAATTATTATTAATCAAAATCATCAAACAGCAAAACTTGGTTGATCTTTATTTACAACGTTCGAATAAAAGTGTGGTTTTTTTGTTTTTGTTTTTTTAAAATGCAAGGTAGGACTATACCTTTGGTTTTTGGAACCGGTCGATTGTTTTAATTCTATATAAATGTATGTAAAATACAACTAACCTGTGAAAAATTATTTTCAAAAGGTGGTAGCATTTTTGAGATATTGCCGAAAATCTGGAGCGGTTATGTCCACGCAGGAAGAATAATCCGTAGTTGGAATACACAGTCTGAGAAGCGTTTCATTCTCAGATTGAAATGTTTTTGAATCCCTTTCTCTAAATCAACATTCCTTAGAAAGGGATATCGTGTCTCAAAGTGCTATACATTATCAAAAGCTGCAGTGCTTCTTGCAAAGTAAGTTTTTATGGTAATTCATTTTTGGAGTAACTACAAAAGGTATACCCTCCTTATAAGCAGCAGTGTCGTTTTGTATTTTTAAACTGTAATTCAATGTGTGTTTGAATCAAAGCAGAAATAACTGGACCCATTGTGATATAATGCACACACACATATCACATGGTTTAAGAAAATTATCGTAAAAGGCGTGGCACGGCACGCAATAAATCATTACGAAGCCGTGCAAAAATCCATCTAAATTTATGTTAATTAATGTAGTCTTGTACGTACAGTTTCCAAGTTCCGTTCATGCGTTACAATTATGAATTTGGGTCTTACAACGGTCCGGATTCGGACTGCCACTTGGAGTATTGGTTTGGTTTCCAGTGTCACACGGGTTTGCCTTCAAGTCTAAAACCGAGCATGTCTGATTCACAGTCCAAGTCTCATTCACAATCCACGCTGCACACGTTTCCTCAGGGTGCGTTTTTGTGGACGGGCTGCAATATGCATGGCTATAGGCACAATAGATGTATTTGTGTCCTTTACCAGAAAGAATACAAATCTGCTGGTGTAAACAACTTGACTTTTCTCCTTGAATACGATCATAGCATACTAAATAGAGCGTGTTGTTGTTGTTGTTGCAGATAACCGATGAATTATTGTTAGGCCTATTTATTATTTAACACTTTTTGCCCTTTCAACCAAATCTATCAAAATCACATGGCTGGGTTGGCCTGATTTAGATGGACTTAGCATTATACTCCGAAAGTAACAGAAATGCAATTAAATTTTAGTCTATCATTGTTTTCGCGAGGGTATAGACCGTGCAAGTCTCGCACGTATTCGTATATTTTGGGATCACTTTGGTCCTTTAACGCGTGAAGAAAACAAACTCGCGAACTTTGGGCCTAACGGGTCCCAATTTGTTCGAGTACGCGTGAGACTTGCACCGTATTTTCTGCTGATGCATTCTCGTGGATTCAAAACGGTTTACTAGGGACCGGAGTGGTACAATGCTTATAGAGAATTAAAGGATTATTTTCCTCATGAGTTAAGCTTTAATTTAATTTCTGAAGCCATAAATTCCCAACTATAGTAAATCATCGTCAACTACCGCACATGATTTATTTCTTGATTAAAAAAAATAAAAATACAAAAATCAATCACTAATTATATCAACAGCGGACGAATTCATCACCGTCCCTTGAGTCACCACAGAGATATAATTATCACCAATAAGCCACTATACGACTTTTTAAAATCTGATACCAATCTGCGCCATCGAAATACACGCGCTGTTGTTCTGCTTCGTTCACCAACCAATTCTCGCAACACTAAATTCATACAATATTGTTGACGAGGTTTTAATAATGAATCATCGGATGGGCGCTTTGTACCCAGCGGGTGGCTTAATTTGATAAGGGGGCTGTTTGATTTCTGGATTTAAAAAATGCTGTTGCTTGGAAGAGCGAGTACGTGAATTCAATTCCGTTGGCAACTGCTCAAACAAACGACAGCGTTTGGACGCCTCTGTTGATGCCGAGATGATACAGTACCATAACAATGTTCTCCGTCTTATACGCGGGTTTAAACAAAATTGTCATTAAAACGACGAAAGGCCAACTGCTGTTTGCTGCTGTAAACTAGACATGCGGAATGATGATTTATTAGCAATAAAGGTAAATACAACAGAAAACATACCCGTATATAATTTAAGGAACGTATACAGCGAGCCATATAGGAAACGTTCTGAACATTGAACAAGATCAGGCCTTTCAGGTCCAAGTTGAAAATAGACATCGAAAGAAATACCTGATAACGGAATCGGTGATGCTGTAAACATACGGTATACTTGGAAACATTCCATTGATAACGCCGGAAATGGATATATCTGTTAAACTGCCATTCAGTAGATATGCATAAAAGTCAAATTTGTATTAGTGATAAGGCAAATCTTTCAATTAAAAATTTACTCAAAATGTCATATTATTATTCTCGTAATCGAAACAATTCTCAAGAAGGGGGGGGGGTGTCATCATGACGTGTGATAAGTTGAAAGCCTCCCACATCAGTATTAGGCCTAAAGGGAAAATTTTTTACACACTGTCTCTAATTTTAAACGAAAAAATAAAACCACAGGCAACTTTACTTCCAATTCACCCCCCCATACAAAAATACAAAATGTATTGGCGTGACAGGAGTTTTTCCCTCAAAATTGAACTTCCAAACAGCAACGGTATTTCTGAGAGTTTTCAATCGGCGAGCATTTTGCGCATCTCACTCGTCGACACCATTTTCTGATGTGCAGCCGGAAATTATGCGTGTGCATGTTTTCAAAGAGCTCGGGCGCATGGTAATGAAAAACGGACGTGCACAAATATGAAGTTCCCGAGACAAAAGACCTGTTATATTTGACGGCACGTGAACGTAATTGTAAACGCTCCAGAAGTTTTAATTACAGTGAGAGAATGCATATGCGTCTTCGAGTAGAAGGAGTACAGCCCCAAATGTATACCGCAATTTTGTAAGCAATATCCGGGGCTAAGTAATATGTATAACATCAAACGATATGTTGGAGTTGAAAATTGAATTTGTGATGAGGCCAAATCGCATTTGCATGATTTTTATTTCATGACAAAAATCCATAAGGAAAGGCACAACATTTTAAACCTTTTTCGCCGTCATCGTGAAACAAATTTCTCCCCTGTTTATTTTGACCCGCTGAAACCTAAACTTCGGTACTGAATGCCCTGATTCGCCTACTGTAACGAAACGGGGTGTTAAATTTGACACCATGGGCACATTATAAATCCCCAAGAGAGAGTCAAAATTAACATTGCAGGGTGTTAAAATAACGCCAATGTAATTGTGTTGGCGGAAATTAGTTTTTTTAAACACCTTATGGTGTAGATTTTGATTCTTTTTTTCGGTATCTATATGTGACAACACAATGGTGTCAATTTTAACACCCTAGTTTTTGCAGTGATGCTCTGTAGTCGACTAGAATAATGTGCATAATGTACACGAACTGGACGGTTTGTGTGTCAGCGTGGTTTTGCCCGTATACAAGATTACGAGAGATACAGACCAGAGAGTGTGTTGCAATTTGTGAGCAAACAAAAATACAAGTTACGCACCATTATGATTTAGAATCAACAACATGGCTAACAATAACAGGTGCATTTTGTACTTGACACTCGCGCGAATATTTCACTTATTATTTGAGGTTGCTTTTTTAGAAATTTTAGTTGGCAATACGTGACAATCCAAAGCTCAAACTAATAAGGTTGTTTGTGGATCACTTTAAGAGAGGATCGCCGACTCCGTAACGCCGCACTCTGCAAACACCAACACCGGCCTGGGATCAATTTTGTCCCCCGGTCGATGTGACCAGCAGGTGTCAGCCGTCGCTAGAAGCCTTGTCCGCTCTCTAGCAGCCGTGTTCCATCCTATGGAATGTTTTTTTTATTCTCCATATCATTCTCAATTCTAGCATGGGTGCTTAATATGCGCATGATCTACAATCTTAACGAAGAGGCGTACAGTTATTTGGGGTTTTAATTAGGATTGATCGTCGGGAGAATGTGTCAAGTTAGACGGGTGTTTCGAGAGGGTTTGGCCGCTTGGCGACATCGTAACCTTGGTCAAAGACTTCGCAGTCTCCGCATCCGTGATTGTATTAATCAGACACAGAAACTGATGAAAATGAGTCCAAAATAAACACATACCTGAGTTTCCAATATAGATCAATCTTGAGAAATGCACGACAGTATTTTGTTTTGTATTTCGTAATATGGGTCACAGATTACTCTTCTTGGTGGGCTGTGTTGTTTATGATATCTTAGACATTTTGTTCAATTTGACATTTTGTTCAATTTGACATTTTGTTCAACATATTCGACATTTTGTCACCGTCCCAAAGGGCCTGAGCTATCTGACGAATGTGTGTCAACTGACATCAGGCCTAAATGGTGTGGGCGTGTGTCTGTATAGTATTACAATTCAGGTTCGCAAATCATAATGTTTCAAACAAAAATACAGAGGCCCCCAAACGGCAAAAGAGTCTACCATCTTACGCTTTTTGGTCTTATACCCTAGTTTGTGTAATAATACTGATTTTTAAAGGTATTTCGTAAAAGCCTATATACTTGAATTTTCTTTCGAGAGCCACGAGGCACGAGCATATAAAACCGTGCGCGTGAAAATGTGAACATGTGAAAATGTATTTCAATCACTGCGATTCAGTTGGAAGGTGATATCCCGAAAGATTTTTACCTTGTGTATACCCCGTTTCGGAATTAGCAAGAACAGCGACCCTACTCACCCCTCCAAACGTTTCTCTATTCCAGTGTGGCGTAGCTAGGGATTGTGGTGCCCGAGGGGCAAGGTTATAGATGATGGTGCCTCTTCATCCCACTTTGAAAATCTACGCATTATTTTGAGATTTAAGTAATAAACATAGGCTTAGATATTATGCATAATCCCGAGAGCACCTACATTTCAAGATGGATATCATCCTCTTAAAAAATTGTCGATTTGGCGCCCCCTATAAGGCACCATATAGACTCTATAAAAAATATATATATTAAGAATTATTATTATTAAGAATTATTATTATTATATATTTCTGGTAAAGAAACCAATGATGCCTCATAAGTGAACTTATACTGTAGCTCGCAAGCCTGGGGAAACCTGTAAACAAGGGTACTTGCTATGTGAACCAGAAACATTGGGGTTAACCTCTATCTTCCACGATAAGTGTTATATGTTCTTTTACGTGCACTACCAATCCTACACGGGACATACGGCTTTAATGTCCCGTCCATAGCAATGCTGCAGTAAAGTACCCTGCTGAAGCACACAAGGGCCACGACCGCGACTCGAACCCGCACTCTGCCGATCAGAAACACCAGAGCTTGACTCCGGTGCTCATAACCCGCGCTCGGTGTATATAGCCACGCTATACACCAATCCTTCGCCGATCTTGAACTCTTGGTGGCAGCAGAAACGCCTCCATTACTGCGGTGGTACCTGGGTGGTACTGTGCTGCCTATCGATGAGCTTAAGGGCTGGGCTACACTAGTTAATTTATAAATGGTTATATGTAAATAATGGTTGTTTATAAATAATAGTTACATAAGTGGCAAGGTCGTACCACCGCAGTACCACCGCAGTTTGTCTGCTGCCACCAAGAGTTCAAGATCGGTGAAGGATTGGTGTATTGCCCTAGTTTTTCAGTACCCTGTATTGATTGTTTTGACAATTTTTGACACCAACAGTATTCACAGGTTAAAGTTTAGCACGACACTTGAAGATATCAGTATTCCAGCCTGAGATAGTCGCTTTACGATTTCTCACTTGCGTTTTCCCACGAGTGCCACGAGTGGCTCAAATGTGTCTCATATAATTTAGAAACCCAAGTCACGACTGGACTGCACGCGCACTATATAACAAGTTCATGGACAGACAGAACAACGTGTCAAAATGAAATAAGGCGGGAAAACGCGATGTGCATGGCGGAATATATACCCTCACGGCCGACTTCTCCAAAGTACATTGAAAGGTGTCCGTACGAGGGCTGGCAACGTTGTGGAAAAGCTATAAGAACGTTCTTTGGGACAGGATTTCCCTCTGATGTTTGGTTGATGAGGAATCAGTGTGAGACAAATTTACGTTGTACATTCATTCCACGTCGTCAACTTTAGAAAATTTACGGTTTCAACAAATATTTGAACGTTGTTTTTAAATAATTTTCTTTGAAATGTGAGCCTTGACGAAAAAAGGGCTTTAGGACGACACGAAATGATAAGTAATGAAATCTTAGAGTACGTTGCTCATGATGAGTATTACTAGGTGCTTTTTCTCTGCTGGTAAAACAATAATGTTATCAATTATGTACGTAGACCTTTGATGTCAGCCGAATTCGCCTTACGGTCTCCTGAAAGGAGCGGGTGTAGCTGCGTTTCCATGGCAACGTGGTTTGGAGATATTTCACAGTACTTTTTAAGGAAGGACAATTTATTCGACATTATCTTTTAATGATAAAGGTTACATGAAGGTGTGATGCAAATGCGAGAGCGCAGTTGTCTCTGGTTGCACTGAATCCAACACCGAGTTGTCGAGGTGCCGTTTGCGAGGACAGCCGGCTTGCGGCCATTGCCATAGCTGCCCCCCCCCCCCGCCGACAGGCATTGTGCAAATAACGAAACTATAGGAAGATCGAGAGTTCCATTTCCCTCGGTCGTAGCATGAGCGTGATAAATTTACGGTTCTGTGAAATTACTTTCAATTTTATTGTAGAAAGAAAGTTTAAAGACTCGCAAATTTGCTAGGTCTGAAACGGGGTGGAGTTACATGCCAGACGGATGGACGTAATGGAAACCACGTAATAATTTACGAAGATGTACGTTACTTCACACAGCATGCCGTGAAATTCTAGATTTTGGGATATTATCCGTTACTTTTTTAGCAAGAAGTTTGGAGACATCTTGGTGCCAGTCTTGATGTAGACATGTGAACAAAGGACAATTGTACTTTCACTCGAAGTGTCGTCATTGTCCGAATTTGTTTTTATTTCAGCCACTGATATCGTACGATAGGGTCTGTATGTTGTCATTGTTCTGAAGTGAATGCGGTATTGAACATGATTAAACAAGTTATTTGTTGAAATAAACAACCTGCAAACTATCATTGGTTCGTTCCTGCTACTGTTGGTTCTGAAAAGTATAGGTGCGTTTCTAGTGTTTTAATATTGTCCGAATTATGGAATTTATATAATTATTTTGTTTAAAATTCACACACTGATAATTTTAGGATAGGGCCTGTTTTTTGTCATTGTTCTAAAGTGAATGTAGCATTGAACGTGATTATACACGTTACAGTTGTAACAAACAACCTGCAACTATCATTGGTTCGTTCCTGCTAATGTCGGTCCTGAAAAATATAGGTGCGTTTCTATTTATTTGAATGATCCAAATTTGAAAGATACGAAAACGAATTGTATAAAATAGCTACCGGCTCTACAAATCCACTAGCCAGATGTGTTTTCTTATACGGTTTCACTCCTTTGCTCTAAAATATTCTGGGTTATCTTGGAAATCTGTCTGGGGCTTTCGAGAAATGAGTTACTTCTCGGCAGTTCCTTTTATCAACTGACGCCTTTAGGCAGCAAACGATGAATACTCCATTCCATTGGCTCACACACATCTGCCCGGCTCAATGGTAGTTCATATATTGTATATTGATTTGCCTCCATGTAGCCCATTATATCCAAGTGGCGACGTCAACATATACTTTGTCAGCGTACCAAAAAAAATATTCCAAGTAGGGTGTATTTTTCCTTTTTGTAGATTGATTAAAGGCGGTGTAAACTTGTTAGTAAACATGTTTGTATCGTATACTTGGATGTGAGCCCTGCTGGCAGTTTCAGGTTGTGTATAGCTTCTGACTGGAACCCCGAACAAAATTATTTATAAAATAGGGAGAGCACCATCATTAGGGCCAGATGGCCAGTTGGTAGAGCACAAAAATCTAGAGGTCGCAGGTTTAAATCCCGTGTTAAAGTCAATTTTTCTTTGTTCACCCCCTTTTAAAATGTTTTTATTCGTGTTAAAGAGTACCCCCCCTGCTTACTCAGTTAATTTGTGGCAGTGGAGAGCAAACAAAATGAATGCGCAAGATACATAGTCAACACAACAGATACTTAGTACTCTGCAAAAACTGGGGTGTTAAAATTGACACCATGGGTGTTGTTACATTATAGATACCAAAACAAAATTAAAATTTACACCATAGAGTGTTACAATAACAGTAATTTCTGCAAAAACAATTTGTTATTTTAACACCCTAATATATTCATATTATGTCTCTCTTCGGTATGTGACAACACCAATGTTGTCAATTTTAACACCCCGGTTTTGCAGTGTACATAACATAGTAAAATGGGATATCGAATGTTGAATTAACGTTATACTCAAGACAAAGACAATTCTTTAGTCAGACTTACCAAAGCGTATATCTGTACTGAAGTAATCCCATAGCAATTAAAGGCAGGGTGTACATATAAATATGCACTGCAAAAACTTTGGTGTTAAAATTGACACCATGAGTGTTGTCACATATAGATACCGAAGAAAGAATCAAAATTAACATCATAGGGTGTTAAAATAACACAAATGTGATTATTTTGGCAGAAATTAGTGTTATTTTAACACCCGATGGTGTAAATTTTGATTCTTTTCTGGTATATAATGTATGTGACAACACACATGGTGTCAATGTTAACACCCCAGTTTGTGCAGTGTGTTTTTTTTTTTTTTGGGGGGGGGGGTAGCCACGTTATGTGTATAGATAAACCTATTAGAATGTACTGAACACCAACATGTTTCTTGGAGTATTTGTGTCATTGAACATCTTTAGCGTCTTTCTTTTAAAGCAAAATGGAAGTAGGCCTATAAGACAAGAAAATGCAGTATTTTCACAGACGTGTTTTGAAGTTAATGCCAGCACGTGTAGTGGCTGTCATTGCGTTGTGGGCATGCAATTGAAACGACTGTCGTATCAGTGGACCCTCTGGTCCCGTGCAGTATCGGCAACTTTAAACTGAACGAGTCATATTTCGAGCACTAGCGGGCCGGGACGTGCACGCAGCGGATATGCTTCCGATTTTCCTCCGTACTGCAGTGTTTGTTATTCGGGTGACATTAATGAAGAAGTTGTATACAGACGTGGGGCGTGGGAGTCTTAGTCGGGGGGAAATGTTAAAACCCCAAATGATACGGCTTGTATAGGGGGTTTAGTGTGTATGATGGATCGGTGTCAGTGCTATCCTCCGAACCTATATTCAACTGATGATCATTTTATGTGGAGCTGTTCACTTCTCGGAAACAATCGATCACAGAAAATATGAATAATATGCGACGGCCGTTTCATGTGGAATTTGACACCTTTACAAAGTATAACTGCTTACGTTAGTTCAGTGCATCTAAACCGTTGGTGCGCAGCATGCACCAACCACATTAAAATGTTAGGACTACTTTTTTTGGGGGGGGGGGGCGTGTAGTTAATGTTAATAAACCCAAATGAAATAGTTGCGGGGTAAACAATGACGAAATCTTTAAACGTCACGGAGGTCGGGAGGGTTCTTGAGGAAAACACTAGGATTCTAGAGGCGATGATGATTTAAACTTCGTGATACAGAGCTATATACAAGCAATGTTTATCGTGAAAACGGTTCGTTGAAATACGCAATGATAATCAGTGACGTTTCAAGTTTATGAACCAAATTCTTTGGAGTGCTCATATAATTATTGACAAAATGTGCATGCATATAATGTCATTAAAATTAAATATTGTGATTATAAGAAATTCATCAATTAACTAATTACAATATTTTATACTTGATTGAAGGAGAACAGTTGCAAAGAAAAAAGAACTTCAGGCCTTAAATAACAGTCATTTCATCATCTCGAGCCGGATATTAAAAAATATTTTGAAGCGAGCGGCAACATCAACTTCAAACGGGGGTTTGACGATTAGATCAAATAAAAAACTATTTACTTTAATTTCAATCCCACCCGCTGCCCTTTTATATCTTAACATTATGGGAAATGTGCAAATTTATAATGCTTTTATTAATTGAAATGATTAAAGGGAATGAGGTTCACATTATGGGGTCTGAAACTGTGCTTTATTCTTACGGTTGGGTGGCTATAAGAATTATATTTTGATTACAGGCGCCGTTAATGAATTTTCCTTTATTTATACAGGTTTGCAACTTTTCAGCTGATGAGGTAATTTGCTCGTTTAAATTGGTATCTCACTTTAGTGCCATTAAGTTGATTTTTGCGTTTGGAGAAACTACAGTTTCGAGACTGATTATATTCTTGTACTTGGATGAAGTATTTCTTGACCCATGCGTTGTCGGTAGGCCTATAGACCTTTATCATGCTTCCACCATCTTGGTCATGTTCCCTGTATTCAATAACAATAATGAATGCTAATATTCAGTGTACAAAAAGGAAGCAGACTGTTACTCCTTCCAGCCTCGGTTTGGTTACATTGATTTGAGTTGGACAAAATCAAGATGGACGATAAAGGTCTATTGGTCAAACAAAACGGATGCACCCGCGGAGAAAATACAATTTGTAAAAATTTGCTCGAACAATATTTGTTTCATAATTATACCAGCATACATTTTGTGTTTTGCGTATTAATTAAGAATGCATTTCATTCTAACGTGGAATTTGCTTTAACACATAAGGCCTAACGACACCATAAATATAGCAAAACAGTTGCAAAATATCGCGAAAGTCTTCAAATCGTTCACAAGTTGTTTTCTGTTAATGACATTTTTTGTTTTGCGTATATATTGAGAATGCATTTCATTCTAATGTGGAATTTGCTTTAACACATTAGGCCTAACGATACCGTAAATATAGCAAAACAGTTGCAAAATAGTTCAAGTTGTTTTCTGTCAATGACATCGCTTTTCCGACCCTCCTTTATTGACACAAACACACCGTATGATAGACTCTCAACATGTCAATGTTTGATATAAATAGGTCACATGCAATTCGTTAAAGATCACTCACGCATTTTGTCAAATATTAAAACTGTTGTCAATGTTTAATTGTCGGAAAATCTTCGGTTGTCAAAAAGCAAAGTTTCCGTGCTTCCTCTCACCCGCATCTTGTCAGCAGTCCGTATACATTTTATGGTTTTGACAAATTGCTGTGCAAATTGATCGGCCACTGATTTACGCACACGCAGGGGTCTTCTCGTGTTTCGTATAGTGAGGGATCAATACGTTTTCCTGTAGCAGTAAAGGTTTCCGTTAAATTACTCGTCTGTCTGTTGTTTCAAACGATTCATGTTATTCATGGCAGATTGGGGGCGTTTTTGAAGCCATGGTTTTTGTTGAGCGTTTTGACTGAATTTTAAAACCCCTTGCATGTGACGTCACACTCTCAAACAGCGCTCTAATTGAGGCAAAAGGAGGCAGATCATTGGACGACAGCTGCTTTTGGCGCGTAAAAACGTGCGCGTGACCTCAGCGTACCAGCAGCGTTGTGTGTTATGCAAGGGCCAACCTCGTTCCCAGTGGTGTATGATCTCGCCATCTTTGCTGAAAATTTAGGCTGCTTCAAGCGTTCAAATTATTTTACGCAGCCAAGTGGTTCCGACCAATTATGCAAGGATTTTGACAACATTCCTGCGTGCTTCACGCGGTAGTAACGCTTAACGAATAGGTGTGCGTTCAAAAAATGACTTATTTGCCCATGCATAAAATGGCCGAATCACTGTGTTACGTCAAATTGGAACTATATCTATATAACTGGCCATTAAGGTATAAAGCATATACATCCTGAACAAGACTTCAAAGTGACTGATATAACTAAAATTTTCATTCAAAAAGTAGGCATATTGCCATAACAAAAGAAAGAAAAAAGAAAAGAGAAAACCACTAAAACCGTATGGAAGCACTTCTGAGTTTTAGTTCGGGTTTGTTTATAGTACTAAGCCTACATGTTGTACTGGTAGTACAACGAATAAATGTATAGTTAATGTCTACTGATGGGCCGAAATTCCATTCTCTTCGGGACTCAATGTTAGATGCTTGCACTTAAAAAGAACGAACAAAATGGACTCACTGCTGGGTCAGTTTTATTGCGTTTCTTAGCAACAAATAACTGCTGGAAAATGTCTGTGTTTACTGATTGCATCTGATTTATCTTTCTATTTCGACCAGCCGACCGTGCAGTTTGGTTTTCTTCCGCAGCCGCGGAATGTGCGTGATCACGTAGAGAAAGAACCACACACCGCCCCAAGTCAGTCATCTATCTTTCTATACCTCCCGCCGTTGATTACTCCGTCGAAGAGATTTACATGAAACATGTCTGAGCGCTTCATTACCTGCCCGCTCCAAGATCCATAAACCGGGAAGGGAGGGGTGGGAGGGGGGGGGGAGACACGATTAAGGTCCCTAAAGCGATGGGGGGTTTCTATGTTTCCAATCCATTAGAGTGAGTCATCCGATGTGCCGCAGTATCATCCTCTGATCGGGTGGAATCTTCCGAGAAGTAGAGAGCTTTGTGGACATAGGGGAGTGAGAGCAGTTTAGGGAGTAAATAAGAGACATAGTATGTCAAGAAAGGACGACTAATGGAAATGGAGGCTTACATCAGCCGCTGAAATCCGACCTCGTATACGTCTGACAAACTTGAACAAAATAACACCTTTATACAGTTTCACTGTAATGGTGAACAGGTCAATTTCTACCTCCGTAATTTGATACAATTCAACTGTGGGCCGCAATGCTAAAGGAATGTTCTCTTTAAAAATAAAATAAAATTCTCCAATAGTCCTAGTATTTTGTGTTTCTGCTAAGAACTATAGGCAAACTTTTTAAAAACAAAGTTTGTCCCTCTTTTGTTAACTCATAAATAAAATGATCTCTGTAAAGAGCTTAAATCTGATTTTTTTTTTCATTAAGCACAATGGACGACAATTTGAATAATGGTTAAAAAAAAATCGACTTTTGATTCCGTAGCAGTTTCAAATTTGATAGACTTCAATCCACGTTCACGAAAACATTTCAATTGGGTTTCTTGCCGATGATGAAAATTGAACTGAGCACGCAGGAAATCCTAAAAGCCTACATTTGAATAATTCAAATGTCTTATAAAAGCATATAGCTTATTCTCCCAATAGCTGCGCAACTTGTTAATAATACAGCAGGATTTGCGACCAATCAGACGAAACATCTTCAAGTCGATGTGAATCATTCTTCTCAATGCCAATCTCCCTGTATTAATAGACAAAATTAATAGACAAACTTCCTTGTCTGGAATGCGGGCACTGTAAGAAATTAGGCTATGCAAGGATGGTCCAACTTTATTTTTGAGAGAAGTCTTGCAAACAGTCCATAAGAATGAACCCATCAGGGGTTATAATATCACTAGTATGGCGTGGACGACCGGTGGGTAACGCTGTTCAATTCACAATGAGTTAAGTACACGGAGTGGTTGTTGATTATAGATGCTGGCATTGCCATTGCTACATTTGCATGCAATATTATAATTATTTATACATTCGTCGGTGTAAGCTTTAAAAAAAAAAATATATATCCTGAGCTGACTTGGTAATATTCTTCACAAGGTTATTTCTCCTTTCACGGAGCCAGTTAATACGTAGGGATTACTTCCCCACCTTCGAACAACACTTGACAGAAATCAGTAATGTTCACCGTGTCGGGACCATTAGTTCCAAGGACCCTCATGTTATCCGTGGCAACTGACGTCATACGACCTTCCGTCTTAAACAGTTTCTGGAAGGACCGTAGAACAAACGAGAAAGACTTAGGACAGATGTGTTATTTGATAATATTCACGGAGATAGTGAGTTATTGTTAGTTTGCGCTTTTGTCCGAAAATCTTGCGAGATGAGATCTTCTGTAAACAGCTACATTGACAGCCATGCGTGAAACGTTCTCCATAAAGTGATGGTTTAATTTTCTCCGCATATAGTCCTATACATTTTTTATAACAACCTAATCAAAGAGCGATAGAAACGAAAATTCAATTGTCGAAAAGAACGTGCGTATATAAATAAATGTGTGCTTTAATGTTGTGCATAAATTAAGTATTTTATAGATGCTGGTTTTATTCATTATGTTCCTGAGAATTTGATCCAACAAATTTGACATTTACTGACTGATTTTCAATGTTGTTATTTTCACTTGTAAAGAAAACAAAATAAGTAAATTTATTTATACTGACCGCACTCTAATAATCAATGGAATAAATCGGCGTAATATTCACCCCCCCAACAACAACAACCCCAAAACAAAACAAAAACAAACCACACACACACCCACACCCACACACAAACAAACATTTGGGTAGACTAATTCAATTACATGAAAAAGAAAAACTAAATCTCTGACGTCATTGAAGATCATAGAAAACATTTGCAAAATGGAGATTGTGGCATTTGTTTTACTAGGAATAATTTCCCCAAACCTTGCCAAGCGAATATTTTCTCGCTTATTACACAACTCCCATGGCCACAGGGAGCGCATTTCCTCCATATCTCTTGCGTCAATTTTGTCAATGATGCATAAATTATTGCCATGGCAACCCGCGCTCCAACTTAAAGGTATTGTACACTTTTGGTAACAGCTCAAAATCAGTGTCCACATTTTGTGTGATTCAAAATATGCATGAACAAACAAACCTGTGAAAGTTTGAGCTCAATTGGTCATCGAGATCACGAGAAAATAGTGAAATGAGACCGTATGTGTTTTCTGTTTTTTCAAAATATCGCGCGTGATAAAAACTATTGTTTTACTAATTTCTCAGAAACGATAGCATTTTAGGTAGAACTATTTTAAGGAACCCTTTCAACCATTACTTACTTTAAATCATGTAAGTTGTGTGTGTGAATCTGTGAACATTGTGTTTTTCGATCTTACCAATAGTGTACAGGGCCTTTAACACGCAAACCTTAAATTTGAACCAGTGCACTTTTTTATTCCACCGTTAGTGTGATGGGCTGCTTATCTCCGTGATACACATTATTTAAAAGGGCTTTGCATATATTCAGCAATCATAATGGACAGAATTGTCTTTGGTAGTTCATTAATTTGTGTACAAACGAAGTTGAATATTGTGTTAAAGGGGTACACCTCTGATGGATAATTCACTATACTGGGGATAACACGTAATTATTGGAGTCCAATATTGGATCACTATGGCTGTTTACCACTTGACTTGGATTAGCTGCCTGTAATTGGCCTAATGAACAAAACTCTTATTTGAATCCGGACGAGAATAAAACTAAAAAGTTGAAAATAAACAACCTTTTTTTAAAAACACCGAAACGAGCTGACAACTTCGCGAACTAGTTCATATGCAGCAGTCTGCATAAAAAAAGATTAGAAGGAAAGACGAAGCTGCTTTGAAGCATAGCAGGTGTTTACCTTTAAACGTGCTGCGAGACTTCGCCTGAGCAGCTCAAACGTGCTCTAAATGTACTCAAATGAAGTAAATAATAGACCAGTCGGCGAATCTTTGATGTTGAACGGCAAGTGGCACGATGATCTTAGGTCTAGAAATTATTAATTTAAAGATTTATCACACATTTTACGGCAAATGTCGTGGGAATTTGTGCAGCTTCGATTCGGTTACAGGGGCCTATTTTGTGTCAGATAACGCGATATCGTCGCAACCTTTGGAGCGATATTCTAGTTTATGGCTGTACTATCGTTTACAAAGTTGTCCACCATGACCATCATTTTGTGCACCGTATATAATTATAATGTGTACCACCCTAAAACTCCGGTAAGATCAAGCATATAACTGTAACTGTCTTCATAAAAATAATCAAGTGAGGTTGTCTCACTTTGAACAAAAATTCATTCAATTTAATTTAATTTCGTTTAAAAATGAATGCTACGTGGCATCAGCAATTCAACAGTCAAAAGAAGTAATTCAATGTCAACAGTTTAGTACTCACTGGTCAAATAATGATCATTCCAATTTATTAGATCGCAAAGATCATTCAATTTTGTATAGAGGCCGGTCAACCATTCAATTTCATCAATTGTAAATAGATAGTAGACATTCAACTGAAGAATGGTGAAAATGTAGTCAAGGTTCAAGGAGGTCCATAACTAAATTACTAGTCACTATTATAAATGAAATATAATTACTAAAAACGAATCTGAATGAGACGTACGGAATCAAGTGTTAATGAAAACGAAATTGAATGATATGCTTTGATCGAATAAGGGGAAATGCTTGAATTTGAATACATTTTAATGAAAATGACCGGGAAAACATGATAGTAATAATAAATGTTTGTACTGATTATTAATGAAAATGCCAGGCTGGGTTGCAGTCAGAGCCAGAGAAATATAACATTTACGGTCAAGGATTTTTTACAGGCAGTGTAAGGAAGGTTTGGATAAATAATTGATTAAATTACAAAAATGAAAAAGAAGAAGAAAATACAACAAAGAGAGTCGATAAACTTGTGCACGTTCGTATGGACAACGCAGTCCATTTTGGTGCAGCCCAATGCGTTGTTATGAATCACTAATTAAGTCTGACGTCACGAGTGTCGTTAGCGACGCAGTATTGGAATGACTGACGGCGTTCGGCTCACCCATTTCCGAACTCCCACCTTATACAAGAGCATGGTGATTTTTTTAAGTCGATAACAAATGAGGCAGCTACTTATAAAAAGACAAAAAGCGCACGAAGTGCCACATATGCAAGAGACATACTAAATACTTGTATATGGGAGGTGACAACGAGGTTTTCTTTTCATTCAAGCGCGGTCTAAGGAAAATATGTTTAAGTCTTTTCTTCACAAAATTATTAAAAACTAAACAATGTTTATGGGTGCAACGGTGAGAATATTTTCATAAGTTAAAAGATGGTGACTTCCTGTCAACGAGGCGATATTCTACATTGCACGAATGCAAAACACTTTATATCGTTTGTTTTATTTAACATATCAGTAGGTTTTTGTCATTTGATCGGAGGAAGAAACTACACGAATACACAAAATGTACAAGAATGCATTCTTGCATCCATTAATTCATCATTGTCGATTTTTATACCGGTTCGTAACACATGACGCGGTGTAGCGTGCAAAAAGATCAAATGGGATGGAACGCAAAATATACACGTTTATGACGTAGGCCATTTGTTAGGGTATACTTTTGTTAATTGTCAAAGACCAGTGTCCTCACTTGGTGTATCCCAACATATGCATAAAATAACAAACCTGTGAAAATTTGGACTTAATTGGTCATTGAAGTTGCAAACTAAAATAATGAAAGAAAAAACACCCTTGTTGCATAGAACTGTGCGCTTTCAGATGCCTGAGAAATGCTTCATGCCTGAAGCCTTTCTCAGATTCAATTTTTTGGGTGGAAAATTACCTCTTTCTCAAAAACTACTTTACTTCAAAGCAAAGCGGGTCGTTTCTAACAATGTTTTATAATACCAACAGCTACCCAGTGTTCTTTACCAAGTACCGTAAGTTTTCAATGTCATTAATTTTTTGAGTAATTACCAAAAGGTATATATCCTGCCCTTAATAGTTTGATTAATGAATGCCACGTGACCTACAATCCTCCAATCAAATGACAAGAATCTACGTTGTCGTTATATAAAAATAAATATTTCCTGCGTTACGCTGTTAAAGGAACATTACAGAATTGGTTTTTGCTCACAAAACAGTGTAAGCACTTTATATAATCCACTATATACATAAACTGACAAACCTGTAGAAGTTTGAGATCGATCGGCCATCTGGGTCACGAGAAAATAGTGAAAAACCGATTACACATTTGCATGTGTTATACAATGCATGAATAAAACGCTCATGAGCGATAAACTCCAATCGGAAATTAGTTTTATTTATTTCTCATCAAATATGGCATTTCAGACAGAAATATTTCTAGGGATGTTTTCTACTATCATCATTATTAGACCGTGTAAGATTTATGTAAATCTGTGATCTTAAAGAAAATGTTAATTACCAGTTCTGTAACGTTCCTTTAAAGAGGGAAATGGTTGTCTTTTCCGTAACGAGTGTTGCATTAGTAACGCACGGGGGCAATAAGTAATAGGCAGATATAATTATTACGTAATGAAGAGTATAGAAAGGGGATTAAGGAGGGCACCAATTAACGTGCAAGGCTTACGCCAAAAGTAAAATGGTTGATTACATTAATTTGTGGAGTAAGTAAAGGGAAGACTGGTATAATTCAAACTGTAACTTTTCAGCAGATTTTGAAAACAGAATCTCGTGAAAAAAAGTTGTGGTTATAAAGGTTGTAATTATATAAAGGCTATACAGCAAAGTGGATTTTCATCGAAAGTTGATTGAAGAAACTTAGTCGCCATTGATACTAATGTTTGTTCTATAAGACACTACATGTTTCGATATTAACTTCCCGAACCAGAAAGACAAACCATGGCCATTATGATGGACTTTGTCTTGTTATCCCCCTTTACAGAATGTGTGAATAAATTGTGTTTACTCAGTGATTTAGAAACAAAAAAGACACGCCGACTAGTGAGCCATCGAATGAGCAGGTGTCATAACGTCTTTTGTTGATGGATCCTCGAAAGTACTGTTTTATTAAATAAAACGGCGCACAGAAGGCACCGACAATTAACTACTAATTGATTGATCATAGTCATTGATCCAGCAGAATAGTAATTGAAAAGTTGACCGTACAGGCAAGTGCTGACATCACTTTTAAAACTGTTTTTAAAGATGCAACCGTGATGTGAAATTATTTTTCTGAATAGTGTTTTCAAAAGATCAGTCGTGTTAAAGGGACATTATAGCAACGTGTGGAAGAGTTTTGAACCTGAACTTTTATTATGTCAATCATTGAAATGCTCATACATCGCGTTTTATTGTCTTAAATGATACCTGCCTTTTATTTCACCAATCCCTCAGTATAGTTTTAATAGTGGCATTTTGCTATAGCTTAAATGTTAGAAATAATTGGACAGCTATTTCATTTGAATGCGTGAAAATAAAATGTCAATACTTCTTTTCGGGGGGGAAAATTACCTTAGTTTCCCTTCAATGTGTCATCAAATACAGCTTTTTAACTTCCTTTCCGGTTGACTTTTCTTTTCATCAGCAGAGGAGAAAGATGCAGTTTTACCATGGAGCCAATTTCTGACCCGACCCCAATCTTAATTTAATATCCAAGGAAAATCACCGCCGCATGTTGCTTCCGACGAGCGGTTCAAGAAGGACGCAGTATTGAACGTCTTGCTCGAATAAGGTCATTGATTTTCCACCCGTTCGATATATCTACCGAACTTGGGATTATGCCATCCTACGTGAAAATCTATAGTCCTGTTTTATTTTCCCGATGAATTCTTAATTCTTGAACCTTTGCTCCAAAATGTCAGCGCAACCTTCGGTACCCGGTTAAGCTTATCACTGCAGTTATGTTAGGTCTCAGGTGCTGCTGCCGCAAACATCGTAACCAAATACTTATCTCCCGTCTGCACTAGGACAGTCCAAGCAATTATAAAAATGACCACAATTAAATGTCACTGTCCCGAATAAGAATAAAAGCTCAAAATAGATACCCGCAAACTCTGTCCCCCGCTACTCGCTATTTGTATTCAATACTCCTGTAGTTACTTTTATTCTCGCGACACCGTTGTAACCCATATAACTTCAGTTTTCGATTACACTTTGATTGCACTGTGTATGTTCTATATGTGTTCTTCATCTACAGGGAAATTACGCCCTTTCAGGACAGTTTCATTTTTGATCACAAAAATATACACACATTGTTCCGGGAGCAGGCCATCTGAATGGATTTCTTAGGAAATCCGGGCTGTGGAGGGTGAAGGTTTTTTGTTATGACAAGAAACTGGAGATTCTCAATTTTAAGCACTGATATTTGTCTTGTATTACAGTTGTTGGCACAGCTACCCTTATTAGCTCAAAAGTAGATCACACCTCCACTCTATGCCGAGTGCGAACATCTTCTGTGTGGTGTCCGCGGTGAAGTTGTTTTTAATATAGAATACGGAGATGAGCCTGTGGGAATGAATTCTGTGTTGAAGGTGGTTGTAATCACTATTGAATTACGTCAATCGGAAAATCATGTTTTGGTACAACGAGGTTTGTACTATGATCAAACGTCATTTCTTATGTGTCCCTGAAGTGACAAGCTAAATATATTTCATTGTTTTGTGTTTTGTATTGTATATGCGCACACGAGGCTCCTGCATTCTGCGCTATATAAATGTATCGTATTATTATTATATTTACACATGTTAAATATCAAATTTAGCTTTTGTAAAACTATGACCACAGAGTATTGTGACAATGAAAAGGGTATTTTGGTTCTTTAAAAAGCCTGTGGGGCACAACTGTGTGGAAGAACCTCCACACAAAAATGATTTTTGTTTTTACCTTCCACTTGGTCCCACGTCACCTCCAGCGTGATACTCCTTCATTGCCATGGTTGAATAATGTTTTCACAACGTTTATGAAAGTTTGTACACCCTTTATTTGACAGCGAGATACTCCTTCATTGCCATTGGTTGAATGACATATGTTTTCACAAAGGTTCGGAAAGTTTGTACACCTTATTTGACACGTGAAGGCATGCTATGTATACTGATTCCACTGCATGGAGATTATGCCTTCGTTGACGTCCTTGGTGTCATCTGTCAAATGACTACAGTGTGACCATAAGTATAGGTAGATTCCATGTTGATTTGCTCTGCTATTGGTACCGCTATATCAGATATGGTTAACAATAATTTGGGAGCATAATTTGGGGATGATTATGCTAATTAGATGTGCTGACCTGGTGTATATTATTCGAAAACGCTCGTGCCCCACAGGGTTAATTAATTTGCAAGACTCGTCGGTCCCATGTAGGCCTATATGTATTGCCAGAACGACAGATTATTGTATGATGACTTCGAGGCCTAGTGACTTCTCTTGCAATCACCGTCAACCTGTGGAGTCGAGTTGCTTTGTGAGAGAAGAATACCTTAATTAAGGGCAGTTGACAGCAGAAAAACAAAATAAGCCAGAAAACAGACTTGTTGACATTTTAATAGTATTTGATCAATCCCAATGCAACTCTACCAGACACTGCCTTAACGACGATGAGACGTCGTCTTGTGCCTTGGAGAAAGGCTATCTGTACCATATTAGAAGATAAACAAGCAATTACAGTTTCCTTCCTGCGCTCGACCTCCTTCTAATCGATTGTTTATAGTAACGATATTTATAACCTGTTTCATCGCCGTCAAGACGATCTCGTAACCGGGAAAAATAGCTTTAGATTCTGAATTCATGGAAGTAGTCCTGCGGCTATTTATTAACCATGCGGCTATTTACTAATGCATATTTATAAGGTTTACCAAAGATGTTGGCCTCAATTGTTTCGTACGATTTGCATATTAATGATCTCCCATATATAAAGTTTATGATAATCCTTGAATTTAAGCCTCTCGGTGTTTCATCTTTCTGAAATCCGGGATACAAATGATTATTGCGAGCCAGTAATCTATTTTCTTCTTACAACGTGCAGTATATAGGCCTACTTTAAATGTCGCCATATTTAACTTCTCTTTTTACGAGCGTAATAAGTATTTGTATTTGCATTTGAAGATTTTTCTTTCTCTCCCATGTTTAATAATTATGTGGGCGCTATTGTTCGGTGAGAAGAAAACAAATAGTATAATGGGAAATGTTTTTAAAAGAAACAAAAACATATTGCGACAATTTATAGACTTTGCCCGCAACTTAGTTTTTACACAAGAACTGTAACCAAAGGATATCAACCATAAAACATTTAGATGTCTTACCAAAATTGTTCTTCAGATGCATTTATCATAGTATTTAAGAAAAACACTGTGTCGTGCAGAAAGACATAAAACAAACCCGTCTAGCGTCAAAGTCTTTAATGTAAAGCTACCCCAAAGGCTTCTGTTTCGATGAATATTTTCAGTCTGTTGAATCCCCCCGAAAGTGCTCTCCTCAAATCCCAACAATTCCTTACAGTGTGCAAACACGAGTATTAATTTAATAGAAACACACGCTCAGAATTTGCGTTTGTTTCATGTGCTCGGCCTGTCGCCTGCAGATATTCAATTCAGAGGGATTTCGTCTGAAAAGCTCCTATCTTCACATTTCTGTTATACAGCCCACCTTCAATTTATCTTCACAACTGCTTGACGGATGACGTGGGTTTCTTTAGCGATGTCGGCAGAATTTATATTGTGATTCTTCTTGTTTAAAGGTACTGGACACGTTTGGTAATTGTCAAAGACCAGTATTTTCACTTGATGTATCCCAACATATGCATAAAATGACAAACCTGTGAAAATTTAGGCTCAAATGGTCATCGAAGTTGCAAGAAAATAATGAAAGAAAAAACACCCTTGTTGCACAAATTTGTGTGCTATCAGATGCCTGAAAAGGGTTTCAGGCCTGAAATCTTTTTTCAGATTCAAATAATAGTGAGAATTTACCTCTTTCTCAAAAACTACGTTACTTCAGAGGGAGTCGTTTCTCACAATGTTTTATACTATCAACAGCTCTCCGTTGCTCGTTACCAAGTAAGTTTTTATGCTATAGGCCTATTTTTTGAGTAATTACCAAAAGTGAAGAGCGCACCATGTTGGTTTTTAATTTTTGATCAAAATAAGTGAAGAGTTTCTCTTCCAAAATATTTGCGTTTCTATGTCAACATTGAACATGATCAACATGAAAAACCCACACAAAATTGAATTGAGCATGCAATCAACGAAGTCAACTGAGGCCCCCAAAAATCATATATAGTAGAATACCGTTCTTGCTTGTGGCTGCCGCCGTTCATTTTAATTCGCGGTCATTCCGCATTTTTCAGCCATGTTCGAATCGTATAATGACAAATTGCCCATTATACAAACAACAGTTGTACGCTTTCTCCTAGTTATATCATGATAATATTCAAGTGTGAATTTGAAAATAGTTTCTTGATAAATGGGTTGGCTTTAATGAAAGTACTCAATTATAAATCTATGTTTTGTTCCAAATCGTAAAAACTTCGAAACATTTTAAAACTTTGACCTACCTTGAAGCATCGCTGCCTAACGGTTACCGTAAAAAGGCACCGTATATGTGGGAATCGACCGTAAAGATCGCAGTGCAATACCCGGTTTGTATTGGAGAGAGCCTAAAGTTCTTACACATCAAATTATGTTTAGAAAATGAAAACTTGGAAACCGTTTACCGCAAATTTTACGACAATCGTTTTGCATGCAAAAATGTGGAAGAGCTTTGAACCTGAGCTTTTATTATGTCAATCATTGAAATGCTCATATATTGCGTTTTATAGAAAATAATATTTTTCTTAATGATACCTGCCTTTTGATTCACCAATCCCTCAGTCTAGTTTATTAGTGACATCGTTTTGCATGCATACTGTGAGTTAAATCATCGTATATTACTGTAAATTATTGAGTAAGTTTATCCCCTTGAAACACACGACACTGTATGCCACACCAGTTTACGAAACGTTGTCATCAGGAACCGAAACGGCCATTATGCACACATGTAGTGGTAAAGAGCCATATTACAATGCAGTGCACTGGTCATTATGTGGATATCGATATCTCGTATTCACCTGAGATCCAACGGGAATTCTCCGCACAATTGATTTGATCGTTTGGAGAGGCGCGTGAAGTCTCGTGTTTCCTCCTTGACCCCGTACATTTACGGAATATTACGCAGTTAACAAGCCTCCGTGGCCTTTTCAAAGAAAGTCAGATGAAACATTGAACACGGCCGAGATTAAGGGTATACAATTTATGATTCCATGTTTTTTTAATGACCTTATATATGCACCCGTCGACGGAAAATAACAGCCCTCTGACGATCCCTTCCAGTTTTACCGCAAGCGTTTATGTTCCCTTCATCGCCGAGGACAGTTAATTATCAGCTAATTATCAGCATCTCACGCACCCTCGGATGATGTTTAAAAAATAACCCCAACACCCCCCCCCTCCACACCACAAGAAAACAAGAAAATTCACAAAGAAAACTCCTACATGGATTAACAAAAAATTCAACATCGTCGAACCACAAGACTCTAATGAAGTGGGCCACCTTGGGCCACCTTGGGCAAATTCTTTACAACAAATAATTGTAACTGTGGCGTCATGTTTTGACCCCAGCAGAGCATTTCCTAAAGACCCCGCCATCACTCTAAAAACTCTCATTATGGTCAGAATTGACCCGGAGTCCGGGTCGTTTCTACCTGACTCATTTTAGGGTCAGACTAACCCCAACCTCGTCCCCAAGGTGTGTCAGCAGTACGAGGTTGACCGCTCTCTCACTCTGGTATTGGATCATTTGCATATTCAATTTTTTTGGATACGTATGCAAATTAGAATAGTCTGGCTGTAAACATGGTGACTACTGAGTGAGTACAACTTAACATGTTTACGTTGGACTTGTGTACACCACCAGTCGTTGTCCAATCAGCGTCCAAGTAAGGAGTTTCCCTCCCAGGGTTTACTGTTGTAAACATGGTTGGAAATAAAGTAAACCATGGGGACGAGGTTGGACCTACCCGGAAAGTGGTTTAAGAATGGGATTTTAACTCGGATACTGCAGCGTAATTTTGACCCATTTCCATTTCTGGGTCAATTTGACACACAACCGGATTCCGGGTCAATTCTGACGAGGAAATTTTTCGAGTTTATGGTAGAAACGTGAAGCCGTCTACAACTTATTGCGTTTATACCATTTGTTAGTTTGTAACAGCTATTTTTTTTCTGTTCTTAACTATAATCAATCAAAACCAATGCAAACAGCTGTTGGATTTTGATGGATTTTATGCACACTCTAGCGCAAAAAAAGATGTGATTTCCCTGCAGTTCTTGTGTCAATAGTGTACAGTGATTAACCCTCTTGATGACTAGGGGTCTAGCACAAACTAAAGGTTGTTTAGCATCACCAATGACCGTAGCTTCGCATTGCCGCCCTGGAGAACCTCATAATACGTGTTCGTAATTATGGCTTATTGATGAGCACGTTGCTCGGCGCTGCTATAGTGTTATTGAAACTGAAAAGTCTCCTTGAAAAGACTGATGGGCCCAATCTTATAAAACTGCTTATCTACAAAACAAAAAATTCTAAGCAAATAAAAGTTGGTTGGCAAAAAAGTTCTCACGTATCCTGTTTCGTTTGATCTGATGTTTGGTTGAATATACTGTATACACTGTCAAACTGTCGGACGGGCTTCAAGCCCTTAATATCAGTTTACATTTTTTGGATACGCATGAGTGCACTGTCGCAGGACAAGATCATTGTCATTTGAATTATTTTGTTTTAGAATAAACCCAAAATAGGCATAACTCGTCCACCCCACACGCTGAAAATTCTTTTAAAAAATATCCTAAACAACATGGCCGACGTAGACACCAACTTTGTCTGCCTTGACACGACCTTGCCTCGTTTTGGACAAACGGGCTGCGAACGATTATTTTGAAAACGACGCTGCGAAGCTTCGGAAGCGTCCAATGATTATTCATATAGGACTCCTATATGAAATTTTCAAGCATCGCGGCAGTATACCTGGCAAAATAAAGGATGGCACGTGATGCGTGTTCCACCAATCAAATGACAATGATATGTAAGTGCAGCATATAATCTGCATTAATTATCTGCTAAGAAGTCCAATAAATACGAGCCCAGACGAAACATGGACAATGTCTCCCCATGATAATGGACAATGATTACGCCGGAGTCTACAGTAGTAATGAATGCACTGCACGCGCCAAGTGTAAAGAAATGCAACGGTATACATTGACAGCTAAAAAATGTAATTGGCCGTTACAACGGGCCGCGCAGCAGCCCAGCAACCACATTAGACGGGGACTAATCAGTCGTTTCTTCCCACAGACAGGCAACATTACGCGCCATTAAATTATGCAAGAGAGTCGTTAAAATCAGTATGCATTGGATAAGCGTTGTTATGGTTTACTTAACATATCTTTCTCATCATAAATTATTCATAAGTGATATCCAAAATAATGACACTCTACATGAATACATATTTGTGTCTTTATTTGTCTCCATGTGTTCTTTTACAGAGTATACAATCATTGTGCTGCCTGTAGAATTTGTCATAGTTTACTATATATTTCAATATACAATTCAATGCAATCGTGCCTCTGGCATCAAATTTGAATTTTTTAAATTAATATGCCTTGAGGTATCGTACACGTTTGGTAATGACTCAAAACAAATATTAGCATAAAAACTTACTTGGTAACAAGCAACGGAGAGCTGTTGATAGTATAACACACTGTAGGAAACGACTCCCTCTGAAGTAACGTAGTTTTTGAGAAAGAGGTAATTTCTCACTAAAATAATACAAACTTCTTGCAAGAAGTGTCTGAAAGCACACAAATTTGTACAATAAGGGTGTTTTTTCTTTCATAATTTCCTTACAACTTCGATGACCAATTGAGCCCAAATTTTCACAGGCTTGTTATTTTATGCATATGTTGGGATACACTAATTGAGAACACTGGTCTTTGACAATTACCAAACGTGTAAGGGGAGTGCATGGTATCGATAACAGTTTCGGTTTGCGGACGTGTTATTTTATACACTTTCTCTATATGAGTAGTACAAATCTAACGGTATGTTATGATTTTATTCATGATTTAAAATGGTAAAATCCTAACTATTCATATAAAATTTATTTCCACATTAGCATCAGTATCAAGAAAATGTAATGAGGTTAACACGTAGAGCTAGTTTCGAAAAAGCAGAGGTTTGAAAAGTTTGACAAAGCAACTGTACTGACAATATAAATGTTGTTGAGATACCCGTGATTTTGTTTTATAAATATTTTTTATATATAATTTTGATAACTTTCTTTGGAATGTTTCCTTGTACGTTTGTTCTTTTCCCGTCAGATGAGGCCTACGGATTGCACTGACAAACAATATGTAGAACAAACTGCCATATTACGAAGAGTAAGAATTGAACAGTAAAAAGAAAAGGAACAAAACCAAAAACAAAAACAAAAATAAAACAACAACCAAAAACAGCAACAACAATAACAAAAACAACAGCAGCAGCAGCAGCAGCAGCAGCAGCAGCAGCAGCAGCAACAACAGCAACAACTACAACAGCAAAAACAACAACAACGACAACACAACGCACGTGTTTGGTTCAACAACAGCATGAACAACACAACCTCAGCAGAATGCCGAGATCTTGTTTTTCAGCGTTGTAATCCCGCAGGCCCTACAACCCGATTTCGTATAAATCCTCTTCCGTTTTTGAGCGGAGTCACGTCACCTATGGGACGTTCTCGTATAATAATAATCAGTCTCAAGCCTAGCAAACGACAGAAACAAGTTCTTTCTGTTCAAAATATTACACTTCAATTCCTCTTCAGATTTGTGAAGAAAAGTTCATTTGGCACGTTAAAGGCACTGGACACGTTTGGTAATTACTCAAAATATATATTACTCAAAATATAAACTTACTTGGTAACTTGGTTACTTGGTAACGAGCAACGGAGAGCTGTTGATGGTATAAAACATTGTGAGAAACGACTCCCTCCTGCAGTAACGTAGTTTTTGAGAAAGAGGTAATTTCTCACTAAAATTGAGAAATTTTCTCACTAAAATATTTGAATCTGAAAAAGACTTCAGGCCTGAAGCTTTTTTCAGGCATCTGAAAGCACACAAATTTGTGCAACAAGGGTGTTTTTTTCCTTTCATTATTTTCTTGCAACTTCGATGACCAATTGAGCCCAAATTTTCACGGGCTTGTTATTTCATGCATATGTTGGGATACACGAAGTGAGAATACTGGTCTTTGACAATTACCAAACGTGTCCAGTACCTTTAAGAAGACCCAAGTCCCAGTAGCCCCAAGACCATGCGTCATCGAAACATGCCTCATGAAAAATGCTATAATTTCTAATAATGTTGAATGAAGCCACGTGTTGGATTCAACTCTTTTGGCACACTGCATGAATTAGATGGAAATTTAATCTCGTCAAAGGCAAATTCCTGACATTTTGACATGTCTTTGGGTTTGTATTGTTGTTACTCTTGTAATGAAACCAAGGGATCCTGAAAAGTGATAAGCACTGTGTCCCGTAGGCCTGAATATACCTGTGTAGAGAGGATGGTCAAGAAAGGTCAGTTTTAGTTTGGGGATGGGGGCAATTAACCTCAAATAGCCTAAAAAACTAACCCGAGTGCCCCCAATTATTTTTTCCCTAAATTTTTAAATGTTTCTTATAAAATGTCAAACAATGTGTAGTTTATACTACCTAAAAAATTTGCTTACATTTTCGAAAGATTGTGAATTAAAAACAACATGGTTTTTTTAAAGGTACACGTTGCCTTAGGATTGGGCGCTTTCGGCTACAACAATTAATTAAACGTTATGTAATGAATATGGTTGGTGTTTTGAAAGTAGAATATCATGATACACACAAATATCCTTCGAACTTGTATGGTTTTCCTTTTACTTCGTGAACTAACACGGTCCGCCATTTTGTGGAGTAAAACAATGGGGGTGACTTTTGGGACGCTAGGTGGCAGCAAACTTACCAAGTAAATCCATTGTTCTCAGTAATGTACGCATGCTCAGAACTACGTAAACAATTGAAATTTGCCTGGGAAGTCTGCTGCCACCTAGCGTTCCAAAGTCTCCCATTGGTTCTGCAAACTGGCAAACCATGTTGGTTCACGAAGTAAAAGGAAAACCACACAATTTCAAAGGATATTTGTGTGATTCATTATATTCAAAACATCTTTCCAACCTTATTCATTTCATAACAATTACTTTTATAGCCCAAAGAGCCCAATCCGAAGGCAACGTGTCCCTTCAAAGATATTCCTGGAAGTTTATTTTTAGCTGTTCCGACCTACAGTCGGAACAGGTATTGATTTCGTCGAGATTTTCAAAACGTTTTACAAACGGTTTTTTTTTTTGTATCCGTCAAAACGCCATAGGTTTAACAAACGATTTTTGTTTATTCGTAATCTTAGAAACAGTAGAAATGACAGACTTTAGTCCTATATTGAATCGAAGCTTATTGCATAACTTAATCACAAAATGTTATACTGTTTAATTTCTTAATCAATTAGCTGAGTTATAATGACGTGAATATTTAATTAGGCAACCTTGTTACCACCATATCTCCCTAAATTAAACGTCCAATTTTCAAATTTTCTTCAGATGTTGACTCTCTGGGTATTGAAGTTGTGCACAATGAAGTAATTTTATATGTCACGTCATCATGACATCATTTATAGCGTGTTCGTATCCGTGTACAAAGTAATGAAGAACAGTGTAAACTCGTACTAAGTCCTGAGGCCGTTTGCGCCCGATGCTGTCGTAGTTTTTGTACTGTTGGCATGAGACTGCATCAATGGCAGACTTTGAACGAGTCTATTCAAAATATACAGTAACAATATAAGGTCTTAAATCCCACCAATTGTGTTGATGGTCCGATGGCACCGCGGTTTACCGTGTTAATTACCAAGCCAGTGATCACAGTTCGAATCCTCCGGGAATCTCGACGAATTCAATATCTTAAGGCATACATTTTACATTTTTTTAAACAATAAGCAATTTGTACCTAAATTAGAACGAACAGTACCACATATTTTTTGTCCAATCTTTGGCTCCTGAGAATTTTATTTTCCCGGAAAATAAAGCGATCATTATTTTGTCCTCGCTCAGCATAGCGGTAGCGGCGCTACACGAACTTTGGTTGGTACGTTCATGGTTCTACCAATACCATGGAGGAGGTTCTACGACGACAACAACTTGTTCGAGTAGCGCTATTTTTGCAGTTTTTCGCTTTATGTGTGTTGTCAATCACCACAAAGTGCCAGCATTTTCTTTCTGAAACTTATCACTGAAGACAAACCTATGTGGAACATAAACACTTGTTTCTTTACTTATTTATTTGGCTTCGATCTATAGGCATCATAATACTCCGTATGAGTAAAAGTGGACCGTGCACGGACGAATACCTGCCCGAGATTTGGAAGTTTACACGGCATACACATTTTATAAATGACCATCGAAATGGTACGGCTACTACCAATGTACATGTATGTGTCTTGTGGTAAATCAGTGATAATGTAGTGTTAAGTGTTATTAAGAAACTTCACAATCTTTATCAACAAGAGAGATTGGCTGTTGCCAGCTTGGCGTTTATATCCCCTTGTGTGAGTTTGCCGAGTTCCCTTGACGGGAAAATCATCTAAACAAGCGTAATGGTTACGAATGAGCGAAATCGTTACTAAAGCGAAATGGTTAGAGCAAAATTATTCAGAATAAGCAAATTAATTCCGAATAAGCGATATAATTCAGAGAACTGAACTGATTCCAAATCAGCAAAGTGATTCTGAGTAAGCGAATTGATTCATTCACATTTTATGAATGAAAAATCGAAAGTGTACTATCATTCATGTGTCTTGTGTTTGTGGTGAATCATTGAATGATGTAATGTTTAGTGTAATTAACTTTACAAATCTACATCAACAAGCATAATGGTTACGAATGATCGAAACTGTAACGAATAAGCGAAATGGTTACGAATCAGCAAAATTATTCAGAATAAGCGAAATGATTCTGAAGAAGCGTATTGAAATTACATGGCTCTGCTTACCATAAGGAAGAATCGGCGCTTATGGAAGCAGGGAATTCTGCGCTTGCGTTAAGCGTATTTTACAGCTTAGCAGGGAAAGTTTGCTTGAGCGTGTGCATATCCTCAACGCTAATTTGCATTCTTATAGCTTTAAAGCTAGCGCAGATATTTGGCGCTTGCACAGTAAGCGGAGAAAGGTGATCGCGTTTGCGCAAAATTTTGCGGATAAGCAGAACCATAAACTGGGCCCTACGTTAGGTTTAGTTTGCTTTACTTACTTGTGCTCCTGCAAATGCAAACGCGATACGAATTATAAAGACACAAATTTTGCAACGAATAATTTGCTTCAGTTGACTTGTGCTCAACTCCCTGCGAAATTTCGCTGCAAAAACAGCCCTGTGACGTAGAAATTTGTTTTGCATTCGCAGGAGCTATGAACCGGGCATTACTTGGCCCGTACAATTCCATGATATAGTAGGCCTGGGCGACTAGTGCGACTAGTGTCATAGTCGCAACTATTTAATCATTAGTTGAGTCGCGACTACCATTTTTCAACTACTCGGTTATTGATGCCGCCAGGACTACTACAAAAATAGTCGCGACTACCTGTTTGGTGAACCAGTTGTGTCGCTTACGACTTTCACGTCAACATAAATTACTTCAAACACAATCAGACATCAGTGAAACAATCCTTTCCGCTTTCGAGCTTGAATTTTACTATATTGCGCTTGCATTACACATTGCCACAATTCACCTTGAGAATTAAAAAGTAGTCGTGACAAGTGTCGTAGTTGCGACTATTTGAGGTGCGACTAGACGAGTAGTAAATGTCACTAGTCCCCCAGGCCTAATATGAAGGGAACTTTGCTTCACATGAAAAATCTTGTGAAAATGGGCCCAATTTCATGGCTCTGCTCTGGAAGCAAAGATTCGGCGCTTAACAGAAGCAGTGAATTCTGCGCTTACGTCAAGCATATTTCACAGCTTATTAGCAGGGATTTTTCTTACTTGTGTGCTTCAAAGCTAGCGCATTACATTTGGCGCTTGCACAGTAAGCGGAGAATGGTGTTCATAAGCGCTGAATTTGGCAGTAAGCAGAGCCATGAAATTTGGCCCTGTTCTGTGTGAGTGGGTTTAGTTAGGCCTATACTTCAAACTTGTGAAATTTCTTGTTGATACATGAGGGGAAGTTAGCTTCATGTGTACAAATCTTGTGAGATCGGCCCAATTTCATGACTCTGCTACTGTAAGCAAAGATTGATGCTTCGGAAGCGGGAAATGTGCTTACGCCAAGTGTATTTCACAGCTTAGCAGTAATTTTTTTCCTGTGCGCGTGCTAACTCATCATACATATTCTTCTCTTCAAAGCCTGCGCAAATATTCAGCGCTTGCACAGTAAGCGGAGAATGGTGATTGTAAGCGCACAAGTTTTGTGGTAAGCAGAGCCATAAAGCTGGGCCCTGTTCTTTGTAAGTGGGTTCAGTTTGCTTTAGGCCTACTTACTAACTTGTGAAATTCCTTGTTGATATGAGGGGAAGTTATAGCTTAATATACACACAAATCTTGCCATATTGAGTTGAAATGACTCATTAGAGCGCCCCCTATCTGCAGGAATAGGTTACCCATGTACAATTACATGGGCACAAACATCATCACAACATTTTTAGTTAAACTGTGATGAGAGGGAATAGTCTGCACAGTTTGTTCACTTAGTATAGGATTCTACATTTATTCAAGAGTATCTCTTCCAAAAATTATGCAATTTAACGACAAATCCATGTTGTCCATGTATCGATATAGTTCATAATATGATCCAAATTTTTGCGATTCCCACGCTTTACCATTGGCCTCGAAAGAGCCCCTAAGCAACCTGCTTTTGAATCGCCCTGTGTGGCCAAATGATTGCTTGTTAACTATTCAATTTGTGTGCAGGTACTTTTCTCCGAAGTTAAGTCATGCACACACAAGGTAACTGTGACCCCATGTTGACCTTTACTTCCGGGTCAACCGGAAGTGGGACCATATCTCAAGAACTACACAACCGATTTTTTCAAACATTTTTCAGTTATAGACTCCTTGGGCATTGGAGATTAGCCTTGGGTAACCATGACCCCATGTTGACCTTTACTTCCGGGTCAACCGGAAGTGGGACCATATCTCAAAGCCTGCACAACCGATTTTCAAACTTTTTTTCAGTTATAGACTCTTTGTTGTGTATTGGAGATTAGCATTGGGTAACCGTGACCCCATGTTGACCTTTACTTCTGGGTCAACCGGAAGTGGGACCATATCTCAAGAACTACACAGACGATTTTCAAACTTTGTTCAGTTACAGACTCCTTGGGCATGGGAGATTAGCCTTGGGTAACCGTGACCCATGTTGACCTTTACTTCCAGGTCAACCGGAAGTGAGACCATATCTCAAGAACTACACAACCGATTTTCAAACTTTTTTCAGTTATAGACTCCTTGACCATTGGAGATTACCCTTGGGTAACCATTACCCCATTTTGACCTTTACTTCCAGGTTAACCGGAAGTGAGACCATATCTCAAGCACTTCACAGCCGATTTTCAAACTTTTTTCAGTTATAGACTCCTTGGGCATTGGAGATTAGCCTTGGGTAACCATGACCCCTGTTGACCTTTACTTCTAGGTCAACCGGAAGTGGGACCATATCTCAAGAACTACACAACCTTTTTTCAAACTTTTTTTCAGTTAGATAATTCTTTAGCATTGGAGATTAGCCTTTGGTAACCGTGACCCCATGTTGACCTTTACTTCTGGGTCAACCGAAAGTGGGACCATATCTCAAGAACTACACAACCGATTTTCAAACTTTTTCCAGTTATATAATCCTTTGGCATTGGAGATTAGCCTTTGGTACCGTGACCCCATGTTGACCTTTACTTCCGGGTCAACCGGAAGTGGGACCATATCCCAAGAACTATACACCCGATTTTCAAATTCTTTTCAGTTATAAACCCTTGAAGCATTAAATGTTAGACAAGGGTAACCATGACCCCATGTTGACCTTTATTTCTGGTTAAAAAGCTCCTTTCAATTCAGTATCAGAATGAAGACCAGGTTTAGGTTTTTAGGCACACTTAAGTAAAAAAAGGGCCTGTCAAAGGTCAAGAGTCTTCTATCTTGAAATCACACCAATTTAAAGCTTTGAAGCACTTAATCGAAGAAAAAGAACACGGAACAGCTTTGTGTTTGTTCACAAACACCTAATATCTAGTTTATTTTTATTTTTTATTTACAAGGATATGCTACACTGCTACGTTAATCGATCGCGTGTAGAATCCCTTACCTTGCTTCATATCTACCGGATATACAGTATGTGAAGAAAATTGGCCTTGCAGAAAACAACAAAACAGAAACCACCACCCCTCCAAAACCCCCAAACAAACCCCCAAACCCCAAAACAAAACAAAAACTGATTTCTTTTACGTTTGAGTTATTAGTATTGTAATCGAGCGAATATACACAGAACCAAACGGTTATGAACGCGAAAGGGCTGGTCCTTTTTATGCGGAGACAATAAGCGGTAAGATCAGAGCAGCACAACTCTACAAAAATGCACTTAATTTGACTTAGGTCTACCACACATGGATGTACAGAAAACGCGTCAACAAAGTGTCAATTTTGTTAGATTAATATCGGTCCAATAAACTTCCGTAGCCATTATTAGATGATGTTTCTTGTGTTGGTATGTTAGCACTGAAGATTTAACGGCATCCGAAGTGTACAATTAACCCAAATTGTGTTTAAGTGAACGCAAGACGTAATGAATCGATTCCCTCTTTGCTCTCTCTGTCAACAACCAGATCGACGTGGCTGGTACGGTGTGGACATTGAAGAAACACTCAATCATCCATCAGCACCAGAAAGAAAACAATATTGCATTATTGTTTGGATAACCGACCGATATGCACTTATTGCAGCTTTTGCTCGAAATGTTGAAATCCCTTTTAAGTGTTGCGTTATCCTTCACTTCTTCTTCATACATGTGGAATTAGGGCATTGACAAATCCGTTGTGCACTGATATATTTTGCTGGAAGCGTATATAGATGCTGACCAATGAAACTTTCAACGTATATGCTCAATATTGTCAGCGTCAGCGAGACAGCCAAAGGATAACACTACTTCTAATAAACACAAAAGCAATCCAGCTGTAGTCAGACAGCTATCTTTGATTATCTAGCAACTATAAACCAGCCAGTCAGTCAATAATTATTTGACACTCGGAGTTTAAAGGGGTACGTTGCCTTCGGATTGGGCGCTTTGCATAACGCGAAACGAATCCCACCGGTTTGAATCCCACCCGGCTAGTAGTATTGGCTGTTGACTCTTTTCCTGGGCATTGGGTATACAGTGCCCATCGCACATCGGTTTAGGGAAAAAACAAAAATATTATTCTTTATCCCTGACGAAAAAGATCAAATCTATTTGAAAAAAGTATATGGGTCATAGATAACTAAGAAGACTATACAAAACACACGTAAGCAGTTGTCTGTTCAAGTTCTACGCGTAAAGGTCACAATTATTTGAAAAATGTATTCCCGTATTTTCGTTCATATCAATGATTAGAAAATTGCGTAGGCTACATAGCTTGCTACATTTATGGGCAGTTTTTTGACCTTGTGTGAAAACTGTACCAATGATAAATACAATATTGAATATGATACGCTAGAGTAATAAGCAGTAGAGCATTCATACAGGCATTTGGATGACCATTTTATTTCAAAAAAGTAGTTTTCCCGTGGACTGTTATACGGAGCGGAAAATGACGTACATCGCCATTAGCCCCGTGGGCGAAGTTACAGAACCCTCAACACCATGGAGGTTGTTGCCACGTCCCTAGCGTGTGCTCGCATCGATCGGTGGCTCGGTTGTCTGTACCGTGGATAGTTGATGAACTACTCGGTTTCCCTGCCACGGTCTTGTGTATAGATGCTCAATTCCAACATCGCTCACAGTCCCCGGCCCGAGCTCCCCCACAGTCCAAGTTGCCGATAGCATCAAGGATCCGGCACTCACAACGTTTATTAACATCTGTCCCAAATGCTTGAGGTGATGAATTTTAAACTGCCTGTTGTAAAGCTGAAATGGCGTTTAATAGGAAATAACAGCACGAAAGGGATCCGCGGGGAACCATGCAAGTGCTTGGGGATCTTTTTAGCACTTTTCCCCCCAACTTTTTTGTTTTGGAAAAGAAAGTGATTAGCGCCGGTACGTGATTAACTACCGGTTCGTGGCGTGAATTAATTTCAGAGACTACATCCGGAATGCATCCGTATGCGTCATGGAGTATATTGTTTTCGAAGTAAGCCTCGTGAACGAAAAACCTTTGAGTTTCATTATGTTGAAAAATTACACTCAGTAGATTTAATGGCGAGTGTAAAAACTAGATAATACACCGGCATTAGAAGTGTCTTATAGCCATGTTAACCTCTTGCAAGAACTTCCATTTTATTTAACTCTTTTATAGCAAAATCATTGTTATGCATTATATCATAGGTAGTTTTTTTTAATATATTGTTTTAATAAGTATATATTCAAATCATAAAATTTAATAAAAATACTATTTTTAATATCATGCATTACGTGCGCACACGGGCAGACAAGGTTAGACGTAATGTATTATGAATGGGAAAGTCTGACGCTGGCTTGAAGGATATGTACAGGTCCTTTCTTGGTTTACATAAGATAACACCAGTTTCAGTTTTATCTCTCTGATAAAAACGGAGTTGACTTTGGGAATTTGTTTCAAAATTCAGCTGTGAGAGGCACTCTCTAAACTATAGCAAGCTCAAAATGTTAGGAAGTAAGTGGAAACCCATTCTTGCCCACAACAACGCACTCTTTTAAAAAATGAAACTCGATTAGACACTTTGCTCACTGAGGTTTCTAAGACATGGACCGTACAATGTTTTGAAATGTGTATAAAATGGCCGTTTTCGAAATCACGGTTCAGGCTTATAGGCTCTGGTTTAGGCACCGTCCGCCTATTTGAAGTTCCGTACTGAAACTGTACGTTTTTCAATAAATTACCGACGGAGCCAGACCCAGAGCCTATAAAGCTAAGCCTTGATTTCGAAACGGGCTTTTGGGTTGGTACGTGTTTTTCTTTCTTTCTTTCTTTCTTCCTTTCTTGCATGCGCTACAAAAGTCCCAACACCAAATTTAGCAAATCAACGGCAACTGAGTTGGAAGTCTGCTTTCACTGTCTCCTCATAGACCTGTGAAAACAGTACATTTTTGGCCAAGGGACCACTTTTGAAAACTGTTAAGTGTCACATTCCCTAAAAATCAATTTTTTAAGCCAAATTTATTAATTGAAATCGCGTTGTTCTTTTTTAGTTCACCCTTTTATGCATTCACTGCACACGGCGTTGTGTCCAAACCAATTTGACGTCACATTGACATCACACATACGTCTTCACGACGGTTGCTAAGTGAACGGTTTCGTGCAGCTCACTTAAGAAAGTAGATTCGCGCGCACGTTGAGTACCAGTATGTTTACAGTAAACCGCAGTGTGTCCGCTGAACAAATCAGCAATTTATTAAAACAGTTGATGTTTGGACGAAGTTCTTCAAGGTAATTATATTAATAGGCACTGCGACCTCTTGTCAAACTTGGGGGGTTGAAAGAGATAACGGCGAAACTTGAATTGATGTAGTGCTTTCAGCTTTCACAACGAACGAGCTTAAATATAAAGTGCTTGTTTTAGAGAGAATGATTGGTCATGCTTGAGGCTGTATTAGAGGAGTAAATTTAATTGAGTTTTATAAGAGAGACCTGGCACAACAAATGATGTAATTTATCATTTTCACTCAGACACATATATAGAAGGGAAACAATCACAGAGAGATTTGCGCTCGCAAAGAAAGCTTTCGAATTCTTGTTTAATGTTGTAAAAAAAAAAAGAATGTTGAAATGGTCGTATTATCCCTTTAAGATGGGCAATTCGGTGAACGTACTTAGGAGAGGGATTCAGAAGGAGGTGAATTTCAATGACGGGTAGGGGCAAGGGTGGCCCTAATGGGATGGAGGAAAAATACAGGTGACTGGGATGGGACTGTTTAAAGAGGGTCATTTGGGGCCAATACGGGTAATGAGCTGCCAGGAGACCGAGCATGACCCTGGGTGTCTTTCGGTAACATTTGTTCTTCTTCTTCAAAGGCTGTCACTTCATTATTCACTCAATCGATCAGATGGAAGGGCTTTGTGAAGCCGAGAGGGGTCGGCACAATGTCATGAATGATCTCAATATATTTGCACAGGCTTTCTAAATGTCTTCATGAAACTCGAGACCTCTGACTACATTGATCTGGCTATCATCTTTAAAAAAAAACCACGATGCTCAAACAGTGTATAAGATTCCTTCATCTACATGTATGTCTAAGAAAACCGGCACATAATGAAGGGGGACGAAGTGATGTTCTCATTTTCTTTTTACACAACGTATACATATTTTGTCTCTTCATTTTATTTATTTATTTCTATTTTTTTTTCCCGGAGGAAATATTTTATTTAGTCTGAAAACAACTTCTCAATTTAAATACAAAACTACTTAAGAAACCATGGCAATATAACAAAATTAGCTTGACCGATATAACACTTGAAATAAAAATACAGAACTAACCTTGACACAATATTTTAAAGGGGTTCCCATTTCGTGTAGAATTTTCAGTAGAACCGTTTGTAGTTGAAATGTACTTTTCTAAAGTATAATACCATTTTAAATCTATTTTCAACAGTGCAAGGGATGGTCTGCTGTATTCATCTTCATCTTATAAATGTAGAAAATACACAAAATAATGATAAGATTTAGATTATTTGGTTCCCTGCAGGTCACAGTTTAAATCATTTCGTCTTTAAAACAGTTCAAACCGGTCCTTTATTGTATTTCTTGACAATCGAAATTGTCAGAACAAAATCAAATCAAAGGGTTATTGTTTATAGAGCAGCACGGAATATTTTCCTATAGACAAAAATATTTTTTTACCGTTAAAAATGTTTTCTTTTACCTGTACCAAAAGCAGTTTTGCTTCTGGCAACGAGATTGATTTTTTATAAATAGATCAATAACGACGTTACAAAAAACCCGGAATAGTAATAAATAATTATCCTCTTTGTTTCAACGTGTTGTACTATAGAAAGTTATACATGGATTCGTATAAATCCATCTCAGATGTAAAAATAAAACAAATACGGAATTATAATACTGAGGAGAGCTCACCGGGAAGAGCTCACCGTTTAAGGAATAAGCTAAATATTTTTTCATGGGGAACCAATGCTGTAAGAGCGAATTCCCATTACTTTTCAATTCGGCATCCCACCTTTAAGTGAGTCCCCTAAGGACACCAAACGGGGGCGGGCGGGGGGGGGGGGCATGACAACTATGAATACATGAATTGCTCTTCACTTTTTCGTATGATATTGATTTCTGAAAATGTTATACAAACATAGGGTATAGGCATATTATATTCCGTTGTTTCAACCCATTCTTTGCAAATTAAAATACGGTCGATTCGAAGGAGTCTGTTGACATTTTCGTTGAAGAACTTTTCAGCAATATGCACTTAAGGAAACAAGAATTATGCTTTTCCGAGGCGTCCTGTAGTTTATGATTTTATTGCCGTGAAGGAATAGTATGTATAACTAGGTTCGATTCCAGGTTTTTTCTTCTTTGACATCCTCTAAACACACAGAGCACTGTGCGCATGTTGGTTGTTTTTAGTCACAATGTCACCCGGCTCCCGAATCTACCCGAGGATGTAGTATTAGCAGGACAATTTTTTTGTTTTCAGAATTAAGCAGGGAGAGTTTATATCAGAACTAAATTATACTCCGCGGCAGTAGATAATATATTATTATCACCACATGGGTTACCGTACACTGCAAAAACTGGGGTGTTAAAATTGACAACATGGGTGTTGTCACATAATTTTAGATACCCAAGAGAGAATCAAAATTAACATCATATGGTGTTAAAATAACACCAATGTAAGTATAATGGCAGAAATTGGTGTTACTTTAACACCTTTTAGTGTAATTTTGTATTCATTTTTCGGTATCTATATGTGACAACACCTATGGTGTCAATGTTAACACCCAAGTTTGTGCAGTGTACCGAAACTGGAACCATATTGGTACTCCACTCCGTAACGCCTTAAATCACATAAGTAAACTGTTGTTTGTGTTGTATAAGGGCTGCTCTCAGCGACATCACAAAATTAGTCCCAGGATGCTGGAGATACTTTTGATAGCAAATAATTTAAACCCGACCCCTCAGTCGTGGCAAATCAAAACATTAATGGGTAACGGATAGACGGTTGACGAATGACACTATATTTCGCATTAAAAATGGCCGAGAACATAGTCAGATGATGTGGTTTTGACTCGGCCGATATATTGTGACTTTAGGCATACGGATCTAAACTGACCCTATATATCAGTCTGGCCACACCGGATCTAGATTCTGGGTCAAATATAACTTTTAGATTTACATTTTTTTTTAGAGCGGTGTGAACCCGCACATGAAATAAACCGTGTGTGTATACATACAAGAGTTCATCATTCAGTCTTTCATGCATTATCTGCCTATGGGGGAACGAGTCCTCATCAAGCTCATTATCTTCTATTGTCTAGTCAGGTTTGTCGTCTGTATCTTCGGTCAATTCTAATTATATTCACATTAATAACCGGTCGTGAAGAAACCTCGGCACCATGCCGTCGTAAGAATTTCTCACTAAACAGTCCTGATTGAAATAAACGTTTATTAGATTGATTCCCATCCTCCAGTGGACAAACATTCATGATTTGATATGCTCAGAGAGATCTACGCGGGTAAGAGAGAGACAGGGAGAGAAAGAGAGAGAAAACAGAGGAAGAGGAAGAAAGTGGTTGGCCCCCTTGGGCTAAACCTACCTTTCCCTGACAAACTAAATTATAATAGCTGCATCAAAAGCGCGCAAAATGTTGGCGCGTTGTCCGGGGGGAGGTCGGGGCCCATTAATGCAAAAACAAACAGCCATCTGCGCCAATAAAAGAAACTCAATGGAACTTCGGCAGTGATTAAGGAGACATGGAAGCTGGGGAGAGCTTACTGGTTAGGGAGGGACAAATTGAGGGAAGTGTGGGAGTTCTCTCTCCATAGATCCTCGATTTACGCCATGGAATCCAGCTTGTTTATACTGACCTGGTTGCGGTCTGTGTATACACAAGTTGAGTGAGGACAGAATAATGGCGTGACATAGGTGTTTGGAAAGCTCTATAATCAAGACTTGCGTTATGTACAGACTCCAACCTGTGGCATTTGTTCATTGTGCGGCGCAAATTGCGTGTGTTTATTCATTGTATTAATGAAGTATAAGGTTTCATCTGAAGTCAATTTTGGTTCGAATGTGCGGTCATGTACGGAAGCTCCTGCGTATGCCGGCTGTGTACAGTTAACCTCCGTATATCTTGTTCGTTGAAGGGATATCACGTCTCGAATGGCCATGTTCCACCTGACTGTCGTATCCCGTAAAACACATTGATATTACGTAAGCCGAACTGTATGGCACAACAAAGTCACACAGTTTGACATAGAATGTATCCTTAAATAATTTTTAACAAGCAGTAACGATTCTCACATTATAAAAGAGAAAATTGCGAGATTTTTATCCCGAAAATATTTTCCAAATACATTCCCGTAATTCAATGAAGACTGACGTAGCATTTTGTTATTCTTTTTATGAAGCTGATATAATTTGAGGCTAAAGAGCTATATCTTTGTTTTAAAGGGATTATATACGTTTGGTAAATTGACCCACTGTTTGTTTCAATCCTATAAAGTTGTAGATATATACCATACAACTAACCTGTGAAAATTTCATTTCAAAATGTGATAGCGTTATTGAGATAATGCCGAAAATCTGGAGCGGTTCTGTCCACGCCGGAAGAATATTCTGCAATTGGAATACACAATTTGAGAAGCGTTACTGTCAGTAACGCTTCTCAGATTCAATTTTTGGGGATAAAAGTGATATCTTTTTCCATAACCACAGTATACTTCGAAGTGAAAGTTTTTCAAAATGCTTTATACTATCCAAAGCTGCTGTATACTCAATTACCAAATAATTTGGTATTGCCATTAATTTTCAGAGTCATTACCAAACGTATATACAGACCCTTTAAAGGGGTTATGAACGAGCAAGTTTAGAGTAGGCCTAATAGACCATGCGTAACCTGTGACATCATACGCAACGTAAGATTTTGGACTTTCCTGCAGGCACCATTGATACACAGCTCAATGGAAGAAAACATTAAATCTTAAATATCAAGGAACTTTTGGTTCACCTAAATGTTATTCTCTGTCTCAGTGCAAATGCATGTCTTTATGGACCATTGCCTACAAGCTCTGCTTCTAAAATGGATCCCTCTGCAGTGTCAATTCAATTCCTTCAATTCAATTCACATTTATTTCCATACTGTCAAAAACACAGCATTACAGAATGCATATACATGTACAATGTAATGGCGAACAGAGAAGTTTAATGTTTAGACAGTCAAAGAAAATGAACAGTATGGGGGCCGATTTGATAAGCCGAGGCTTGTAGTTATCAGCCTGTGGACAGACATAGACAAGACAAACGGACAAACAGAGGACGTACAAATAGGAACAAAAAACAACAACTTACAAACAACAACAACGCTTATTTAACTTAAGAAAATATGATGTATATATGAAAAAACAAGACAGTGATGATAAACCTGGCAAAGCAGTCAATGGAAAGAAAGCTATGTTACATACTGAGAGATAATGACTCTTTTGAAGGAGGCTTTAAAACGGTCCACTGACGGTTGGCTTTTGATTACCTCGTCAATGGAATTCCACAAGCGAGGACCATAGAAACGAATGGTGTTCATGGAATAGGTGGTTCGAGTGAAAGGAACCAGGAGATTATGACAGGATCTGGTTTGATAGGTATGCAAGTCTTGGACAGAAGAAAAATAAGCAAAGAAAGTACTAGGAAGAAGATTTCTGGAATACTTGTACATAAATATCCCAGTATGGAGTTTATTTATGTCAGGAAGTGTAAGGGTGTTGAGCTGTACAAAAAGTGGTGCAGTGTGTGCACGAGGATGTGAAGAAGTACAAACGCGGATAGCCCGTTTTTGAGTGATAATGAGGGAGTGCAGTTTGTTATTGCTTGACCGAGCCCAGACAATATTACAATAGTTTAAGTAGGGCAGAATAAGAGTATTGTATAGTAAGACCATAGAAAAGGGTGGAAGAAAATAACGCAGTTTAGACAAAACACCGGTATTACGAGAAGTGATTTTTGTAAGAAAAGAGATGTGATCAGACCAGGAAAGTTTGTGGTCAATAATGACACCAAGAAATTTGGTAGAGTAGACCCTGGTAATAGGAATATTGTCTATAGTAACAGGGGGAAGATCAAGGTTCATTGAAATATTAAATTTGGAAAAAAGAATAAAGCTGGTTTTGGAATGATTTAAAGACAATTTATTTGCCTTTAGCCACATGGAAACGAGAGTAAGTTCTGAATTCAGTGTGTTGATCAGAGTAGTAGAGTTGGTACTGGAATGGAAAATGGTTGTGTCATCAGCAAACAGTGTGAAAGATAGCAAGGAAGAAGAAAGATACAAATCGTTGATGTAAAGAAGAAATAAAAGAGGACCAAGAATGGAGCCTTGGGGCACACCATGAGAAGTATTAAGGCGGCAAGAGTCGGATTTATTAAAAGTAGTAAATTGCTGCCTGTTGTTAAGGTTGTCATGTTGTTTTAATCTTGTTCTTGATATATATACTGTTCAGTTGTGTTCTTTAAACCGATCGCTCTTGCTGAGTGATAAATGTCTTTTTACATTTTGTGGAAAATAAATGAACCTTGAACCTTGAATTTGAAGGAGAGACTGTCTGATTCTCACCGTCTTTTGATGATGAAGAAAGGGGGCACATCTCAAACTTGTTCAGCTGTTATTTTTTTTATAACTCTTAAATTTATGTGGAAATTGTAACCTAAAATGTAAAATGTCCCGTATGACCAGAGTAGTATATCGCCTGCCAACAAATGCCCTGAAATGTACAAGGTAACTCCTTTTTGTAAACCAACACTGCAAAAACCGGGGTGTTAAATTGACACCATGGGTGTTGTCACATATAGATACCGTAGAGAGAATCAAAAGTAAGACCATAGGGTGTTAAAATAACACTAATTTCTGCAAAAGACACTTACATTGGTGTTATTTTAACACCCTTAGATGTTAATTTTAATTTTCTCTTCGGTATATATATGTGACATCACCCATGGTGTCAATTTTAACACCCCAGTTTGTGCAATGAAGGTTATATAGTGAACTCCCTCCAAATCAACGATATAATGATCAGCAGTGTTATATTATATAAGCCCTTTAATTCGACCAACCACCCGCCTCAGAGTACTTTTAAAACACGATACCATTCCTTTGATACGACTGGCGATAGACCTATATACATGCTTCTGAACATAAAACTTCCTATACGCTCTGCTTCCTCGCTGCCAAGGTAAAGTCATCTATATCGAAATATCCAACATTTTGTCAGGCTCGCAGTATTTGTGGAAATGCACGCTCAACTGCTCGCAGTCTCGCTGACGCCGTACTCGAGAGCCCGAAAGGAGGCATTATGCCCTATGAGGGCGACTTCGACGATAATTTATAAAAGAGGGTTACGTTGGTGCCGAATTAAAAAACCGTTCCTGTCCGATCGGGATATTCAAGCTTAGATAATTGACAATGGGTTTAGGGGGAAGAATGTCAGCGCCGCTTGTTGATTGCCATATCGGCAAAAAAGTGCGTTAACTTGCTATAGGCTATTATTATTAGATTCCATCCTCTAAGTAAATTGTTCGCTTATTGGTATTTGCTATCGAATATCTCGACGCGTTTTCGCATGATGATGTTTGACAGTCTTAGCTAACAACAGAATAGGTACTCAAATATTCCTATCATTGTGAACACGTCTGTGGTACCGTACGAGACGACATAGTAATTTAGAGCTTTGTACGAATGCTAGTTATACAGATCACTTGAAAATATTTGATGTAATTATGCAAAAATATTCAATAAATATCGATGACAAAACAAAATTACACGACGACCCATTCCCCCTTTTAAACAAACATATCTTAATCCAATTTTCTGGGCATGGTAAAGTGTTGCCTTAGCGGATATGCAGAAACTCTCCAGCTATGAGAAATTACTGAGTTGGACATTAAGATGACCCATACAATTTGATTCAAAACCTACGTGACATTTCATCATTTTTGAAGATTGTGCTGCCATATGGAAGATTTAACCTGTAATCAGTTGTAATGCTGCCTGATAAGTTGAAAGGTTTAAAGGCTCAACCTACATTAAATACGTAAAGGTAGCGAATCATCGGCTTCGCAAAATAAAAAAAATCATAAACAAAATCACCCAATCTTGGACTTCTCAAATCAATAAAAACGCCGACCTGTGAAAATGTAATACTAGTTGACACATTTTCCAGCCAGCAAACACCCAGTAGGGTAGGTTTATTTTTTGATAGGTATTTTGCGCACGTTCGTAACTTCTGTTTGGCAAATCGAAATTAGAAATCGAATTTTATGAGATTTTTTTTCTTCACACATGGCAAGAATTTCAACGAAAATATTATTCAGCACATGATCGAGAAAATCAATTGGGGAAAAAATACCGATAATGAAGATTGCTCTTTGATATTAAAGACGTAATTCAGGAGTGGCAATTATAAATAAAAGAGTATGTTCAGTCTGAAAATTCTCTATAATAGACTCCTTGCATATGACGTCACAACAGCGCGCTCACTGAGGTAAATGAAGACCTATCATTGGTTGAGAGTTGTGCGCGGCGCGTACACGCTTGAACGATTCATTGTTTTACCTCAGCGATGGCGGCCAATGCAAGGGGGGTCAAGTAGTACCTACACGCCTGAGAAGTATATCAATCTGAAGTACTTAATGTCAACGTCAGGACAATAGCATTTGGAGATACCACAAATCACAGCGTTTCTTATTTTGGTTGCTGCAGTCGACATAAGCCCGATATTGTAAACCAAAATCTGGGACGAGAGTGTTTGTCGTTTTCACTAAATTATGGCCAGTTAAAGGTAGAGTCATAGATTGGTTTTTGTCAACATAATGTTGAATTATAGGCAAAATTATAAAGAAAGATAGAATACAAGTGAAGTTTCAGTTGCATACAGTGTCTATACTTGCTGAGAAAACATCAAAAACTATATTGTTATTCTCACAAGAACGTCGAATCCATCCACGTTTAGCGAGGTGACAGCGGGTACCAACCGCATCACTGGCTGCAGCATTTGCGAACGGACACCAACCCTCAGAAATCTGAGAAACGATTCATGCATGAATCGTTTCTCAGATTCAAAATGTTTTTAAGTGAGAAATTAGCCAAACCATTTTACTTCGAAGGGAATCCTGTCTCAAAACAGTTTATACTATCAAGAGCTGCAGTGCTTCTCACTAAGTAAGTGTTTATGGTCATTCATTTTTTGGAGTAATTACCAATTTATGACCCTATACCTTTAAATTGGGTCATTAATTTTAGGAGTATTTACCAATCTATGACCCTACCTTTAAATTGATGTGATTTTTACAGTTTCGTTGAATGTTGTTTTAAGTTGAGGGGAAAACAAAAGAGTACAAAAGATTTGAATTTGTTAACCCTTCCAAGAAACAATGAAGACGTGTCTCTTAATGAACAACTTCGGTATCAGTGCAATGAATGACTATTGGTTGTATATTATAGACTCTGATTAAATTGTTTAACAAAAAAGAACGTGCACTTTAAGAAAATATGCGCAGCTCGCCAGAATCCTACATAAATTTTGAGGAAGATTATTTCAGCTGTGTCTGTAATTATATATCCTGCACACTGCATGATGATACACACGACTGGATCTTGTCATTTGCTTGCCTGGGCAGAAAATGTAGTCGGCCATTAATGATTTCACGTAGGTGTGTGCTGCAGCTTCCGTTCGGCTACCTTAGTTTTTCCTTCTTCTTTTTTCAAGTTAAATGCCAAGGGTGTGTTGGAAATGTCTACCCATTTGTGGAAATATATTCCCACAGTATAGCCGTAATGGTGTATGAGCTTAGAATGAATGACGTAGTTTGGGCAAAGAGAGCAGTTTTTTGGGTACACTAATCATGAAAGCCCAAATGCGAGGTAGCGAGGTTATGTTTATGTTACCACTCTAAACGATACAATGTGAAAGTCTAAACTTGTTATATGGTTCATGATAGCAGGCAAAATCATTTTCTTAATAGTGTGTTGTTTTCTCTCAGGTATGAAGATCTTAACTAATGTTTGAAGATGCGAAGAAATATTCCTCACACTCTAAACACTTCCGGGTCAGAATTGACCCCGATACTGGGTCAGGGGCATGACCCATTTCTAAGTCAGGCTGACCTGGAACCGAGTTTTTTTTCCCCACGAACTTGTTGTCCCCCATACGGCGAACTGTGTACAAACTTCTTTTGATAGCGCCCTCTTTTGAATCATCCTCCTCCAGCCCATCGTGTTAATTTCCCGTATGGGGACAAAAAGTTCGTAGGAAAATAAATCTTCCTCAAACTGACGCAGAATCCGAGTTAAAATGCAATTGTTATAACCACTTTCCGGGTCAGCCTGACCCAGATTGGGTCATGTCCCCGGGCACCAAGAATCCGGGTGAATTCTGACCGGGAGTTTTTAAAATGTAAGTTATATAGGATAGGGCCTAACACCCATTAAACACCCATGTCGTATAATATGCAGGAAAGCAAAAACATCTCAACCGGTCGGAGTCGAGATTTCCCGAGTCACCGAGGCATGACAAGCGTTATTGCGAGTAGGGACCACTACATCACCTTTTTATTTCAACCTATACTACAATTAAACTCCTTCATCAATAAATATAAAAAAGACAACTGAACACAATTCTTAGACCTACATTGACGTGTAATATCCATTTTATTTCTTGTTTCTTTACCAGTGTCCACGGCAGCTCTTGTTGGGGTTTGTCTGGCTGTCGTCACCACCGTCTTACTCCTCGTCCTCAGTGTGTACCACTGCTACCGGCGTAAATACAAGGCATCCTTCTTCCACGGTGGAACGGTAGAGAAAGGCAGCCGTACCTTCTACACCAGACCAACGAGCAAGCCCATCAGCAGTCCGGAATTGTCATCTCCAGACTCCGTACACGGGAAGGTGCTGTCACTGGCCCCGTCAAAGAGCTACCCTCCGGGAAGCCTTTCTCCGGTCTCCCCGCTGTCCCACGAGAAGAAAGCCTTGATGAAGACGTACAGCACGACGGGCGGAAGTGGCATGGACCCTGGGACGTTCAATAAAGACTGCTACTCTGAGGGTGGGGACGTGAAGAGCGAGTCTGGCTGGCAGGTGGACAACAAGCTGGAGGGGTACGGGGAGCAAGACCCGACCCAACTGGGACAGATAATGTTCACTGTAGAGTACCGCACGGACAAGGGCGTCTTCACAGTGACCATCCATCAGGCTCAGGGCATCCCCATCAAGGACCCCCAGGGTGGCACATCGGACCCGTACATCAAGCTGTGCCTGCTGCCGGAGAAGAAGCACAAGGTGAAGACGAGGGTCATGCGGAAGACCCTAGACCCAGTCTACGAGGAGACCTTCACTTTCTACGGCTTGGCCTACAACCAGCTGCAGGGGGTCACGCTGCACTTTGTAGTCATGAGCTTCGATCGGTTCTCCAGGGATGACGTCATCGGCGAGGTCGTCGTGCCATTGGCTAACATTGACCTGAGCGAGAAGCCCGTCAGTTTGGTCCGAGAGGTCAAACCAAGACATCCAAAGGTATGTTTATTCAATATTCTATAACTCCAAGCACGTGCCCACTGAGAGTCAAGTCGTTGACAGTGTTAATTTTTCAAACTTATTTTGAGTGATGTTTACCAACTCTTGTTGAAAGATAATTTCCAGGAAAACACGTTTTTTAAAAGCGGCCAAGAAGAAACAAAAATCCAAAGTAAAGCTCGTTTACCGACTTTCTAACGAATTTATTTGGAGCACAAGATTATCAATAAGCTGCTGTTTACAACCAACGGGCCTAACCTTAAGCGTTTCTGCTATAAAAGTAACCGTACGTCTCCCAGTCGGCTTTACTTCAAGACGTAGAACTGGACCATATGGATGAGTGTTCTACCCAATGTCTGGCAGTTTTGACAGACATTGATCCGAGATGGATTCAAGAGCATTAAGGGACGCCCGCGCCCTGACATTTGAGCAAGATCCGTATGTTTATCTCCCCTCTTTACCATTCTGCACACGTAGGTCAAAAGGGAAATGTTGTCAGGGGACAATTCTATGAGTATCAGAGAAATAAAAACAAACACATATCAGGACGAAGCAGGGGCTTTTTCAAACGTCAAACCGGCAAATGTATGGTAATAATTAATGAAAATTTAAAAATTCTTTGTTAGTATGTAATTGATGTTGCTTTTTTATACACAAAGGATGGGAATGATTTGAAGTTCGGAGTTCGGTAGGAAAAATGATGAACCTCACTTATTTTACAATCATGAGATTGTTTGGTAAGAAAATAAATTGGACTGTGGGCTAATCATGACCTTTTCATGCACGTTATGTAATGTTGAATTAATTTACATACTATGGGTATAGCTGCGATTTAAAGTATTTTTTAGGAAGTCGTAATACACCTGGGGCATATGAAGCATTATCACATTATTATCAAGCCCTATTATTAACCTCCAAAACTGCATCCCGAGATTTGTATTGGCCTGGATAACCCTTACCCTGTAAAACAAAAACATCTCCTTGGTCTCCCAGAGAACCTGTGTGATGATAACAAGCCCTGGACAAGGATGGTGGATGATTGTTATCAAACTAGGCTGGAAAAGGTCATGACCCCCTGAGGCTAAGGTTATATTTACACACAGAAGCTCACGCTGGAGCTGAGGCATGCATTTGCAATGAGATTTTTTTAGGGTGAACGAACTAACCCAGAGTGCATCCATCTTTAGACATGTGTTTCTGGATGGTTTAATGGTGGATTACCTGAAAACCAATTTTGTTGAACATTCATGGGCGGAGTAATACAACAATTAGCATAAACCTACTGTAGTGCAACAGAGCTACCGAGCCTCATTGCAGGGTTTTAAATGATTATTCTTTCAACAGTGATATTCGCGTGATCATGAATAAACAAAATAAAACACACATTTCTGTCCTGACCATCTGAGGGCGCACTTCTCACTTCTATTCAGTCACACGTGCTCAGACATAAAACATAAAATGGCCGTCCAATGATAAATCTATTCACTTTTGCATGCAAGTATTTTATTCACTGTACAAAACAGAAGACTGCTGTCCTGACAAATCTGCGAAATACACCATGAATCAAATTTCTTTCAAACGTCCCGTACAGGACTCTCGAGCATGCATGTCAAGAACAGACGCAATCTTCAGTATAGGGGAAGATATTTCTTCTCCGGTTTGGATTGTTTCGACTTTCATCTTCGCTCCGGGCAGTAATAAAATAGCATCTCCGATTAAGGGAGTACAGCATGACGATTTATTTCTCTCTCCCTCTGATGAAATCTCCCGTGGAGTCCCTCTAGAGAAATTAAATCAGGTTATAATCGTGAGAGTTGTTGATGGTGGTGTAGAGAACTCTTGCAGCATCCGTATGAGGGGAGAAAAGAGCGGGTTAAGACCAGCCAAGCAGAAAACATGAGAAGGATTCAGCCGGGAACATTGATCCTAATCTGGGTGATGGAGTTTCCTTTCAGAAAACCTCTCCATCTTGCCATGAACCTTGACATTCGCAACGTGAATAAATGCAACGAATTACTAATACAACAAAGACTCTTTGTTGTATACTAGTAATTCGTTGCATTTAATCACGTTGCGAAAATCAAGAAAGAATCGTGCGTTTTATTCTTCCCTTTCATCAGTGCAGGTACATCTTCGGTACGTTCAAGTCTTTCAAGGGAAGGTATACTTGGGTTTCTAAAGGACACTGTTTCTGAAAGCAACGATCTTTATTAAATCATACATAATATAATTAGACCGGTTTCAGGTCACTTTACTAATATTTTTTTAAGAATGGCGACGAAATGCTTTAAGAGATGAGACTGAAATTTTTAAAACAGAAACAGCTAAAGGCAGTTATTGGCATTAGCTGTTCATTTGCTATAGCTGTTCATTTGCATTACATATGTTTCAATTGTGTTTTCCATTTTAGTCCAAAATAACTATGTTTCAGATGGAATCATGTCGATTTGTGCTCGCCAAAGTTTTGGAGATGGCGATGGGGTGTCGTGGCTGTGCAGTCTAATGCACCGGATTCAAGTTCTACCGTTGTCAGAGTTTGTGTGGGTTCGGGTCCCGGTCATGTCACTTGTGTTTCCGTGAGCAAGTAAAATAATTCAGATACATTTTATATCCTTCAGAGAGGGGGTTTGTCCCTGTGTTTTTGGCATGGTTGTCTGCAGATGGCGCCACATTACCTTATAAACTCTTATAAGATGCTGAATGGGGCTCGTAATTTAAACATATCTGTCGTAAAAATAATGAGCGATTTGAAGACGCCCGTCGGGTGTGATAAAGCTCTATATAAGAACTGCGTATTGTTACTGCCATAAGATTGCACATGACATGTAACCCTTTACACCCACTCTTCGTGGTATCGCCGTTCGGGACAGGTGTTATAGAACACAGTCTGTGAGATTGTTTGTAATAAATTTCTCCAAAGCTTTGCCATGGCTTACAACTAAGATGCATCACTGATTGTTACCGGAATGCTTAAGCCTATCGGTCCTGAAAACAATAAGCCAAGGGATTATGAATGTTTGCAAAACCCCCGAGTGGATTCCTTCAGAGAGATAAAGCCTAGACAATGTGAGTGAAACTATAGATTTTGGTTTGCTTGAGGCCTACTTTGAATCAAGTACTACATTTGTTATTTGAATTTTACTTAAAAAGTGCATGTTTTTATAGCCTTTGAACTGAAAGATAATAATGATGTTGGCAAAACCACATGAAACCGACGCACGCAAAAATATGCATTGACTTAACACTATATGCTCATTACGGGAGGGTAGAGCCGCCACGTAGCCTACAACAAAATTGCTTTGGCAAAATAAGTCGTACGAACGAGATAGTAAGTCGAACGTACGAGATAATAAGTCGTACGTACGAAATAATAAGTCGTACGTACAAAATAACAAGTCACGCGTACGAAATACTCAGTCGTACGTACGAAGTACTAAGTCGTACGTACGAAACAGTAAGTCGTACGTACGGGATACTAATAAGTCGTACGCATGAGAAGTCGCGGTTAAGAGATAATAACTTAACAAGAATAGTAAGTCGTACGTACGAAATACTAAACCGTACGTACGATATAAAAAGTCTTACATACGGGACACTAAGTCGTACGTACGAAATAGTAAGTCGTACGTACGATATCATAAGTCGTACGTATGAAAGAGTAAGTTGACATACGAAACAGTAAGTCGTACGTACAGGATACTAATAAGTCGTACGCACGAGAAGTTGCGCTTAAGAGATAATAACTTAACAAGAATAGTAAGTCGTACGTATACGAAATACTAAACCGTACGTACGATATAATAAGTCGTACGTATGAAAGAGTAAGTTGACATACGAAACAGTAAGTCGTACGTACGGGATACTAATAAGTCGTACGCACGAGAAGATGCGCTTAAGAGATAATAACTTAACAAGAATAGTAAGTCGTACGTATACGAAATACTAAACCGTACGTACGATATCATAAGTCGTACGTATGAAAAAGTAAGTTGACATACGAAACAGTAAGTCGTACGCACGAGAAGTTGCGCTTAAGAGATAATATCTTAACAAGAATATATTTGTACGTGGCAGCTCTACTCTTTCGTAGTTCAAAACCTCTGTCTCTTGAATTGACCAAACACTATCATTAAAGTATCATTTTGAAAACCTGAATTCAATGAAATGGTGAACAGTCTTATACTTTTTAAAACAAAACGTCCAGTTGCACTCCGAGATATGTCTTCCGTTAATAAAGAGTTGCAACATGCCTTTCAGCTTCAGTAAATAACATCCCAGTGCATTTAATACGTATGCATTTTGGACAAGCGGGTCTTACATTTGAAATGATATTTCCCTTGAAGTACCGAAAGATTTCTGGCGCCATTTCTTAAATGTCAAGCACAAAGCACGAGAACCCAATAAGGTCTTTCCGTGCACCTAGTTCCAGACAATTAGTACAAAACTTCTATCGCCCCCTCCTTACTGTTGTCCTTTATACGCTGACATTTTAGACGATGACGTCAGACTATTTATTTTAATTAAGAGTGCACGTTGGTTGAAAACGGGAACGACTGGCGAGAAATGTTGTTGACGGTTTGGAAATATGTTTAAACCAAAAAAGAGCGGTATATATAATTAGGCGGGGGAACCAGTCACAAAAAAGCAAAGTGCCTCGCGTTAAATGTCGGTTGGTTACCATTCTGATGAGCAAGACTAACTCCGTATAATTTATAGTGCAATATTGCAAACAATTTGTTTATAAATGATTCAGTCCAGGTGTTTGTAATTTGTATTTCCTGGTTTGAATTTATAACCAGCCCAATCCTTTAAAACTGCCATACATTCCATGAAGCTATTTTAATGACCAAAAATAACTTTGAGTTAATCTATTTGTGAGTATTATTATTCATATTATTGTGGATCGTGCTTTATGGATTAAACAGTAGAGAGATCCAAACTGGCAGCTGTTTCTTTGGCATGATGATCACCCGGAAATTGACAGCCGCGGGGTTGTGAATTAGCAGCAGTAATATTTTGTCGCCATCTCAATTCAGCGTCAAAAGTTGCCTTATAAGTGTCTTTGTGTAAAAACTAGTCCATTATCATTGCTTTATGCACACACAGAGATTGTGAATGGCATAATAATTGATAGATCCTCCCCCACATGCAATCTAAACACGAACATTGCTACACATGCACAAGTCGGAGAGCAATATTTTAGACCCTTCAAAAAATTGCAGGATGGGAATCAACGATCAGAAGACTCAAATAATCCATTGTTAAAGAGGGGCTCCAAGGTCAAATTGAGTTTTGTGATGCACTAATTTTCCAATAGAAGGGGGGGGGGATTACAAGTTTCTAACCGCACGTGAAAATAGTGTTAAAATTGATACTTTTTCAGAGCTAAATTAAAAACATGACGTCATCACGAACGTCAAAAACAAATCGGTCTGTACATTCAAAAGAGGAATTTTCAGAGAGCTTTAGAGAGTTTAACCTCGCTCTCAAAGTTTTGCCGGTTAACAACATCATGTCCCCGTTTTAATGGCATCTCATCAAAACTCCCTATTCGCCCTTTGCACGGTCGGCCATTTGCGTGTATAGAGCCTCGAATAGGGGACAGCAGTGAATAAGAAGCATTATATAACTCATCACGGTAATGTAATGACACTTTCATCAAAACGGATGCATACAATACATGAAGCATGAGGTCAAGTCTCTACACGCACATGGCGGATCCCTGCAAATAGCGAATTGAGTAAATAAAGGGCGTCACGTCCGTGTGTTTGACAACTGTTTTCAGTAAAGAGCCCTCTACCGTCCATGACATATTTCTCTTTAGAGGAACTTGGTCGGCTCTAATTCTCTTGTATTTTGCGATCTTCCCAGCACTGTATAATGTGGTTAGAGAATAAAATAAATACTATGCAAATACCGCAAATAGCCTATTATAAAATACCGGTATAGCAAACATTGTCATTTTAGTAAAGCCAATGATATGGCAATGGCATGTAGACCTATATCTTTGAAGCCCTGAACATGGGGGAAGAGCTCTAGAATGGAATTTGAATCGCGGGATAGTATTCCGCATTGTTTGTCTTTAAACAACGTCTGTTTGCAATTCCAGCCATGCGTGGACTGCACTTGCCGTGAAATTCCGGAGAGCATGCTTGTAAAATAAAACTCAAAGCAAAATCGAATACCATCATTGGTAGCCATGGTTACGGAGGCGTCAATCGAAAACATCACCCATAAATCGTTAATGTGAATGTGGCAATTGCAAGTTCCCTCATTGCACGGTCTGGGTTGTTTTGATTGGCCCGACATTCGGAGCCTTCGGTCCCGCGAGACGGTTACGGCCATCCCGGAAAACATGTACTTTCAGACACCACGCTTGTTTTCACTACGATGAGCCAGGGGAAACTCTCTATAGTTTCCCGCCTCCTCTTGGGTGTCGCCTCATCTAGAGGCAATGTGTGCGGGTAAACCCAAGAGTGCAGCTTTTTACGCTGTTAATAAAATGGGATTTCCCCCCATAGGCACCTTTTGAACATCCGTTCCTTTGTGTTTCTGAAATTGGCAAAAAACAACCTGCCGTGCTTCAAAGAATGGAACGGACTTCTTTGCTGAGCCAAAAGAACAAAGTCGGCATTTCATTAAAATGGGACCAGACTGGTGTTTCTCCAGTTTAAGTTACGTTGATGTGAATGGATGAAATGCGCAAGAGTTGCGCCAAGAAAATGATAGAATCTGATCCTGTATTTACAGCGGTCGGAAATGAGTAACATAACATAACAATTACAGTTTATAAGGCGCTAGTCCATCAAGATCATAGCGCACATAGAGGAAATTAACATGGACAGTGGTGAGCCAAGAGCTTTACGAAATTAAGGTAAACTAACAGATTCCCTAATGACAGGAGGAAGATTGTTCCAAATCATTGGTCCAGCTATACACTGAAAATTCAAGTGAGTGATGTCAAGTGGGGACCGAAGAAAACGTTGAAGAGTGTAATTTGACAATAATTTCGAAAGATATCTAGGAGCAGTTTTGTTCAAGCATTTCTAAACAAAAAGGGCAAGTTTAAAATGAATTCGTGCTTTAATCGGTAGCTAATGAAGTTCCCTGAGTGATGGGGTAATGTTCCCTCAAAGGTGTGGAACGTACCAAACGAGCTGCACTATTTTGTAATCTTTGAACTCTGTCCAATTCACATGACGTAGCACCAAATAAAAAGAAGGTTGCCTTAGTCAGTACGAGAGAGGACTAAAGCTTTGACAATATGATGGAGAGTATCTTTGTTGTCAAGGTACCTTTTGATTCTCCTATGTTTCGTAAAAATTGTTTGATTGGCATATAGGCTATAGAAACTTGTTTGCTCATTGTCTTGATGCGAATCAAACATGATTCCTAAGTAATATTGCGGACGGAGTCTGTACGTTCGCACACCCCAAGACTAATGAAGCGGCACCAAGAAGTTAAAATAATAAAATATATTCGACTGTTCATGTCTAGTTTTTGTTATAATGTTACTCATTTATTGAATTTTGCTCAACATGTACAAGGGCTATTAGTCAGGGCTCATTAGTCAACGCCTTTACCTCAAAACAAACCCAACTTCACTCTAAATGGGTTGGAGGGATAGGCGTGAATGAAGGAAGGTAATGTCCAAGACGTCGGGGTAGAGCGCCTCTAAATTGCCTGCCAAATCTCGCCGGTTTCCGGTAGGGCTTCAGACCATGCACATCAAGAAGAAGAAGAAGAAGAAAAAGAAAAAAGAAAAAGAAGATCGCTCGTGCTTTGAATACGAAGGCGGTCATTAGGATTTTGTATACACGGCGTGCATTTAGAAGCCGTATCAACAGCCGCGGTCGCGGGATCCGAGCGCACGCGGAACAAAATCCGCCCGAAGGGCGATGTTCATAATTGCCATCAAATCGTTCGCCTTCGACCTTTAAGACCCCAGAGCTTCTTATTTATATATTTGTTGTTACCTCTCTCTTGCGCTTGCTAGTGGTTTTGTGTCCAATATGGTGACAGGGAGGTATAGTATTGGGACGTGCAGCATATGGAGTGCAATTTCTTCTCAGTATTAGCGTCGTGCTTGGTGAATAAAACATGATTTCCGCGTAATTTATCTCACTCGGTTGGAACGCAACGTCAGTACCTACGGACGTCCATTTTTTTTTTTGTTCTGTGTTTATTCTCCAATGCGAAGCAGCCTTTCATTTGTTATTTTTGTTGAGGTGCTCAATCAATAACGCACCCAAAATAGATTTTTTTTGTATATCCGAAGAATAAGGGACAATAGAGTAACAACCATTCTGATAGACACAATGGTGTTTTTTTTAGTTAAATTAATTTGCATTTTATGTGGCAAAGGAATCGTAGAATAAAATTACTATTAGGTTATCCAGAGAATATGCATCTATGTATTTTTTGGTGAGAGGCAATTAATTTGATAAAGCTTTTGTGTATGAAGTTTCTCAAAAGCTAAAAATGTCACCTTGCAGGATATAATGTTCTCCCTGCCCAGAACAGAGTTACCGAAGACAGTGTCAATCTATAAAAAAAAACCCAGCCCTTGCATGTGATTCATGGGAACAGGGTTGTGCATTGTTATCGATTAGAGGGCGAAACCTGCGATAGAAGACAAGAGCGAAAGTAGCACTCTATTTAGCCTTCGAATCAAACAAATAATCCCCTTTTCCCAAATAGGAGATATTGGAACGTTATGTGTCACCGGACATCGGGATATACTTCTAACAAACATGCATTATCATTTCCCCCAATTGTTCACTTAGTTCTGAGCATCCGAGAACAGCGGATTTACCCGCACTCTAAAGACTCCCGGTCAGAATTGACCCGGATTCCGGGGCCCCAGGAGCTCTGACCAATGTCTGGGTCAGGCTGACCCGAAGACTGGTCGAAAAGTGGAATTTTGACTTGGATTCTGCGTCAGTTTGAACTATTTTGGAGTCATTTTGACACAAATTCTGGGACATACTGACCCAGAGATGGGTCAGGCCCTACGGGACTCGGAATCCGAGTCAATTCTTACCCGGGAGTTTTTAGCGTGTAGTGAGTCTGCTACCACCTAGCGACCCCAAAGTTTCTCATTGTCCAACGAATTTCGACCTCAACATTAAAAAAAGAACAATCCATTTAAATGAGAAAAATACTCCCGACAAGCACTCAACAGCGACCCATTTTAAAATGCTTGATGAAGAAAGGTTTTTTTTTTCTTTTTCTAGGGCTCTTCCAGACTATACTTAATCAAAAGCAACATATTATCCTATCACCGGTTAAAATGGTACCCTGTCCAATTACACTGAACACAGAAAATCGAAACTGGAACGGTCACAGTTCGGTTTAGTAGTTAGTGCATGCACTGTACAAAAATTGGGTAAAATATTGCCCAACTTTTTACCCAACTAAGGGCGAATAGTGAACTCCTCCAACTTTTGGGCAAAATATTGCCCATTCAAATTGGGCAAACTTTTTACCCATTACTTGGGTAATGAAACTTATCCCAACAGTTGGGCGGTATCTTTCACCAACTTATTGGGTAAAAATTATTGAACCATAAGATGAGCACAATTTGCCGCCCAACCGTTGGTTAAAATTTAATCAATTATTGAGTAAATATTTTCACCCATTTAATGGTAAAATTGTGCTTAATTCGACCAACTATTGGGTCTTTTATTGTCTACTGTTGGTCATTTTTTTAACCACACGTCCATACATCGAAAACGTTTTTTTCCACAATGGCCAGTTGTGGCAAGCTGTGCCCTTGGAGTCTCTCTCAAAAACGTGGGGTTGCCCAGTGGTTTGTAGATGCTTTTGAAGGTTAGTATTTAACTAAATAACGTGTGTTTTCTGTTTAGTTGTACATATTCGTGACAGTCGCAGTGCAAGCAATGCAGTGACAGTGCCATTCGTGTATTGTTGTTTTACGTACTGTACATTGATAGCAAAAAATTGATGATAGTACACACGACACACATACACACATACGCCGCGGCGTTGCATGTCTACAACGCACTGCCTGCACCATGTTTGTAACATTACAATACATGTACACGAATGGCATGATAAAACTGAAAATAATTGAATGGCAGTAGCACTGTGTTGCTTGCTCTGCCACTTTCACGACTGTGTACAACTAAATAGGAGACAACACTTCATATTTAGTTAAAAACTAACCTTCAAACAGTTCTATAACCACTGGGCAACCCCGCTCGTTTAAGAGAGAGGACACGGCCACAGCTACTCCTCCACTCGCCATGTTGGAAAAGATCGTTGTTATGTTTTTATGTTGCACGTCGTACGGCGTTTCGCGGGAACAATGCCCAGATGTTGCGCGAAACTTGCCCAGTTTTTGGGCAAATCTTTGATCGAAGTGCGCATGATCGGATAATTTGCCCAACTAATGTGCATCATTTTCACCAACAATTACGATTAATTCAAACTACAAAAAAAAATGCCCAATATATGGGCAACAATGTAACCAACAATTATGATGGATTCAGATTACGAAATATTTGCCCAACATTTGCCCAACTTTTGTTTCACTTCTTGTAAAAAAGGGGGCAAACAAAATGCTTGCCCAACAACAACAATTGTTGCTTTCGTTGGGCAGTTATTGACCAATAATTGTGGAAATTACTTTGCCCAACAAATGATTTGACCAACGTTTTTGCAGTGTGTATTTAAGATGGAATGCAGACTCGAAGAAACAGCTTTGCTCAAAATCCCAAGTTAGACACTTTCGAACCCACGGCTTCGATTCAGGCTTTGCATGGCTTTAGGCGCTGTCTGCTTGTAGCCCTACACCGAAAGCACACGTTTTCAAAATACCTGACAGACCCTAAGCCGGAGCCCAAGCCAAAGACGTGGTTTCGAAAAGGGCCTTACTTTGGATTCTGAGCAAAGCTGTTTCTTTCGAGCCTGCATTCCATCTGAAATACCATTAGTATCAATTAATAAAACTAAAAGCTCTTTGTATCAGATTGGTTTAAGCACCGGCTCATAGAGTTGACATTCAGTTTTTCAGAATTTTTGAAGGACATATTATAGCATTTGAATCGTATGATGTGAGTGAATTCCCGAAATATACTATGTACGTGCAATATTTCACCAGGCTGCTATACTTAAATAATACAAGGGGATTATATTATCACTCAGCATCTGTGGTAGCTGCACTGTTGTTATTTGAGAGAGATGGAGAGCAAGAATATCGGCATGGATCTATTTCAACATTATAATAAATATATATAAAATATGTTTTTTACATTATAAAGCATTATTTCATACATCATTGGTCTAAATTGTTATTTAGATACACTATACGCTCTGCTTGCTGTTTTCATTAAAGCTGCATTTACATTATATGTGAAGCACAGGTTTATTCATTCCCGACATCTAAGTTCTGGACAACCAAACACAATGATACCACCCTTTAATCTTCACAGATTTACACAAAAAATTCTTTGGAAGAAGAAGACTGAATGGAGAAGATCGAACAGTTCCTATTGAGGGATCATCTTCCAACGTAATTAACAATCATGTTCGACCTGTTGTTCCTCATTTAATATCGGAGAGCTGAATATCAACTGCCGAGTCAGTATACGGCAGAGCAAACTACATTATGTGGCAGGAATCCCATTATAGTGATGTCTACGTCTACGGAAGATAGCATTACCATGTTTTAAATTTAGACTGGCACTCAGGGCAGCTGGTTCCGCTTGTGACGCACTATACCTGCTTGGTTCCCTGAAAACTAGTCTCAGGTGAAGTTCATGGCTTAAAATTATATTTAGATTTCTCTTTTATTGTATGTTATTTTATAATTGCCTATGTTTCGTGTAAGGGTTTGCTCAAAGAGGGAAGAAGATAGCTGTGATAAGCAATGTGAAGTTTAGGTGCTGTATAATATATCATTATGGGACAACATTAAGTGTGTAGCGTATTAGGATGTTTTTTGATAATAATAGGGCACTGGACTACCTAAGTCAGGGCGCAGCCGTTAATTATCAGTAGCCGTCAGTCTGGCTTAGGTGCTTCACATCACGTCTGTGCCTCTATGTTATATAAGTTAAGTTAATTTAGTTGTTAATAAATCAGTTCTTATTGAAGCAGAAGGTTTTATGTTTGTATAGTGTCCTCAATTCCCAGTTGGTTATAGAGCCATAACATAATGTTGTCAGTGCAGTTCGTCGTGAGGATCACAGACTGCACAAAACAATCTGTGAATAATGTGCATGCGTTATCATTGGAATAGCTTGGAGCTTCTAAATATTTCCTAGTAATTTCTTGTCAATTCCAAAGACAAAATTTTCCCCTTGTCCATCCTTTAAAGCTATACATGGATGAGAGCTGGCATTTACGTGAGCCGTTATCGTATTCTAGATTTAAGTGACGTAGGAATTGTCTTATAACCTTTGTGGTATTTGGGAGAAACATAACATTTAGCTCAGTGTATCCCAATGTAATATGATGCCAAGTGCATACACTTGGCAGAAATACTGTTTGGAAACCTTTAGACCTGTAGCATGCGGAGGTAGTTTATTCCAACTCTCATACCGTTTACCAGTGTACATCATACACCATGTACATGCACATGGCTTCCGATTCGCTAGAGGACGTAAACCATACATGGTTAATAGCGATTGGGCCAATGTCTACTGTTGTACATTCCCTTTAACCCCATCTCCAGTAATTGTTCACTATCTGAGATGGCCGTATCATCGACCATAATCTGTGGCTGTCAGTGCATGCAGTGATGAGATATTTTCCAAACGACATTTTTATTTGTTTAGGAAGGAATTGCACAGAACAACAGAACACTCTGAGAGCATTAGGAGCTCCGTGGGACGCGGGCTCAATATGAAACGCCCCCAAGCGATTGAACTTAAATCAAATTAACCACTGTGACATAACGTAGACCACCTGTCAACCAGTTACTCCACGCCGTCTCTCTTGCACGTTTTTAGCCCAATGCTCATGTGACGAGTATACGCACGCTGGAGACATGTTTGTGTTGACGTAGGCCTACCGGTAGTGTGGAAAGTTTCTCCCATAGGCTGAGACGCACATTTATATCTCCCGTCCATGGCATTTCTGTCACTCTCCCAACAGGGAAGGTGCTCCGGACGAATCGTCGATCATCAGGAACCAAGTCTCTTGGTGCCCACAATCTCATTATGTATTCCATGCAGACGCCGCAATAATATTTCCCCTGAAATGTAAGCTTGATTGAAGTGTTATATGATTAGAACCGTTATTATCAGTTTATAATATACAATGCCTCTGTTTGCGCGTTATGTGTACTTCAATAGATTCCCTTGAGGTTTATCCCGACTGCATAAAGACATATTCAGGTTCAACAACCAACTAGAGTTGGCTCAGAAAATATAACGGACACCATTGGATTCTTCAGGTTTCCATACTTTCTCATAGTCATTTTATATTGAGGTGTTTGTAATCGTAAAAGTTCCGTAAATTAAGTGTTTCACGGATAGAAACAACAACCGAACAGCTTTTCCATAACAATGGTGAACATTTTAAAACTGTCACCGGAATTTGTGTCGATAAGCTCTGAGCTGAGATTTTCCATGTTAGAAATATTGTTACTGCTATACTATTGCCGTGGATTTGATTAGACCACCCAGTATAAATCAGATAGATATTTAATTTAGTTTTTTACTGTGTCACCTGTTGTTCCCTATACACAGATCTCCAAGACCCAGGGCCGGGGTGAGCTTCTGACGTCACTCTGCTATCAGCCAGCAGCCAATAAGCTCACCGTCGTGGTCCTCAAAGCTAAGAATCTTCCAAAGATGGACGTCACAGGGTTGTCAGGTAAGATTATGGGCGTGGCTCGAAAATCAGAAGAATATTAAGAACGTTTTGTAAAATGAGGATGTTGTGTGTCTCTTTGAAATATTTACCCCATGTATTCCCCGGATTGAGCGTTCCGACATTTTGTTCGAGATGTACCACTGCCACCTGGCACCAATTCCATAAAGCTAATTAATCACCTTTTTTTCTAAAAGATCACTGTAACATAACCAAAAAAGGTGTACAGCCAAAATGTCGTAAATTGTACATTGCGTGCCACTGATTACCGGCTACGTTTTGCTTGGCAAGTAAAATTGTTGTGCAATATTTTTCTCGCTTCTTCACAAATTAAATTCATGAAATTAGTCCCTGTTTTTAGTTCCAGTGAGATTTGTCTCCATTGCAACTGAGACAAACCGGTTGAAATTGTAGTCGTTCAACTTTTTTCGGAGGGTCAAGCTAGTGAAACTTGAAAGGGGCGCTATTTATTGTAAGAGGTCTAAAATGAGGGTCACGGGTTTAAGTCAATGCCCAACGTCCTTGCAAGCACCACTTCAATAATGAGCAAGAGAGAGCACACTCACAGATAGGTATCTTGACAGGTATTTATTAGCTGTTCCGACTTAGAAGTCGGAACAGGTATTGTTTTCGTCGAGATTTTTATTATTTTTATTATTATTATTATTATTATTATTATTCTTTGTTTCCACCTAAATCCCATAGCATTAAGTACACGTTTTGTTTTATGCATAATATCCTAGTGTGTAAACATTAAAGAGTCAGATCCTATATCATATTAAAGCTTAGGTCATGAATTTGTTTTAAAATCTAATTAGCTTAAATTAATTAATTAGTTTACTTAGTTATAATGACATGAATATTTAATTAGCAAATCTTGTTCCCACCATATCTAAAAAAATATACCCCCGATCGTCGAACTTTTTTCAGTTTTAGACTTCTGGGATAGTGTAGATGTGCTTTCCGGCCTAAAATGTGGAACGACGTCACAATGACGTCATTTATTGGGCGTTTTCACCCATGTACAAACACATGGAGATTGTGAAAACAAATCCGACTTCTAGAAACATAATTTTTCAATTAAGCTCAAATTTAACGTCCTAGAGTACACAAATGTTTCTTAAAACAAGAAAGATTTTATTGAAGGTCAGTTTAAAAGCATCAAAACTTATTAAAACATAGTCAGTCGAGAAAAACCCCAAATTCTCAGGCAAATTTAACGCCATGGGTACCCTGCCTAGAATTTGATATGTGTTTATATACGATGAGTCAAATTCTCAACTTTTTAAACGATTGAGGGCGCTATACGAGTTTAACGGTGCAGTTATTTGCTTTTTTCAACTCGCGATCAAGTCCTAAACCCTTTATGACCGGTGTTGTTGCGTTTTTTGTATAATAATACATAGAGTCATCATTCCGGTCGCCGACTGACACAAGTCTACGTTCATTCCCAACAATCGAGAATTATTATTATTATTTTTTTTTTCTTTTTTTTTTTTTCCTCGGGGGGAAAAATATTTATTCAATTAATTACCCATCCTCTTGCAAAATACAACAAATGTAATAATTTAAAACAAAATATAAATTAAATTAATCATTACATAAAGTAGAGAATATGTCCCATTTCAAATTAAATTTAGCGAGATTGTCATTTGTGATGCAGATGAATTTTTCTAATTGAAAGTACCGTTTAAGCTCTTTTTTGAAAGATAAAAAAGAAGGTTTACTGCCGTTCATCTTCATTCTATAAATATGGAAACGGCCTAGCAGTAGAACTAAATTAAGGGCAGTCATTTTCTTATTCAGAATACCGAATAGTTTGGCCTCATGGTTTAAACAAACATTGATATCCAGGTCATCCCTGATCCACCTATTGATTTCGGTCCAAAATGACGTAGAAAACTCGCAAATACAGAATAGGTGGATCAGGGTTTCACTCTCTAAATGACAGAAGGAACATAAATCGCTCTCCTTTTTCCCAATTTTTACCAAAAAAGAATTAGTACCCAGTATTATTTTGTCTGGCTCTCAGCGCAGCGTCTTTTGACCGCTCAAATCAGATCGTTATTCAGGTTTCAGCGTGGACATGAAAAATAGACCGCCGTGTTCTGAGATGATGTGCCGGTGTCGCAGGGAATTCTGTCCCCCCGCACAGCGGTCCGGGGGGACAGAATCCCCTAGGGAAATGTGTCCCCCGCCCAGGGTTTTCTGTCCGCCAGGGGAATTTGTCCCCCCTCTCACATTTGTTCCCTTGTTTGCCTCTGTGCGACACTTGAAATCTTTTTAACTATATAAAATCAAGCATGAGAATGGGCGATGATGACAAAACCGGAAATCCATCGTACAAAAATGTTCCTTTGCTTAAAATTATTGACTAAAATAAGTAACAATAAGATAATACTTCTATTATAAACCAGCAAAGCCAGGTAAATAAAGCAAGTTTATTGATTTAGTTCCGTCGGTGGACGCTCGTGCCTGGGGGACATATTCTCCGTTTGAGGACACAATCTCCGTTGAGCACGGCGGACAGAATAACCTAACGAGAGACAGTTTATCCTAGGAGATACTGTCTCGGGGGACGTTGTACCCTAAAAAAAACAGGTAAAGTTGTCCGGGGGGACAGAATCTCCGTCCACACCGGCGTGGTAGACTAACTTGTCTGCGCTTGGGTCCCGTTCGCCGGAAAACGATATGTTTTATTTTTCATATGCAAAGGCATTACTTCAGGAAACCGCCGTGTAGCAAACAGAAAAACATACTGGTGGTTGCAATAAAGCAATAAAAAGAACGATCAGTGTTGGATTCGGGGGTGTGAAGAGCCAAAATTACAATACACTCATATCCCATATGATTTTACTGTTTTAGCCAAAACAAGAATTGTTACATTTACGATTTTATTACAACAGGATTTAGCTTTACATGCATTTACACTTATTTTTTAGTAAACCTGTAACCGTTTCTGAAACGGTCAGTTACATGTGTAAAGCCCAGTTCATACTTCCTGCGGCAAATGCGAAGTGAATGTTGACGTCACATTAATTTGCAACGAATAATTCGCAAGGGTTGAACCGGGCTTAACCGTTCGCATTTATTTATAAGTCCAAATTTCGCGACACTTTTTGAGGTTGATTTTTTAACAAATTTCGCGACACTTTTTGAGGTTGATTTTTTAACATTATTTTATCCGAACCGTAATAACGCAGATGTTTAACCGGTTGATCGGATGGTTAACCGTGTGCCTGTCACTGGTAGGCTTACAAAGCCTGAGCATTTACAGTTGTTTTTCTAATTGTGTAACCGTTTTTGAAATGGTTTGTAACACGCGTTTCATTAACAAAAAACCCATTAACACAACGACTCAAATGATAAAAACATTGGGTCTTCATTGCAACATTTTTACTTTGCGCAATCACCCTGCAAAATAAACGATCATGTGCTATCGATTTGTTGTGCAACGCCCTCTAGCGTTCAATGTTTCTTGCAACTAATGCCGCACGCAAAGTAATGAAAAAACGAAGACTTAAGCCTGTAAATTGGAAACGATAAGGGTGTGTGTGGCATGGGATCGTTTCCTGTGCAAATCGTGATCGCAATTAATATGGTCAGCATTTCACAGCACTTTTCAAGTGAATTTTTCAACATTTATCCGACCCGTACAATTGTGAACGTTTAATTGTAAGATCTGTCACTACCGTCACAGGCTTACGTTTAAGCCTGCGCATTCACGGTTATTTTTTTTAAACGTGTAATCGCTTCTGAAACACGTGACGATCCGTGTAACAGCAGTTTCATAAACAACATTTCAAGTAAAAAAACCTGTTTACCCAACCGGCATGTGATCAAAAACATTGAATCTCTTCATTCTTCATTGCAGCATTTTGACTTTGCGCAATCACCCATCGCAAAAGCGAGCATGCGCAATCGAATCTTGTGGAACGCCCCCTAGCGTTCAATGTTTCTTACAAATATTGCTGCACGCAAAGTTGTATTAAAATGACAAAGACTACGAGAGTTACCTTAAAGAAATAAATCTTTTCTTAAAACACGAACGCTTGCACTAAGAGTTATTCCAGACCATTAAAACAAATCAAGGTACAATGCATTTCCAAGATAATTAACGATGAAGTGACAAATCGGACCCCATTACTAGCTGGCAAATTGTGCCGTGATTGCGCAATCACGGCTAGGCGTGATATTGGAATCCTAACGAGAGGATATACGTACGTTCTAATAGGGTTTTCGTTAAAAGGCATTGGATTGGGATAAGTTACATACCATCGTGTACCTTATCAAATTTATTACTATGAAAACACATTTTTGTTACTGTGACGTCATCAGGTGTCAAATTACGGTAATTCAAAGCATTAATTACACTCTAAATTACAAGGATTTAAATTTAAATCCACAGGATTAAATTTTAAATCTTTCAAGGAGTGTGGTTAGGGACCAATCTGCGTGGATTTAAAATGAATCTTTCAAAAGATTTAAAAAAATTAGTCTTTGGAGGATTAATTAAATTAATCCCAGTGGATTAAAATGTTTCAAACTTTACAGATTTAACCTTTACCCTTTGATAATTAAAACCTAGTCTGTTTGGATTTATTTATAAACTTTCCTTGGGATTAAAATATAAACACCCAATTATGGACCAGGAGATTTACCTATAAATAAAAATAATCGTAAACAGCCAATCGAAATTCTCGACCAATTTTTTAACTTTATTGTCAAGTAAATAAATACAATGCACAAAGTTTCACAGATAAACCTTTACATAGTACGTCAATTACAAGAGGTACATTTTTTAGATTGTTAACTGTTTTTGTATAAGTGCGAAAGATTGAATTAAGAATGAGAAAAAACACCAATACTTTTGACTTATATCCGATGGATCGTACACTTGCGACGTGTATCAAGCTTAAGAGGATAAGTTTAGACAACGGATTCAACATTGTTAAAGAGAACCATGTCTGCTTCAGCTGCCTCGAAAGCCAGGAAGGGGCCATGTGTTTACATGTTCAAGAAGAGGATAGTGCACAGGGAATGGAATCCAGTGTAAACAGTTTCACCACCAGTTTTTAGGCCCACAACAAACGACCAGTCCAGGCAGTGTTGCAGTCAGTACAACCCGAGCAGAAGTATTACTACCAGTCCTACACAAGTGCAGACATGGGAACTCAGATTACACAACCAGCAAATGGTCATAGATAACCGCTCCAGATTTTTAGCGGTATTTTTTAAAAACTAGAACACCTTTTTAACTGAAATGTGCACATTTAATTTTTATTTTTACCTCGTAACTTATATAGGATTAACACAATGGAACACTTCCAAAAACCAAAAGTATACTTTCCCTTTAAACAGATTTAACAGCGGTTGCGAAAGATCGAACCCGAGGCTTTACCCTGGAGGGAGGCATCACTCCATAGATGAAAGCGGCAAAGAATTCAAAAAAACTGTTCAAAACTTTTGGGTAGTCCAACCCGAACACATAGAAAGTTTTGAACAACTTATCAAATGCTTCCACCGCTGTCGAACCGCCACTGATAGGAATAGAGTCCACGCACAAGAAAAACTGATTCGGCTTCTTTTCTGGCCCCAGGGAGATTATTACTGGCTGCCTTATCCCTTTCGCTTTGATGCTGTCAACTGCATGTTCGATATGTGTCCCCGCCTGTTTTTTAAAGAAAACAAACAGATGTAATTCAAATATAGAGATTTATTTTGACAAGGTTTGAAAGTTGCTGTTATTAAATGGGAGGAAGTATTGTTCTGGTCGTAAGGAAATGTTTTGATGAATTTTGCATGAATTTTGCATCTTGCAATTTTTTGCTAAGCAGATTTTTGTTGCTAAACAGATTTTTGTTGCTTTACAGCTTTATGAAATTGGACCTTGCTGTTTACAAACTTGCTGAAATCATGTTATTGTTTTGTTCTCTAGCGGTCGTTTCACGACCAAGTAAACGACCAAGTTCTGTGTCTATTTATTTTTACTGTACATCATTGTTTCTGCAAATCATTTTCAGTTCAGCTTTCGTCTGCGATGCACGGAATAAACCATTCGTTATGAATTAAGTAAAAAAAAATTTACATGATAATGTTTTGTATATGTTCTTGATTTTTGTGGAAATTAGAAAATTAGGTATTTAATCTAGCCCCCCCCCTATAATTATCGTGTTAAGCAAGTTAGGCATAGCGCTAGCGTTGGACGTACTCGTCTAGTTAATACAGTAGCCACATCAGCTAGATGTTGAGTTATTTATGTCTAAAGTATATCTTGTAAGTTAAAGATACAATGTATTACATTTTCAATGAAGAACCAGAAATGTGTGTAATGTACATGTCAACTTGTTTTTCGATGAAGAACTACAGTAGTACACTCAGTCATCAGTACGTGTATACCGTGTGTGCGTGATCAAGCGATGCGCGTATACGTAAAACACACGGGCGTAGAGTGTGTGTGACTAAACTGGTGATTATCATCTCACTTTTGTTGTTTTACGACGACACTAGGCCTATCTTTGACTAATTACTATGGCAATACGCCAATAAGTGATAAGAAATTAGTAAGTAATTGGAGAAGTTAAACATTCACTGAATCGTATTAGATGTCTTAATCTGCAAGCCAGTGCAGTAATATTGCAGATTTGCAGCTGGGCAAAGAACAAATACATTTTTTAATCACGCAGCCTGACTGTGTGTGTACTATGTGTACTATCACGGTACTGTAGTCGAGGCCTAACGACGCTAGTCAAGAAACTTTTTAACGGCCTAAAACATACCGTTTTTCTACATAAAAACTAGATTTACTTACCTTAAAAAATTTCAAGAACGGTGGCTGTCCTGTCACCAAGCGTTGTGTTTAAAAACAGGAGCAATTGATCCTCCATCTTTAAATAATATGCAACTTAAAGCAACGTTAGGACAAAAGGACGATCGCCCTTCGTAAAACAAGATGGCGGATGTCGTTGAAAATCCCGCTCCCCGAAATGCTCATCACGTGATGCAAGCCAATCACCGGATTGGTCCTTTGTCGTAATTGTAGCGTCCTTTTTAAATCAGTCGGGGGATTAAAACTCGTTTTCGAATTGATGGTTAATTTTAGCTTTTTAAAATCTTTTAAGATTAATTTTTAATAGTTTAGATTAATTTTTTTATAAATCCCATAATAGATTAACGTTTTAAATCTCGCACTTTAAGAGAGTTAATCTTTGCAGCACCATATCTCAAGAAGTACACAGCCGATTTTCAAACTTTTTTCAGTTATAAACTCCTTGAGCATTGGAGATTAGCCTTGGGTTACCGTGACCCCATGTTGACCTTTAGTTCCGGGTCAACCGGAAGTGGGACCATATCTCTAGAACTACACAAACGATTTTCAAACTTTTTTCAGTAATAGACTCCTTGGGCATTGGAGATTAGCCTTGGGTAACCGTGACACCATGTTGACCTTTACTTCCGGGTCAACCGGAAGTGGGACCATATCTCAAGAACTACACACCCGATTTTCAATTTCTTTTCAGTTATAAACCCTTTCAGCATTAAATGTTAGACAAGGGTAACCGTGACCCCATGTTGACCTTTACTTCTGGGTCAACCGGAAGTGGGACCATATCTCAAGAACTACACACCTGATTTTCAATTTCTTTTCAGTTATAAACCCTTTGAGCATTCAATGTTAGCCATGACCCCGAGTTGACCTTTATTTGTTGTTTAAAAGCTCATTTCTATTCAGTATCAGAATGAAGACCAGGTTTAGGTTTTTAGGCACTTAATCATAGCAAAAAAACACGGAACAGCTCTGTGTTTGTCCACAAACACTTAATGTCTAGTTTATCTCTGTTTTTGTAGGGAGCATGGCTCTGGCTATGCTCCGAATACGGTTTATTTGGGAGGGATAATGTTCCAGAGCACTCTGTGAGTGTTGTTTTGTATTTAAAACATCTTTTTATCATAGAAATATTGTAATTTGGTGGCTATCGGTTATGTACTTGTGTTATAATGTATATGTATAGGCATCCTCGTGTTAACCTTTTGCCTGTTTGCCATTCACACAAGTGACTGATGCGTTGTGCTATTTGTAATATGTGCTATTGATTGGAGGATCAAAATCAGTTCAAGTGCAGTAGATCATTACTTCATACTTTAAACGTGTTTTTGCGTGTAGTATTTTGGTGAATGCCCGTCATTTTTAATTAATTAGAGAGCCGGCCTCTTTCCCGTACCTCTACAACAATAATAATTGGATAGCGCCAAATCACCAAAGGATGCAATGAGCTGAAGGGAGAAAGACAAAAGTAATGGGGACAATCAGCTACAAGTTAGAGAGCAGGTGGGTCTTGATACCTCCTTTTGAAGGACAAAACAGTCTTAGCGTTTCTAAGGGGACAGCAAGACAGTTCCTTTGGGCGGGAGGCAAAAGTGGAACAAGCTCTGTCACCGGCTTGTTTGCGTGACTTGTTCACCACGAGGAGAGATAGAATCACAGCTTCGAAGGGAGTACGGACAGTCGTGGATTTCAAAAAGTGAAGAGAGATAATCTGGAGCAATGTGATTGAAAGATTTATGGACTAGTGTGCGGAACTCAATACGTTGGGCTAAATGCGAGCCAGTTTAGTTGTCTCAGAGTGGTGTTTTGACATCTGGAAGATCAGCCTATATATCATCTGTTTTGAAGTCGTTGTGTGTAAAAGAGTTTCCCGTCAAAGATCAAAAATCGAACAGGCTGTTCGATTTCACTGCACCGCTCCTCGTTAGATTATACATGCTGGTCTTACTTTATAATTTTCTCGAACTCCCCCCCAACCCCCCCCCCCCTCCCCCCAAAAAAAAAAATAAATAAAAAAATCCTGAATACATTTCCGTTATTGTCTTTCTAAAACAATTTCGAAAATCTATTTGAAAATCCGGTGCATAGTAGTTTGCTCGGTCGTAGTGGTATTTTATTTCCGGTGGATCGGTGCCGTGTTTATCACCAGAGTTGACGGGTGTACATTACAACATTTTGTTTGTTTTCGTGAGACGGGTATTACGTGTCCATGTAGGCCGTGGCAGGCAGTGTTAGGTCGTGACAATGGGCCTGGTTCGGCATCCTTAAATTGATCAACAGAGATTTAGTAAAAAGGGTTGGAAATTAACCTAATTTTGTGTGTGTGTGTCTTTTGTTTGTCTTTATTCTATGGTCGCCTTGCCAGTTAGATTAGATTTTTTGTATACATAAGGTAGGGTTAGTCTGCAGATCAAAACATTACCGATGCCAGCAGGGATAGGCCTATGAGTAAATGTAAGTAACTTTTAGTTCTCTGTTGGCGGGACAGACGTATCCCCATACTGTTGTTTGGGCACTGGCCTGGTGACAGTCTTTTATCTTTATCTTTTCTTCCATTCTGTGCATTTTAACATGTGTTATGCGCTCTTGATCATTTATGTAAGGGGCATATATCAATTTTAAATATTATTATTATTATTATTAATCAACCAATAATCCAGCTTTAGTGTAGGTTAATTTGGAACAAGTTCGAATTCATTCTGAAAAGCCATTAGGGTTTAACAGGTTGGCTTTATTATCTTTTGTTGAACAAATTAAATGTTGAATTTTATTAAAAATGTAATTTGATCAGATTTATTTCGGGGAAACTTTTCGAAGAATAATGACTAAAAGCAAAACATTTTCAATTTTGCAACTGGCGATACTCATTGCAGTTATTTCTTTTAAAGTTGCGCACTCGGTTAAAGTGGGCGGTTGGGACTCACTAACCCCGCCCCAAGAAAAAGAAAATGGCAGTGACAATGGAATAAAGATATATCTTGGAAAACAATTATTTTGATTCTAATTTCGATACAGGTAAATATGTTGCCATGGTGGGATAGAAAAACCCCATTGAAAGAAAGTATAGTCTAAGGTGGTGTTAATCAGTACTTACAAGAAACATTTTTGTTCATTTTGCCGAAAGTAGCGGGACATTTTTTGAAAATATTTTTAATGAAAAGATTGTCTTTTGGGTTCTAAGGGAATAAACATTTTTTTACAGCGAAGTACTGTACATACTGATAACGTAATGTACAACATGCTACACGCCAACGAGAATGGGCATTTTCAAATTACATATTCTTACCATATTACTTTCGTGGGACTGCAAGGAGTAAACACGTGACGTCACATATTTCTATCATCATTATACCGGAGGAAAGATGTCCTCACTCTCCAGCCAGGAAACTTGATTGCTCAGTATTTTTCTTGTCTCTCGACCCCCCATCCCCATCTCCCTTCAGATCCTTATGTGAAGATCTACGTGATGTACAACAACCAGCGTCTGGCCAAGAAGAAGACTCGCCTCAAGAAGAGAACCCTCAATCCTGTCTTCAACGAGTCATTCCTCTTCGACGTACCGCTAGAGGGCCTGGAGAGCGTCAGCCTTGAATTTCAGGTAAGACCAGAGGCTTAGTTAGGCTATATATATATATAAAGGTTCCTTCATACAAAGATACCTTTACAGTTCTTAACAGCAATTATGATATAACACAAAATACATACAACATTATTAGAAACAATTTCCTTAACCGGACATGTCTATTTCTCCACCCAAATTGACCATCGCTGAGTTTGACAAGTATTCGGATATTACGTATGTTTAACAATTGCTGAAGACTTGTTTAACTCAGGACTTTAGTCCAGCTGTATTTTGTATTGTACACAAAAAAGTTGAATCAAACTGAATTGAATAGGTTTTGGCTTATGTTGTTGAATGTTCTCGATAAAACGTTGTGCGTGTTCTAATGCTCGAATTTAACCAGCCATTACAAAATAGTACATGAAAGTTCGCTACACGAGCCTCGCAAGCGACTATGCCTATTCTGTCAGGCGTAAATACATTTCAAGATGATTTGTGCCGTGCCATCAAATCTGTCTTTTCGTTCAAGTAACCACTTCTGCTAGTTGTACTCACTATCATTCCTCGATCCTTCAAGGGTAGACCCTTTAAAGGATAAAACGTATGCACCAAAATATCGTCTCTGATGGTAGAGTTTGTAATGCAATGTAGGATGAAATCTAATGAGGATGTCACTTCCGTATCCTTGCCTCAAGCCACAAATCAGAAGTCAGTCGAGAAGCAATGAGCGGATTTGTGATTAGATGTAGGGGGAAACACAAACCATCTACTTCAATATGCTTGAGGAGAGTCTAGTTCCGCATACGTGCGGGTAATAAAGATGAATACGATGTCGTCAGTAGAGATTCAATTTGAAAAGCTATGCTTTATAAGACTCCGATTTTCTTGTTTTGTTCCAGCGGTGGTTCAACTTTTTACTGGACAATATAAATTGAATAACATTCAAATGAAGTTATCAAATTTAAAATCCGTTTATTCGTATAGAGAGACTCGGTTGAGAGGAATTTCGGGGCTTTGATGTGACCGACTATAGATAACGTTTCTTTGTTTCGAAGCTGTGTTTGCAAATTGTCTCAGCTGTTTGTTATTGAGCTGTTTGTTTGTCATGATGACTTGCTACTCTAAGCCACAAATTACCGTATGATCAAGTCTCGCGTGTTTTCGTACACTTTGGGAACCCCAGTTTCCAACATACGTTGCTTTAAAGGGTGTGAATAACATTGGTAAGAGAAAAATGTAAATGTGAGATTTGCACACAACTTAGGCCTATATGGTATAACGATGGTCATAGTGGGAAACTGCCTTTAAAATATTTTTTGCTTGAAATGCAATAGTTTTTGAGAAATGAGTAAAACAATTAGTTTTGATCTTGCAAGTCAAAATCTCAATGTTTGAAAACAGCGAAAGATTTAAGGTTTTTCCCACTTTTTTTCTCGTGACTTTGACAATTCCCAATGTGACACATGTTAGGATCTGTCTTGTCTGTATCTTAAAGCATGTTTAGATGTGATCGGAAAAGTGTGTGGCATAAAAATATGCCATTGTGCCATAGGGGTGTAAGTGTTAAACCATGAAGGAATCATACTTTCCTAAACGGATCCTAGACCCTTTCGGGTACCGGCTTCCACTTCGGCTCTGGCTAAGGCTGTGTCCGCCTCAAAGCTCCATATCGAAAGCGCACTTTTTCAAAACAAGTGACGGAAGCCTAAGCCGGAGCCCAAGCCAAAGCCGTGGGTTCGAAAAGGGACCTTACGTCCAAATACACGCGATACTTGTTTACCAGGCTATAGCAGAAAAAGCTATAGGTAAAAGGGTCCAATTTCATCTAGAGTTTCTTTCCAGAAATTCAAACCGGTCAGAAGTCTGAACATTTTGTAAACTCTGAACTTTTTAAGTAATTTATTTTTCTAGTTGACTTGGGGAATGTATATAATAAATAATTTGTTATGCTTGTACATTTTTAAAAACATTTATTAAATTTGTAAAAAACAATATATATATAAATAAAAAATATTTATGGGGAGATAGATGCCTGAGGGCAACAGTGATTTCATTAACTTTTTTGTTCCCGTCATCATTTATGTGTCTCTTGTATGTGTATGTTTCTTGTTTTGTATTTGTATGTGTATACGATGACATAACAACATACAATGTTCAGATTTCCGAACAACAGTCAAACTATTTGGTAAAAACAAATAAGTTTAAGCGACATAGTGACAAAAAGGCAATATCAAATTTACCAATACCAAGTTATCTTTGAATACTGAATCCAAGAATGATGACATTATGTTGTATATTATTAAACAAAACATTATTCTTAAAGAGAAGGGCAATTATAAATTGTTTGTGTATATTCTGCCTACAGGTCCTGGACCACGATCGGGTCATGAAGAATGAGATTATCGGGCGCCTCGTTATCGGAAGCAAGGCTGGCGAAAACGAGGCTCAGCACTGGACGGACATCATTCGCAACCCAAGGAAGCAGATGGCGGAATGGCACAAACTGACAGACTAGCTCATGAGTTCAAAGGTCACACATGACGTCATCCGTGAGCGAGAGAAGAAAACCAGAGAGACAACAAGCAGTTGGGAAATGATTTATGTATATTTTTGTGTTTATGAAAATGCATGTTCAATTTTATGTTCAACGAAAAATGACTATTGAATGTAAATCACTGCAAACAAAGCAAATTATAATCTTAATATAAGGCCATTAAAAAGAATATTCATCGGTATCATAAGTATGTTAGTATACAGATAATGGTATTATGTAACAGTACAAAACAAACATGTACATTTAAATAACATGAACTGTTAGATGAATACATTCCTCGAAGAACGCTTACAGTTTTATTTCAGTAAAAATAAGATATATTTGACTGCTCTGTATAAACAAATTAATCAAAGGTTTATTTTTGTATCGCTTTAAGATGTATGTTTGACGAAAACAGAATTCGCGTATCAATTCCTTCAGACAACGAGATCTTCCATTCCAAACCTCCAACGTGTAGTTGATGTCGATTCCTTGCAGCTCTGTACATACTACGCTTTTCCCGATTCGCTTAGAGGTGTTCAATGGTACACGTAATTCTATAGAGCTACACTCAAACTTCATATCTGAAGGGAAAATAAACCCCAGTTACGTCCAATAAGGGCCATTCTTGCCAAAAGTATATTAGGATAACCTTTTCGGCGGTGACTTGCTTTAAACAAAAATGTGTCCGTTGGTTTCACCTGTGATTTTGTGGCGACACGTTTTCGACTGTAGATTTTATAGCACTGTGTGGTCGTGTTGTGATCGTCTGAGTGTTTCCTAGCATGTAGTAGAGGGCACACTTCACTACTACAATGCTTTTCTCTCACTCTACTACATGTACAATTAAATGTGATGAAGTCGAGGCTGTAAGGACAAATCACACTTTTTATTAAGACGGCGGCCGTTTTTACTATCCATGAAATGTCAATTTGCTTTGCATCACCTCGTGACAAGGTACCAGACTAATTCCCAGCCTCGATTTGGTTTTGTACTCTAAAAAACTCCCCGGTCAGAATTGACCCGTATTTCGGGTCACAGGGGGCTGACCCATTGCTGGGTCAGGCTGACCCGGAAAGTGGTTAAACATGAGATTCTACCGCACATTTTGTGTCAGTTTGACCCATTTCTGGGTCATTTGACACAGATTCCGGGTCAAATTGACCAGAAATGGGTCAGGCTTCACGGGATCCGGATCCATTCTGACCCGGATGTTTTTAGAGTGTACATTGAAAACAGCACAATGCGATCATCCTCAAATGTACCACATTAATTGCTCAAAACAGATTTAACACGTTTTGACGTGAAAGAAAGAACAGAGTCAGCGAAGTCTACAAGTTCCCCAGAGCTCTAGACAAAGGATAAATTTTCTTGTAACCCTAGATTGGTGGGTGTGGGGGTGGGGGTCAAATCATAACCTTTGGTGTTTTTTCGAACAATTACAAAACACAAATTTGACCAATCGTGTCCAGAATTGGCCCAATGAATTTGACAATAATTGAAGCTTAGCTAACGGGTTATTTAGAGGGTTGATTCAGTGACGTCATTAGTTATGATCTTTCTTTGGTTTTGTTTTGTTGTTGTTTTTTGCTTTCAAATCAAATTGCGATACAAACAGAGATAGACTATCCTTACGTTGGTCTCGGCCTTAATGCGTTTGTTTCTATCGTAGCCGAAAATATACATCATTCGTGGTAAGATTCTCATAATGCTAACTGCTCATAATTACAAAATAGTTTACAATAATTCCTATTCATAATGTTTAGAAATGATACTATATAGTAGACGTAACAGTGTGTGTGCTACATTGTAAACAATATTAGACCACATAAAAAGTATCTTAAACGCAACAGAGTATTCCTGCAAAATGGTGAAGTGAAGTTTTCAGTTTACTGAAGTAGCCGATTGTTATAAAGAAATAAAACACGGGCTTAAAGGCACTAAACACGTTTTGTAATTGTCAAAGACCAGTGTTCTCACTGGGTGTATCGCAACATATGCATACAATAACAAGCCTGTGAAAATTTGGGCTCAATTGGTCATCGAAGTTGCAAGAAAATGATGAAAGAAAAAAACAACCTTGTTGTACAAATTTGTGTTCTTTCAGATAGGAGTAAAAGGCTTCAGGCCTGAAGTCTTTTATTATTTTAGTGAGAAATTACCTCTTTCTCAAAAACTACGTTACTTCAGAGGGAACTGTTTCTCACAATGTTTTATACTATCAACAGCTTGTTACCAAGTAAGTTTGTATGCTAATATTTTGAGTAATTACCAAACGTGCACAGTGCCTTTAAAGGGGCACATTGCCTTCGGGTTTGGCGCTTTGGGCTATAAACGCGTTTGTTATGAAATGAATGGTTTGAAAGATAATTATTTAAGTGTAGAATATAACGATTCATTACTTGAAATCGTGTGATTTTTGTGTAATTTCATGTCAGCACAAGGTCTGCTATTTTGTAGAACCAAATTTGTTAGCTCCACAAAATGGCGGATCGTATGTTCCGCTGGTCGTATTTCAAGAGAAAATGTTATTTTAATCACTACTCACTAATTGCATAGGTGTTTTTGTGCACGAACAGCTCTTGACAAAGATTAGGAGTGATTCTTAACATCAAAACTTTGAGAGATTTGAAGGCAATGTGCCCCTTTAAAGCCGTACACATACTATGTGGTTAAACAGTTCTACAAAGCATGCAAACATGATTGGTTTAAAGTGATATAGTTGAGGTAGTCAGGAATAATTTTGACATAACTTATGCAAATTGTTGTTGTTACTTAAATCAAGAAAATGAGACTGGAGGAATATAATGCGTTTTGGAAACCACGTTCCCCCATGCCAGCTTCTTTATATGACTTATATTTTTATTGTAAGAGTGTTTATGAAGACTTGTACCTTAAATGTATTGTACACTTTTGGTAACAGCTCAAAATCAGTGTCCACATTTTGTGTGATTCAACATATGCATGAACAAACAAACCTGTGAAAGTTTGAGCTCAATTGGTCATCGAGGTCACGAGAAAATAGTGAAAAGAGACCTTATGTGTTTTCTGTTTTGTCAAACATCGAGTTTTTATCACGCGTGATAAAAAACTATTGTTTTACTAATTTCTCAGAAACGATAGCATTTTAGGCAGAAATATTTTAAGGAACCCTTTCTACCATTACTTACTTTAAATCATGTAAGTTTTGTGTGAATCTGTGAACATTTGTGTTTTTCGATCTTACCAATAGTGTACAGGGCCTTTAATTGTTGAGCTTCAATGTGGCAGACGAAGCCAAAGCTGGATCTAGTATTATGGAACGTGTTATTTTGAAGGATTTATTGAAAGTAAATAACTGATGTGTAGACTTCGAGACGTCAAAAACATTAGGCGTAGTATCTTGAGAGATAAAATAGTACATTAACTTAAAGGTAGTTTTATAACTCGTCTTCGGAGGTTTATTATCGTTATAGGGTCATCACAGCTACCGTTTTTAATTATCAAAAAATAAAATGACTTGTTTATTTCGGAACTCTCTTCAAATGACGTCAAATACCTTTCCTATCTCGTGCAACAACAACAAAATCACATGTTCCCAGCCAACTTTTCTAAAGTGTACGAAATTATAAAATGTTGATTATGACCCTGTTACCTTAAGAACTTATTTATGAATTTTATGTTTTTCGACTGTACAGAAGGCAAACCCCGTCCAGTTAAAGTATTAACAAAATAATAAAAGCAGCGAAATTGTATACGTTTATACTTTTTGGTGAAAAACAAAATGGTGTTATTATGATGATGCTACACGCTCAAGTGATATTACACAATACCTACCTGTGTATAAAATAAAAAGTAATACAACAGTACAACAGAAGTTCAGTCACCACTCACGACATAAATTACTCCCCATTTTATTAATGATTGTTTGAATCAGGATGTAATGTTTAAGTGCTTTATTCATATTGTTAATAAACCTTGATAAAATAACCTAATTATAAATGATGTAATTAGACTAATTGCTATAGACTCGTGCGGTTGTGTAGATAATTAAAAAATGTAAATAAAATTGCAATGATCGAATTTTCTGCTCTTGACTACGATTGTACTGTCCTACCCCCTCCCATAATTACATTAAGCATTGTGAAAAAAATGGGGAGTCACCCGTAGGTTCCGAAGCTTTGACATATTAATGGTAAGTGGAAAATAAAGTGTAGGCCACTTAAATACTGTACGATAGCAGTTTTTTCCAATGGTTGTAATATCTTGTTAAGTGCCTGAAAAATGCCCATACGTGTTTCACATGTGAATGGGCATACAGGCTTACACTGCAAATAATTTAAGTTTATTTGAACTATTAATTTTAAATTAATCACTCTTATAGTTCTTTTTTTTTAATGGACGGAAAAGGCAGGTAACCCTTTCCGTCCATTATTGTATGGAGTGATTGAAAAAAATAAAGTTTAGAACATCATTATATTAATGAACCAACTCAAATTATGTTCAGTATAAGCCCATTCACATGTTGGGACACTTTTGGGTAGTTTCATGTACTTAAAACAAAAATTGCAACCTTCGGAAAAACGTGACGTGCAAAGTAGTAGGGCTTACCCTTTATTGTGTTTCCATGTCAAAATATGACAATATTGAGAATTAGCGCCCTCTGGCAAAATCTTAATTAAACGTTAATCGATGATGCGACGCTGGAAAAAACTAACCATTAGGGGGGCCTACTGAGTATAATGCAATGTTTGCATGAACAAAACAAGCAAGACAAGTGGTCTTTGCCGGTTTTGTTTTATCAACGACTGTCGATTTAAAAAAACACCAAGGCTTTATGAGACTACCTTTAAGTTATATGCTTTTGGACGAAGTCCGCCCGGCTAAGTTCTGGCAAAGACAAGATGCCTCGGATCACCAACAGCCCAATACAGTAAGGAGTTACCGTATTGCCCACTCGTCCATGAATAGGATACAGAAAACGGCTAATGGGCAATGTAGAATTCAGATTAATTCACACAAGTGTAGAAATGGGGTTAACTCAACAATCTCCATCTCCCCGGACCACTCTGCAGGCCCTGTGGGTTCACGGCATGCAAGACCGCTCTGAGTATGGCCGCCAGGTTGCTCTGTAAAAAGCAGACCATCGTTGTTAACGGCGCTATGAAACAGAATGTATATGAGCCTAAGATTGAAAAATTGTAATAGAACGACTAGCCTTAGCCTGTATCATTGTATGACCATAGAGCAAGGCTTTATGTGCTGCTGACGAGGAGGGGTCACGGGTGGGGGAGGGGGAGGTAGGGGGTCCAAGGGGTCGGTGGTGGGTCTACTACGGCTTGATGTTACATTCGGTGTGTAGGTAGATTTGAGTATAGGCGGGAGGAACAACCACCTCTGAATTTTCAATTCAATTCTTATACAAAATAATCTCCACAGGCCATTAGTTTTATATTATGAGAAATTCGCTAACGGAAACAATTTAGGCCTATAGATGGCCTATACGGGCCATGGTAAAAAACGGCAAGCAGAACTTATGTTCTTCAAAATGTTTTCTTTTCATGACGTCGCCCATAATGGAACAATGGCGGTTATTGGAGAATGCTGAACAAACTCTATCAATGAGAAAAAATGTAAGCCTAAGAAATATGGTAATGATTTTCTTTAAGAATTTCCTTTTTGTTAATGACATTTTGCCTCTAGAAGCGTTTTAGTTTCAGAAAGGGTTGAAATTATTCAGACGTGCCGGGCTGAAGCTCCCTTGCAAAACCTTGAAATTTAACTGTCAAAGGCCACTTGGCCTCGGTATCCAACATACAGTAGCAGAGGCGCTAGCGGAGGTGGGGTTGCAAAATGCATTGTAATGATATGTAATGGATAATGGAAACGACGGGAAAAGAGAGAAGTTTTTTTTTATAAGCACACAGTTGTGCTTTGATGAACTTGTGGCGGAGCACAACTGGCTGTGACGCAAATTTATTCCGAAGATGATATTAATGGAATTATTATGGACTCATCTTGAAGAAAATGATGTCTGAAACAGTATAAAACACAAAACATGTTTTTCTGCATACACCCGCAGACCGAGCGCGCTCTCCCCGCACACAGCGAAAAATTGCCAGAACATAATAACAAACTTTGAGCAGCCGCTTGAGGGCGCAATTTGGTATCTGATAAAAACATAACTTCATCGAGCCTAAAAACTCAGTCAGCAGTAGTGTGACAAACAAATGAAAATATTAAGGTAAGTAAAACTAGTATTGTAACTAATGACAAGTTGTTTATTTTGGTTGTAAGATCAGTGGGCTATGTTCAAGCCTGTGCCAATTTGGAACCACATGAAAGTCAGCTTCAGTGTCACTGAATGATGTTGTGAATTGTGCTTGCTTTTTGGACAGGTATCAACAATACGTGTGATTGTGAGCATTCTTCACAGATTCACGCGGACCATACCTAGCGCCAGCGAAAAAGCGTTGATAAATGTTAGGTCCAGTAACTCGGACGGCAAGGAGCTGCCTAGGTAGTAGTACCACGTAACCTACAAAAGGCCTGGCTATAAATAATAACTATTTAGCCAGCGTCCAGAGAATGCATTGCCTTGTCATGCTTGTACTTGTTTATTATCCGTGTTGGCCGTGTCCACTCATCACATTCACACACTGTCCCTGTCGTGCTGTCACAGTGTCAGACGGTGACTGTTTTGTTGAACTTAAACTTTAAAGTGGGATACATGTTGGAAAGTGTGTGATGGCAGGCTGGGAATGGGAAGTTTTAGCAGAGTTGTTGAACTTAAAGTAAATTTGGAGGGATGAGGGAAATTATTGATAATTATATACTGCTGGAAACAATGCTGAATATATATGGCTGCCACTTTCATTTGTAAGCCTAAACATGCTCAGTTGTTTTTTTGTTTAGATGACTTAAATAACATGACCAACACTAACACTGTCACGAATGAGAGAGCATCTTGAAAGCTTGAATATTTGAAAGTGAAATCAAAGACCCATGTTTGTTTTTCTATAGGCTTGAATTTGCCATTGCTAGTAGGAGGTCAGTGTAGGCCTAGATGACCATTGTCCATGGGTCGTCAGCATCACAAAACTTTTGTTAGTCACAAGTGGCTTTGTTCATTTACCTTGTATTACAAAGCTTAATGTAATTATAAGACATGTTTTAGTTTGGTTCCCCTTTGTTATCGATGTACATGTAGTAATTGATATGTGATCAAATTGTGCATTACTCTTTTGAATCAGCTTTTAACGGTTTGGATTGTACGGTGTACATGTAGTTGGCACCATCTTTCCAACAAGTAGATTTTTCTTGGTTGTGGGAGTATCAATGTAAGTTTAACTTGGAATTGATTAACTGCTGTGTAGAAATTTAACAACTTTTAGTAGTTTGTCAAAAGTGCTGATTTGGTAGGCCTAATTTTTGTTGTTAACTCCCTTTGATCTGAGATTCACAAAACATAGATCTACGTATCAGACTAGGAACAATCTACATACATACCTACATGATATGTAGGCTTACTTGCTTTGTTTGTCAGATAGAGAAAAAGTGAATGCAATTTGTATTGTTATTACTTTTTACTGGGAATGTTTGGATTAAAAAAACCTTTTTTTCAACCATCAAAACTGACCTTTTTTCTGAACCATTTCCCCTTTTCACTGTTAGAGCATTTATCGGTGTTAGAATTTGTTATGACTTTCTCTACACTTCCCCATTGTAGACTGGTACCTGTAGTCTACACCTTCCCGTTGTGAAAATATCGAAAGTTTCATCTACTTACCTATATTTTTCCTCTGATTTTACAACACTGCTACAGGACATGTGACAAAGGTTTACTGTTGTTTCATCGTTGATGTTCTAGGAATCAGGACAAAAGAGGAGTAAACTTCAAGATCACATCACGCTGATGGATATGATGTCAAACATGATAAAGCAGAGGTAAATGTTAAACCTGATCAAACCACTTAATCAAAAGAGCATTGCAAGAGGTGTTGTTTTTTATCTTTGACAAAAATTCAGGTTACTTAAGTACCGTGCCATGGCCAGGCGGCTTTAGCGCATCGAATGCAACTTCTGGTGGTTAAGTCATCAGGGTACGGGTTCCAGTCCCGGTCATGACGCTTGTTTCCTTTTTAAAAAGCAAAATGCTGTACTATGATTGCTTCTCTTAGTTAGAGTGCCACGGCAGCCCAGGGATGTTTAACCCCCATAGAGCAGAGAAAGATAAAGCACATTGATACGTTAATTGTGAAATGCGCTATATAAGAACTAGTTATTAAATTACTTTATTTTATATTTAATTATATAGTCAAAAAAAGTGCTGGCTACTGATGAAAACATCAAACCAGTAACAATAATTTTTACAAAACCAGGAGCTATTGATGATTAGTTGCATGTTTTTTTCGGTATAAAGTAAGCCAAAGAACTTTAAAATAGTCTAACCAAAGCAGGTAAGAAATCGATGGAGACACATTTAAATGTTATTTACAAAATTTGACAAATTCAAACACTTCTTGCGTGTTTACTATAAAAAATAATGTATAAAAGGCGGCTATTTGGGAAAACGCTGGTCAATTTATTTTTATGTGGTTAGGATTATAAACAAGGCTGAGACAATCAAAGTATTGAGGTGCCATGAGAGCACCTCTTCTAGTAAACTGCCTAACGATCAAGACAATAGATTATGAACGATAAAGCGATGTTGTGTTCTTCATTTTCTAAATTTCAGGTACAAACGCTGGTGCCATCTTTGCAAAGTGAACATGAATGGTAACCACCTTTGAGTCTTGAAGTCATCATAAAGCAGATAGGTATGGCAGGGTACCAACCAACAGCCAGTACTCCCATCAAGAGAAAGTCTCCCCTCGGCAAATCTCTGCACAATTCATCCCTTCTGTCACGCTCCGGCCTAGATGACACCCTCCACAGCACCCAGAGTCTGAGCGGACGGGCCTCCATCATGACGTACAACAATACGCAGTATCCGTCTGCCACTGCTGCACTCACTGCTTACATAAGTGATTTTGAAATTGACAATCCACTGAGTCAGACTTACCACCGGACGGTGGAAGACCTCTTTACTCCAAGGTTAGTAGAGGTACTCGCCTCAGGAAGAATAACGTAACTGAAGTGTGATTGGATTAATGAGGGGTCATTCTTACAATATACATAATACCTTTCACCAGGACAGGGGTCTACCAACAGTCATTCTTTCCCAATAGCATTAGGATATGGAACAATCTCCCTGAAGGCCTAATCAACTGCGCATCTCTTGCTGGTTTTAAGCGGGGTGTACAGTCAGTCCAGCCTGAGTTTTTTTTAGCCGCACTCTATGTTCACCGTTCACCCACCTGCACTGTATATATCCACACCCTCGCTTGCACGCAGCAACCACAGTACGTAATACACCAGATGGTGGACTGTACTCTAATGGAAGAAGAAGAAGAAGGGTGTATGCAATTAATGTGCAAAATTGTTTCAAAGTTCAAAGAGAACTGAGCGTGAAAGTGTGATCGGTCTTCTGCCATTCATGTCATTATAGCAAGGTTGAATTCTGCATGGGAATGGGAAAACTTGTCTTTGGGGGTAATTCTAGCAACAAAAATAAAACATTAATGCTTCATTTTTGTTTTGAGGAGCCATTTTATTGCTTCCGACCTTCTGTTGCAGGGACATACAGGGACATACAGTAAAGTACTAAGTGTGCCTGGATGAAGGTCATAGAGCCTTAAAGGGTCCAATTTGGGGGAAAATCCACAAGACCGCAGGACTGAACTTTCACAGTTTTTACTAGAACATAATGATTTTTTTTCAAAAGACCAGAATCACAATGAGAATTTGTTTCTTTCTACACAGCTCATTTTAATAAACTGTTTTCATTCAAACAAGCACTAAGAGAAGATTTATGTCATTTTTCCAGTGAGTGTACTTTGCTACTCAACAGAATTGAAATATATTTATCAGACTAAAAGTCAACCTTTGAAAAACTTATACAGTGAGGTATTTTGATTCAAATGAAAAACACAAGACCGCTAGACTTGTCTGGTCAAGAGTTTATTGGCCTGACACTCAAATAATTGGCCTCGGGCCTGCGGTCCAGTGTTAATTTCGAGCCCTGGGGTGCCCTTCTGCCGGGCACTTGACGTATTAGTACTTGAAATCTGCCAGATGCCACCAGAATCCCAGAACAACCATGTACAAAAACACTCTGTACTCGGATCTTAGACAAATATTTCACAAACATATGAAGGTGTACATGTCCAAGTTTTATGTTTACTTGTGTGTACTGACTATACTACTAAGTGCAGTTTGGCGCGACGATGGTGTGTTGATAGCGTAAGTGGTGGAATGTTTGTCTGACAGCCGGGTATTTTGAGCAAAAGTGACGTCTTTAGTGCGGAGTGCTAATAATGGAGTGTGAAAGTTGAACACATTAAATTCTGGTGATAAATTTTCACGTATCAGTCCGTAGCTTCCACTCTCTTAAGCAGTCCTTTGTGGTCAGTGAAGACCATTTACTCAAACTTAACTTCCCCAGAATTAAATTGTGATTGACGAGTTACAAATCAGTAAGTATCCTTTACTCAGCATCATACATGTACATTGAGGGTAATAGACAGTGCAAGTCCAGTGCGTATTCAAACGTTTTTGGGATACACTTTGGTCCCACGTACATTGCGTTAGCACGTGACAGAAGCAGACTCTTTAACGGGTCCAAAGTTTTTTGATTTGATTTGAAATGGTTTATTCACAATTAAAAATGTATTCGCGGCCAGAGGCCGAATTAAAACATTAGAACATGTACACATTTAAAAACTATAAATACAAAAACAAGATTGAAATTAACAGAGAAAGCAAAGAATGTGCACGAGACTTGCACAGATTTTTGCAACTTGAAGCAGACCATGTACCTTTGCTTGTTGTTGCCGGGTGGCGTGTCGTGGCCAAGCTGTCTAGGGCATCGGACTCAAGTTCTGATGGCTGAGTAATGGGAGTATGAGTTTGAATCCTGATTTGACACTTGTGTCTTTGAGCAAGACACTTGACCAAAAGTTGCTTCTCTTCAATTAGGTGTACAAATGGGAACCTACGAGCGTATAGACGATATAGTATGTTGGATTAACGAAGTTTGCCTGAGGAACAGGGATAATAATGTTGTAAAGTGCCTTGATCTAGCTAATAGGATATGTGCGCTATATAAGAACCAAGTAATATTATTATTAAGAAAAACTATAGTAGTAAACTTATGGGTACAACCATGTATACAAATCTTTTGGTAGAAGCGTTGGCTCTGAGAAGAACTGGTGTGGTCTTGGCATTTCAAAAAGTATACTCTGATCGTCTTCAGGAGAAAGGTTTCTCCTGAAGACAAAAAGTTCAAAAAGTTGAGACCACACTGGTTCATCTCAAACCCAACACTTCTCCCAAAAGAGTTTTATACACGGTTGTACCCGCAAGTTTACTACTATAGATTTTTCTTATGATCCACATCATGCACAGCTTGAAACATCACTAACTGTTATTATTATTTTTACATAGGTCTGAATCAGTAATGTTTTACATTTTGTTTTGTATGCAGTGAATTACTGTGCAGTAAGTATCTGGAGCTTGTAATAAGTATTGTTTCCCATATTCATTCAGGTCAGTTATGCTGAGAACCGTTGACCGTAGCTTGGAAACAGGTGTACGGGACACCAGGGATGAATGGCGTCGGTACACGTCCAAGAAGCTCCTGGATGAATCGTTCAGTGAGATGGTTCAAGCCGACGTGGAAAGGGAGAAAGGTAAGTGTATAGACCCCGTGCAGACACGGAACGCACCTCCACAAAATGCACGTCCACCATTTCCACCAATTTGAAGGTTGATTCCTTCGTGTACATTTTGACTCCCAAAACGGGGGACAGGATAGGCACGTGTGAGTGCGCTGTGCGTCGTGCAAAGGGTCAAAAGGGCAATGTTGTCTAGTCGTTTCCTTGGTTAATTATGTAATTGACCTTTGGAATGTTGGTATTACATCGTAGGTGCCAGGCCGTTGTGGAAAGTTATCTTCATTCTAATTTTGATTTACTTGTTTGCAAAAAGCTAAGACGGCCAGTGTGAGATCCAGCTAATATCTGGACATTGATAACTTGAATGAAAGATTGTGATGGATTGGTTTTACCCGATTGGTTTTGCACCGATGTGTAGTAAGCACTGTAAACTCGGAGCTTTCCAAGTCCTGCAGGGTAAAACATTCTCAGACTACTCACTCGGATGGGATTTGAACCCACGATCCCCCCGCATTTTAGAGCAGATGTGTTCACCACTAGACGACAGTGGGTGCCTGGTGTTGAGAGGCCAGTTCTAATCCTGCAATTAAACTAAGTTGAATCTTTGCCTAGATGTGATATTCAACATCTTCTGCTAATGGATGAATTTGTGTTGTTTATATTTCACTCATTAGTTAACCCTCCTACTGTCTGACCATTCAATATATCATTCATTTGATTGATATATGCACTAGGCCAGCCTGCAATATGATATCATGTGATGAATGCATCTCCACAGTACAAAGAATCTGGGCTCAGATGTTAAACCACACACATTTGTAGTTGAATGGTTTTGAACGTTCGGTCAACTATTTACGGCAAATGTTATGAAAAGCAACATTTTTAATGATTAAGTTCCAATGTAAAGTTTTAAAGGGATAGAAATAGCTACAGTTAAAGTTCATGTGAAGATCTAAAAATCTATGATAATAATAACTAGTTTTTATTTAGCACTTTATCTACGGGCATCTCACTATTTATCTTTATTTATTTCGTGGCAGGTTTTTGAAGTTTTGAATTATGAGACCCATTCATTTAGCACCTTGTAAGGGTTTACAAGGTGTTGCGGCACATTCAGTAGCCACTGCCAGAAACACCAGGGCAAACCCTTTCTCTTAGCAATAAGTGTGACTGGGCTTCTATAAGTGCATTACACAACACACGCGCCCAACGGCTTTACTTCCCATCCAAAGAACAAAGCATTAATGGTGAAGTGTCTTGCTTAAGGACACAAGTGTCAAGACTGGGACTCGCGCTCTGCTGATGAGAAACACCAGAGCTTGCGTCCAGTGTGCTTAACTGCTCGGCCACGACAGGCCACAAATATGTTGATAAGAAGGCTTACAAAACGTCTTTTTTGTATTTATTTGTTATTGCAGCTGAGTCAATGATGGAGTCTTCTCGCCTTCTGACTGCAGACCTCTCACCTCTGCCCGGGAGTTCAGTCATTACGGAGGTGGAGAGTGGAGCAAGTCTCTCAACAGATCTTCTCCTTCGTGCACCACTTTATCCAACCCTTAACCAGCCACCATCTCGGAAGCCTGAAGGAGCCATTCCAGAATGGAATCCAAGAGAATCTAGCCGGGAGAAGGGTAGTTTCAGAAGAGAATTTGAGCAGAGGTTTGCAGGGTCTTCTCATGAAAATCAGAGAGTCAGAGGAAGAACTCAGGATAGCTCTATAAGTTCACGTGTAAGGGGGGAAGAAAGGGGTCCTGGGTTTGGTGTTAATATTTCTCCAGTGAAGAAGTCGGTCTCAGGTACCGTTGGTGATACCTTGAAAAGTGGACAATCACTGCCAAATCACATTCCTGGAAAAGCTGACAGGAGAGGATTTTCTACTTCCAATGTTGGTCCATCAAAGCTTGATATTCATAAAAGGAAAAGAAACTTGGGGAATGAAAATGTTGCCTCGGCGTACGCCTCTAAAACAGAGGGAGGGAGGCGGCCTCCTAGTTGGATTCAAGACTTGGATTTGACAGGTGCCAGCAGCCTCGTTTCTCAGGCTCGTCTTGGTGGCAGGGCTCCCCCAAGTTGGATCCAAGACTTGGATAAGTCGGGTCTGAGTGGTGTTGCTGGTGATACTGGCATCAGTGGCAGGGCACCTCCAAGCTGGGTGCAGGATCTCGATGTATCCGGGATCAGCAGTACAGTAAGATCCAAGTCCTTGATGCGGAGAGAAGGAGGAAGGCCACCTCCAAGCTGGATTCAGGAACTCAACTCAACCCTAACAAGTGAACAACAAAGTAACTTCAGAAGCTTGAAAAGTTTTGAAAAGACCCGTCCAGCTTCTCACACCTTAATGAGGACAAACTCAGCCGATGATCTCCTCAGTGAAGCTCATCGAGGAAAAGGAAAATCCTTGGAGTTTGGAACATATCCACGAGCAAAGAAAGCTTCAAGTTTCACCACAGATGATCTCCTAATGGCCTCTCCAACTGGTAAAGAATCTCACCTACCCAGTCACAACTCAAGAGGACAGTACTCATCACATGAGACAAACTCCAACAATATTCCATCTCAGTTTAATTTAGATGCTTATGCTTTAAACGGTACAGCGTTGATAGATGAACGCTTAGCTTCCAACTCAGTAAAGACTTCCAGGATCGGGAAAGACACAAGGTTTTTGAATCTTCAAACTGAGACATCTCAGAGAGGTAGTTTGAGGGGAACCCCTAACCTTAAACTGTCTTCCCTTAAAACGAGACATGCAGCATCATTAGCAAGTACACCCAGGCATTCTGTTGCCTTTGAGGTGACACCTGCCAGACGGTCTTTGAATGGATACTTTGTTGAGGGGGTCACAGGGTCATCGGGGTCACAGAGTAGTAGAAGAGGTCAGCTTTCTGATGCACGACAGACTAAGAGAACTCAGGTAGAAGGTAAGTCACATTTTGGCATTAGTGTAACATAGTGTACATCTATTGTCGCAAAAATTATAGTTAATGGCCTGATGTTTTGACCCTAGCAGAGTCTTTTCCCAGAGGCTAAATGACAACACAACACAACACGTAAACAGGTATACTAGTATAATAGAAGCAGTCAAGTGGAAAGAAATGAAAAGAGAGAGAGGCAGAAAGCACTCAGAAAAAGCAAGGGATGAACAATGAAGAAGGAGAAACAGGGGTGGGGGTAGAGGGAAGGGGCTGGTTTAACCATAGGAGGTTGGAAACACAAAAGACAAAATCAACACCAAATAAATGTTTTATTTTCAGCTGCATAAAAAGGAGGACGTTGTTTCAGCAAATGCTTGCTCCAAAGTTTCGATGAGTCTCACACAAAAATGCCAAGTCTACCTGAGCTCAACTCTTGTATTGTGTTTCTGAATTGGCCAGCAAAAGCACCACTCGTGATTCTTGAAAAGTTGTTATAAAAAAATACTCATCACTACAAAAATGCCCTTGTTATTTTGTCTCTTTTCTTCAGATGACCAGCAGAGAGAAGATGCTCTGCTCCTGAGAGCACAGAAGGTCCTTGATGATGCACGAGCATCCAAGAGCCAATCGAGCAACTCACATCGATATCCCGGCAACACAGATCACCATGACAACAGCCTGCTCACTGATGAGGTCCTAGATGGGGATCGATCTTGGGAGAAGAACTTGCCGTCACTGTGAGTATATGTTATGTCTTTAAAATGCCTGGTTTTTTGTTTTGGGGTTTTTCAATGAAAAGTCTTTTTGGCTGATTAATTGATGGTTCTCAGGGCCCAATATCTCTCATGAAACAAAAAGTAGTGCCAAACAATTTTAGATAGTAACCAGTTACGAGCAGTGTTCACTACACAGCATTTTGGTTGGCGCCCTGTAGGGTAGACTCTTCTGACCCTATCTCATAGACCTTTCTTTTATTTACGAACACTGACCACCATTTTGTATGGGCGGCCTCAAGTTTTGTTCAAATATTGGATGCATACAAGTACAATTTAGCAGAATATAATCACAAGGTGAAATCTGGACTAATCCATTTCATGAGGGGATTTCACAAGTGATTTCACAAGTGATTATCTGGTATTTTGTATAAATAAAATGTATCCTATATTTGTTTTATATACCTCACACATAGATCCTTGTCATTTGATATTGAAAAAAACAAAAACAAAAAAACATTATTGGTGAAATAGGGTAATTTGATAATTTTTTAATTTTTTGGCAGTGAAGGCTGTCAATACTTTATTAAGAATAATAAGTAGGGCATTTATTAGGTACCTCAAACATTGTATCTAAGCGCCTTACACTGTTACCTTATTACTACCACTGTCCACTGGGCCTTATGCATTCCTGAAACCATTGTAACTCCTTTGGAGTATGCAGCACCGGCAGCCAAATGGGCGCACAGGTTACTAATGATTCACATCAACAATCTCTACCCTTGCAGGTACCCATTTACTTCTGGGTGATGAGAAGCAATTAAAGTAAAAGTGTCTTGCCCCAAAACACAAGGGTCATGACCGGGATTCAAACCCACACTCTGATGACTCAGCCATCAGAACTTGAGTTTGATGCTCTAGACTGCATGGCCACGACATGCTTCTAAGTTTGGCGAAAGTCGTGGCTTTGACATTGCAAAAGAAAGGTCTATTCGTTTACTCATCAGCTTAATGGCTTGTCTTGGCTGAGCGGTTAAGAGCACTGGATTCAAGCTCTGGTGTTTCTGATCATGTGGGTTCGAGTCCCGGTCATGGCGAGTGTGCCCTATACAAGATGCTTTACCATAATTACTTTGTCCTTCAAATGGGACATTAAGCCGTAGGTCCCATTTGCTAGGATTGGTAGTGCACTTAAAAGAACCCAGAACACATACCATGGAATAATAGGGGTTAACCCCGGTGTTTCTGGTTCACATAGCAAGCACCCTTGGTTACAGGTTTCCTCAGGCTTGCGAGCTACAGTGATAAAGTTCACTTCCGAGGCATCCTTGGTTTCATTACCAGAAATCTAATAAAAACCCTAGCAATTTTGTTGTTTGCTGATTAATTCGGCCCAATTTTCAGAATGTGTGTTTATTGCCAGTACCAATTAAATCCGCTCTAATTATGTCGCATTGTATTGGTTGCAATACACCATGTGACCATAAAATATGACCTTCGTGGAAGTTCAAGTTGTGACTGTTAAGTCAGCTTTGAACTTTGCATGCCTTGACAGTGCACAGTCATTTTTTAAGCCTGTGTCACACAGGGCAATTTACAGGCAACCAGTCCCAGGAAATCTCCAACAGGAAAATAACATTCAGATGTCAATTTCCTCATCAATTTCTTGGGAAAAGTAAGATCGTAAAAGAAAAATATCTCATGTGCTACTGAAGTGTTCCTTTTGCATGCAGTGCAGTTGGTTCCCTCCAAGTTGCCTGTAAAAATTGCCCTGTGTGACAAGGCCTTATTAGAATTTTTGTTTACAGTTTCTATAAAAAAGTTGTCGGCCTAAAGGTATTATACAGGATTGGCAGACTGACAAACTCGCAGACAGTGTGCATGTTTGGAGTGATCAACCAAATGCATCAAATAACAAACCTGTGAAAATTAGATCTTAATCTGTTGTGTGAGCCAGGAGAAAAAAAAAACATGCACAATTTACAGCATGTGAACACATTGTCCTTATTTTTGGTTCTAGCAACCGAAATCAGCTGATTGCGATTTTCTTTTAGGTTTTCAGATACAGTTTTCTCAAATATGACTTCATTTCAAAGGGAAATATTTCACGAAACAATTGTTAACTTCATAATCAGTAAGCTTTCAGACTGAAATTAAACAATTCTGGTTTTTTTTAATCCTTACCAATCCTGTAGAATACCTTTAACATATTTAAAACAGGGCACTGCTATAGGGTTAATGACAAAAAGTCCTCGTCTTTAGGACCCATTTGTTTTGACCCACCCACCCACCCACCCCAAGTTTTGTTACATAATTGTAATCTATACCCTGAAGAACAAAGTAATGCCTCAAATGAACCAGATATTTAAAATTAAAGGTCTCCAACATCAGTAGTTTTTAATGGCTTTACCTGGCTTGAACAAACAGCTTTGTAGTTTAATCGGGAATGTCTTCTTCTTCTTCTTCATTTGTTAATATATATATATTTATATTTTGTTTTAAATAAAAACTGACTTTCGATTTTCAGTTATTTCTTTCGACCCACCCACCCACAATTTCGGAAAACATTTGTTAACATTGACTTTTCTGAATGGCCCCCTTATGTATGGAAACAGAATCACTTCCATTGTGCACAGCTGTCGCTCTCTTGAAAAAAAGTTGGAAGTAATGAAACTTTTGTGAGAGTGTTAATGTCAAGTTTTTGTTTTTAAACTGTTGATAGGTTAATAAAATGACAAATCTGTGAAATAGTTAGACACTGTGTCTGTCCACCCTGCACAGGTTGTCACAGTGCCGTTTGTTTGGCTCTCACCACAAATTCATCATACTGCCCTCTGTTGGTGTAATACTACTAGTCAAACAATTGTGTCCTTCCATGAATGTTAAATACTGCCCTCGCTAGATTAAAACCAAGGCAACACACACTTAGTGTATACAATGTTCCCTCAAATGTTATTTAATAACCCTCTAACTTCATTGCGGAACTCTGAAGGGATGCGCGGGACAGTTCTGATCTCCATAATGGGTGGATAATCATTATTTACCAGGTCATTTCACCTCCATCGGGGCTTGAATTTGGGACAAGATTCCACAAGACTGCAGGGCTTGTAGCTCAAAATGTTTACCCGACCAGAATTTATTTTATAAGACAAGAGTCTTAATGAGAAAGAGCTTTCTACAAAATTGAACGTGTAAACTTTTTTTTATTTGAACAAGCAATATGCAAAGATTTATCTCATTTGTCTTATAGGTAAATATTTTGATACTCAACGGAAATGTATTTACCCCCCCCCCTCCCAAAAAAGAGTTGCAAATCAACTCCACTCAAAACCACATTGAATGAACTGCTGCTGGAGTGTAAGTAATTGAATGCCATCCCTGGGCAAGCCATGAATGGAAATATTCAAGTTTCACACGCGTACCAGGTGGTCAGTAACACAACCAGCCATTCACTGGTATCCTGCTGTTTACCCTGGTGGATTTGTTATTCCAATGCCCCGCTCAGATGACATAATGGATCCGGGTACACCCTACTGTGACAATAACCCTTCTGGCATGGCGGTCAACATTGAGAATAAAAAGAAATGCCCTGCATTGCACTATCCTCGATTTAAAGGCACTGAACACGTTTGGAAATTGTCAAGACCAGTGTTCTCACTTGGTGTATCCCAACATATGCATAAAATAACAAGCCTGTGAAAACTTGGGCTCAATTGGTCATCGAACTTGCAAGAAAATGTTGAAAGAAAAAACACCCTTGTTGTACAAATGTGTGTGCTTTCAGATAGGAATAAAAACTTCTTGCAAGGAGTTTTGATTATTTTAGTGACAAATTACCTCTTTCTCAAAAACCAGGTTACTTCAAAGGGAGTCGTTTCCTACAATGTTTAATACTATCAACAGCTCTTCGTTGCTTGTTACCAAGTAAGTTTTTATGCTAATATTTGTTTTGAGTCATTACCAAACGTGTACGATACCTTTAAAGGAGACTAAACTGCCTATTTAGCCAGGGCACTTAGTGTGTTACCATGGGAACAATCACATGCCACCATAGTCATATTTCATGTTGCCATGGGGATGGTCATTATCACAATCAGATGATACTTTTTATATTTGGTAATTAATGCCTGTATGGAACGTTTTAAAGTGTGGAGGAGATTTTTTTTCAATTTTTTTAAAATTTAAAATGGAAAGTTCAGGGCTGATGCTTCGTATTTTAAAGGGCAGGGGCCAAATTTGATTTGTTTAGAGAGCTTAATTTTTTAAATACTCTCTTCAAATTTCATTCAAAAAATTGGCTGAAAAGAAAGGGAACTTTTTCTTTAAATTGTTTTGTAAATGAAAGAGTGCTTCAAAAGATAATGCTTAAAGGTATCGTACACATTTGGTAATGACTCAAAACAAATATTAGCATAAAAACTTACTTGGTAACAAGCAACGGAGAGCTGTTGATAGTATAAAACATTGTAGGAAACGACTCCCTCTGAAGTAAGGTAGTTTTTGAGAAAGAGGTAATTTCTCACTAAAATAATAAAAACTTCTTGCAAGAAGTTTTTATTCCTATCTGAAAGCACACAAATTTGTACAACAAGGGTGTTTTTTCTTTCATCATTTTCTTGCAACTTCGATGACCAATTGAGCCCAAATTTTCACAGGCTTGTTATTTTATGCATATGTTGGGATACACCAAGTGAGAACACTGGTCTTTGACAATTACCAAACGTGTCCAGTGCCTTTAAAAAACATAAAATGAATCAACTCAAATTATTTTCAGTGTACATGTAAGCCTGCATGTCCATTCACATGTTGCAACACTTTTATGGGGGTATCAGTTACTTGAAGAGAAAAATTACAACCATTGGAAAAAACTGCTAACGTGGCAAATGTAAAGTGGCACCCTTTATTCTGCTTCTTGCCATAAGTATAGCAAGTAACGTATTTTTGTGATTGTTGTTCATTTAATGTATTTATTGATTTATTTTTAAATTATGTTTGCATTGATGTTTTTTGTTGTATATCACTTTGACTCGACCTTGTAGTCTGAGTGGTACCCTTGCTTGTGTAGTTTTAAATATTTTGAAGGGGGGGGAGAAGAACAGTACCATTTGAGGTTTTGAATGAAGGCACAATTCACTCCAAAACAACTTCGTACGTGTACCTTTCATTTTACCTCCAAACACACCCCGTATCGTTTTCGCCTGGGTCACCGCAGAGTTATTCTCCCCTGCTGTCCCAGTCAAAGAACTGTTTGGATAAGTTGTAAATCTTCTCCATAATTTACGCAAATCTGGGGGTGGGTTCCAGGCCATTATTCTGCAGGTAGCCAGTGACCGCAAGGATATGACATACATTCAAACCTCGCACAATATTAAACCCAAATATTTGTCTAGACATCGTTTTGACGTACGTGTCTGGTTTTCGTGGAAAGCGGGAACAGTTTTTCTGCATCGCTGGAGGATTTTTATGGGTTTTTTTTTGAGAGAATTACCTGTCTGTTAAAATTTTGGGAAAATCTTCTGATAAGAATTAGGCTGCTGTCATCTCAGATTAGTGAACCTGTACAAGGTTGTTGACACCATGTGAGGAAAGGGCATCACATGCACGTGTGCTGAATTGGATGTTTCTAGTAGAAATTAGTAGGTTTTTTGGGGGAGTACAGGACTAAAAGTATAGTGTCAGATCTTTGAGATTTAAGTAGGATCAAGCTAGAGTGCTCATTTCACTTTATTACCTGTACTTGTACCTAGGCATTGTCCATCCACTGCAGTATTAAGAAGGATGTAGCCCTCTGTCAGACTGTTCCATATTATTGTCCTTTCTTTACGCCGTCCTGGGCTCGATTTCACAAAGCACTAAGATTCATCAAAGATGAGTTGACATTATCACCATAGTGATTTGTATTGTGACATCACACTTTGCTGAGCGATTAAGAATGATCTGCAGTTAAGATCAATCTTAACTCTTTGTGAAATCGGCCCCTGCTCCAGGTCTTCCCAGTGATCGTCACTATGTCATCCCTCCATCTTTTCTTTGGGCTGCCTCTGGATCTTTTCCCTCCTCTGGGTTGTCATTCTGTGGTTCTTATTGTCCATCTGTTGTCTGTCATCCTTACTACGTGTCCAGCCCATATCCGGTTCATTTTGTTGACATAGATTGTGATATCTGTCAGTTTTGTTTTGGCTCTAATTGTTTAGTGAGGTATCTGGTTTCTCAGTGTAATCCCTTTGATCTGGAAAGTCGAGTTAAGGAGCGAGAAAAGATGGTAGCATTGGTTGAAAGATCAGAGAAACAACTGGTAGATCACTCATAAAAACTGAACAAATTGGAAAGATTCAGCAGACTCAATAACGTCAGAATTATCGGTCTTCCCCAGGAAAACTAGCATCCCTAGCAATATCCTTTCCATTTCCCTCTGAGTGGTAGCCAATTTATTGTTTATATTCTTAGTTATTGCCCATTCACTTTACTATTGTTTTTCAATTGATGTAATGATTGCATTGGGCATAAAGAATATTATTTAGGTTGTTACCCTACACCATGTACAATGTGTGGTCAGCACTGTATACTTTTCTGCTTTCCTGAGTCCTTTGGAAAAATATCCACAGGCATAAATGTACCGTACTCTGATTCTCAGATGTCAAAACTCACTGTTAAAGGTATTATACAAGATGGGTAGAGCTGACAGAATAGTTGCAGACAGTGTTCATGTTTTGTGTGATCTACCATCTACATTACCTGTGAAAATTGTGGCTAAATCGGTTGTGTGAGTGAGGAGAAAATAGTGAAAAACCATGCACAATTTTCAGCATGTAAACACATTGTCCTATTTTTTGGTTGTAACAACCGAAATCAGCTGTTGCGTTTCCTTTAGGTTTTCAGATACATTTTTCTCAAATATGACTCCATTTCAGAGGGAAATATTTCACAGAAAAAAATTGTTCTAGTCTGAACTTCATAATCAGTAAGCTTTCAGACTAAAATTAAACAATGATGTTTTTTTATCTTTAGCAATTCTGTATAACCATTAAATGTAATCACCATTAGTTTTTGGCAGAGTATGCAATTCCTGTATTTTCAAAGTAGCCTACGTGTGCAATGTTGAATTGAATACCTGTATAAGTACACGTTACCAACACCGTGCAGGTATTTAGTTCAATGTAGGCTACTTTCAATGTCAATGAATTAAATTTAACAAAGCCCTGTTCAGCGCAACTTTTTTACAAACACCGCAGAACTTGGCAAACTTCCAAGTACCCTACGAAGCAGCATGGTTGTCACATAAACAGCCATTCAAAACAAGTCGCCCGCTGGCTGTTTACAGTTCTGTGCATTGAACCTCCCTTGCGAATGGGATTTCTTGAAGTAGTCCAATGACCCAAAGAAGAAAAGAACAAGAAGAAAAGAATAGAATACAATCCCCAAAGAAATTTTTGGTTGGAACATTTTGCATCGATTGAACACATATGACGATGAGGTGAAAGTTTTTGTCGGGAGTATTATGGAGTGTCCTAGATATCTTATATTTCAATTCCATTGAGACCAAAGTGAATGTGGTTTGGGATTGTATCTTTATATTTATAATTCTGTTCATGTATTGAATATGTTACCCTGTCCTCCACCATTCTCATTAATTTTTAGTGCATTTTGTGTTAGCTGCCAACCTGAAAATCCCATTAAAGGTACGTACACGTTTGGTAATGACTCAAAACAAATACTAGCATAAAATCTTACTTGGTAACAAGAAACGGAGAGCTGTTGATAGTATAAAACATTGTAGGAAACGACTCCCTCTGAAGTAAGGTAGTTTTTGAGAAAGAGGTAATTTCTCACTAAAATAATAAAAACTTCTTGCAAGAAGTTTTTATTCCTATCTGAAAGCACACAAATTTGTACAACAAGGGTGTTTTTTCTTTCATCATTTTCTTGCAACTTCGATGACCAATTGAGCCCATATTTTCACAGGCTTGTTATTTTATGCATATGTTGGGATACACCAAGTGAGAACACTGGTCTTTGACAATTACCAAACGTGTCCAGTGCCTTTAAGCATGCTTTAAGAGACTGCTACATGTATACCAACCCCACTAAATTTCCACCCAGAAATAATCAACCGAACTAACCTGTAAAACTTTCAATAAAGACAGGTCCTGTCAGGGTTTGCCTATAACTTTTACAGTGACCAGTGCTGTGTATTGAGAGAGTTGCGACAAGGAGGGACCGGTTTTCTTAGGTCACATGGTGGCCGACGCCCTTTTCGGTCCAAATGCAACACAACCCAATGGGCGGACTAGTCTGGCACCCTGTGTTCTCCCATGCGTTTTGTTGGACGTCAAATGGCTTCTAATCGCAAGTTGTCGCAACTCTTTCAATACGGCTGTGACATTGACTAGCCAGCGGGATCAGTGAGCTTGTCGTTTCAACTAGTCCCCCGGTTTTTTTATTCACTAGTCTATTTTCATTATGAAATAGGGATGTTAGCGCCATGAGCACTTTGTTGGATTTGTGCGCATTATTATTATTATTATTATTATTATTATTTTCCAAACTGAACTTTAACAAGCCAAGTGGACGACTTGGGAGAGTACTTGGACTGGTCTTTAGGGTGTTCTTCCTAGCATTTAAGTTGCCCAGCGGATCACTATAAAAATAGAAAAGCTCTGTTTTCTCATTATTATTTGGTGCTTTGTCTACAACTTAGCTCTGAGTTCATCAAATAATGTGGTTTACTCATTAAACAAAATTTCATTTCATGCATTTTCATGTTCAAATTTATCTGATTGTAAAAAACAAAACCCCCCAAAATGTTTATATGTAAGGACCCTTTGGATGTAAAATGTAAATTTACTAGTACACACAGTCTATTGCACACACAGTTGTGGTGACTTGCCATTGTTGTTCCATTATTCCCTTTTCTGAAGAATTCCCTGGTGGGGACCGACCAAGTTGAACAAAGAAAAATGTTTTGGGGACCTTTGTTCTATTGTGTAAAACTCCCCACAGCTGTGTGCATGTTACCGACACCACGCAGGTATTTAGTTCAATGTAGGCTACTTTCAATGTCATTGAATTAAATTTAGCATAGCCCTTCAGCCCAACTTTTTACAAGCGCTACAGAACTTGGCAAACTTCCAAGTATCCTTTAGCTATACTAAATTTAATTCACAAGCACTTGATGATAATCCAAAACAGTAGCTTTTGGTTATTTGCAGAAAATGTTCAGTTCTTTCAAAGCAAGTGCTTGAAGTAACCTTTAAGCTTTAGATAACTTTGTAAAATATAAAGTAATGAACTACAAGGGAAACTGACTGGGTAAATTTAAAAGAAATTCGGGTCAACAACTTTTTTGAACCCCAACTTATAAAAAAAAAAATCCAAGTCAGTTTCCCTTGTGGTTTATTACTCAATATTTGAAATAATTAGTCGCATTCCCTTAAGGTGATCCCTAATTTGCTGCCGCTTCCCAGGTTCGTATCGTAAACTTGGGTGTGATCTCTGGCTATATGGCAGTTACAGGTTGGATGGCTTCTGACTGTCCCCCCCCCCCCCCGAAAAAAAGATTTTAACAAAATAGGGATACCGCCAGAATTAGGTCTAGATAACTCAGTTGGTAGAGCGCCGGCACGTTAATCCGGAGGTAGCAGGTTCAAGTCCCGCTCTAGCCAATTTGTCTTTGTTCAACCTGAAACTTTATATATTCTAACGAGAAATAGCTGTTTTTTCAGTGGACTTATTCATCAGTCTCCTCATGATGACTAGAGCACACTAGTCGAAACATTGAGAATAAACCAATTGTTTTTCAGAGCCAACACTTGCACTTGAAGCATGCGAATAACATTAGTTTTGTCAAAAGACCAGGGCCCAGTTTACTTCTTCATTTCTTTCTTTATCATATTTTAAGTCTTATTATTAGTTGACCGTCGGATTGTATAATATCTGTTATCATTATTAAGCATTTTCGCATGCAATTAGTATAGTTTTGACCCAGTCGCAGTCTGGGTACTCCACTACAGGAGGGTTATACATGTATACCTCCTCTGGATGTTACATTTGTTCCTTAATTATTACACTTATTATTACAATTATAGCTGTTGTTATTTATTGTATTTTCAAGTTGTTGTGCAAATGGAACAAACAAACAAACAAACAAACGAACAAATTCCATACAAACGTTTTGCAGAAAGAACTGCAAATTTCTTTGCTCAGTTAAAAAAATGAGTAGGGCACCAGTCGCAACAGTGTAAACTCTATGGAATGTCGGCTGGTAATCTTTTTCTGCTAAGCAAGTTTTTGTGCTAATAAGCTTTATGAAATTGGGCCCTGGGCCCTATTTCACAGAGCTGTTTTTTAAGCAGCTTTATGAAATTCGGTACTTAATGCAGGTACTGGGTCCAATTTCATAGGGCTTCTTAATAAGCAGAAATATTGCTTAAACATTTTCTGCTAAGCAAAAATGAGCAGAATACTAGTCAAGGGTACATTGGTAAGCAGAATATTATTGTGCATAGCTACTTTTGTACTTTTAAGTGTACATTTGTATGAAATAACAAACCGCAAAAAGTTTAAGCTCAAACGGTCATCAGAGTCCAAAAAAGATTCAATGTTTTCACAAAATTAATTGTTTTACTCATTTCTCAAGAACTACATGTATAGCATTTCAAGCAAAACAAATTCAAGGGAGGTTTCCACCATGACCATCTTTATACCAAGTTGTGTGCAAATCTGTGACATTTATATTTTCAATCTTACCAATGTTGTGCACACCCCTCCAGATATTTTTTACATGGTGTCCTTGAAAGAATACTTCTTTGACTTTATCACCATGCAAAGCCTAAAATCATTATCCAGTTGACCAGAGAGAACCTTCCTTCTTTCCCTTTTCCATCCATACAGCAAACCACTTAAATCTGTCCAGGGTACCGAAGAGCATGTCGCTAATCAAGATATCGTTGCTAAGTTCTTGGATGATTGCCTGAGGTCCGTTGATGAGGTTAGTGGAGTTTTTATAAGCCTTTCTGAGATATGGTAGACACATTACTGTGGCACTATTTGGTGTCGGTAAATCTGTCTGTATACACCCAAACCAAACAGTGCACTCCTTTAGTGTCCACCATTACTCAAAAAGGCGAGAATGTCTTGAGAGGGGCAGTAAATCTGGTACCAAGTAGATTTGACAAAAGTGCCTCATCACAGCGCAAACAGATATAATGTTATTCAACCTGTCCTCCCCAGGGGCCAATTTCATAGAGCTGCTTAAGCAAAAAATATTGCTTTACAATTTGCTGCTTAGCGAATATGAGCAGGATACCAGTCACAAATTGTACATAAGACATTGTATTTTGGCTGATAACCTTAGTCTAGTAAGCATAATTTTGTGGTACTTGGCTACTTTTTGTGCTTAAGCAGCTCTATGAAAGCATAATTTAGTAAGCATAATTTTGTTGTACTTGGCTACTTTTTGTGCTTAAGCAGCTCTATGAAATTGGGCCAAGGACAGCAGCAGTACTTTGAAGAGAGTAAACCATCCAAGATTAAAGGCAGGGTGTACCTTTGGTAATTACTCTAGAAATTAATGACCATGAAAACTTACCTGGTAGAGCACTGGAGAGCTGTTGATAGTATTAAACATTGTTAGAAACACCCCCCTTTGAGGTAATGTAGTTTTAGAGAAAGAAGTAATTTGTCACCCACAAATTTGAATCGGGGAAAGGCCTCAGGCATGAAGCCTTTCTCAGGGTTCTAAAAATACACAATTCTATGCGACAAGGGTGTTTTTTCTTTCATTATTTTCTTGCAACTTTAATGACCAATTGAGCCCAATTTTTTACAGGTTTATATTAATTTATGCATATGTTGGGTTATACACCAACCAAGTGTGGATACTGGTCTTTGACAACTACCAAAAGTATACCCTGTCTTTAACGATGGTTTGAATACATGCCTAGTGTTGTTATCTGTATCTGCATGTACAGCTTAAATCTCGCGTGGATCCATTAATTTTAATTTGATCAGATGCATCTTTTTTATTAGATGTGTCTGAAAAGAAGGGGGAAAATTCATTTTTCTTTACAGTAATTCAAAGTGTTGCTGTCAAATAAAAGGTTTTATGAGAATATCACCCTTTAAAATTTGAATTTCCATTGGATACTTAAATCTGGCTTTGAGCTGTCTTCTTTTATTTTTATTAAAAGAAATAGTTTTGTGATTCTGTAAACAAATATTGCACAGCACCAAATCGAAGAAGGAAGTACCTGAATATGTACATTTAAGTGCCCTTGGGAAATGTGTCTAATAGACCTTATGCACATGATGTCATAACAGTAGGGCGCCCTCGCCTAGAGGTCAAAAGGAGGTTGTTCATTGGCCAAACCTGTGCGCCGCGCGTACAAATCTGTGCGTTTCGATTGTTTCGTCATCGTTTTACCTCTAAGATGGCTGCTGGATGACGTCAATGCATAAGGTCTATAAGATATGTAAGTATATGGGATTTGAGGCATTGCATGGTGAGGTATCAATGTATATTCGGTTTGTACATCTACTATGTAAGCATATGGATATCTCTAAGGCCTGCGGAAAAACCATTGTTATGTTGGCGTAACCCGACCGACCCTAAAAATACCACCTACCCTGGATATATATTTTTTTTCATGGGAAGAAATTTAATAATTAAAGTCTATAGAAATAAGTTATAGATACGTTTGAAACCATTTCTGACCATTTCTCTTCAATTGTATGGCAATAATAGCGTCCATGGAACTATGGAGTGCACAATGTTTTGCACAACATGCTGGCCGATACTTTAGTACAATGTACATTCTCATTCAACCAGACTCCCACTATACTGTGCTGTGCTACACAATGGTGAATACAAAGGCTGCTTCCTTTGAAGTCTGGTTCAGCGAGGCTATATTGAAAAAACCTGGTAGCCTCGTCTAAGATTGTTGCACGGCGTGGACTGCTACATAGACCCTATGATATTAAAAATACTTGGCTATGGTGTTTAAAAAATAATTCATTAAAATATAAATATTAAATTAGTGTTCCAATATTTTACACAATAACAGTTGATATATATATATAAATTCCAAAAAGTGTAATCTATTCTGTGACCCCGGCAGCCCGGCGCCGAACCGCCATCGAATCATGGCGCACAATATCAAAACATACAGCATTTCCATCAAGGGAAAATGTGGATGTACGGCCGTTTTCGACAAAAAACAAGAAACTACGGCGGTCAGGATAGGCGTGTGTAAGTGCGCAGCGCATTGTGCAATGGGTCAATAAGCTTAAATAATGAATTTAGGTATTTGAAATACATTCACACACTTGGAAGAAAAGCTGGCTTGAAAGTAAACATCCATAAAACATTTCTCGTACAAGTCTCGTACAAATTCAAACATTTTTGGGAACGGTTTGGTCCTTATATAGGTACATTGCTTTAAGTGCCAAAATATCATTGATATTTAACGTGATATTTGTACACCTCTTTCAAAAATGTTGTCATGTTAATAAGAAACATTGCGCTAAGTTTACATTCGTATTTTGGCTGGTAACGTTATTCTGATCATCATAATTTGGTTGTGCTGAGCTACTTTTTGTGCTTATAGGTAGGGTCATAGACTGTTTTTTGTCAACAAAGATACAATAAAAGTCACCTGTGAAAGTTTCAGCTGAATACAGTGTCTTCTTGTTTAGAAAAAAGCAAAATACTGTCACAATATTTTCATAAACATCAAATCCATCCGTGTTTAGCGAAGTATTAGCAAGTAACAACCGCATCTCTGACCTCAGCATTTACAGACACCGCGGAAATTTGAATTTTCAGTCAATCCTCAATCTCAGATTCAACTGTTTTTGGATGAAAAATTATCCAACCATATTGCTTTGAAGGGAATCCTTTATCAAAAGAGTTTATACTATCAAGCTTTAGTGCTTCTTACCAAGTAAGTTTTTATGGCCATTAATTTTTGGAGTGTTTGCGAATCTATGACCCTACCTCTAAGCGTCCCTATGACATTGGTTCCAGCAGAACCAGAAACTGACTGGTGGACTGCAACCAGGTCCTGTGGAAGCTTTGAAGAACATGCTGTTCACCTTGCAAGGGATGGCCCCGAATTCCCAGGCAACATCGCCCGCCAAAGATGCTCAAGGGCCTACCAATGAGGCGGGAGAGGTTGTCTCATCAATCCGATCGTCCCCAACTTGGTCACCACAGTCTGGGTCAAAGGTCAGTTTTCATTAGTATCATCGGGGTTCAATTTTGTAATTAGGGGTAAACAGTTTACGGAGCAGGTCTTCACTGTGTGGTAATTAAATGACTGGGTTGTTGCTGGCCGATGTTAATGGACCGAGCTGAATGTAATGGACCGAGCTGAAGGCGAGGTCCATTAACAGTGGCCAGCTATCAACCAAGGTCATTACCACGCAGTGAGGACCAGCTCCTCAAACTGTGATTGTCATTAATAAATACCTTTGATGAAGAAACAGTAAAAATCGTCAGAATTTGCGACTTTTCTTTTGCTGATATTTGTAGATTTGTTCTATTCATGTTGAAGGGCCATGTTTTTGGTTCTTCAATTGTTTTATTGGACCTAATCTCTAACATATATCTAACTATTAATGCATATTTGCAAGAACCAGTTTATGAGCTTTGAAAATGGACATCACCATAAAACGTAATACTTTGGTTTGTGTTTGGCTTTACGCTTTGCATTATGTCTGTTTCATACGCGTACCAGCTACCTTAAGATGATATTATTGTCTACGCGTTCATGCGTTGGCGTGGTATGTGCATGCATGCGGCACTGAATTTGCTCTGTACATACTCAATCAAAATGGATGTAAAATATTGCTGAACTTGTGATAATATGCAATACAAATTTTTTCCTAGTACCTCAAGAATGTTAATCAAGACAAGATCTACTGTGTCACTACAATTGTCATTTTCTGGTCATAGCCATTTTAAAATTAAATTTGCTCCCTCAACAGCGCCCCCCCCACCTACCCTTAGACCCCCCCCCCCCAACCTGTCAGTCTAGCATTTCAAAACACATGCAGGCCTCATTCATTGTAAACATCTTCGCTGTTATACATTTCAGTTCTCACAATCACTGAAAAAGTTTTTTTGCCGCCGCAGTGGAGCGCATTTGTCATTAGATTTATTTTCATTATTTTCCATTTCAAAATTAGGTCTGATTTATTCGTGTTATTTCATGTCTTTGACCGTTTATTCACCTCTATGTTGCGCAAGCCTTTTTGTCTTGTCACAAGAAGAAAGAGTTGTATAGAACAATATTTCATCGTATCCCAGGACCCAAACATTGAATTCCTAAACCCACATTTAACTCTCCTGAGAGGGAATCACAGGAGGGTTTTATGATCCTGAAACATTCCGAACAAAACTTCAAAACAAACTCCGTCATCCCAGGAGAGAGATCGAGACACATTATCTGGATCCTTAAAAAAATCCTGTTCAATATATTTCTCTGTCAGATTGAAAGAAGAAACAAATACAATGTGGCTCGAACAATTTATGGGTACAGACTTGATCTCAGCTAGATGGCATCGAAACAAATTAGGTACTTGGAGTTTTACTATGCGGTTTTGGTCTTGATGGGGGCTTCGAACGTGTTTGAAGGGAACTTATCAAGGCACTTCAGTGGACGTGTACTTTTTGGTTTGGGGCTGACTTGAAATGGATTGCATAGAGCTGCTTAAGCAGAAAATATTGCTTAACAATTATCTGTTGAGCATCAATGAGCATGATACCAGTCACAAATGGTGCATGTGAAATGGTATTTGGTAAGCATAATTTTAATGTGCTTAGCTACTTTTTGTGCTTAAGCAGCTCTATGAAATTGGCCCGATGCTTACAGGTGACCTCAATCCTCCACTATCCTCCACTCCTGTGTCACTTGACTTCACACCAACATGTTTGGATTTCGATAACATTGGAATGCCTGACCCAGTGACATTGATAAGCGATTTCTATGTGGGCATACAGCCCTCAGTCCTTCTGAATCCTTCATTTTGGCAAAGAGGACATAGAAGGATTTAGGTTATGATGAGTCTTTTTGAGAGTAGCGTAAATTTACACCATGTTCTCTTCGGTTGATACTTGTATTTTGATTTGTTTAAATATTTGTTTTCTTGTTACTTTTGATTGTGGGGCAGCTTGGAGTGTGTTGGAAGATACTTCAAGGTCTTTGAAACTTGTGAGAGTGTACAATTTATGCACATACATTTATACATCATGTTGGTTTCTTGTTTCATTTTTGATTGTGGGGTTGCTTTAGAATGTGTTGAAATTAGATACATCGAGCCTTGTACAGTGTACATAATATTTGTTCTTGTTACTTTTGATTGTGGGGTAGCTTGGCAGGTTTTGGAAAGTACTACAAAGTATCTGAGTGTGTACAATGTGTTTACATACATGTATATACATCAGGTTGTTTTCTTGATACTTTTATTTTTGGAGTAGCTTAGAATATGTTGGAAAAAATTGGTTCTTTGTGTACAAAAAAGCGGACTGTGTTCCGTCATGAAATTACACAAAAACCACACAATTTCAAGGGATATATACATGTATGTTAATTGTTATATTTTTCTCTTGAAATATCTTTCCAACCATATTCATCTCAAAACAAATGCTTTTTATTGCCCAAAGCGACCAATTCAAAGGCAACGTGCCCCTTAGTTTGAAGGGGCTTTTGAAGCCAGAAGGGCATTATATTCCAAAAACTTGTAGTGATCATGGAGTGATGAATTAGACTGCCTCGAGAAACTACTAGTTACAGATGACGCAGGTAGGGAAGGCTAGTAATGTCCCAGTTTCAAGCCCCATGTGAACGGTAGGATGGGAAACCATGTACACAAATAATAGTGAAATGTACAAAAAGTACTTCATTAAAAAGTGATTGCAAAGCCACACCTTATCTTTGTGCACCATAAAATATGTCTGCTGCCACCAATTGGCCATCTTGGACAAGGTTGGGATAAAGTCTTTCCAATTTTTTGATAAGTAGGTAGAGTTGGTTAAAAAATTGGAACAATTTCAACTTCCTGTATTTTAAAAGGTTATTCTGTTGTTATTGTTTCAGGGTTTTTTTTTTCCCCAGAAGAGCCTGTGGAATGTGCTGGTACTTAAAGGGACATAATTGTTAGGAAATGAATATGGTTGTTATGAAATGAATATATGGTTGGAAAGATGTAAAAATAGAATATAATGATTCACACACTGGTAAATATCTCTCGAATTTGTGTGGTTTTCCTTTTTTTCCCTGAACTAACACGGTCCATCATTTTGTGGAGTCAAAAAATTTGGTTCTACAAAATGGCAGACCGTGTTAGTTTACGAAGTAAAATAGGAAAACCAAATATTTTCAAGGGATACTTGTGTGAATCATTATATTCTACTTTTAAAACATCCTTCCAAACATATTAATTTCCTAACAAATGCTTTTTGTGGCCCAAAGCGCCCAATCTAAAGGCAATGTGTCCCTCTAACTTAAGCTTCATTGTTAATGATCATGTACCAAACAAACAGCACAAACCACTCAGTCATAATTTTGTTTATTTCAAGGTCTGTACTTAAAAGCACTGGACACGTTTGTTAATAGTCAAAAACCAGTATTCTCACTTGGTGTTCAAACGTATGCATAAAATAACAAGCCTGTAATTTGGGCTCAATTGGTCATCGAAGTTGCAAGAAAATGATGTAAGAAAAAACACCCTTGTTGTACAAATTTGTGTGTTTTCAGATGCCTGAAAGGCTTCAGGCCAGAAGTCTTTTAATATTTTAGTGAGAAATTACCTCTTTCTCAAAAACTATGTTACTTCAGAGGGAGTCGTTTCTCACAATGTTTTATACTATCAACAGCTCTCCATTGCTCATTACCAAGTAAATTTTTATGCTAATATATATTTTGAGTAATTACCAAACGTGTCTAGTGCCATTAACCACTAAATGCCCCCATAAATCCTGTCAAATGTGTACAGCATTTTTGCTCATGCCCAGAGGCTGAATTTAATTTGAATTACGATATTAAAAAATAAATGTAAACATTTAAATTAAAGGCAGAACGCCAAGTAAAAAACCTCCTCCAACTCTAAATACACTTATTAAAATAAATTTACAAAAAACACAAAAAAGAGAATACACAGAAATTATGACAATAAAAGGACGGAAGGCAAGTGCAAGAAAATGGACCAGCCAAAAGTGATACTAAGAAAAACAAAAAATAATGTACATATTACACAAGTGTATGATGCCTCATAAGTGAACTTAATCACTGTAGGTTACATGCCTAGACTACATGCTTGCTTTGTAAACCAGAAGCACCAGGGTTAACCCCTACTGTTACGATAAGTGTTCTGGGTTCTTTTACGTGCACTACCAATTCTAGTACATGGGACCTATTGCTTAATGTCCCATCCGAAGGACAAAGTAGTTATGGTAATGTATCTTGCTCAAGGACAAAAGTGCCATGACCGGGATTCGAACCCACGCTCTGCTAATCAGAAACACCAGAGCTTCTGAGACAGATGCTCTCAACCACTTGTATATTCAGTAAATGCCAAGCTGGCAACAGCTAATCTCTCTCACACAAACATAGTCTATCTTCTGTGAATATGGATTGCACAAATTAATACAATGCTTTATTCTAGTCTGTGTGGCATCAGGGGTTAGCTTAGACTAAAAATAGGAACACCTAGAAAGTTTTAAGGATTAGTTGGATGGTGTGGAAATTGAAAACTAAATAATGGAAATGGGTTGAATGCTTCCGCAGCGGAACCAACGATTTTCATTTAATCAGATAAATTCAGCTCTCTTCCCTTTAAACGAGTGTTCTTTCATACCCCCTGAGTTGTTAAAGCCATGTGTTTTTGTGACTTCTGCCATTTATTGTTATGCTCCGTGACCTGGTGTCAAGTCCCATAAAAGCAGGTTATTAACCTGTGGATTGTTGTTACTACTTTATTTCTTTTCCAGGCATGCCTTTATAGTTGAATTTAAATCTGACATTTCCCTGTACTCGCAGAACCACAGCTTTGCAAATAACTTTGCCAGATTTGTTTTTGATTTATTTGGGGGAAGTGTTACAACTTTCAAAATCTTTCAAAATTAGGGAAAAATTTAAATTTTCATGTTCAGAGAAGGTACACCATTGCTTTGGGAAATAAATAAACTAATTCCCTTCTAGTTTTCCATCAGCACGCCATCAATCAGCACACCATCAAACAAAGTGGTGTGAAAATACCTTCAAACACAGCTGGTCAAGTTTTGGAGAAGAAGAAAACAGGTTAATGTTTTGTTGTGGTTTTTGTGCATTGTCCATGTCTGGCTGATCATATGATGATTTCTGGGGTCCTCATCAAATGTTATTGCCTCAACTTGGACAGTTGTTTGTTGTTTGTTGAAATTTTCTTCCCAACGAGGGAACTCGGCAAAGCTCCTACAAGGGGGATATAAACACCAAGCTGGCAACAGCCAGTCTCTCTCATGCACAAACATTGGTTTAACAGCTATGATTATGAATTGTACAAATCAATAAATTGTGATTCAGTAACTAGACGACAACACTGCTTGTAGTCATTGTGAAATCGGTGGTTAGCTTGGCCGGATTCGAACCAACAACCTTGTGATTCACGTCCTGCAGTCTAACCACGGTGGCAACAGGATTGGCGACTTTTGTGTTGTATTAAGTTCTTATGGTTGTATTAAAACCTATACTTGGCAAATGTAAGTCTATGTGTCGTAAAAACATTAGAAGAGTATTTGAGACGAACTAAACTTCTAACAGTGTGCCAGACAGGAAACAATTCTTTGAAGGTTTTGTTTTTGGCGTGTCGTGGCCGAGCGGTTTAGTGCATCGGACTCAAGTTCTGGTGGCTGAGTCATCAGGGTGTGGGTTCGAATCCCGGTCATGACACTTGTGTCCTTGAGCAAGACACTTTCTTCACCCAGGGGTAACTGGGTACCTGTGAGGGCAGAGACGGTTTCTTGTGATTGGTTTAGCTTGGTGTGCTACATACTTGGCTGCACAGGCTGTATAGTGTTTGCTTCTCAGGGAGCTGAGATGGTTTAAAAGGAATGACATAAAATAGCTTAGTGACCAGGGGTAATAATGTTTGAAGCGTAGTGATCATTCTTTGGAAGTGCACTTTATTAGAGCAGATATTGGTGGGTTTTTTTAAAACTCTAAAATCAGTTAGCTTTCGGATTGAAATGAATCTGTTTTCGTTTTGATAATTACCAACCCTGTCACTGCTCCTAATTTAAGCTTGCGTTCTGAATATAATAAAAAATTATTCAAACTTCTGAAAGACATTGTTAGCACTCTACTAGCACACCCACCCATCCTTATGAGGGTTAATAGGAAACCAGGTCACCTACTTACACCCCTCTCTGGGGAGTAGGGTGAAGACAGCCACAGTTGAGTCATGAACCAGGGTCACATTTGGTAGTGATCCGCTTGGATCATGGATGGAAAGATCTCCTTCAAGGGTTGAGGAGTGTGGATAATACAGACCACCTATCCGTCAACAGTGGGTGCAGTAAGGGTTGCTGTTAGTGAAACTGATGATGGAGATCTGGATAATGAGGTTGGGGGTATCATGGTTGGGTCAGGATACCCAGTTTGTTTGGGGTCAGTTATGGCTTGTAACACCAACTGAGCCTGAACCTATAAATATACAGTTAATTAGCAGGTGGCTACACCTGTATCATGCACATGTACATGTATGTACTTCTCTTTATTTTGAGAAAATAGAATTGGCTGTTGCAAACTGCTTACCTACCAAAAGGACCTTGGTATGCAAAAAATAGTTAATGGCCTGATGTTTTGACACTAGCAGAGTCTTTCTTGAAGCTAAATGACAACACAACACACATGAACAGGTATTATCAGTGCAACGTAAGCAGTCAATGGAAATACATGAATTGAGAGAGAGAGAGAGGCAGAGAGCACACAGAAAAGGGGAGTGGTAAACAATGATCATAAGGAGACAAGGGGGGGTGGGTTGGAGGGAAGGGCTGGTGTGACCACAAGAAGTTGGAAACACAAGGACAAGATCAAAGGTGGGAAGAGGGAGAAAAAGTAATTAATTAGTGAATGAGGCAGGCTAAAAAGGGGGGATATCTGTGGGTAGAAGGAGAAGGCAAAGACAAAAGGGTAATACCATTACTGTACTTTGCATGGTACATGTAGCCTACACTGCACAGTGTTTGGTAAGAACATGCACATTTAATAGATATTAACTTTGCATCAGGGATAAATAATATAATTTGTTTTTACCCTTCCACCGATGTGTATTAAGCACTGTATAGGCTACTCAGTGCTATCCCACCGGAGTGATTTGCCTGCGGATTTTTTTCACAGAACTCGGATATTACTGAGTATACAGTGCTTAATACACATTGGTGGAAGGGTAAAAACAAATTACTTGTATAACATGCACATTAGTGGTACATATTCCTTCCTCCATGGTACATTAATAACTTGGGTTTAAAGTAAACCCTTGTCATAAATGTTTTTCCATCAGCACATAAATTTTTTAGCATGCATTGTAACTTAAAGGGCTTTCACCGGAGGCATCTAGCATAAAAGTCTCCCAAATGGCCCATCGGAATGTCTCAACTTTGTCAGAGTGTGATTCAAGACTTGTGATTTGTAACCTCGGACTCGTTTTGAGTCACGTTGACAAAAGACTTGGACTAGTGAACTAGTGAGTGTCATTTTTTGCCAACAATAGTTTTTATGAAAATACATAGTTCGGATCCTTATTTTGTTAACGTAATGGGCGATGGGAAAAATATACGGCGCCACAGTATGCACAAATACAAGTTCATTACAAAGCATTAAACATGGGACACTTTTGTTGTTGTTTCAATTAAAGTCTTGATCAGGTCAGTAATCAGAAGAGTTCCAGATCATGTAATGATTTAATAAAGTAATAAACCACAATGTAACTGACTCGGTAAATTTTATATACCGGTAATTTTGGGTTGAACAAAGAAAAAACTGACTAGAGCCGGACTTGAACCTGTGACCTCCGGATTAACATGCCGGTGCTCTACCAACTGAGCTATCTAGCCCTAATGATGGCGGTCTCCCTATTTTGTCAATGTCTTTTTTCGGGGGTGGGGGGGGGGGGTGCCAGGCAGAAGCCATACAACCTGTAACTGCGGTATAACCAGGTATCACACCCATGGGAGACCACCAATATTTGGACTTAATAGCTCGGTTGGTAGAGCACCGACACGTTAATCCGGAGGTTTCTGGTTCAAGTCCCGCTCTAAGGTAAAGCAATTTTTCTTTGTTTACCCAAAATGATTTAATAAAGTGTAAAGTGATTTGTGACTCGTACTTGGACTGGGACTTGACCTCAGGATGACTACAACTCTCAGATTCTATGAAACTCAGATTCTACCCCCACCCTCCTCCCACTCTATGAGTCATGCCTGCTGGTGGGGCCCCCCTTCCTCCTGGCACCTGAGTGAGTAGTACATGTACATGTACATGTACATTGTACCTGTGTTCTTGTGCATGTACACTTTATTATCAATGTATTTACCCCTGCTCATTAGATATGCAGAGTTCCACCCAAAGTGGGTGGAGCTTTTTGTATTATTCATAAGGTGGTGGTGGCCAGACCAGGTTACTTCCACCAAACGTAAATACCAAGTCATAATGTTGATTTGAATATGAATGGGAACTGCTGATGCAAAAGGGGTATTGTTAACTGCCAGAGAGGGAACAAAACAAAATAATTCCTGTTTGAATTTACTTTCATAACCACTGCTTCTAGAAGAATGTCTAAATTTAGAGCAAATAGCTGGTGTTATGTATTCACAAGGAAATACCACAGGATGTTTAAGAGTCTGTTTTCAAAGTAATTTAATAATGGCTACAAGATTACCTAGGAATTAGGCCAAGTAAAAGAAATACACCCGGTGATCATCATGGGGTTTTTTTCAAAAAGAGGAGGATGGTCGAGGGCCTTTCTATTTTATATTTGGTATATTTCTTTTCAAGGAGGAAAGAGCCAGAGTAAAATAATTGTGACTTTGTAAGACTTAGAAGTCTAAAATATGGGTAAATTAAATCAATTGTTTAAAGAATGGTGCCAAGATTGGTGACTTTGTAAGACTTAGAAGTCTAAAATATGGGTAAATTAAATCAATTGTTGAAAGAATGGTGCCAAGATGAAGCGAAAACTTTACATGAAAACAATGGTTGTATTTGGGGCAAAAAGAAAAAATAGAAGAGAAAGAAAGAAAATGGCTTCAAAGGATGAGGGTGGTAACGATCAATTGGTGTTTTCTATTAACTGGCCTTATATGAACTGATAAAACGAGAAGCAAATTATTAATTTATTGCAGGCATGTGATTAGTCAGGGTTTTTTCCTGATTTCAAGATTTTTTCAGATTTTCTTGAAAGAGGCAAACTTAATGTCGTTTACAGAGATGAAAAGACTTGCCTTTGTTATGACCAGACCTTCAGATATCTATTTGAAATGATGTATGAGTCTGTAAACCTCTAACATGTTACTATCTATACATTCAGGGAGATCCATTTCCACACCAAGAGGAAGGTGTAGTCCAGTTTTCAGGATTTTTCATTTTGAGAATTATAATTTTGAAAATATATTAGCTTTTGCAAACTTCTTACCACCCAAAAGGACCTATGGTATAAATGCGAAAAATAGTTAATGGCTTAACAAAGTCTTTTTCGATTTTTCATTTTCATACAATCTCATCCCTGTTATTGATGAAGTTCAAATGGACTTGAGTTTTTAAAAAAGCTAATACAAATAATTGATACAAGTACAAGGTGGGTGGAATACATATAAACCCTAATGAAATGAGAACAATAAATGTTTAGTTTGTTGAATCATGGAGGGAGAAATGGTTGAAGTTTGAGTCATGCTGTAGGAATGATGTCAGATGAGGAGATTATTGTCCATGTTTCTTTTGCTTTTGGGTTTGCAAAACAAAAAAGGAGAGAAAAAAACAACAACTTATGTTTTAGAGGTTTTTTTTTCTCTGAATGATTCATTCTAAGAGTGGTTTAAAATGAAGCCCTTTGTATCCCAAGGTTTCCAATTCCATGGCAGGTGCCATGATTTTGGGGGTCTGTGTATTACAACAATGACATCAGTCAAAAGCTGGGCCATTGAAAAAAGCTTGTATTGTATGCAGGAAAAAATAGTTCCGAACTTCCAGTTTTACATGTGACAGGGTACTGACATCAATCATGCAGTATAGGTGGTCTTCTACTGTGTAAATTACAGTCACAGACAAAAATAGGGTTTAATGGAAATCTCCAGATTGAGAGGTTTCTGTGTCACCATGGAGTTATTAACTGTCAAGGCATGCAACTTTTCAGCTAATCATCTGATTTCCTTGTCTTTGGTTTTTTCAGTACAGAATATATCTGCGCATTGAAATGTCCTCCACTGCGGTTGCCTGCCTGACTGTCAGATCAGGGCCGAAAGGGTTTTGAAATTGTTTTTATGACAAATTGCTATGGGTATTTTTATTTACTAGAATTTTGTACAAATAGAATTGAAAAAGAAGATTTGATTTCATAGAAAAACATAGTCTTCGTTTTAGTTGTTTTCTCGTTTTCGATTTGCGCGGGAGTTGTACAGTCTATTCAGACACACCCTGGGAATTTGCTGTGTGTAAATGTCAGCTTGATGAAACTTGCTGCTTCTGAAATGTTTTTCCATTACGGCATTGCCCCATGTTGATTACCATTATTTTTTATAGGTCTAAGTGTAATCCTAATAACAATTGTACGGGTCAACAGTGCCATGAAGCCTCAAGCTATAACAAACCTTCCCATAACAGCCCAAGTGCTGGTTGAGGAATATTTGCTGGCTGCTTTTAACAAAGCCAAGGATGTTTCATTGTTGATTTAATACTCATAGTCAACAATAAATGTTCACAAGTCGTACGTGGTGGTGGATGGTGGCTGGTGGTACAGAAGAGATTTCACAGTCGGATGACTTGAGACTTGGGAGGTACGTGACAGAGGGCGTGTCCCCCCCCAAATAGAATATATATATATGTATATATATTATCCCAATTTTTTCTGGATACCTTCCCTTAATCCTTTGCTCCTCTTTTTGCTATAAATGGATATGTTTGTGTTTGTGTTTGTTTATACCCCTGACGAAGGTCCGGTTTGGATCGAAAGCTAAGGCCATCTCCCCTACAAATTTTATATATATATAATATACATGTATATCACCATACTTGAACACACTCTTTTCCACTTGTACAGAAGTACCCCGCCCCAAAATCCTCTAAAGAATTCCAGAGATTCCCAGAACACAATAAAGGCATAATAAAGGGATTGGGGGGGGGGGGGGTACACCAAATGTGGGGAGGATGGCTTTGTGGTGTGGTATTTTGGATTGTGTTTTTTTTCTCAAGGTCCAAATTTACCACAGGCTGATGTACAAACAGCAATGACAAATTTATCCAAAGCATGAAGTTCTTTTACAATGAAGAAAGTGGTGATTGTTTTCTGAAAACATACAGTCATTCTTCTCACCAATTTGTTTTTCGAGAAACTCGAGCTGTGAGATATTCAGCAGGTCGAATAAAGCAAATGGGTCTATGAAGAACAATTTTATGAAAGTTAAACATGGGCATCCTTTCTTTTCTCAAAAATGAAACTTCAAAATAGTGTACTGTACAGTTTTTGTTTGCCCAACATGGGGGAAAAAAAGAAAGAAAAGAAAATCTGAATTTCTATTTTCTGTATCGAGGGGTGTTCAAAGCAATAAAACAGATAACAAGAAAACAGACATTGATATTTTGGCCAACATGGGTTTTGCATCACTTTGGGGCACCAGCACATGTGATTGTCAAAAACAGCGTGGGTGGATTTACAATAAGGTAGTTCTGCTGGTATTTTCTTCATAACAGAGGACCCTTTTCAGCAAACGTGAGAATCCATAATTCACTGTTTGAATTTGCCTGTTTAGTTTATTTTTAAATATTGACCGAAGCTACTGCACAGAGCTGAGAGCTCTCCCGGTTGTTTTGTTGTTAGTTTGTTTAAACTGTTTGAAGGAACTGAAATTGGCATTCCTTTGGTTTATTGTGTTCATCAAGGCAATGAAATATTTTTGAGATATTGCCGAAAATCTGGAGCCGTTATGTCCACCCAGGAAGAATAATCTGCCATTGGCTTGCACAATCTGAGAAACGTTAATCAGATTCAAATTTTTGGGGATAAAAAGTGATATCTTTTTCCATAACCGCAGTATTTCGAAGTGAAAAGTTTCTCAAAATGCAATATACTATCTAAAGCTGAGCTTTACTTCTTACCAAGTATGTTTTCATGGCTATTAATTTTCAGAGTCATTACCAAACGTACAGACCCTTTAAGTAACTACTTTTATACATAGATTTGAGAAAGTTATAAGCTTCCATTTAAGGTATTGCATGACAAAATCTGCCGGTGAGAAGTGGTAGTTAGTTAAAAACTAAAAAATGAATCATTGTCGGGATCCCGACATTTTTTTTATTGAAGTACATTAGCCATGTACAAACAATTTTGCATGTTACAGGTATTTTGTGGATTGTCCGTGGCTTATGTAAAAGGTTTTGTATACTTTAGCTACTTTTTTTTTGAAACCGCATCATCTGTCAAAATTCGTTCAGAGAATTTTTTTAATTCAACAATGTGTTTCAAGTACCTTCATTATGTGGACCTCTTTTGTTCTCAGGTCCACACTTCAAATGGGGTCCGCCTGACAGTCCGAAGGTCCGTTAGTCCGAAGGTTCAATAGTCCGAAGGTTCAATAGTCCGAACGCACAAATTTCCCATAACAGGGGGTTCATTAGTCCGAAAATGAAATAGGGTTCGTTAATCCGAACATTTGATGCGATAGTCCGAAGGTTCATTAGGTCCAAAGGTTCATTGATCCGAAGGTTCACTGGTCCGAAGGTTCGGTAGTCCAAATCGACGATAAGTCCGATAGTCCGAATTGACGATCGAACCATATTGTCAATTCGGACTATCGAACCTTGTTGTCAATTCAGACTATCGAACCTACGGACTATCGAACCTTCGGACTATTGAACCTTCGGACTAACGAACCTTAGGACTAACAAACCTTCGGACAAATGAACCTTAGGACTAATGAACCTTCGGACCATCGAACCTTCGGACTATCGAGCTGTAACCGTTAAGACAAGTGTGTAAACACCTGCAATCGGGGACCTCCTATTGTCCCTCTTTTGTTTGTACTTTTGACTTTTTAGCAACAGCTTCCATTGGTTTTGTACCTGCTCTCCAACTGGGAACCTTTCCCCAATTAGGGACCTTTCCCCAACCGGGGACCCTATTGTCCTCTTTTGTTATAGGTTCCCGGTTTGAATGTGTGAAAAAAAAACACCTTTGTAATGGCTGCCACTACAATTATTATTAGTGAAATCATAGAGGAAGGGTTAAATCAACCATATGTCAGCTTTGAAAGGCTGTAGTAACTTTATTTATTTAAAACTTTATAACAAACTCACTGCTCAGTCTACGGTGAAGTACAAAACCCTTTCATATGTTTGCAGGAAACTTCAAAACTGTATATGCATTACCATCCATTTACTCAAGGTTATAATTTTTCAAGTGCACTCCAAAAGTTAAGTGCATAACTGTGGGGACCTCCATTTTTGACGTTGGCTGGGCCTGGTGTTTTTTTTTGTTACTCCCCATGTGGTGTGGTTAAGGTCAAGGCTGTGAGAGTTCCACACTGTTACCAGGTCAAATTCTTTGTAACAAATATCTCAAGTATTTCGTTACTAAGGAAGGATAACTGGTTATGGCATACTAGTGTGTGATTAATGTTTGGAGGACATCATGTGGTGGTGAAAAGTTGGGGCATGTACAAATTAGGTAATTTACATGAAAAGTACCACCGTTTGAAGTGCTTTTTGTGAGTAATTATCAAAAACAGAAACTTTTTATAGTTTATTTATGTTTTATTTTAAATCACACAAAATCATCTTGACTATAGGAGTCAGCCAGGAAAGTACATGTACAAATGTTTAAAAAGCGGTCACCAAAAAGATGTCTTCCACAAACCCCTGGTCATAAAATTAAAAGTTTTAAACATTATACTAAAAAGTGTATTTACATCAAAAGCAAACACCCCCAACAAACAAACAGACAAATAGGCTACCCCTAACTTCGAAATGAAAAGTTTCTCAAATGCATTATACTATCCAAAGCTTCTGTACTTTTTACCAAATAAGTTTTTATTGTCATTAATTTTCAGAGTCATTACCAAACGTATACAGACCCTTTAAAGATGTAATGTAGGTTTGATATTTGGCCGATTGCCCTCATATTTCGACCCTAGCAGAGTCTTTCTCAAAGGCTAATTGACACCACAACACGCACACATATATACCTGTGTAAACAGAAGCAGTCAAATATAAAGAAGTGGAAAGAGAGAAGCAGAATGCACTCAGATGAAGCAATACAAGGGATGAACAATGAAATCATACCAATTGAATGACAAGGGTGGCCCTATGCATTTGTTTCAGGTCAGTGCTTGCAAAAGATTTGCAGTATTAACTGGACATAAAGTACACATACCTTTAATGGTTATCAATTTTCATAAACACTCTAAACTGTTGCACAAGCACTCCATTCTACTAGTTCAAGGCTCTACTGTATCATATCACTTGGGACCACACACCACCTGAAACTCAAAACCCCCACAGACCAGAACCCTTACCCCTAGTTCTGACATATAGGTTCTTGTAGTTGCTGCTCTCACATCAATATTACTGGTTGGAAAAGTGCTTTCAAATTGAAGAAAACCAGTGTATTTTGGTTGAATCATTCTTCTGTATATATTGGCTTGACAAACGTATTTCTCTGAGAGTGTACATGCAAAGTTCCTGTCACCCAACCCTCACTTCTTCACCAACCCAGCCCCACCCCACCTTTATAACACATTGGTGCAATCACACCTAGAGCCTACCCCTAAACCCCACCCTTCTCCCATATTCAGGGCTAAAACAAATTACACTGGACCACAGGCCCGAGGCCAGTGATTTTAGTGTCGGGGACCAGCAGTAAACTCAGGACCTGAAAAGTCTGACGGTCTTGTGTTTTTTAATTCAAAATCTTTATTTTTTTTAAAATGATGTTCAGATGTTGACGTTGAGTCTGATAAATATCTTTCATTACTTATGAGTAATAAAGTCTACTTACCCATAATAAGACAAATGAGATCAATCTTCTCTTCCCCGAAACAAAGAGTTTACAGACCCAAGTCAAAACTGTGTCATCACTTTGATTCCTGGTCTTTTCAGGTCTTTTCTAATTTTGAATCTGGTCTTGTGAAACAAATTCTGGTCCAGTAAAAATTATGAGCTACAAGCCCAGCAGTCTTGTGGATTTCCCCACCAAATTTTAGCCCTGATGTTTCTTTGACAAAAATCAGATCACACCCATCAAGTTGCATGGTTCTTACACCAATACATACTTTCCCTGGCTTTTTTTCTCTCCCCCATCTGGTCCCGATCTTTAAGATGCAACATTGGGGTATGCAGAATGCATTCATGCTGCTTCCAGGTCATGTTTGTTTGAGCAAATCCCAACTTCCACTCAAGTGTTTTGTTGCGATGAGTAGGGGCACTTTTCTCACATAAGTCAGAACATGATGTGATCCCCTGTCCTTCACCAGGAGCTCAGATGGGAATAATTTCTCATGGTGTGTGGTAAGATCCCCTACTCTGGCCATGATGCACACAGCCTTGAAATGATCCTGGGTACCTGTCCACATGCAGGCTTTACTGTATAACTCTTCCTTCTGATCACCTCAAGATTCCTGACAATGAAATTAAAATAGTAAGTTCCTGAGAATGAAAGTGTCATGTAGGGCCAGTTTCATAAAACTGTTTACCAGGGCCCAACTTCATAAAGCTGTTTGGCAGAAAATTCTGCTTAGCAAATTTTTGCTAAGTAAGAAATGAGTGTGGTACCAGTCACATCAATAGTAACTGTATGGTAATTTGGCTGGTAACCTTTTTTTCCTTAAAAGAGTTTTCTGTGCTTAGCAAGTTTTTTGTGCATACATGCTATATGAAATTAGGCTCAGTAAGCAACTTTTTTCTGCTTACTTTAGCAGAAAAATGTGAATGCTGACAAAATGGCAAGAAAGTAAATTGTAGTTGTACAGCGGGTTCACACTCATGGTTTTGAATTGTTGCATCACTCATGTTTATGAGAACTACCTGCAAGATAAGCAGGTGCATTTTGTTTTGCTTACAGTAGGCAGAGATAATGAAATGGAAATAATGGAGAGCTTCAGAAGCGCAAAGCGTTCGGATTTACTGGCATTGTGAAATTGGCTCGTAGCGAATCACCAGATCTAGAAGTACTGACTACCTTCTTTCTCATGGGCCTTGGTAGGCTAAGTTTACCCATAATTGTCAAACCATTTATGATCAAAACCAACCCAGAGTGGACACTTGTAGAGTACCATGTCAGTGCTTGAATTTTGGGGGAAAATCCACAAGACCACAGGGCTTTTGGAACAACAAAATGTTTACTGGACCGGAATTGTTTTTACAAGACCAGAATCAAAATTAGAAAAAACCTGACACAGTTTAACATGCATTTTATTTCTCATTTTGTCTTTATGGGTATATACTTTATTACTCAATAGAATTGAAAAGTATTTTACCAGACTCGCAGTCAACATTTGAACATAATTTGTTTTTGTTAAAGATTTTACACACAGTGAGGTTTTATTATTCAATTGAAAAATGCAAGACTGGTTGACTTGTCTAGTCTTGAGTTTACTGGCCCGACACTGAAACTACTGTGGTCCAGTGTAAAATTCAGAGTTTTGGCATAACAGAGTTCTTTTACAACCACTCACCACCCTAGACTATATCATGTTCAACTTTTTAGACTGTTCCATTCTGACCAAAGAGTTTGTCTGGATTGTGTAAGTCCAGTTGTAGTCCTAACTTCTCTACCTTGATATAAAGACTTTTGTGTTTCCTTTTAAGATATGATGCTCATTTTTGAGTATGTAAAAAACATTCATTTTTTTCTGTGAATTTCACAGATTTGGTATATCAATCTAGGATGATTAAAATAGATTTATTAAATGTATCTATCAAATTTGGTCTAAATTGATACACAAACCTTCAAACAAAAATTTGACCTCATTTGACCTTTTAACCTTGAAACTGACCTTTAAAACCACCCTAATTTGGATCCCATTCTTTGAACTGATCTTTGCCTGTTGTGAAAAAAGAAATGGTGTCCAAATTGTAATTTTATTTATTAGCTGGTCCACTGTAGTCATGATAGTGTCCACCCGATAGTCCGAAGGTGCGTTAGTCCGAAGGTTCAATAGTCTGAAGGTTCGATAGTCCGAACGCACAAATTTCCCATAACAGGGGGTTCATTAGTCCGAAATGAATACGGTTCGTTAATCCGAACATTTGATGCAATAGTCCGAAGGTTCATAGTCCGAAGGTTCATTGATCCGAAGGTTCACTGGTCTGAAGGTTCGGTAGTCCGAATTGACGATAAGGTCCGATAGTCCGAATCGATGATCGAACCTTATTGTCAATTTGGACTATTGAACCTTTTGTCAATTCGGACTATCGAACCTTCGGACTAACGAACCTTTGGACAAACGAACCTTCAGACTAATGAACCTTCGAACCATCAAACCTTCGGACTATCGCGCTGTAACCGTCATGATAGTATAGAAAACTGACATTCAGACTTGAGAACTAAATACTTCATCCTTCAATAGGATCTGACCGTCAGATTTCATCATACCTGACCGAAATCATTTACTAGGAATTGTTTTCCTTTTCTTAAACCAAGGTGACCTGTCCAAAAGCATAAAACCTTTGAACTTTGTTGGGTCATTAAGTTCGGCCTTTTAGTGTGACCCAGTCAGGCCATTAGTCTGGGTCCTTTCCATATGGTCTGTGAGAGTAGTTTATGTATCCGATAGATAGAAGTGAAAGGAAATGCATTTATTTCTTTACGTTTTGGGCCATTTTTTTACCTTACATGCCTGACGATTAAATACATACTCTGTGGGTTCAATGTTCTGTATTAGTATAGTTAACTCAAGAAAGATCTATAGTTATAAGTTTTAAACTTTAAGTAAGCTGTAGTTATAACAAAAGTTTTTCTAAGACAAGAATTTTAAAAATACTTAAGTATGTTGTTTGTTCACTACCTTTTTGGGTTGGGGGAGGAGGAGGGAACAAAACTTAGATTTAATTGTTCGTCTGAAAGAATTTGTTTTCAGCGGTTTCAACTTGTGATGTTTACTTTTAGTTACAGTGCTGCACCAAAACCTCCACACGACATTCCATACTTCACCACACACACAGCACTGCTCTGTGTGTTTTTTTTTAAATCCCAGCTCCATACACACTCTGCCTGGTGAGCTCAATCAATTTCATTGTCACCATTTTCAGATAACAGTGGTGAACAACTTTGAGTCCAAATGACAAAATAAAAAAGCCCTCATGTTCATATCTCACCTTGGCAGCTTCTGTTGTGTTTGATCTTTGACCCTTGATGCTTGGTATTGCTCTGATGAGATTGCTCCAGCCCAAGGGCCAAGAACTCTTTGGTGTTTATGAAAACACTTTAGAAGTTTAAAGGTAATTGGAACCCACTGTTTGTTTCAATCCTATATAGTTGTATATATATACCATAAAACCATAGAGATAGGACAGAGAACTAACCTGTGAAAATTTCATTTCAAAAGGTGGTAGCGTTTTTGAGACATTGCCGGAAATCTGGATCAGTTGCGTCCACACAGGAAGAATAATCTGCAGTTGGAATACACAATCTAAGAAACGTTTCTGTCAGTAAAGCGCTTCTCAGATTCAAATTTGGGGGATAAAAAGTGATATATTTTTCTATAATTGCAGTACTTCTAAGTGAAAAGTTTCTCAAAATGCATTATACTATCCAAAGCTGCTGTACTTTCAAGTAAGTTTTTATTGCCATTAATTTTCAGAGTCATTGCCAAATGTAAAAGGGTGTAAAAATTTGCTGGAAATGTTAAAACTTGGTGTTCAAATTGTTCACTTACAATACATTCAAATGACAGATAAAACAGGGGGTCCAAATTTGAACCGGGGTGTCTAAAAGACACCCAGACACCCCTCTGGCCAACACTATGCCCTGGATAATCCTGTAACTAACTAACAAACTCTATCTGAAAAAAAATATAGAATTAAATAAATGAATACATGGCTTGAAGACTTGAGATAAATTGAGACTAGAAAAGGACATATTTAGAAAAAGTATTTATGTTGATGAGTTGATGAAATTGATATTATGACAAGATTATGACGGGTCGCAGGTGTCTTTGTTGTATGCACATTGACTGTCTTTTTTTCTTGTTGGTTTGTATATAATATGGCATTAATTTCTCAGTTATTCTTAGATCAGAAAATTTAAGTGGTTTATAATGGGGGTTTTTCTCTCTTGGATGAAGTGAAGAAAATAACGGCTGTATTCAAAAAATGCAGTTGATAAAAGGAAAATCTTTTGAGTCAGAATGCTGATTGAACTGGGCAAGGGTTTGTCAGGTGCATGTACATGTATGACGTCACATCTGACTGGTACCCTGAACAAAGACATTGAAGAAATAGGGAGACCGCCAACATTAGGGCTAGATAGCTCAGTTGGTAGAGCGTTGGCATGTTAATTTGGAGGTCGCAGGCTCAAGTCCCACTCTAGTCACTCTAGTCAAATTACTCAAAATTTACTAAGTCAGTTTCCCTTGTAGGTTTATTACTTGAAAACACAGAATCGTTACAGTTATCATTCAGTCACTGGGTGATGGTCAGGGTAACCATGGGGTAACACACATGCAGTTCTTCTTATCAAATAAATGCCAGCTTTGTTATTGTAGGTCCACTCCATTTTTCCCTCATACACGGAACAATTCTTGAGACATTCCCTCATTTTATCACCTGACACTTATGTCTTATGTATATCCACACTTGCCACTTTGACTGTTGGTCCTAGCTGGCTCCATAACAGACCCATAAATTCATATTTGTGGGGGCTAATATTTGCACCTGGGGACTGATGATTTACTTTGCTGGGCGTTTTCTTGAAGTTAGAAACAGCTGACGTGTTTGAAACAATGACTTTTTGGGGAGATTACCTGCCATATGGAGGGATTTTTGTGAGTGTTAGATTACAGGAATTGGCCCAGGGCTCCAAAAGTCACCCCATAGGCTTTTCCTACCGTTGTATCTCGTGGGCTTGTAGGGGAGGACAAATGTACAACTGTACTCACATTTATGGCCCCACCCAGGAATCTAACCAGGGCCACAGTGGTGAGAGGCGAGTGCTCTACGCACAAGCCACCGATGCCACCCAACTATTTTGTATCCCTGCTCTTTTTACAACAAGATGAAGCGCAGTACAGTATTGGCAGAATTTAAACTTTAAAGCCAAAGTTGATCAAGTTTCATCAAAAGTAGAAACACACACTGCCAAAATGGTATTCTTGAAATAAGAAACAAATCTTATTTCAAAAAAACTTTTCCTGTGTCACTCCCAAAAATCTTAATAGAACAAATTTCTGGGAAGTGACACAAGAATGTTTTTCTTGATATCATATTTTTTCTTATTTCAAGAATACCATTTTTAGCAGTGCAGGTTATGATAAAGATCATATTTATATAATTTATAAATTGCATTACCCCCCAAAAATATTGTTAACGGTATTATATAGGATTGGCACGGATAAAAAACATTGTTTATTTATTTCTTCTGACAGCTTTCTTATTATGAACTCATACTTTAACTATTTCCTTTCTGTGCAATATTTCCCTCTGAAATGAAGTCAAGAAAACTATTTAAGAAAACTGTATATGACAACCTCAAACAAACCACAACAGCTGATTTTGGTTGTTACAACCCAAATTAAGGACAATGTGTTTAGGCCTGCATGCTGAAAATTGTGCATGGTCTTTCACTATTTTGTCTCGAGTCACACAATTGATTAAGCCAAAATTTTCAGAGGTTTGATATTTCATGTTTGTGGTTGATTACACAAAACATGAACACTGTCAGCACATTGTCAGCTCTATCAATCCTGTATAATACCTTTAAAAAAAGGTTGTGGGTTTACAATTTATGGTAATCTATTTGGCGCATCAATTTTGACCAATTAGTGTGGTGCAACCATTGATTATACAATCTGAAGAATAATTGCAAAACTCCATAGTTGTAATCATGTTACAATCCAGTGGGAATATTGGGTATTTATTATAGCTCTCCCAGAGGTCTGATGACAGTTTCTTGTTTCTGTTCCAAATGTTACAGCTGTTTTATATTATGGCATTGTTAAAGTCGTCATTATTTGTTTGTTTGCTGCATAGTGATAAAAAGTTTTATAGCTGGTTTTAGTGATGTGTTTGTTGCTTGTTATGTTTCAAAACCTGGAGTGTTGGCCTCAATCCGAACGATCTTTGTGGTTTGTGGAGCCATGATGGAAACGATAATTTTCAATTCTTGTAATGTTAGCAAAAATGTATGGTACTCTCTTTGATTAAAGATGCAAAACTATAAAGCAGTTATGTTCACAAAACTAGTATTGGATTTGATTGCTTATCTTTGTATCAATATAAGGTATATTTTTGGTAAGCCGGCTAAAATGAAGCTCCTTGTTTACTAACTCTCTTTTGGTCAACAGCAGCCTCAAATGTAATATATTCTCAGTAAAGCCCGGTTCATACTTCCTGCGAATGCGAATGCGAAGCGAATATTGACGTCACAAATTTGCAACAAATAATTCGCAAGAGTTGAGTACAGGTCAACTCTTGCGAATTCGCAGCGAAAACAGAGTTGTGACGTCAAATTCACGTCAAATTCGCTTCACATTCGCATTCGTAGGAAGTATGAACCAGGCTTTAGGCATGACATTTTAAGTTAAATGACTCCTCATGCATTCTTAAATTTGTATCTTTCAAAAAAAATTGAATTTACCATTTATTTATTCATTGAAGAAGCTCAGAACAAGAAACTCTGGACAATTTTCCACAAACTTGCTTCTTTTTTTGTATCCCTCTCCTCTTCCTCCTCCGGCACACACAACAACACACAGCTCTGTGTTACAGTTACTCTGAGGACATTCCTCTGTTATGTGCACTTAAGGAAAATCCTATTCTTAAAGACTGTAAAAAACACTGTATGGACGTGTGAGAGTCCACATAGTGTTTCAAGTCCCTATGTTATTTGGACCTCTTTTGTTCTCAGGTCGACACTTCATACGTAGTGTTAAAACACCATAATAGAACAAGCGCAGATTTGTTTGAAACATGGTTTAAAGGTATCGTACATGTTTGGTAGTTACTCAAAATATATATAAGCATAAAAACTGACTTGGTAACGAGCAACAGAGAGCTGTTGATAGTATAAAACATTGTGAGAAACGACTCCCTCTGAAGTAACGTAGTTTTTGAGAAAGAGGTAATTTCTCACTAAAATAATAAAAGACTTCTAGCTAGAAGCCTTTTATTCCTATCTGAAAGCACACAAATTTGTACTCAAGGGTGTTTTTTCTTTCATCATTTTCTTGCAACTTCGATGACCAATTGAGCCCAAATTTTCACAGGCTTGTTATTTTATGCATATGTTGGGATACACCAACTGAGAACACTGGTCTTTGACAATTACCAAACGTGTACGATGCCTTTAATGCCCCCAAGCCAGGCTTTCAGAAATTGGTTTCACATAGCAAGGAACTACACTCCTGCAGGTCTAGAGGGACTACTCATGCAGTAGATACAATCACCTTAGCCACTTTCAGTGATTGATCAAAGACCTATTAGCTTAAAGGGATAGTATGGCATTGGTTTTCAGAAGAGTAAATTAATTCACATCGAAGCACAACATACAACTGCTCCAAAATGAGAACATTTTTCAAAACTCACTGGTTAGTAAAGTGTTTTCCTCTTGTAAAGTCCTTTGGGGCTTTGTGTAGGGATGGGCCGTATATATGTAAGAACTGTTTTTATTATTATTATACAGTCAAACTGTGAAATTTCAGCCAATTACATTTCAATGAAAACAACAAAAATGGTTTATATTTTGTCAGAGATTTTGGAATATTCAAACAAGTCCCCTTGGGACTATCTTTAAATATTCATTGTTTCTTTCTTAACTTTGACAATATTATTGAGAGAGAAAGATTTCTCAGATATTATCTTCTTGTTTTGATTGTTCAATGATTTATTAAAGGTATCGTACACGTTTGGCAATGACTCAAAACAAATATTAGCATAAAAACTTACTTGGTAACATGCAACGGAGAGCTGTTGATAGTATAAAACATTGTAGGAAACGACCCCCTCTGAAGTAACGTAGTTTTTGAGAAAGGGGTAATTTCTCACTAAAATAATAAAAACTTCTTGCAAGAAGTTTTTATTCCTATCTGAAAGCACACAAATTTGTAAAACAAGGGTGTTTTTTCTTTCATCATTTTCTTGCAACTTTGATAACCAATTGAGCCCAAATTTTCACAGGCTTGTTATTTTATGCATATGTTGGGATACACCAAGTGAGAACACTGGTCTTTGACAATTTACAAACGTGTGCGATGCCTTTAAGGTTTGTTGGAACACCTGCCATAAAAATAATCTCTCCATACAAGTTGCAGTGGTTCTGGAAGGAACCAGTAGTGTGACAACTCAATGTTTCAATCAGATATGCTCTGATCATCTTCAACAGATTCTATAAGAAGATCAGAGCATACTGATCGAAACATCAAGTCTTGACACCACCATAGAGAGATCCTTTCCATGTACACTGTACATGGTGTTACCGTAAACATAACTGGGTATAATCAATCTCCATTATGCAAAGTTTCAAATCATACTTGCTCAATGATGACTAATCCTTGTCTTTATTGCAGCGCCCCAAAACTTGAATAACATTTTAGAGGGGCACAAGGGGGTGCACCATTTTTTTTCTAGGGGGCACTTCTGGCCAATAAAAACTGTAGTTTCCGTTTGCATTTCTCTTAAACAAGCCCATTTTCAGCGCTCTTGTTATGCTATTTGCTATTTGTTATAAGATATTCCGACGGGGGTGTGAAAACAACTACACATTGTCTGCGTGCAAATGGAAAAATAGTTTTACAAACATTGAAATTATCAAATGAAAGCTTATAAAATGCCACATTTTACCCTAGTTATTGATAATATCAAAAGCCCAGATTTTAAAGGGGGGGGGGCACCCGGGGGGCACAGACATCAAATGGGGGTGGGGTGGGGGGCATGTGCCCCATGCCCCTTGTAGTTATGCCACTGCTTTAATGGCTGTTTAGTTTGCCTGAGAAAGGACATTTTCTTTGCCCAAGGCAGAAATTGGCATTAAGAAATCTGTTCATCAAAAAGCCCATAGTCATAATATCATTTGTCAAAGCCTGATCGTGTGAGGGCAAATCAAACTTACTGATCTTCACACATTTTATGATACAAACACTGCATTTGCAGAGCTGCCAACTCTTCCTGGTTCTGCAGTAGTTTCCCTGTAACATAAACCAATCTTTCCATGTTCTGATGATCAAATTTGGAAATCTCCCTATTTTGGAAACTTTTTTCCCTATTACGTTGAATATAATTCTAATTATCTCCTCGATTGTTGTACAAAATCTCACTGAATGCAAGATGCAAATGTTGGCGGCTCTATGTTAGACTCCTTTGTTTACTTCATGCATTCCGTTGGGATTGTTCTTGTCAATCCAAGAAATCGTTTCGGCTTTAAAAGCTTTTCTCTGTTTACATTAGGATATTCTCTATTCAAGTCTTCCATTCTGGGTTGTCTCAGGACAGCTAATGTGTCAAAAATGGCTGCATTTAGTGTATATACCACTGTTTCATATTTGCCATTCAAAACAACAAACTCAGTGGACGGGTCATCATGCAGTGAGCATTTTTGGGGGGTTTTACTTACATGTATTTATGTAAAAAACATTAAACTCAAAATTGTGCATCACCGTGCACTGCGATTTTTCATTTGCAAACTTTGGGGGCTCATTCAAGGTTTGCCTTTTATGCTAATGATTATTTGCATATTCATGAGATGTGATAGCACAGCAGGACACCATCTAGCTGTTGAATTATGCACGAAACATTGACTTTAGTCTATTGGTGATTCTGTTGCCCAAGGTGTTTGTTAACCGCTAATTCTTCAATTAATGTTTAACCACAATCTGAAATATTTCACTAGGTGATCAGGACTTGTAACTCACCCATTGTGAGCTTTTAAAAACAACAACAAAAAACAAATAGTTATATCTTGTATTTTATATATTTGTTTATAGGATACAAGTAGAGGAAAGAGAAACATGAAATATACAAGAAGAGACACAGGGTCATCAGGGAGCGGCACTGACTTTGAAGAGGCACCGGGCGGCAGGTCACTTCAGAGGTACAGATCCAATTTTTGGGCATAAGTCTTTAAGACTCTTCTTCAAGGTCACAGTTATTGGTGGAAAGGGATCAGGGGCACCCTTAGGCTTGGTGTGCTTTGGTGATAACTCTTTAGAATCACGAAACAACATGTTTTTGTTGTTGTTGTTGTTGGTTTTGTTTTTGTTTTTTTGGGGGGGACACTCAACTGCCTTAGGGCAACATGGCTGCTGACATAGGGCGTTTACGAGTCCACGGCTTCGGCTTCAAATTCGGCTCAGGCTAGCTAGGCCCCTCAGTTGTTTTGACTATACACATGCTATGCGTTCAGGGATTCAGACGAGAGAACGGAGCCTGAAGCCTAAGCCTGAGCCTGAGCCTCCGTTTTGTAAACGCCCATAGTATTTGTGTACTGACTCTCAAGGAGGAAGTCCAATCTTCCACTGTGACTCCATACATCCCACCGCTGCCACCAGTGTATACAGAAAAAGGATATCATTTATATCAAGTGTATAATGCTGTCAAATTGCTATTAAAGGGAAAGTATACGGTTTTTGGAACCGTTTGATTGTTTTAATCCTATATATAAATGTAGATATACACAAAAACTAACCTGTGAAAAGTTCATTTCAAAAGGTGGTTCGCGTTTTTGAGATATCGCCGAAAATCCGGAGCGGTTATGTCCACGCAGGAAGAATAATCCGTATTGGAATAAACAATCTGAGAAATGTTACTGTCTCAGATTCTAATTTTAGGGGATAAAAACTAATCTCTTCTCAAAATGCTGTATAGTATCGAAAGCTTCTGTACTTCTAACCATGGAGGTAGGAACTAGGTTTTTATTGCCATTATTTTAAGAGTGATTACCAAACATATACCTTCCCTTTAAGCATGGTCTGGGTTTTTGATACACACTTCACATATCCTTTTTGTGTATCCTTGCCTCAATGAATCAATGCCCTTAAACCATACGTCTTCGTCATTTTGCAATTTTTCTTGCTTCTTTCCAAGATTTCACCTCAATTTGAATTCGTCGTTTTGTCTTTCTCCATGTTGACTAAGGATGATTTGTCTTTTCTTTCTAGGGCTATGGAGCATCTTACCCGTCTCAAGTGCCTTGTGAATGGAGGAAGCAATCCCAGCACACAGCCGTCTTCTGCCAATGGACAAGTTATGTCATCTTAAAGATGTTGGTTTACTCCTTGGGCACTGAGGGGCAGGAACTTAAGTCCCTGTGATAGGCCAGTTGTACAGGGTAATGTTGTTTACAGCTTTCTGCTTTAAGTTTTGTTCAAAAGAAACAAAAATAGCATTGTCAACCATTGAGACATTGTATAACAATGAAGTGCAGGCTTGATGCTTTGCTGTTTTAAATGGCAAGGGCATTTTCTCCTTGGTTGGGGGCACCTCTAGGAGGAAATTGTAAATTTCTTTTTGAACATTTTAAGGGCACCAAGGCAATGACCAAGGGCAGCAGAGGCAATTGCCTCCATTGCCTCCGTGATGTATCAGGCCTGAAGTGTACCTTTGCTGGAACCCTTTTTCAGACACTTTTTTTTTCTCATTTTTTTTCTTCACTCTTTATAACAAAGACCTGAGAAGTGATTCTTGATTTTCTTGTGTGTACAGGAAGCATCAGACAAGTTAACAGCATTTCTTGTTATTTTTTTACTTGGTTTAAAAGATGTTTTGATTGCTGACAGTTGAGTTGTGTTTTCCATGCACTTCCCATCCATTTTTGTGCATGATTGATTTGTTTTATATGCTTAATGAACTTTTCTCTTTGATTTCTGTCTTAGCTACAATACTTTGTTTTCTTATAAATGAATTTGAAATGCATTGCAGTCTAGTGGGACTGTAGGTGCTAAGTTAACATGTACTTTTTTCCTGACAAATTTTATTGAATCAAATCCTGACATCCAACAACACCCATTTGGTGTTTTTGGGGGGTGGTTTTGTTTTTATATATTTTTTATTTATTGGTGTCTTAAAGGTAGGCTCATCGTTTGATTTTTGTCAACGTCATGCAGATTTATAAGCAGAATTATCAAGACAGATACAATAAAAGCCACCTGTGAAAGTTTAAGTTGAATACCATGTCTACTTGTAGAGAAAACAGCAAAAAGCTGTCACAGTGTTTTCATCAAGAACGTTGAATCCATCCACGTTTAGCGAGGTGACAGCTGGTACCAACCACATCTCTGTTCGCAGCACCAACGGACACCAAGGAAATTCGAATCTTGATCCAAAAGTTGCCTTTCAGCAATCTGTGGAGATTCAAATTTGTTGACACACTTTGATTGATTTCTAATCATTAAGGGGGGGGGCACTTCAGATGAAATAATTTTGCATGATGAATACTAACACTACCATCTTTATAAACAAGTCGGCTTTTGGATAAAATTACACCTTTGTTTTTTGAGTCATTACCAAAGTATGACCCTACCTTTAAAGGCACTGGACACGTTCGGTAATTGTCAAAGACCAGTATTCTCACTTGGTGTATCCAAACATATGCATATAATAACAAATCTGTGAAAATTTGGGCTCAATTGGCCATCGAAGTTGCAAGAAAGTCTTTTTCAGATTCAAATATTTCAGTGAGAAATTACCTTTTTTCTCAAAAACTACGTAACTTCAGAAGGAGTCGTTTCTCACAATGTTTTATACTATCAACAGCTCTCCGTTGCTCGTTACCAAGTAAGTTTTTATGCTATTATTATTTATTTTTTTGAGTAATTACTAAACGTGTACAGTGCCTTTAACTTTGAACACAAGTTGGATGTATGGTGTGTTCAAGGAAATCTAGAAGATGGGAATGAATTTACTCAAATATTGAAATAATACCAAATATTGAAATAATACTACTGTGTTACTTTCATACAAGCTTCAGTTGCCTTTGTTATTATTATTATCATTTATTTTATGAATGGCTCTTTATGCATAATTATCATGTGTGTGCCTTTGGTAAATAAGTAGGTTGATTGAGCTGTAGGAGGAATACTAATAAATATGCTGAAATTTGAATATCTAAGACAAACATTTTTCTGAAATAATTAAAAGTTTTGAAAGTGAGATTTATTTGAGATGTAACTGTTTGAGTTTCTTTGTAGGCTTACTAATGATTTGTGTTGTGCATGGTCAGTTTGATTCTTCCATTAAGTTTTCTTTACTAATCTCAGTCCACGATCTCTGACAGAGTTCTATTACTTTATTAGGTTTGAGTTCATCCTGGAAGCAAACAATGAATGTTTTAATTTGGATTCTTCGGGAGAACTTAAAAAATACTTGGTACAATTTTATCACAGTATATGATAAAGGGAAATTGCAACTTTGCTACAATCGAAATCAGCAACATGGTTGGTTGTTTCTTCAAATGCAGTTTTGATTGGTTACAGTGTTTCAGATAGAGATATTTCTCTGGAGCCTTACTTGTGAGATTCCAGGGTTGTTTCCAAACTAAACAATCATGTCGGATGTAAGGGCCAAATCTTCTCTGGTAAATTGAATCATTCCTCCAAGATTGAATCATATGGCATAATAGGTATACAACCCATGGGGCAGGCATGTTGCCCCCCCCCCCCCACCTCCCATATTCGGTCAAAACAGTGGCGGGCACAGCATGGAGGTAGAATTCTACCTCCATGGGCACAGCAAGAAGAATAAATGGCCAGAGAAAGCAAAACAGAAGACTTTTTATCTGGTATTAGAAATTTGTATACATGTTTTTATCTGTAAAATTTCGGGCAAATCATGGTCCCCATGTCGTACTCATAGGGCAAGAATATTCGTGTTCAATCAGTTCGTGGACAGTATCTACACCGTTGGTTCACTTTATCGAATTTCCCCGTGTTCAAAGGCGGTTATTTGATGGCTCTTTAGGAATCAAAACCATTATAAGAGGATGGATATAAATAGTCATTTGTGGGCGTGGACAATGTCCCCCAAATGTTTATTCATTGCTATTTCATGCACCGCCGCCCCCAACAGCCGTTTTTATATTTGGCGGGATTTTTCTCAGACAAGATTGTTTGGGTATTGTGCTGTTACGTAACAATTTGCTCAGTCGTCTGTCTAGTGTGTGGGCGAAGCACAGCCTAGTTAAGTTATCGGGTCAAAAGCTTGAGTTGAATACCAAACAGTCGATACTGAAACCAATCGCTCTGATCATGCGCTCTGGTAATTATTTTCCGTCTGATCTGGGGTTTTTTTTGCATTCAGAGGAACAACCATCTTCAATTCCAAGGGGGTCTTCTACAAATTAAAACTTCTTCTGCTAGAGCCATCGCGCGCCTGCAACCACGTTCTGCGCTGTGTAGTACCAGACAAACAGATAGAACCGTTGACGTGTGAGTTTCTACCTCCATGGTGTGAGCATGTGAGGAAGTGGCTGATATATAAACGAATATTTAATATGAACTCCCTTTTTAGCCAAACACTTCCCTTTTTCCACGTTAACTTTAACAATATTATAACAGACTGTCCCTTATTTGAACATCACTCACACTGACACCAAAACATTTCAGTTTGGAGGTCTCTACCCCCCCTCACGTTAGGGAATGCTCAATCATTCAGGGGGAAAAAACCCAAAACACATCGGTATAATGGTACAACCTCAACCTTGATATGACAGGTGTCACCACTTACCGAGGTACGGGTCACCACCGTGCGTAACACCAGTAGCTAGCCCAATTAATGTGATATGCAAGATGACGCCGTTTGAGGCCTTCCTCGATGTTCCTACTACTACCATGTTAATGAAGCCCTAGGTCGGCCTAGAGGTCATTTACGAGACCGGGTGTGGTTTTAAAAGGATCAAGTTACATTTGTCTTAGACCCTTTGGAAGTTGCAAATTATCATGTGTAAATAGTTGCATCAAGACCAACAACACAAAACTATATCGTTACATTCAAAATGTATAATATAACTAAGACACCGTTGTGAAACATCACTTGAAGTGTTTGAACATGGGTGTTTGTTGGCAATTTTGAAGGAGCCAAAACCCAAGTTTAACTTACCAATTAAAATGTTTCCCACAAATTAACCATGTAGGAAAGAAATGCATTAACCAAGTATAGTGTACATGAGAACGGGTATCAACGTCTTAGAATGGATCACTTCCTGACCTTTTCTTAATAAATCCACTCCCTCTTATCTAGAACGAGTCTTTGAAGTGCCTTTAAGATTTATGATGTTTAAATATTATCGCACAGTGGCAGCCAATGTTACGAGCGTCGAATGCGGCATTCTTATTGTCGGGCATGCAACACTTTTTTTTCTTTCTCTTTTATAATTTTCAACTAACTTGGCAAACTACCAAAAAACGTTTAATGGTAGACTTTTGCTTTTTTTGACTTCATCATGTAGAACTTGGTGAAATGAACATTTTGTAGTATGTTTCATATAAATCGCTCGAGATTTTTTTTGAAAATACGTAGGGGGTGGTAATGATTCTGAGCGGGTGGGACGCTCCCGCCCCCCTCCCCCACACCAGTTACGCCACTGCGTCCTCCTTATAAACAATCCTGGATTTAGTGGGGTGGGGAGTTATTCCATTCATCGTTTGATCAATTTTTAACTCCTGTGACTCAAAAAGAAGACTTAAAGGCACTGAACACGTTTGGTAATTGTCAAAGACCAGTGTTCTCACTTGGTGTATACCAACATATGCATAAAATAACAAGCCTGTGAAAATTTGGGCTCAATTGGTCATCGAAGTTGCAAGAAAATGATGAAAGAAAAAACACCCTTGTACAATTGTGTGCTTTCAGATAGGAATAAAAACTTCTTGCAAGAAGTTTTTATTATTTTAGTGAGAAATTACCTCTTTCTCAAAAACTACGTTACTTCAGAGGGAGTCGTTTCCTACAATGTTTTATACTATCAACAGCTCTCCGTTGCTTGTTACCAAGTAAGTTTGTATGCTAATATTTGTTTTGAGTCATTACCAAACGTGTCTTTGAAAGGGTCTGTATACGTTTGGTAATGACTCTGTAAATTAATGGCAATAAAAACTTAGTGTAGCAGCTTTGGATAGTATAATGCATTTTGAGAAACTTTTAACTTAGAAGTACTGCGGTTATGGAAAAAGATATCTCTTTTTATCCCCCAAAATTTGAATCTGAGAAGTGTTACTGACTGTAACGTTTCTCAGATTGTGTATTCCAATTGCAGGTTATTCTTCCTGCGTGGACATAACCGCTCCAGATTTTCGGCAATATCTCAAAAACGCTTTTGAAATGAAATGTTCACAGTTAGTTTTATGATATACATCTACAACTATATATGATCGAAACAAACAGTGGGCTCCAATTACCAAACGTATACAATCCCTTTAAGACTTTATAAGAGCATACACTATAACACATTTGGTCAGAATTGACCCGGAGCCGGGGTTCCAGACCTGACCCATGTATTTCTAGGTCAAAATGACCCACAGATGGGTCAAACTGACACAAAATCCAAATTAAAATCACAGGTTTAATCATTTACCGGGTCAGCCTAACCCAGAAATGGGTCAGGCCCCTGTGACCCCGGAATCCGGGTCAATTCTGACACGTGAGTTTTTAGTGTATATAGGCTACGGCCTTTCAATCGATGGTCACCATCTGGCGAGTTTGTTGAATGACGTTTTAGTGCTGCACCAAACCGTCAGTAAACCATTTCTGTTTTGCTAAATTTGAGATATAAAACACAATGTAATATACATTGCTAATTGATTTTGGGCGTTCCCAACATGTCATAAATGATGATGAGAAAATCGTCCTGTTTTCTATGGCATTTGAATTCCTGCCCCATGATGTCCGAAATGGTACTACGCCAAAAATAAAGCCCACCAACACACTCCTAGCTATATACTGGGTCGATTCTATTGGGGAAAAAACCCATGTTAAAACAAAATTGCACTGATCTACCATTATTTTGTTTTTAATGTTTGTGATGTTACGCTTGTTTCGTCATGGTTTACCAGGAATCGTGGGTGGTTGGATCACGTGATCAGCTGCGCCTAACGCCTAAATATGTTGTTATCGTATGAGTGGTTTTGGTGAGTCAAACTATCGAAGGAAAAGTGTTGTTCACTTTTAGACCATAACACTGTGACCTTTTTGTTCAAAACACCATTAACGTGTATACACCGTTTTCATGGATGACCCGAAGATGCAGTTTAGCAGTCAGCGGTGACCTCATTATGCAAGCAGACTGAATCGTCGTACTCCCCTATGTAAAATAATGGTTCGGTCCGACCGCCCCTTCATGAATATTACACATGCCAATGGCACGCAGCACCTGAATGTGAAAGGATCTAGTTGGCGCTATTGAGCCGACTGTCGTTTTTACCAACCTCCCATCATCTGACACGGCGATAGGAGGAAAAAAGAGAAAAATCTAAATCCGGTTGTGTTTCGGGCTCCTGAAGAAGCTTGGTTTCACTTTTTTTTGAGACAGATGGTGTAGTCACTATCTGGTGCCGATTTTGAGGAGTATTTTGTAAACACCCTGTTAGAGGGGTTACTGTCTTTTATCGAAAGAGAAGACGTTCATCAACTGAACTTATCAACATGTTGTCTGCGACCGTGAAGGTGCTGTGGACAGTATTGCTGATACAGCTGCACGTTCATAATGGAGATGCTGGTGATGTTAACATCGGTAAGTACATATCCTTTAATCTTTCAAGGAAAACAAGTTTCACAAACCAAATAAAGTTAATTTACGGATATGTAGGACACGGTCATTGCTTTGTTTTTCAAGTATTTATTTTATCAAGCTGAAAATGGAACGGGAGACTCGAACTATTTTATTTTTTTTAAACATTTGAAACAGAACGGTAGCACACCATGAGAGTGATACATTTTTTCAAATAAACAATACTCTAAATTTGTCTTTTTCAGTGAAAAAAAAGTACACTCACATATATATATATACGGTAATACATATGTATGCACATTTAAATATAACGTGGTTTTATAACCTCGCTCTATGAAGATGCAATCACTTTTTGCCGTCCGACATTTTTCAAATCTCTAGGACTAGTCACGGTTCATTCTATTCTATGTGTTCGTTCCTGTACCATAGACGGTCACACGCGAATAGGTTCTCTTTAGAATCTGACGTATCGATATGTAAATGACTTTCATTTATGCTCTACTCGTCGGGACTAATTTTATAACTGACGGGCCGCCATTTTCTTTCCATATTTTGCAAAATCAGTTTCGACAACTTCTTGCATCAATAGCTTGTCTTGATTTATAATTATAACAGGCATTTGCAATATTTAATAGTCTGACACAAAATTAGTATATAGTTTTCCCCGTAATGAGTTTATTATTAAGACTTTTCTTAATATGGGCCCAATTTCATAGAGCTGCTTAAGCAGAAATATAGTGCTTAACAATCAGGATACCAATTACCAGTTACAGATTGTAATTGTAAATGTGACATGGTAGCTTGGCCAATATCATTATTCTGGTGTAAGCATTTATGTTGTGCTTCTAGCTTCTTTTCTCGAAATTTGGCATTGTTCCTAACACTAACACACTGTTCTTAAATGCAGGGTGTACATTGGTAATTACTCCAGAAGTTAATGACTAAAACAACTTACTTGATAAAGAGCACTGGAAAGTTGTTGATGTTATAAAACATTGTTAGAAAGGACGGACCCCATTTGAAGTCTCAAAATTTGAATCTGAGAAAGACTTCAAGCTCCTGAAAGTCTTTCTCAGGTATTTGAAAACACATAACTGTGTAAAAAGGGTGTTTTTCTTCCATTATTTTCTTGCAACTTCAATGACCAATTGAGCCCAAATTTTCACAGGTTTGTTATTTTATGCATATGTTGTGATATACCACGTGATGATACTGGCCTTTGACAATTATAAAAAGTATACTCCCTGCCTTTAACACCTTCAGAATCTGTCGTTTTAACTGTCATCTTTTATCTTTGTAAACTTGGCTTGTTTAGTCATCCGACTATTAAGTCCAGTTGTTATTTGTTATTGTACAATGAACCAAGTTAAATTGAATTGTTCTACCCATCCTAAATTTCTACTCTCGGCATTGCTTAATCTTCTCCCTCTAACCATATAGTTCTTTACTGAGCCCTACACTGCAAGATGAATATATTCCAGGTCGAATGAAAGATTTTATTATTATTATTATTAGCTTATAAAAATGCAAACATGGCGGCAAAAAGCCGAATTGTGGATGCATAAACAGAGATTTTATATTATAATTTTAAAAATTCATAAAACTACACAAGGGAACGAGTATAAAAAGACAAAAACACAAAACCAAAAAATATAAACACTTAAAAACTTTTTAAAAAAACAAGTGAGTTGTTAAGAAAACAGAAAACCACAGATAAAGAGCTAACATTTGTGATTAAGCAGACTTGTCAATTTGTGAATACAGCTGTTGTTTAATCTGGTGGTTCTATATTGACAGCAGTAAGCTGTTACCAACTCACAAATGACATGCCCATACATATTGTATGTCCTATAGTTTTGACAAAAAAACTTTAAATTATGAGCTTGACACAAAATGGAATTTTAATATCAATGGAATACTTTTTAACTTGATGAAACATGTACATGTAATGTTTCTCCTTGATTTTACGAAGATGCACATTATTCTGTTATCTTCAGAATGGTTGAAACATTAACTATCGTGAGTTATCATCATAGAATTTGAAGTAGATTTAAAATTGCAATAATTATGGAGCAACTTTGTTCACCCAAGTGAGTGAACAATGAGTTGTTCTATTTTGCTTTAAACAAATTATTTGGAAAATTGAAATAAGTCACTCAGAATAGAGAATAAAATATTGTTTTATTTAGGTGTTCAGTTTATTTAGGTGTTCAGGCATTCCACCCAGAACACCTCTTGTTTTTATTCGAATTTTTCTTTGTATTACTTCTTATTCTTCTTCTTTTTCTCCCCCGCGATTGTCCGCTAACAAAAGCACTATTCCCAAGCTCACACAACCTTCAAACTTTACATAGTTAAATAATCATAGATGAAACCGTTGCAATGACGTTGCAATGACGTCATCAGGTTTCCAATAACGTCATCAGGTTTCCAATAACGTTAAATCAAAGTTTAATATAAAAAAAAAAAATCATAACTCATGAACCAAACAATGGATTTTTACAATCTATATATCATCGCAAAGGCCTTTTAAGACTCAACCAACGCTACATAGAATGTTACCCCATTTGACCTTGACTTCCGGTTCAAACCAGAAGTTGAAAATTTCAAAAAATCACATCTCAAGAACCACTCATGTTATAGTAAATCAGTACAATGTAGGTCCTTGAGCCTCCTCAATCTTTTGCTCAGAGACAATACAATTTTACCTCAACTTCTGGTCAAAATCGGACATTAAAGCTCGCGTTTGTAATGACCCGCATTTAAACTGTATAATGCAAAAGCACTGTGACTTGCTGTTCCCACTCTATTGATCAGAAGGTTCAAAGTCAACGAAGTTACGAAGCCTGATTTGGCATTAGATTTATGCTCTTAGTATACATGTAATCCACACAAATGCCAAATAATAGCATTTTTGTCAGCCAACAAAGACACACTTCCCAAGCTCACACAACCTTTAAACTTCGCACATAGTTAGCTCTTTACAAGAAGTAGCCCCCGCTGTAGTAGCATCATGATGACGTCATCATGTGTTAAATTACAAGATTTTTAATCATTATATATTTAAATCTTTAAAAATCTGTATCCAATCAAAAGAGACCGTAGGTTGCTTTTTGCGAGATTATAAAAATGTAATATAGGTCTTCATTTTTGTATATGTGACACTACATAACCTCTACTTCCGGTTCCGGGTGAAACCGGAAGTGCCTTGTAATTTAAAAGTGGCAACTTTTTTGGAGTTGCTTTCAACAATGTTGTAGTCTGGTTAAAAAAAAATAGGACCGATGACATCATAAAATTCAAGAGCATCCTCTAGCGGCAGGTTAAAAACAGCTCAAAAGTTTTATCAGATGTCTGTGACAAAGTTTAAGATAATTGTTTCAAAATTGGTATACATAATGACCTTTATGCAGTATATACTTTCATTGAAAACCCGAACACCTAGTGTTTGTAATTTTACAAACACTACATATGTCTAGTTTATTTGTATTATTAATTTTTGTGTGTGACCATTTATGGCAGAAAAACTGCTTTCTGAAAGGTCTGTCAAAGTAAAAACAGGTGTTCCATGCATTTATCTCTTTAAAAAAAATGTATTTGTTTGTTTTCCTTGTTACAGCTGTACTATTTGGCCCTAGCACATCAGAGCAACTGAGCGAAAAAATTATAGATGGGGTGCGTTACATCGGAAGAAATACGTCGTTTCTCTCAGAGGTACACGCGATTGACTACAAAGGTGTGGAACAGAATAAACCTTCTAACTCTGTCTACTCGGCATTGGAAGAGAGTAAGTTCTCATTTTCATGCTTAAAAATTAAACTGACATAACAAATCTCTTTTTAATTAAATTATTTTTTTATATAGCTTTACTTTGTTGAAACTGAAAGGTACTAGAATTTGGAGAGCAAGCAGAAGTACATAAATATTTAGTAATAAACCACAAGGGAAACTAGCTGGGTAATTAAATAATTGTGGATAAACAAAAATAAATAAATTTACTATGAACCTGCGACCTTAGTTGGTAGAGATGTTAGTTCAAGTTCAAAATTATATTTAATAATACTTTCGATCAAATACAATTAGCTGTTGCAAAGTGCTTACCAACCAAATAAATGCAAACAATAGTTAGTGGCCTGATGTTTGGACCTCAGCAGAGTCTTTCTCGAAGGCTAAACAAGTTCTTACAACTTTATGTAATATTTGCCTTTTTATTATTCAAGAACGTTTGCAAGTGAAAGATGTATTTGCTTTTTCAGTCTCCAATTATTGAAACTTTGTGACACTTCTTACATTGTATTTATAATGTATATCCTTCAGAAGTAGGAAGTTAAAAGCTCAAAGGACCCCAATCCTTCTAAATCCTTGCTATGCTATGGCTAATGGGCTGAATCCTTCTAAATCCATTTATCAGCACTGAACCCCCCCCCATATAATACACAGATCCTTCTTAATCCCATTTTGGTCAAGCTGCATAAGAGCCCAATTATTCTCTTTCCTCTTATGTTAACTACAACCTGATGACCTCATTCCTTCTAGATCCTGCCATGGCAGAAACCCACTATGGCCCCAATCCTTCTGGTTCCTCCCATAGCAGAAACCCACTATGGCCCCAATCCTTCTGGATCCTCCCATGGCAGAAACCAACTATGGCCCCAATCCTTCTAGATCCTCCCATAGCAGAAACCCACTATGGCCCCAATCCTTCTAGATCCTGCCATAGCAGAAACCCACTATGGCCCAGTCCTTCTGGAACCTCCCATAGCAGAAACCCACTATGGCCCCAATCCTTCTGGATCCTCCCATAGCAGAAACCCACTATGGCCCCAATCCTTCTTGATCCTGCCATGGCAGAAACCCACTATGGCCCCAATCCTTCTGGATCCTCCCATAGCAGAAACCCACTATGGCCCAATCCTTCTGGATCCTCCCATAGCAGGAACCCACTATGGCCCCAATCCTTCTGGAACCTCCCATGGCAGAAACCCACTATGGCCCAGTCCTTCCGGATCCTCCCGTAGCAGAAACCCACTATGGCCCCAATCCTTCTGGATCCTCCCATAGCAGAAACCCACTATGGCCCCAATCCTTCTTGATCCTCCCATGGCAGAAACCCACTATGGCCCCAATCCTTCTGGAACCTCCCATAGCAGAAACCCAGTATGGCCCCAATCCTTCTGGATCCTCCCATAGCAGAAACCCACTATGGCCCCAATCCTTCTGGATCCTCCCATGGCAGAAAACCACTATGGCCCCAATCCTTCTGGAACCTCCCATAGCAGAAACCCACTATGGCCCCAATCCTTCAGGATCCTCCCATAGCAGAAACCCACTATGGCCCAAATCCTTCTGGATCCTCCCACAGCAGAAACCCACTATGGCCCAAATCCATCTGGATCCTCCCATAGCAGAAACCCACTATGGCCCCAATCCATCTGGATCCTCCCTTAGCAGAAACCCACTATGGCCCAAATCCATCTGGATCCTCCCATAGCAGAAACCCACTATGGCCCAAATCCTTCTGGATCCTCCCATAGCAGAAACCCACTATGGCCCCAATCCATCTGGATCCTCCCATAGCAGAAACCCACTATGGCCCCAATCCTTCTGGAACCTCCCATGGCAGAAACCCACTATGGCCCAGTCCTTCCGGATCCTCCCGTAGCAGAAACCCACTATGGCCCCAATCCTTCTGGATCCTCCCATGGCAGAAACCCACTATGGCCCCAATCCTTCTGGATCCTCCCATAGCAGAAACCCACTATGGCCCCAATCCTTCTGGATCCTCCCATAGCAGAAACCCACTATGGCCCCAATCCTTCTGGATCCTCCCATAGCAGAAACCCACTATGGCCCCAATCCTTCTGGATCCTCCCATAGCAGAAACCCACTATGGCCCCAATCCTTCTGGAACCTCCCATAGCAGAAACCCACTATGGCCCCAATCCTTCTGGATCCTTCCATGGCAGAAACCAACTATGGCCCCAATCCTTCTGGATCCTCCCATAGCAGAAACCCACTATGGCCCCAATCCTTCTGGATCCTCCCATAGCAGAAACCCACTATGGCCCCAATCCTTCTGGATCCTCCCATAGCAGAAACCCACTATGGCCCCAATCCTTCTGGATCCTCCCATGGCAGAAAACCACTATGGCCCCAATCCTTCTGGAACCTCCCATAGCAGAAACCCACTATGGCCCCAATCCTTCTGGATCCTCCCATAGCAGGAACCCACTATGGCCCCAATCCTTCTGGAACCTCCCATGGCAGAAACCCACTATGGCCCAGTCCTTCCGGATCCTCCCGTAGCAGAAACCCACTATGGCCCCAATCCTTCTGGATCCTCCCATAGCAGAAACCCACTATGGCCCCAATCCTTCTGGATCCTCCCATGGCAGAAACCCACTATGGCCCCCAATCCTTCTGGAACCTCCCATAGCAGAAACCCACTATGGCCCCAATCCTTCTGGATCCTCCCATGGCAGAAAACCACTATGGCCCCAATCCTTCTTGATCCTCTTTCGGCAAGAAACCCACTAAGGCCCCATTCCTTATGGATCCCCCCATAGCAGAAACCCAGTATGGCCCCAATCCTTCTTGATCCTCCCATGGCAGAAACCCACTTTGTAAAAACTAAAGCTCATTTTTATAAACATTATAAAATTATAAAATTAAAACATTAACAAATTTAAAAACAAAGATTTGATTTCAGAAAAAAAGTTCTTTGGTTTGACGTGTTTTCTCGTTTCGATATGCGCAAGACTTACACAGTCTATTTCACTCTTCTTGAAGTTGACCGTGTTATCAATCCTTTCTCTTTGTACTTTGTCTTGAACCTGCTGCAGTTTGTAGTTTAATCAGTGGCGAGATCCCCTCAGCCATGATCCTGTCGCAGGACAAATGCCCAGACTGTGAGGACCTGGCTGGTATAGCAAGTCATGCCTCCAACCCGATATTCTCTGTTGACCATGGCTCTTATGGTTCAGGCTCCCTGGCCTTTAAGATGCACCCATCTCCTGAGGACACTAATTCGTTGTTTGTTGACATCCTCACTTACTTCCAGTGGAGGAACTTCATCATCGTTCACGACGGTGGAAACGGTAAGTTTTTTTAAATGTATTTAAAATAAAATAAAATCTAGTGCGAAGATGGAAGGCTTGAAGATGAGGTCATCAACTATACTGTAGGTATGAAATAGAGTGGAAGAGTTTTTGTGCCAAGAAGATAATGTAACCTATTGTTTGAAAAATGTCAATTAACCAAAAGAAGTAAAGTTTGAGAGAAAGACATGTACACTTCTATTTGACGCAATTACCTTTTGCGCATGTATTCATAACTTTTCACACTTTTGATGTTGTTGCCATTTCCAAAGGAGAAAACGTGAAACAAAGATTATTGGCAATGATTTTAACTCTCTTATTCGCACCACCTTTTTGCTGTCCTGTTGAAAACAGTAGTCTCACCCTTAGTCTTGTGTATCTTTCTCTTAACGTCTGGTTTTATTTTTTTGGGGGGTACCCAGCTCTTGAATTCCTCCAGGAAGTGTTGAACATTCAAAAGGAGCGAGAGTGGAATATCACAGCCATCGAGGTAGCCGACGATGAATACTCAACCTTCAGAGATGTCTCGACTAAAATTAGAGCTGAAGAAACCAGGAACATCTTTATGTTCTGCTCTGCAGAGACCATCGCTAAAAATTTCTTGGTTTGGGTAAGAACGTTTTACTGTAAATTGTAACAAATTTGTGGAAATTATTGTTAAATAAGTTTTTAATGTGATGCCGCAAGCTAAAATTAGGCAGTTCTTTATAGAAATAGTGAAATGACAACTGAAGCATCTGCCGTGATATCAATAAGGTGTTTTAAACATTGTGTTTAGCAATGCCTCTTATCATATATATAGACCCTAATAAGTTTTAATTTGAAGCTCTTATTCTCACCTTTTTGATGAGCAAAGATTGCTTGTGATATCTTATTCGAAACTTGGGAGGTGGGGGGGGGGTGACCACCCATTTTTCTTGTACTTGTGTGTATTAATGTTGATATAAGCATGGCTTTAATATTTTATTTTATTTATTTTAGGCCCAGGAAAATCCAAGTGCAGATATTCTGACTTCCAACTACCATTGGGTTTTGGGAAACATTGTAAGTATACAAACTGGATTTCTAAAGAGTTTTCTCATTTCATAGTTGTGACGAATCTGTGGCAAGGCTGTGAACGTTGATTATTCTTCACACATCCTCCCTCTGTTGATTGAAAAAATGGGCTTTTTCGAAACCTCGGCTCAGGTTCCAGGCTTTGTTTGGTGTTGGAAAGACCTTACATATTATGTACGCTGCTCCTAAATTGATGACGGAACCCAAGCCGAGGTTTGGGAAAAGGTCCAGGACCGTGAAGTTGAGCATGGGCTGTATCACACAGTAGTTAGGCCAAATAATAAAAAATACCAGTTGATCGTCCCCGCCCGCATCCTTTTTTGAGGCCGCATCTTTCTTTCTTTATTGATTTTTTTCTTTTTTTTCTGGCGTGCCGGGTAGGCCTACGTCACTAACGTTATTTTTATTTTGTTAATGATCAAATCTGACTTGGTGTCTCTGATGTATTCTGCATTTTTTGTGTTTTCAGATTGCTTGGGTGAGGTGTTACCCTTTGAAAAAGTACCTGCACACAAATAGATTTTGAGAAAGTTTAATGAACCTTTAATTGAATTGAATTGAATTGAATTGAATTGAATTGAATTGATGACTTAGAAACATTGAAATCAGCTTTGAACATCTACCCAGCAGTGTCTTTGTGCCATTATTTTTACAGAGTCAATTATTCATGTTCATCTTAGTGTAATAATCCCTGTTAACCCGGGTTCTCATGCAACAAATAGATAGAAAGTTAGCGGTGATTTCAAACTGAAGAATTGGTGGCCTGTTTGAATTGAAATACTTGGCGGCCATCTTTGGAAAAGAAAAAAAAGGGCCCTCATCCTCCTCTTTTTGGAAAAATCAGGACGATCAACTGGTATTTTTTTTTATTTGGCCTTAGTACACAATATGAAAGATTAATGTCAAGTTTGCCAAAATGCCATGTAAGGGCAAGTACCAGACTGAGCTTTCCTTTGCAAATAAGTGTGGCAGTTCTTAAAATGTTTGTAAAGATAACTTGATTTGTTTTTCAGTATTATGCATCTGTTAGCAAAAAGGTTAACAATGTTGATGTAAAGTGAGGTGGTCCTAATCAAAAGTTAAGTCATTTCGAATAAAACTTTACTTTGCTGCCTCTATTTTACGATTTGTGCTTTTCTTTCTGATTGACAATCTCCTCTTAGGACATGTCACTTGACAGAACATTTAGAACCAATCTTGAGAGAACCAACGCGTACATCACTCGATTCGGTATGAACTACACCCGAGAAATTCAGTTTGCACTTCCAGCATCGATCCCTACGCCAACCAACGAGTGGCCAATGATAGATCGTCTTGCCTTTGATGCAGTCATCTCTATCGGTCATGCCCTCAGAATGTATCGAGAGTGGAGAGAGTCTGAAGGTGTTACGGGAACGGCAGTCCTTCCTGGGGACACACAGATGCCCCCCTGTCCAACAGCATCTGCTGTGCCAACTCAGAACAGTCTGACATCCTATCTAAAAGAAGTAACTATCATCTGTGTTTTGACTACATTAATGAAAGATTTAATATGTGTTAGTCTTGAAAATGTAGTGTATTGACCCCTGACACCAATTTAACAGTGGTCCGCTGACCAAATGCCTGTTCAAACAGCCAAGGACCAGTCGGAATTCTGTCCAACTAGTCCAGTTGGCTAGTTGATTGCTTGCCATTGCCTACACGAAAACCACTGATTGTTCATATTGCTTACATATCACATAGTCGCATGCTAGTATATTTTGAAAAGATACTCCAATTACGGACCATTGAAAAAGCTGGCGAACCAGCAAAATGACAAGCTAACTGGGTTACTCGCTTGTGTTGGGAGAAAAATTAAACACTGATGGAGTTTCTTGAGTAAAATTCTTTCCTTTGAAAATATTGGTTGCCACAATGAAACGCCGACTTGACAAAGGAAAGGCAACAAAGGTGCTCATAATTAGTTCCTGGATTTGATGTTGCTTGAGAAAATCGAGTAGGCACTCACCGTGATTCGCAGAACTCAGCCGTGCTCCACAGCTGAAAATCCACCATGGTATGCTGGATTGTCGAAAAAGGGTGGCAGCCTGTCCATTTTGTATTCCACATTATACCAGGATGGTCTGGAATCAGGGGTTACACAATAACCCCCTGTTGTTGCACTTTGTACGGGTGAATCGAAGCGTATCACGGTGCCTGCCTGTGCAATGGAAAGTCTGGGTGGATAAAAACATCAGCTGTCCGCATGTCAGCAAAAAATGGAGGAAAATCCGAAGTTGTTCCGGGTGTTAAAAAACTGTAAGTCTGTTCCTAGAAAAAATTGCGTCTAAACATGTCATCCGACGTGACGTGGTTAAGAGGCAGAGTTTGGGACCTTGCCTTTTGATCATCCATCAGCAGCCAACCTCGAACCCGGCTATTATCACGGACTGAAGACCAGACCCTCATGCTGTTATTTCTTGAATGCTTACCATCAAAAGACATGAATGTTAAACGTCTACTTTTGTTTTCTTTCTAGGTTGCATTTGAAGGCATATCTGGTAATGTTGAGTTTGATGCAGTTGGTAGTCGCGTCAACTACACAATTTCAATTTACAGTGGCCAGTTCAAGACTTTGGATCAAATGGTAAGTTTTTTCGAAAAAACTTATAAAAAGGTAAACAACTAGAAAGTCAGGTTTTGTTGCATCACAAAAATAAGCTGTTCGTGCTTCTGATATTGATGCAAAAAATAGTTAATGGCCAAGTGGAAAGAAATGAAAAGAGATAGGGGCAGAAAGCATAAAGGAAAAGCAAGGGATGAACAATGAAGTAGGAGACAAGGAGGGGGGAGGTGGAGGGAAGAGGCTGGTTAAACCACAAGAGGTTTGGAACACCAAACAAAAAAATCAAAAGTAAGAAGATGGAGAAAAAGTAATTAATTGGTGAATAAGAATAAAAAGGGGGCCATCTTTGGAAAAAGGAGAATGCAAAGACAAAGTTTTTGACCATTTTCGTCTTGGATGTTCAGACCATGGGGTTAAATGGTCTGGAGGTGCCTTAACCACAGTTTCTCCCTACTCCGAAGAACAGTCTCTCTGTGGTTACCTAGTGCCTCATTGCCCTGTAAAACCATGTCAGAAATTGAGTGATTAGGTAGATTGAAATGATGTCCCACAGGTGTATCCAGCTGTTGCGTGTTGAAATGCTCTTGAGTGTAGTGTATGTTGAACACCACAAACTTTGCAAGAAATAAGACAGATGAGATTCATTGTTGAAGTGCAGGTGACATAACCCCTTACCTTATGGGTGTTACCACTGGTATGGCTGTAGTCCAGCAATGTGATTCTCTGATGTGTTGTATACAGACGATGGGCTTGGAAGTGTTTGAGCACCTGAAAGTTCCTTGTGGCATAAGGGGATTAACATTATCCTTGATGAAAGGGGGGAGGGGACTTCTGACTGGACAATGAGATCCCCGAGACTGGGTGGGCATCTGTAGGCAACTATGGGCTTTTCCTGTACAGCATGTTGAAGTCGATCTGATGTGTGAAAAATATGATGGTTAGACCGCGTTATTTTGCGAATGGGAGAAAGTGAGGGGTGGAAAGAGGACATAGAAGGATTTGGGAGGGTAAGAGTTAAATGAACAAAGGACTTTGATATTGTCAACTTTGAAATTTGTTTGTAAATGTGTGAAAACCCAAATTCTCTTTTTTTGTACAGAGAGGTGAATGGACACAGAATCCCAAATACTGGGAGAAGAAATGGAAAAAGAAGTGGGAGAGCGAAGGTCGTCTTAATGTCACTTATCACAACTATGCTTCAGAGAGGACCGTGAAAATCGTCACCATTGAGGTTGGTTTTTTAAAGATGTCTTTTCTCACTGTTGATGATCTATGAAATCAGAATAATAATACCTAGTTCTTATTTATAAGACAAAATGCTAGTTCTGTATTCTGGTTGGCTGAAATACGGTCACTAATATAGGCTAGTGCATGAGATTTGCGCCACCGTGACCTAGACGCGTGTCAAGACATCACGCGCACATAGTTTGCGGGAAATAGTTCCCGAACCGGGCAATATACTTTAAATTGTTGACTGGTTATACAGTGCCCTGTCGTGATGTGAACCGCAACAAACTGAATCTGGGGAAAGTAAAAGCGTTCCTTTAATTGTTGAATTGCTAACGATTTAATTGCTCGTGAGTTAATTGTTGAATTAAAACAGTTAGTTATAAAACCCTGAAAACTTTCTTTTCTTATTTCCTTTTTAGACCGAGGTGTGTTATAAAACACTTATGGACTGGCATAATTCAGTCACTATGTACCTCTATCCCCTCGGGGCCTGTGAGTGACCAAAAGAGGGACCTAATTCTCTTGGAATATGTCCCTCTTTTGGTCACCCACAATCCCTCGAGGGGGATATATGTGCTCTAGTGACCTCTATGCCAGTCCAAGTGTGTATAATAGCGCATTTTACAATAATGTATCTGGGTGCTTTACACTAGTGCCCTGGTCATTTGGCCAATAACAAGCCTTTAACTCAGCTCCCTGGGTAGTTTATAGCCCTGGTCTGCCGTGGCACTCCGAAGGCTTTTTCAAACACAATATCAACCTCCACCCTCGCAGGTACCCATTTTATACCCCTGGGTGAAGAGGAGCAATTATAGTAAAGCATCTTGCTCAAGGACATGACCGGGACTTGAACCCACACCCAGTTGACTTAAACGCCAACACTTGATTTTGATGCAGTAAACCGCTCAGCCATGACATGATATGAAATCTAAATCAAGTCTGATCCTAAATGATCCCATCTACTCCATCCAATCTATCAGACAAAATCTCTGCTGAGGCGATGAAAGCAATTTTTTCTCTGTGCCTTGAGTGACTTGGTGCCCCTTTCTCACAGAAAAAAAGCGCCTTACTACAGGCCTTCCAAGAATGATATCAAATGAATCTATTCTATGATTTTTATTCAATCAGTCTGATTAAAAATGTAAAAAAAAGTATGTGAGTGTTGGAGCAGTAGCTCACCATCCCAACATTCATCTCGCCTTTTCAGTGGAGAACCCAGATTATACATTTTTCATGACCAAAACAACATTTGCCACAAGCTCTAGGACCTACTGCTTGACCTGCTAGGCCTGCCTGAACAGTCACAGACACTGAAATTTGAACTTAGAGCCCCTTTTTTTAGAAGCAACTGTACCTTGTGCCTCTGATAGATTTCTATATATTATCTTTTCTTTAAACTACTGTAAACAAAAATATTTATATATCATTTATGTTCACAAGCATAAGGTTAACCCAAAATTCTGCTCTTCTTACAGGCCGCACCATTCTTGAAACAGAAGGGCAATAACACAGTTTCCGATACCGGAAGCTGGGCAGGAAACAACCGCTACGAGGGTTACATCATTGATCTCTTGGATAAGATTAAGACCCATGTAAAGGGCATTGATTTTGACTACCAGGTCGAGCTTGTTTCAGACGGGAAGTTCGGAAGCGAGGGCCCATACAACCATATCTGGGATGGAATGGTTGGCGATGTAATTCGAAAGGTACATATGATTGCTAACAGATAGATAGCAGATACAGGTTTTTGTTCTCTGGAGTGCAGTTATATTACTCCTTTTATTTCAAATCATCAAAAGTAATTAAAAAACAAATTAACAAAATTACGTCTCATAGCAATCTGCTATGTCCTCGGCCTTAAATATGGAGAAACGTATGAACTAAATAAAACAAATAACATGTCATATTTGAGAAGAATATTGTACAGACTAAAGTGGCATTTGACACCTGAATATTAAACGAACAAAATTAAAAACACGGATTTACTTAATGCAAAGTAAAACAAAGGTCATATCTTGATAAATTATTCCCGGACAAACCCAACGGGGCTGCTCTTGTCTGAAGTCGACTCTTGTGCTACATACGCTGTTACAAAATCAACAGGCTATGGTTGCACTAGCAAGACGAGTTGTTGTTTCATTTTAATTTGCAACAACCTTTGCCAGGCTGTGTCCAAGTGTATCCTTCATATTTAATTGTCAATGATTACTTCATTGTTAAACCCTCCTGTTGAATAAACTTTCAATATCAACCACATGGTTTTGAATGATGGATGCACAATGCATATACACAGTAAACTGTTTTGTGCCAAGCTGTGTTACCATACACATCCCATGCAGTTGAATAGTTGTTCAACTCACGAGTGTATGTTTATTTGGGAAAGTGGGAGTGTTAAATAAATGATGGTTCTTGAATTGAATAAAGCAAAATTATGTTTTCTTTGTTAATAAACAGAAAGCTGACGTTGCAGCTGGCCCCCTGACTGTAACCCCAGATCGAGCCCAGGCTGTTGACTTCACCTACCCTTTCATGAGCAGTGGTATCACTGTCATGATGAAACACCCAGAGACCGTTCAGCACAACCCCTTCCGCATCATGTACCCCTTTGGCGTTGAGGTATGGTTCGTCAATCTGGTGGCTTTTTTCATCATCAGTGCCATGCTGTATTTTTTCAACTACTTTGACCCCTATGAGTGGCGTGCTGCTGCAGAGAGACAGGAGACCTTTGAGGAGAATGCCGACAACTTCAGCATGAAGAATTCAATGTGGTTTGCGACTACCTCCATGTTTCTGCAGAGTTTTGATGCTTCCCCTCGCTCCAATGCTGGACGTACACTGGCAGCTTTCTGGTGGGTGTTTGTCATCATCATGGTCTTCCTCTACCTTCTTAACCTGACCCACTTTGTCACCAGTAATAAGAGGCTTGTCTACGCAACCTCTGCTGAGCAGCTCCTGGACCAGACGGAGGTTGCTTTTGGCTCCATTGAGATGGGATCCACCTACTTTTTCTTCAAGAAGTCTAGTGTTCCCGAGTACCAACGTCTTTGGCAACACATGAATACCCGCATTCCATCACCCTGGGTGAATAATATCTCTGATGGGGTAGCAAAAGTACGTGAATCCAACGGCCGCTACGCTTTCATTGGTGAGGCTGCTGAAATGAACTATATAGCAAGCAAGAGGGAATGTGATCTTCTTGTCACCGGTACCTTCATTGCCCGTACTACGTATGCTCTAGCTGTCCAGAAGGGCTCCCCTCTCAAGGATCAGCTGTCTAGTGCCATAGAATCTCTCCGAGATACTGGAGTTCTGGAAGATCTGGAACGTGAATGGTGGAATCTGGATAAATTTCCCCTGGAGTGCCGTAACTTGACCACCTGGGAGAAACAGGGTGTCTTCTCCTTGACCGCAGTGGACCTCCAGGGTGTCTACTACATTCTCCTGATGGGTATTGTCATCGCCATCATCGCCTTTGTCTTTGAGTCCATCTGTAGTGGCAGGAATGGAAAGAAAAAGAGCAGCAGCCGTAATGGAATGGGAGGTGGTCAGCGAATGGGTGGAGGGCAACCCATAGGTGGTGGGCAACCAATCAGTGGAGGAGATGAAAAGATGTGGATCTAAATAAAAACTAAGCAAAAGCTTCAATTACTAAAAACTGGAACAGATGTTTTTTTTTTTTAACAGAAGGACAATATTTGGGTTTTAAGCTCCTGTCAACTAATGTTGCTTTGTCTGGTGGCAAAATAATAAAGCTCATTTAACTGTGTCTAGTTTTGATTCTGTGATAATTCATCATGGGTGGATTTCACAAAGCACTGAGATCCATCTTAGGTTGAGTTGTCAGTATTACCATAGTGATTCGTATTGTAACATCACACTTTGCTTAGCAATTAAGATTGCTTTGCACTTGAGATCAATCTTAACTCTTTGTGAAATCGAGCGCATTACTGTTAGATTTCTGGGGAATGCCTAAGAATCAAATTAAAAATAGTTATTTGTTGTTGAGACCCTAAAGGTTTTTGTACTGTGGAGGGAAATAAATTCAACGATTCGTTTTACCTGTAATTTACTTCGATTCATATTTCAAAACATATTCTAAACTCAGACTGCCCTACTATTTTAGATCTAGCTTTCAGATGTCTTATAAAGACTGCATATTATTTTGTTTTCAGGCTGAAAAACGTGATTACCACAATGAAGTTGAACAGAAATACGTCATTTATATTTGGTGCGACTGTTTGAAAATTTTGTATTTTGTTTATTAATCAAAAAGTTCTCTTTGTCAGTGTAAATATTCTTACGCCTTTTAAGAAGTTGCAGTAATTGTTGTTTGCAAATAATCAAATTTATATGTTTGCATACGGGATAGGGATGTTTTTCTTCAGTTTGCACTGTTTTGTACTGGAAAGACTAGATTTCCGCATTCCACTATCGTTCTACAATTGTAATTTTAACTGGTCAGATTAGATATGCCAAAAGCGTTAAAAGGGAAGTTTTTATTGAGACTTGCTTGTAATCAATTTTATTCTTTCTTTTATTGTTATTTCATTTTTGTTTATGTATTTTAAATAATTTTGTTGCTTTTTTCAATTTAACATTTAGTTTAATACATATGATTAATTTAATGTTATTTGAGGGGGGTTTTTTTGTGGTTTTTTTTTTGGGGGGGGGGGGGTCTGTTGAGGAGGATCAGTAGTGATAGTTTATTTTCTTTTAGTCAATTATGAGTTTTTAAGTTCTACTAATTAATCTTTCTGATTATTTACACAAGTACCAGCGATTCAGCTCCATTTGTAGATAAGCATTTTTTATGAAGTGTGTATAAATTTCTGGTTTGTCCCAAGATAGTGTTTTCGTCAGTAAAATTTCATAAATAAACTAATCTAATCTAAGAAAAAGTTTCTTTTTACTTCAAATTTCATTTGACTAACACTAACAGTATTTGATAAGACTATTAAATTTTAGACTGACTCATAATTTAGGGGAATTTTCTAATATCAAGTCTAATGATCCACAGAGTTATAAAAATCCTAAAGAATTTGTACACAATTTCTCATCCAGTTTGTTCCCAGTTTTGACAAAAATGTAAAGTTTAACACATGTGATTTAAGCCCAATTTCGACAAAAATGTAAGGCTCACCCCTTGTGAATTTATCCAAATGTATCCCTAAATTCGACAAAAATGCAAGGCTTACCCCCTTGTGATTATATTCGATTTTAGCACAATTGTGACAAAAATTCAAGGCTTACCCCTGGTGATTTGATTAGATTTTAGCGAAATTTTGACATAAATTCAAGGCGTACCCCTTGTGATTTTATAAGATTTTCGCATTAAAACAAAAAATGCAAGGCTTACCCATGTGAATTCATTCGATTTTATCCCAATTTCGACAAAGATGCAAGGCTCACCCCTTGTGTTTATATCAATTTTTTTCAAACATTCGACAAAAATGCAAGGCTTACCCCCTTTTAAATTCTTAAGATTTTAGCCCAATTTTGACAAAAATACAAGGCTTACTCCTTGTGATTTTAACAGATTTTAGCCCAATTTCGACAAAAATGCAAGGCGAACGCCTTGTGATTTTATAAGATTTTATCCCAATTTTGACAAAAATGCAAGGCTTATTTACCCCTTGTGATTTAATTAGTTTAGGAAAATTTTGACAAAAATGCAAGGCTTACCCATTGTAAATTTATTCGATTTTTCCCCGAATTGCGACACAAATTCAAGGCTTACCCCTAGTGAAGTTATCAGAATTTAGCCCAATTTCGACAAAATTGCAAGGCTTACCCCTTGTGAGTTTATCCGATTTAAGCCCAATTTCGACAAAAATACAAGGCTTACCCCCTTGTGATTATATTCGATTTGAGCACAATTGTGACAAAAATGCAAGGCTTACCACTGGTGATTTTATTAGATTTTAGCGAAATTTTGACAAAAATTCGAGGCGTACATTTTATTAGATTTTAGCCCAATTTTAACAAAAATGCAAGGCTTACCCCTTGTGATTTTATTAGATTTTCGCTTAAAAACAAAAAGGCAAGGCTTACCCATATGAGTATTCGATTTTATCCCAATTTCGACAAAACTACAAGGCTAACCTCTTGTTTATTTATTCGATTTGAGCCCAATTTCGATAAAAATGCCCCCTTGTGATTATATATTTTTGCCAACTGTGACAAAAATGAAAGGCTTACCCCTTGTGACTTTATTAGATTTTAGCGAAATTTTGACAAAAAAATCAAGGCGTACACCTTGTGAATTGATTAGATTTAGCCCAATTTTGACAAAAATGCAAGGCTAACCCCTTGTGATTATAACAGATTTTAGCCCAATTTCGACAAAAATGCCCCCTTGAGATTTTATTAGATTTTATCGAAATGTTGACAAAAAAGCAAGGCTAACCCCTTGTGATTATAACAGATTTTAGCTCAATTTCAACAAAGATGCAAGGCTCACCCCTTGTGTTTTTATCAATTTTTTTGAAATATTTGACAAATATGCAAGGCTTACCCCTTTTAAATTCTTTCGATTTCAGCCCAATTTTGACAAAAATACAAGGCTTACTCCTTGTGATTTCAAAAGATTTTAGCCCAATTTCGACAGAAATGCAAGGCTTACGGTACCACTTTATAATTAATTCAATTTAGCAAAATTTTGACAAAAATGCAAGGCTTACCCCTTGTGATTTTATCCGATTAAAGCCCAATTTCGTCAAAAATGCAAGGCTAACCTTTTGTGATTTTATTAGATTTTAGCGAAATTTTGACAAAAATTCAAAGCGTACACCTTGTGATTTTATAAGATTCTAGCCCAATTTCGACAAAATAGCAAGGCTTACGGTACCCCTTTCTAATTTATTAAATTTTAGCCCAATTTCGACAAAAATGCAAGGCTAACCCCCTTGTGATTTTATAGGTTTTCCTGGCCAATTTCAGCAAAAATGTATTAAATTTCATTAACACGCATTCAAATTCACGCATTTTTCCCTAATCCACTTAAACTAGGGGTTCTTTTTAGCTATTAATGCATTCAATTTCGTTTTTGTGCATACATGATTTTGTTTTTCTCCTTCAGATTCGTTTCGGTCATTTTATTTCATTTTTAGGCATTCAAGACCATTCTTAAATTTAATTTCTACTACCTATTTACAACTGCTGAAACCAAATTAAGACCCATCGAAGCGCACATTAATTTGTTGCTAGCTTGCGTTTTCTTTTTCGTTTATGGGCAATGAATTTCAACTTGTGTGCGTTCAAATTAAACATAAGTTATGGCTACCCGAGTAAGCTGACAAGAGCTCTATTGGCACTTCAGTTATCCGAGCCGTTTCCGTCTTATTTCACCTGCATCATATGTTTTGTTTTAATTGTAGTACTGTTCCCTTTGCTTTGTTACCCTTAAAGTTAAAGCATGTACCCGATAAGTTTGAACCCGATTTGTTTGGACCATGTCAAATTAGAAGTTAAAAATGTTTTAAAAGAAACAAATGCCGTATCCGGCTTATTACATTTCGCTTACATCCTGTGTTTTGTTTTAATTGTAGTATTGTTCCCTTTGCTTTGTTACCCTTAAAGTTAAAGCATGTACCCGATAAGTTTGAACCCGATTCGTTTGGACCATGTCAAATTAGAAGTTAACAAATGTTTTAAAAGAACTAAAAGCTTACAAATATAACGGGAATTTTTTTAATTTGAAAACAATCTATTGCTGTTGTTTTCCTGTGCATTTATTTCACATGTCAATTTCTTTTTCTGTTTATGCATTTCTTCTATTCGTTTATTCATATCTAAAGTTGGTTTCACCTTCAATGTTCTGACGTGCCAGGCATATCGGCATGTAAGTTTGGCTGTGATTATACTAGTGTAGGCCTATAAATAAATTCTCCTCCAAATATCTGCCTTTAAATATATCCATGTGCGAATCAGAAAGCACATAACATATTGTTACGTGCACATGCGCATTAATACATTTCAATTGAATCTTACTTGGACATGTGACACAACAAAAGATAGCAAGATACTTTAGTTAACTTACACTTTGGTTTTAAGAGAGTTTTATTGTAAAAATGGTCTTCTCTCCATTATCGATACTTATAATTGTATAATTATCGTTGTACATTACCCTAAAGGTCAAATTTCCCTATGGTACCAATTGAGTGTCTAAACGCGAGCCGGCATTCGAAAGAGTTCATGTACATGTACTTAGCTGTTTGACGACTCGGGGTTCTTCCATGGGATCACTCAACTGGTCGACTGAAGATGCACAGGCCTGAAGGAAGTTCTCATTTCTTGTGAAGGGTGAAGTTCCCCCTCATGACTCTTGTGGTCCTGGTGAGCTGCAAGGCTTCACTCTGGTCATCCACAGTCTAGTGCATTCTGCTTTCTTGGGAACAAAGACTTAAACTCTCGGCATCATCGGTTACATCTCGATCGTTGTCTCCAATTCAATCTCCCCGTTAGTTGTTGTTGAGCTGGGTTTTATACCCCTGGTCTATGGCAGTGCCACATCATCATTGTTCAATATAAAACAAAGGCTGGACTTTGAAGGACTTTGTCCTAAGCAAATCATAGTTTCTGCTGAGTTGTCAAATGTTCACTTTGCTCAGTATTTTGCTGACTGGCAAGGATGCCAATGTCCATTTTGCTGACTGGTCACTGTCTGGAGGTCATTTTGGTCATGTAACATGAACATGTATAATACACTATTGGGCAGCTATACTTAATAACATTTCCCATAACAATATAATTTGAATTTGATTGCAAACACTTGAAAAATGTTTGCTCGTTGATGAAATTGAATGGTTGACCAGCTCTTGCTGCTGGCTTTTACGAAATTGAATGAGTCTTGCGGCCAAATGTAATTGAATGATCTTATTTGACCAGTGAATGCTAAACTGGTGAAGTTGAATTACTCCTTTCGACTGTTGAATGCTGTTTCAACGGAGCATTCAATTTTCAAACGAAATTGAATGACCCGGGTGTTAAAATGAATGGATTTTTGCTGAAATTGGCCGTGAAAACCGAAATTTTGACAAAAACTAAAGGCGTATAACCTTGTGATTTTATAAGATTTTATCCAAATTTTGGCAAAAATGCACGGCTTATTTACCCCTTGTGATTTAATTATAGAGTTTAGCAAAATTTGACAAAATTGCAACGCTCCCCTTGTGAGTTTATTCGATTTAAGCCCAATTTCGACAAAAATACAAGGCTTCCCCTTGTGATTATATTCGATTTAAGCACAATTGTGACAAAAATGCAAGGCTTACCCCTTGTGATTTTATTAGATTTTAGCGAAATTTTGACATAAATTCAAGGCGTACACCTTGTGATTTTATTAAATTTTAGCGAAATGTTGACAAAAATGCAAGGCTAACCCCTTGTGATTATAACAGATTTTAGCCCAATTTCGACAAAGATGCAAGGCTCACCCCTTGTGTTTTTATAAAAAAATTCAAACATTCGACAAAAATGCAAGGCTTACCCCCTTTTAAATTCTTTCGATTTCAGCCCAATTTTGACAAAAATACAAGGCTTCCTCCTTGTGATTTTAACAGATTTTAGCCCAATTTCGACAAAAATGCAAGGCTTACGGTACCCCTTTGTGATTTGATTCAATTTAAGCCCAATTTTGACAAAAATGCAAGGCTTACCCCTTGTGATTTTCAAGATTTTAGCGAAATTTTGACAAAAATTAAAGGCGTACACCTTGTGATTTTATAAGATTTTATCCCAATTTTGACAAAAATGCAAGGCTTACTTACCCCTTGTGATTTAATTAGAGTTTAGCAAAATTTTGACAAAAATGCAAGGCTTACCCCTTGTGATTTTATTAGATTTTAGCTTTAAAAAAATGCAAGGCTTACCCATATGAGTTTATTCGATTTTATCCCAATTTCGACAAAACTACAAGGCTTACCTCTTGTTTATTTATTCGATTTGAGCCCAATTTCGATAAAAATGCCCCCTTGTGATTATATATTTTTGCCCAACTGTGACAAAAATGCAAGGCTTACTACCCCTTGTGACTTTATTAGATTTTAGCGAAATTTTGACAAAAAAATCAAGGCGTACACCTTGTGATTTTATTAGATTTTAGCCCAATTTTGACAAAAATGCAAGGCTAACCCCTTGTGATTATAACAGATTTTAGACCAATTTCGACAAAAATGCCCCCTTGAGATTTTATTAGATTTTAGCGAAATGTTGACAAAAAAGCAAGGCTAACCCCTTGTGATTATAACAGATTTTAGCTCAATTTCAACAAAGATGCAAGGCTCACCCCTTGTGTTTTTATCAATTTTTTTGAAATATTTGACAAATATGCAAGGCTTACCCCTTTTTAATTCTTTCGATTTCTGCCCAATTTTGACAAAAATACGAGGGTTACTCCTTATGATTTCAAAAGATTTTAGCCCAATTTCGACAGAAATGCAAGGCTTACGGTACCACTTTCTAATTTATTCAATTTAGCAAACATTTGACAAAAATGCAAGGCTTGTGATTTTATTCGATTTGATCCCAATTTCGTCAAAAATGCAAGGCTTACCCCTCGTGAATTTATCCGATTAAAGCCAAATTTTGACAAAAATGCGAGGCTTGCCCCGTGTGATTTTATTAGATTTTAGCGAAATTTTGACAAAAATTCAAAGCGTACACCTTGTGATTTTATAAGATTTTATCCCAATTTTGACAAAAATGCAAGGCTTACGGTACCCCTTTGTGATTTGATTCAATTTAAGCCCAATTTTGACAAAAATGCAAGGCTTACCCCTTGTGATTTTCAAGATTTTAGCGAAATTTTGACAAAAATTAAAGGCGTACACCTTGTGATTTTATAAGATTTTATCCCAATTTTGACAAAAATGCAAGGCTTACTTACCCCTTGTGATTTAATTAGAGTTTAGCAAAATTTTGACAAAAATGCAAGGCTTACCCCTTGTGATTTTATTAGATTTTAGCTTTAAAAAAATGCAAGGCTTACCCATATGAGTTTATTCGATTTTATCCCAATTTCGACAAAACTACAAGGCTTACCTCTTGTTTATTTATTCGATTTGAGCCCAATTTCGATAAAAATGCCCCCTTGTGATTATATATTTTGCCCAACTGTGACAAAATGCAAGGCTTACTACCCCTTGTGACTTTATTAGATTTTAGCGAAATTTTGACAAAAAAATCAAGGCGTACACCTTGTGATTTTATTAGATTTTAGCCCAATTTTGACAAAAATGCAAGGCTAACCCCTTGTGATTATAACAGATTTTAGACCAATTTCGACAAAAATGCCCCCTTGAGATTTTATTAGATTTTAGCGAAATGTTGACAAAAAAGCAAGGCTAACCCCTTGTGATTATAACAGATTTTAGCTCAATTTCAACAAAGATGCAAGGCTCACCCCTTGTGTTTTTATCAATTTTTTTGAAATATTTGACAAATATGCAAGGCTTACCCCTTTTTAATTCTTTCGATTTCTGCCCAATTTTGACAAAAATACGAGGGTTACTCCTTATGATTTCAAAAGATTTTAGCCCAATTTCGACAGAAATGCAAGGCTTACGGTACCACTTTCTAATTTATTCAATTTAGCAAACATTTGACAAAAATGCAAGGCTTGTGATTTTATTCGATTTGATCCCAATTTCGTCAAAAATGCAAGGCTTACCCCTCGTGAATTTATCCGATTAAAGCCAAATTTTGACAAAAATGCGAGGCTTGCCCCGTGTGATTTTATTAGATTTTAGCGAAATTTTGACAAAAATTCAAAGCGTACACCTTGTGATTTTATAAGATTTTATCCCAATTTTGACAAAAATGCAAGGCTTACTTACCCCTTGTGATTTAATAAGATTTTAGCAAAATTTTGACAAAAATGCAAAGCTTACCCATTGTGAACTTATTCGATTTTATCCGAATTTCGACACAAATTCAAGGCTTACCCCTAGTGATTTTATCAGAATTTAGCCCAACTTCGACAAAAATGCAAGGCTTACCCCCTTGTGATTATATTCGATTTTGGCCCAATTTTTACACAAAGTCAAGGCTTACCCCTTGTGATTTTAATAGATTTAAGCGAAATTTTGACAACAATTCAAGGCGTACACCTTGTGATTTTATCAGATTTTTAGCCAAATTTTGACAAAAATGCAAGGCTTACCCCTTGTGAATTCGATTTTATCGCAAATTCGAAAAAAATGCCTTCGGACTTGTTAAGATTTTAGCACAAACTTAACAAAAATGCAAGGCTTACCCGCTTTTGATTTTATCAAATTTCAGCCCAATTACGACAAAACTGCATGGCTTACACCTTGTGATTATAACAGATTTTAGCCCAATTTCGACAAAGACGCCTTGTCTTTTTATCCATTTCTTTCAAAATTTCGACAAAAATGCAAGGCTTACCCCCTTTTAAATTCTTTCGATTTCAGCCCAATTTTGACGAAAATACAAGGCTTCCTCCTTGTGGTTTTAACAGATTTTAGCCCAATTTCGACAAAAATGCAAGGCTTACGGTACCCCTTTGTGATTTTATTCAATTTAAGCCAAATTTTGAAGACAAAAAAGGATTCCCGTTACCCATTGTGATTTTATCCGATTTTATCCAGTTTCGACAGAAATGCAAAGCTTACCCCTTGTTAATTTATCCGATGTTATCACAATTTTGACCAAAATGCAAGGCTTATGCCTACCCCTGGTGATTATATTCGATTTTAGCAAAATTTTGACAAAAATTAAAGGCTAAAATTGGATTTTACCCATGTGATCTTCACAGATTTTATCCCAATTTCTACAAAAATGCAAGGCTTACCCCCCTTGTGGTTAAATTCGATTTTAGCCCAATTTTTACAAAAATACAAGCCTTAGGCCTACATTCAATAGATTTTAGACAACATTTGACAAAAATGCAAGGCGTACACCTTGTGATTTTATTAGTTTTTAGCCTAAGACAAAACTGCAAGGCTTACCGTTACCCCTTGTGATTTAATTAGGTTTTAGCAAAATTTTGACAAAAATGCAACGCGTACACCTTGTGATTTTGTTAGGTTTTAGCCCTATTTGACAAAAATGCAAAGCTAAAATCTGATATCACCCCTTGTGATTATATTTGATTTCAGCCAAATTTCGACAAAAATGCATGTCTCCCTTCGGATTTGTTCAGATTTTAGCAAAGATTTGACAAAAATGGAAGGCTTACCCGCTTTTGATTTTATCAAATTTGAGCCCAATTACGACAAAAATGCAAGGCTTAGGGGCCTACACCTTGTGATTATAACAAATTTTAGCCCAATTTCGACAAAGATGCAAGGCTCACCCTTTGTGATTTTATTAGATTTCAAAACAATTTCGACAAAAAAGCAATGCTTACTCCTTTTGAATCCAATTTTTGACAAAAATGCAAGGCTTACCCCTTGTTATTATATTCGATTTTAGCCCAATTTTGACAAAAATGCAAGGCTTAGGCCTACCCCTTTGGCTTACCCCTTGTGATTTTATTAGATTTTAGCAAAATTTTGACAAATGAAAGGGTTACACCTTGTGATATAAACATCAATCCCAAGATCTGCCATCATTTTGCGATGCAGCACCTCCTACTGCCTCACCCATGATGTCCCTGTTCCATCTGCCCCCGCCAGTGGTTCAGCCCCCTGACAAGCCAACTCTTGTTGTAGCTCTGTCATCTAAGACGCTTGGCTGTAACTTTGACACGTGGCAATTCAAAGCCAAACTCCTTCTACTGTTCAGTGATGCCGCGTACGCTAAGAGCATGAAGGTAGCAATGAGTACCCGCTCGATGGCATGCAAGCATACAATGGATAGTTTTGGGCACCATCTCCAGCTCCTTATCTATTTAGATGTTTGCAGTTAGATGGATTGACCTTCCTTTGGTCAAAATAAGCTCAACTATTTGCCTCTCCTGGCCTTACTTCCTTTGATTGTAGGCACAGGAACCTACTTAACTATTTCAGATTTCCCGGACATCAACACCCTTAGTACCCCAGCATGGAAGGAAAGAGCAGAACCCATTCAATCTTTCAGGTTTAAGTTCAGTTCAGAGAAAAGACAACAGATGCGTGTATTGGTGCGATGTTAAGCATTATTAGTGCAAAAAAAGAGCGATTTTATTTCTAGGCATGCTGTTTACGCGCATGGAACTGCGTGGTGATTGTTTAAACTTAAGTCGGGACGACATTCAGAAAGCACGCGTTCGGTAATGGGATGAAATTGTAGGCCCCCCTTTTTTACACTCCTAGTATACCTTTGTCCAGCTCGGACTAGGGCGAGTCTAGGAGTGGGTGGGTTGCCTGGTGGTGTGTGATGAGTGGGTGATTGGTAGCAGGCTATGCAACCTATCACGGCGCATTGAGGAAGGGTTGTCCAGAGGTCAGTGACCATACCCAAGAAAGTGTATGGGCACTTGGACTGGACTCCGAAAGAGGAAAGGTGTAAGATTTAACCTTCCAAGTTTCTTCAGTTTATGCACTTTGCCTCTGTCGGATATCTGCGTTGGATTGCGCCACCTCAGCTTTATCAACACAATATTTATATAATGTTCATCCCCTGTCCTGCTCTTGGTGAGTTTGATTTTACTTTTATCTTTCTTGTGAGCCTAGGCTAAAAGTTAAAGTAAAGATCGGATTGTCACTTAAAATTTAATTTTAGCAATGAGTCATTGTTCTATGAAATGTCTGGCACATATAGCTTACCACAAACCTATAATATGCAGGGATATTCCTTAGGCCTACCGGTAATACTTGACTGTCAATCATTTACTCTTGGGCGCTGGTCTGGGCAGAAGGTGTTTAAAAGACATTTTACACCCATGAGAGGCTGTATGCCTGGCCAGTGTAATAATAAACATTCTCACAGGATTTGGAAGTACTGTATTTGTTTTCAAGATAAGTGATTTCTTTCTTGTTAGAGGATTATTGTTCTATGGCATAGGATTAATTTTAGACTTGGCCACTGGACTAGGACTTTTTGAAGATGTGTGTGGTGAAGTTTTGTGCAATCACTTCAAAATTTACACTCATGTTGACCGTCAAGCAGCCATCATATGTGTGAAGTTTCAGATCAACGACGTAGTCGGGGGTCACGTGACGCGGCATTAAAGGTACACTTTTTGAAGTCGTATATCTCCCGAAGTATTAGTGCGATCATGTTGAAACTTGGCAAGTCGTTAGATAATGGCAAGTTCCTGTTCAAGTTGTAATGACGTTATGATGACGTCATCACACGATTTGTTACGTTTTTTTCATTTTTTGCCCCTTTAAGTCAGAAATTGCTAACGGAACATGCTTTAATCCAAATTCTTTTTTAAACAGGCTTGATATGTCATTACTGATTCGACAAATATTTGACGTCATCATGACGTCATCATTTCTCAGGTTTTCTTATCTTAAAGGTACAGTTTTACAAGATATATAGACAACGAATTCGATCTCACAAGGCATTAAATATTGTATTATTAAGTTGATTATGTACACACTACAACACTTTCATATTCACTTGATTCATTTGAAAAAATTATAAACGAAACAGCTGTGCATTTGTTCACAAATGCAATCATGTCTAGTTTTATTTTATTTTATATTTCTGAATGGCATAGGATTAATTTTAGACTTGGCCACTGGACTCCGACAGAGGAAAGTTGTAAGATTTAACCTTGGGCCAAGTTTCTTCATATATCTGAATCTGGATTGCGCCAGTTCAGCTTTATCAACACAATAGTTACATTAGTTCATCCCCTGTCCTGCTCTATAGGCGGATTCAAATCAAGAGAGCCGCAGGACAGCGTAACATCACTTCAATTGTTCTTCACCATTTTAACTGGTTGTACCGGAAACAGTAGCCCGTCCCCTGATCAAGGACATATGGATATGTTTTGAAATGATACGGTATGCATTACATGTAGGCCTACTAGCTTTTTCTTAAACTTGGGGTATCAGATATATTTGGGCAACATTTTGAAGAAAACAATTATAAAAATACAACATTATTTTTATGGAAAGTCGTCAATAGGCCTACGCCCTATTTCGTAAAACTTTGAGTGATGCGGGGGTTTAGTAATAATTAAGTGCATTAATAAGAATGCCCGTATCATTAGAAAGCATATAAAATAGAACCTTACGCTTTTATTGTGATTTTTGGAAGTTTAAAAAACCCCCAATAAGATTCAATATTTTGATTTGAAATGACTTTGGATGAATTTCTACGGCGTTTTGATATTACACACAGTTTTAAATTGAAATTTTGAAAAATATGTATCCTATGTTTCATTATTCTTGTTATCCCAAAATAATGCAAATAGTTATCACTAGGCCTATCTTTAAAAAAAACCGGGACACCTTAATCCATTTGGTAGATACATTTTGATTTTCAAATGCGAAATTTTGGGACAAACAAGAAAAATAAAGGCTATCCTTTTTTCTTTTTTTAAATTTTTCTTTATTATTATTATTATTTTTTTCCCAAAAAAATGTTAAGCTGCGACGTTTTGATTTCAAATAACCGAAGAGGCATTTTTTTTAATACAATTGTTTTGCGACAAAATCGCCTGTGAAAAGAATTGAAATCGCCTTTGAAAAGAATTGAAACTTTGTTTTAAGGAAAAACATACAAGTCTCTTGACGTGGAAAGTGGGGAAAAGCAAAAACTAATTCCCCTAAAATGTGTTTTTTCAAAGTATTTTGTAAAAGCATGTGGATTGAACATACCTTGCAGGGATCTTGACAGTCCCACTCCTGCAGGATTGTTTGTGCCCCATTCCTGTATTCCAGCAATCAAGGAAACGTCATTCCAGTAACATCTTAACTTTAAAAATGAAAACATCCCTGCAATGTTGAGACTTGAGCATGATAAACTTACATGTTCGGGTGATCAAGTGTCATAAATGCTATAGCAGACGTGGTTCTTGTGCCGTAATTTCTTCGAAATATCTGCGGAGGTTGCCAGCAAATCCTGCTACAAGTTGTATAATTTATCCACTGTCAAGAAGCATTTGACAGACAATTTGAGTCTTGGTGAGCTTCATGGCACCAGGAAATCACAATTGTCTTCAGGAAGCTAAGTGGGAAGATAGACTACAAAATGGCGGCCAGACAACAATACAAGGTTAATCGACAACTTGATATTAAAGTCCAGGTATTTTTTTTAGATGTACGGTATCTTTACCTCAGTGGGGGTTAAAAAGGAATGCTTCCCAAAATCGTGTCTCTCCTCCTCGAAACCAAAGCGACGTCAATCTTGGAATCTGCCCCAGTACTATACTTGCCACTCGTAGGCCCTACTCGTCATGGACACTGGTCAACAACAATAGAGAGCCGGGACGTCGTCAATCACAAAAATACTCCAGTCCCAACAAAGCTGTCAGAGCCAAATCATCACCTGGCATTCCACGGGTGGCATTAATTTGTTCAGATTTCAAATCGATTTAATAAGCTTTCATATGATGCCAGTTCAGAAAAATCTGAACCAATCCGCAGAAGAAATAGTGGTTACGAACAACTTGTCAATCCAGAATGGTTTCAGGTGGCTTGATTGCTTGTTTTATTGAGTCTAAAGGCTCTTATCTGGCGGTTTAGACCATTTGGATTGCCCCCCCCCCCCCGAAAAAAAAAGTTTAACAAAAATATATATATATATAAAACACGCTTTAAATTTTAAAGCGTGCGCATAGATTCCGTAGATTTTCGCGTGTGTGACCTTTCCTGGGATCATCAGGGCCCAATTTCACATAGCTGTTAAGCAGGAAATTTTGATTAACATTTTTGTTTTGCTGAGAAAGAAATGAGCGGGATACCAGTCGCAGCAAATGGTCACCGTATGGCATTTAGCTGGTAACCTATTATTGCTAAGCAAGAGTAGTGTTTTGTGCTTACAAACTTTGTTTGTGTCCGGACTCTAGGCTTAGATTGTCAATGGACAGGGCCCGATTTCATAGAGCTGCTTAAGCACAAAAAGTAGCTTAGCACAACATAATTATGCTTACCAGAATAAGGTCCAGCCAAAACACCATGTCACATGCACAATTTATGACTGGTACCCGGTTCTTTTTTGCTTAGTAGAAAATTGTTAGGCAATATTTCCTGCTTAAGCAGCTATATTAAATTGAGCCCTGATGGAGAGTTTCACACTCCATACCCAGCCTAGCCTCAGAATTGAAAAACCCTTCCTCTCAAACGACTGCACATTAGGTGCTGACCATCCTTTATCAATCTATTATGTAATTGATTTTATCTCACCTTTATGTATTAGGCCTTATATTCCATTTCGTCATGGTTTCATTATTACATTTTGTAATTTTTTTAATTAAACAATGTATTTTTTTTATTGTTGATTTGAATCTTGACGCAGAATACGGTTATTTTCTTTAAAGGTATTTTACAGGATTCAATTGGTAGATCTGACAATAAAGTTACAGACAGTGTTCATGTTTTGTGTGATCAACCATGAAATAACAAACCTGTGGAAATTTGGGCTTATTCCGTTGTGTGAGTCAGGGGAAAATATTGAAAAACCTTGCACAATTTTCAGCATGATTGTAAACACATTGTCCTTAATTTTGGTTGCAACAACCGAAATCAGCTGTTGCATGTTTTTTTAAATAGGTTTTCAGACATAGTTTTCTCAAGTACGACTTCATTTCAGAGGGAAATACTACGCAGTAAAGAAATGGTTCTAGTATGAACTTTATAATTAGTAAGCTTTCAGACTAAAATTAAATAATGATGTGTTTTAGTCCTTGCAAATCATGTATAATACCTTTAAAGCAATTCCGGTAGTTTTGATTAGTTTATTGACATATCGTCATAGAGATGGGAGCTATGTTTTTAGCCTAAAATAGCGCCCACACCATACAAAAGAATGACGCTCAAAGCTCGAGAGTATAATCCTGCGGCGGGGGGTGGGGGTGAGGGCACGATTGTGTGGAAGAACCCCCACACAAAAATGAATGTTTGTTGGTTGAATAACATAATAGGTTTGCACTAGATTTTGAAAGTTAGTCCACTCTTATTTGACCTGGGAAAGCTTGCACGTGAACTAATAGACTTTTATTATGGTGCGGCCATCTTGATTTTCCCCCACTCAAATGAACGTAACCAAACCGAGGCTGGAAGGGCAAAAGTGTAATACCTTTAAAAGGAGAACAAGTTGTGTAGACATTTTGTTCCTTCCTGTATTTCACTTAAAGAAGGTGACTCTCTACAAAATAAAAAATACCCCACAGTTGGTAATTTATTAAACAACATTTAAATATATCAACTGTTAACCAAAATGTGAAAACATCTAACTGAAGTTCTGTTTTTTCTATTCTAAATGTCACACATCAAAAGAATACGTTACTGCCAACATACGATTGGTTTATTAATATAATGCAAACAAGTAAACGCATTCAATCTTTGTAATATATATACATAGGTAGCAACAAAGGCTCTTTATGACTGAAAAAGATTCTACTTTCACAGCCGTTGAAAATTTCGAAAGAAGAAACAATTTAGCCCTCAGTCTTACGGTCACTGTGGTGAAGTGGTTAGACTGCAGGACTTGCAATCACAAGGTTGTGGGTTTGAATCCTACCAAGCTAATCGCTGATTTCACAATGACTAGAATAAGTATTGTCGTGTAGTTACTGAACCGCAATTTATTAATTTGTGCGATTCATAATCATAATAAACGTTAAACCAATGTTTGTATGAGAGAGACTGGCTTTTGCCAGCTTGGCGCTTATATTCCCCTGTGGGAGTTTGCCAAGTTCCCCTGACGGGAAGATCATCTATAAATGACAGCAAACGACTTACACACCACAGTGAGAACAAAACGTCACAAATACTTCTCTAACAGTTTATTATTTTCAACCACCCAAGTTGATCCTTGGGTGCGTTTTGGCGGCGGTAACCAAAAATTGTTTCGGTTGTTGGTCGTTGGTTCTGCTGTTCAGACTGAACGATAACCGAGTTGTGAGCTCGGTTACCGTTTTGGTTATGACGTCAGAAACAATTATTGGTTACAGCCGCCAAAACGCACCCCTAGTCATTTGATTGGGGGATTGCTGGTCACGCGGCGGCAGTCATTGTTCCATGGTCATAAACCGTGCTACTTGGTCAACGAATTCGTAGTGGATGCCATAACACACTCTTGTACATTTAAACAAAATATATTTCCTTCAAACGACAAAGATTTACTTGAAAGTTCTATAAAACAAATAATTAATATTTTGGATTTGAGCAACGGAGAGAATATTTTCGTGCGCTGATGATGGATGGAATGTCCCATTTAACGAGGCGACGCACTCATAAACATTCAATAATTGTATAATAATGATAATTGAATAAACAACCAAACTAAGTTAAACTTGTAAATAAGTAAAGATAATTATGAGCATGTGTTGTTTTTTTTTTTTTTTTTTAATATATTTGTTTTCACTATTTAACAAAATTATTATTGGAACTGATCATTTGGAAATAAGGAAGCTTCGGTATAATTCTGTCAATCTCATGAATTATGCTTATTGGTTGGTGCTCGTGACAAACACACACGCCCACATAAATTCTGGTATTCTACGGAGTCCCTAGAGTGACAGGTGAAGAAAAACTTCAAAAAGTAAAAAAAGGTACGGTGATTTTCTTTTTACAGCTGTCTTAAAACAAAAACTTGTACGTGTCTATCTAGGACTCCGTATTGTCTCTGAAAATTCTTAAGCTAAACAGGCAAACATTTAATGTTTGACTTTATAAAAGTTAAAATCCGAAAATATACATTTCGAGCATCGATAGCAGTACTAAACTATAATAGCTATTCCTATAAAAGGGTGGTAAATAGTCCAAATATATACAAAAATAGATTGTTCGCGATTTCAGCCTGAATATCGTATAAGCCAAAGGTAAGAAGAACCAAAATATATAACTTTTTATGAGTTTCTAGTAGGCCTACAACCTTTTTTCTTATCAACGCGAAAATTCACAAGTATTTATACAAAATGGCCCACGCTTCATTATAAACAAAAATGTTTCTATAATCAGTACGCATTCTGAAGGGTATGTTGGGTGGGGGATGAAGTTATCATTACAAAATGTATGTCTTTATTTGTTATGGGTAAACACTAAGAGTGTGAAGATGACCTTATCATAATATTTTGTGTTCAGTGACACTAGGGGCCTTTTCCTAACCTCGGCTTGTGCTCCAACTTGGCTTCAGGCTCCGTTTGATGTTGGAAACACCATGCAAAATGTACACTGCTTCAAAAAAGATGTCGGAGCCCAAGCCGTAGTCGGAGACTCAAGACGATGTTTGGAAAAGGTCCTTGTTATTATAGTTCCTTTCCACTCTTATCCTTTTTTTTTTCTTCATAATATTTTACCTTAAATATCCAGTATGTCTCGGTGATCGCATGATGTACAAACTGACATTGAAAATGTCACAGTATAGTTTAGGCTACTCTTCGGAAACAAAATATAAAAGAAAAAAAAAAGATAATACAAAATTGAAGTTAGTATTTTTTTCAGATCCACATGTTTGGTGACTTCTCGGCTGGTTTCCCCCCGTAGTCGTAGCCAGCTGGTGGGGCTGCTGATGAGGGATTGTCGGTAAGACGCATACCGTTATCTTGCCGACTTCGACGGGCGGTTTGGCCAGTCGGCGGGAGCTGTGTGCCTGAATTAGAGCAGCTCCCAAACTGCCAGAAACACATGACATCTATGAAGAATATGATGACACTCAGAACTAAACCCATGGTCAGGACGTAGTATACACCCTCCAGGTCATTGGCATTGATCGAAAGAAGGCTCTCCTCCTCCCAGATGCTCTCGTTCTCACATTTCTGCTCCCCGAACCACCGCTTTTCGGCAAGCATTGACAAGACGCCTTCTTCTTGCAGCTTGTTCATGACGTACGTAATCTGGTCGCGGAGCGGAGAGCCGGAAGGCGTGGCAAAGGCGAACTTGATCTTTTTGACAGGGTCACCGGCGATGTACAGGTCGCACCAGGGACCCTTCTGGGTGTAGAAAGAAAGCAAGATCTCCTCACTGACGAGGGCGTAGTGTCCGTTGTCGTTTCTTACGCGGAGGGCGCCATCCCTCATCTCCTGTACGAATGGGGCTCGATCCAACACCCCCATGAGAGTCATCAGCTTCTGGTCATCTGGATTGGTAGACATAGCGTAGTAATTGTGGGTGGGGCTATCCCGTACCATGCCGATTTTGAGGAGTGGTTCGTCCAGCAGATTCGATGGCTCGTTGATGAAGAGAATACTCTTGTCGATGACGATGAAATCGCTGAGATTCAACATGAAGAGGAAAACCATCACTAGGGAGAAGAAGAACCATGTTGCGAGCATGATTCGACCAGAGTAGGACCTAGGCGATGCGTTGTGGCCCTGCAAGAACATGATGCCCACCAGCGTCCACGCTGAATTGCGAAGGGTAAAGCTGTCGGCCTGTTCCTGGGTGGCGTTTCCCGTGGCAGCCTGTTTCCTGTATTCCAGTGGGTGATATCTCATGATGAGCCATATGACCAAGATGGAAATTCCGAGGACAAAGAGATTGGTGAGCCAGACGTCCCAGTGGAACGAGAAGGCAAAGTTGAAGGGGTAGTCGCGCCTCCAGTTAGGATGCTTCATGAGGGTCATTATGTTACTCTTGATGAATTCTTTAGAGAAGTCGATAACCTCCTCCCTTGGCGCGGTAACGGTGAATGCTGCTGCTGCAAGATCTGCATCCTGAAAAAAGCAAAACAAATCTCAGAACGTGAACCTCTGATTTGATATCAGGGAGAACTGAGGACACCGAACCTACCCTAAACTCAACTCACACCCTGGTTCTTCCCCCTATAAAATCCTCATTGTGCATTGAGTAAACTATACCGGGACTGATCAAAAGAACCACTTACCGAGTCCTGTAACTCCTTCACTAAACCGTCCCACTCCCCGGTGTTTGGGTTCCTCTTCCCGTAGAAACCCTCCGATACCAACTCGATTCGGTAGTTGAATTCCATGTGCATGTCCTCCTCGAAAACCCTCTTCACATTTACGAGCAACTCTGGAATGTAACCATGGTACCGATCTAAGCCGTTATTCTCGACTACCTGACGCGCCTCACGCGTGTAGTCACGATCGGTTAACATCATGAACGGGGGTTCCTGTAAGACGTGCAAAACAACAACAAAACCCATAATTGTATACACGATTTGGTTTGGCCGGAAATTTAAACTGACCACTGAAGGGATTTATTATTATTATTGTTTTGATTTTTTTAGTTAGGGTTAGGGTTACAATAAAGTAAGTAGGAACTATTTTTAAAATTTCATAAGCAAAAGTATTTAATAACAACCCCTGCAGGCTAAAAAATAACATTGGAATGGTGGTATTGCGGTTTGCATTACTGTCCTCCTTTCTGTCCAGATACACTTTTAGGACCTAAATCGCTGCATAGCGACAGTGGTTATCTCTAGCCTCGATATTTTCACACAATTCATAAAGATAGAACAAAAAATCATACATTTTATAAATGTATTGATCAAGTAACCTTTGTTTACAAAAAAGAGTGACCGTGAACATTCCATGGCCTTTCTGGCAGGCGAGATACTGCACTGGTCATATTGGACATTTGAAATTTGGTGTCATCATTTTAACATAAACTCAAGCGTTATACAAATAATGGCAGAATTTTTTTTTAAGATGTGCCACATTTCTTCATATAAAAAATTGATAAAAATAAGACGGTGACATCTCCATAAAAGATAATATTTAATGTTTTCTTCCATTGAGCTGTGAACAAATCGTGCCTGCTGGAAGTCCGAGCTCTGTGGCTTTTTTTTGTATAGACACGTGACGTCACAGGTTACTTGGACTATAGACCGCGAATGTTGTCCTTACATTCCTAAACCACGAATATTCATCAAGTTACCTCAATGGAGAGTATTTTGATGTACTCTTGGTCAGACTGTCTGAATGGGAACATGTTCAGACGACCTTTGCCCTCTGGCCACTTGACCCCGTGCTTCCGTTCGTAATGGTCGATGTTTTGAGTCCATCTTCCGGCCTGAAACAAAACACAACGATTGCTAATCTCGTGGCAGTTGATAATCACTACGGGCCTTAAAGGCACTGGACACGTTTGGTAATCGAAGTTGCAAGAAAATAATGAAAAAAATCACAGCCTTGTTGGACAAATGTGTGTGCTTTCAGATGCCTGAAAAGGGCTTCAGGCCTGAAGTCTTTTTCAGATTCAAATATTTTAGTGAGAAATTACCTCTTTCTCAGAAACTACTTCAGAGGGAGTCGTTTCTCACAATGTTTTATACTATCAGCAGCTTCCCGTTGTTCTTTACCGATTAAGTTTTTATGCTAAGATATATTTTGAGTAATTACCAATCTTGTCAAGTGCCTTTAAATGTTTTAATGGTGATAATTTATTTTTCCTTGGGTCAAAGACCAGTATCCTCACCTGGTGTTTCCCAACATATGCATAAAATAACAAACCTTTGAAAATTTGGGCTCAATTGGTCATTGAAGTTGCAAGAAAATAATGCAAGACAAAACCACACTTGTTGCATAGAATTGTGTGTTTTCAGGTGCCTGAGCCTGAAGCCTTTCTAATGTTCACATTTGGGGCTGAACCATTACCTCTTTCTCTAAAACTTCATTACTTCAAACAGGGTCGTGATATCGTCACTACCCAGGCGATCCCGACACAATGAATGACTTCAAACAGTTTCGTTTCTAACAATGTTTTTTTTAAATATCAACAACTCTCCAGCATGCTCTTTATCAAGTAAATTTTTATGGTCATTAATTCTTGGAGTAATTACCAAAGGTTTACTCTCCCTTTAACAAACTGCTTACCAACTGAAACGACTATAAGGCCTATTTTTGTAATATTAAATTGTAGCTTGGATTACGTCTGTGGGAAAAGAAAAACCTTTCAAACCCTAAGATACAATTAACAAACTTGTATAATAAGTCTTCAACCAATTTGGCACTGGACTTACCACAAACGGGTCACTTGTTCACGTTTTCTGCAAATACATTTTAAAGTCAATTTTGTTGACTATTACAGCAATCTGAAACATGGCCAAGCTACTTTATTCGTAAATTAACTCCTTTAATTTGTGTGTGATATAGGCCTACCTGTAATATGTTGTGCTTGTCTTTTCCCATGAAAATGTTGATCGTGTAGTTCACTCGATCCTTGTGCTTGTTGAAGGCTACCTCGCCACTCAGTCCCTCATGGGAGATCTATACACGACAACAAAATATTTGCATTAATTACTCAGCTTCACTTAGTGATGTCAAAGACTGTATATAGATGGAACATTTTAAATATGAACGTGTCCACACGTTTAAACCGATGACTTTAATTATAAAGGGATTAAGTTAAAGCACATGTGTAACATTGGTAATTGTCAAAGACCAGTATCCACACTTGATATGACCCAACATATACATGAAATAACAAACCTGTGAAAGTTTAAGCTTAATCGGTCATTGGAGTCACAAGAAAAAGTGGAGAAAAACCTTAAATGTTGTCACTGTTTTCAAACATTGAGTTTTGGACTTGCAAGATCAAAACTAATTGTTTTACTCATTTCTCAAAAACTATTGCATTTCAAGCAAAAATATTTCAAATGGAGTTTCCCACCATGGCCAGCTTTATACCATTTTAGTTGTGTGCTAATCTGTGAACATTTATATTTTTAATCTTACAAATGATATGCACACCCTTTAATATGAAATAAGGAAAGCAGTCTTCGCTTCGCTTTCGTGCACAAAACCAGAGTCCAAACAATGAGCAGTGGAACAAAGACTAGAGGAGTCGATTTACGGTGTGCGCGCGCGTGTGTGTGAGTAGGTATATACTGTACATGCACATTCATCAAAGAGGGACCAGATTCAAACAGGTTGGATAAGGGTTCCCCATCCAGTGTCAAAACAAAATGGGAACTGTTGCAAAAAAAAGTTAAATCAAAATAAAAGCAGGACAATGGGAGGTCCCTGCTTGTGAATTTACACACGTAACCTCACGGATCAGGTTTGTGCGGCCTACTATTGTTGTTCTATTGTTCCCTTTTCTAAACAATTCCTCTATGTGGTCCAAGTTGAACACAGAATTCCCTTTTGGAGTCCATTGTTCCACTGTGTAAAAGACCCCACAAGGGCCCCTCCGTAAGCCCACATGTCCGTGCACACACGCTCAGGTAGGTGTACACATTCAAACCAGGGAACCTATAGCAGAAAAGGGACAACAGGGTCCCTGGTTGGGTAAAGGTCCCCAGTTGGAAAGTGTGTACAAAACAAATGAGAGCTGCTTCCAAAAAGTTTTAAGTACAAACAAAAGAGGGACAATAGGAGGTCCCCAATTGCAGGTGTTTACACACTTGTTGTGTGTGTGGGTGAACAAAGCTGATATAAGTGCCAAAGGATTGTTGTGATGATGATGTCAGGTGAATCAGGTTAAAACATTCAATATTTCAAAAATAAATGCCATACTTACACCAAGATTATTGCTTTGTTATAGACATTTGGTAAACAATGGTTGTATACACAGTTTATTTGAGAGCTATTTTGAGTAAACAGGAAGTATAGTGTATTGTTACCCCCCCCCCCCCCAATGTGGTAAACAAACCTTTTGCATGGTAGGGTCTAGGTCGCTTTCGAGCTTATCCCCACACTTCGGCACGGCTGCGGGCCACCTCCCCCACTCTACATAGTAAGCCATGACCGCTTTAGCCATGAAGACCATTGCATCGTACGCGGTCCTCTGTCGAAAGGGCCACTTCCGAGGGGGTATGGGATTCCGGGTATGTACGTCTTGATCCACGCCGGAGACGACTTCCATCTCGAAGCGAGTCAGGAAGGCGGTGTGGATCCGAAGTTTGTCATCCAGAAAATTACGGGTAATAGGAGGCTCCTGGAAAATGAAAAACGTAAGGAAAGGATACACTTGCTGACTATACACTGCAAAAACTCGGGTGTTCAAATTGACACCATGGGTGTTAAAATCACACTAATTTCAGCCAACACAATTTCCTTGGTGTTATTTTCACACTCTATGATGTTAAATTTGATTCTCTCCTAGAAAATAGGAGGCCTCTTGAAAAGGGGAAAAACATGAGGGAGGAAACATTTGCTGACTACACTGCAAAAACTTGGGTGTTAAAATTGACACCATGGGTGTTAAAATCACACTAATTTCAGCCAACACAATTTCCTTGGTGTTATGTTAACATTCTATGATGTTAAATTTGATTCTCTCCTAGAAAATAGGAGGCCCCTTGAAAAGGGGAAAAACATGAGGGAGGAAACATTTGCTGACTACACTGCAAAAACTTGGGTGTTAAAATTGACACCATGGGTGTTAAAATCACACTTATTACTGCCAACACAATTTCCTTGGTGTTATTTTAACACTCTATGATGTTAAATTTGATTCTCTCTTGGGAAATAGGAGGCCCCTTGAAAAGGGGAAAAACATGAGGGAGGAAACATTTGCTGACTACACTGCAAAAACTCGGGTGTTATAATTGACACCATGGGTGTTGTCTCATATAGATACCGAAAAAGAATCAAAGTTTACACCATAGTGTGTTAAAATAATACTTATTTCTGCCAACACAATTACTATGATATTAAATTTGATTCTCTCTTGGGTATCTATATGTGACAACACCCATTGTGTAAATTTTAACACCCCGGTTTTTGCAGTGTACACTTGCTGACTAGTTTATTTACTCGGAATTAGTAAAATTTATTTTGTCTCGGCACAGAGTGCGTTAACCGCACACAAACCTGTTACATAAGGTATTTACAACAAATGAGAGTTTCACCTACCATGTTCCCAAAGATCCAGTGGTACTTGTCACCAAACATACCGCTGTCCAGCATCTGAATTTAACAATCAATTAAAGTTTTAGTAATATTAAGTTTTTAAACCTACATATTTTTTTTACAATGTGTTTTCAGACATTATAATATTGACGTACATGTACAATTGTCATGCGTAAAAAAAGTTGTCAAAACTGTCATCATAATTATGTCAGTTAGACCCAAAATGAAAGCAAGAGATTTAAAACAAAACTTCAAAATATTAAAAGTGAATTTAAAGGCATCGTACACGTTTGATAATTGTCAAAGACCAGTGTTCTCATTTGGTGTGTCCCAACATATGCATAAAATAACAAGCCTGTGAAAATTTGGGCTCAATTGGTCATCGAAGTTGCAAGAAAATGATGAAAGAAAAAACACCCTTGTTGTACAAATTTGTGTGCTTTCAGATAGGAATAAAAACTTCTTGCAAGAAGTTTTTATTATTTTAGTGAGAAATTACCTCTTTCTCAAAAACTACATTACTTCAGAGGGAGTCGTTTCTCACAATGTTTTATACTATGAACAGCTCTCTGTTGCTCGTTACCAAGTCAGTTTTTATGCTAATATATATTTTGAGTAATTACCAAACGTTTAAATTCTTTAAATAGAATTGGCTTTGCGTTTTAAATCACACACAAAACTATAGTGAAGTATATATATACCAATCAAAGAAACGTGACGCAGATAAAGGATTAAAAAATGTGAAACATACAGTAATTTCTCATAAAAAAATAAAATAAAATAAAAAATGCTAGAAAATGCTTACCAACCAAAAAGGACCTATGGTATAAATGTAAAAACACTTTAATGGCCTAACGTTTTGACCCTAGCAGAGTCTCCTCGAAGGCGATATGACAACTCAACACACATAAACAAGTATACAAGAGTGTAACAGAAGCAGTCAAGTGGAAGATAGCTAACATAAAACAAAAAACAAACACCCCAACACCCCACCAAATAACTAACTAAGTAACAAACAAACAAACAAACAAACAACAAAGACAGCAAAACCCCCAACATCTTACCCAGTCCCTCAAGTCAGGTAAGAGTTCCTCCTCGTGAACGTACAGAAGGTAGTTCTGGATTCGTCTCTTCTTGAGATCCTTTGCCATAGCAGTCCAGTCATCACTGAGCTCGTACGGCATAATATGCCAGGCGTGGTTCTTCTCAATCGCCATTAAATTCAGGGCCAAGGAATAGGCTGGAAGAGTGAGGTAGACAAAACAAAACAATTTACAATAAGCAAACTAAAAGTACACATTTAAAGGAATTGTATACGTTTGGTAATTGGAACCCACTGTTTGTTTCAATCCTACATAGTTGTAGATATATACAATAAAACTAACCTGTGACAATTTCATTTCAAAAGGTGGTAGCGTTTTTGAGATATTGCCGAAAATCTGGAGCGGTTATGTCCACGCAGGATCTCAGATTCAATTTTTGTTGTTGATAATAAACGGATATCCGTAAATGTGGTTATGGAAAAACCATTACCACATTACCTCAAAATGAAATGTTTCTCAAAATGTTTTATACTATCAGAAGCTGCTGTACTTCTTACCAAGTAAGTTTTTATTGCCATTAATTTATGAGTAGGCCTATATACCAAACGTATACAGACCCAAAAAGAAGAATAAGAAGGACAAGAGCATGTAAGAGCCATAGGCCTACATATTCTGTGCTTGAACACTTTAGTGTTTTTAAAAATACATCACCCGACATCTCGACGAAGAGACTCGAATAACAGAAAACGGTTAAGAACGGATGATGCATTTTTTACTGGTTATGTGGGTATACGGCTGGCTCGTTTAATCCAATCCCATTACAACACTACGGTTTTGCGGTATTAACTCTCCCAATGGTCTATAATGACAGGCAACTGGTGAAAAAAAAAATATTGCATGAATATCTGATTAATGTTGTAGGCAGTAGACCAAGTGAGCATTATGATAAATGATCGTTTATTATTGATAAAGAGGGCGCTGTTTGGAAGACCAATTCTAGTTATTGAAAGTTCATACTAAAGAAAACAAACACAGGCACTGTACACGTTTGGTAATTGTCAAAGACCAGTGTTCTCACTTGGTGTATCCAAACATATGCATAAAATAACAAGCCTGTGAACATTTGGGCTCAATTGGTCATTGAAGTTGCAAGAAACGATGAAAGAAAAACCACCCTTGTTGTACAAATTTGTGTGCTTTCAGATAGGAATAAAAACTTCTTGCAAGAAGTTTTTATTATTTTAGTGAGAAATTACCTCTTTCTCAAAAACTACGTTACTTCAGAGGGAGTCGTTTCTCACAATGTTTTATACTATGAACAGCTCTCTGTAGCTCGTTACCAAGTCAATTTTTATGCTAATATATATTTTGAGTAATTACCAAACGTGTACAGTGCCTTTAAAACTGAAAGGCAATTCATTGGGCCTTTCGAATACCGGTAATCGGAACAGTCGTTACATGGAGCCACAATGTCCTGTAAAATCATTTCAGAAATGTCTTGGTAATGCATGTAGGATATGGAAGGAGCTCCAAAAGTGACATCCAGACTTCCAGTTACCTTATCCAGATTTTGACAAGGCACCTGTCTTGATACATAGATACTAAGAAGTCGACTTGCCGTCTCATTCGTCTTAGTGGGAAAAAAATGATCAAGTCAAGTCGACTTCTCTTTGGGTTCAATATTTTGTCTTGGGAAAAAAAATCGATATCATAGTTTCAGTAAGTGAACTTCAGCGAGATAATCTGGATAAGAGTGAAGGCGCTCCTGGAGCTACATAGATATTAGTCTTGGTCCAAGACGTCACTATCTCATACTCGTAATAACCCGACAGAGGGCGCGCTTTTCTTCCTGAATTTCAACGCGTTTGACGACTGGCTGTAAGTCGAACTAATGATAGTGACGCCCTCTGTTGTTGGAATTGATCCATTTCGAATTTCGGTGCGAAGGTCTTGGAACCAAGACTATTAAGACAGGGTGTGTGAGCTGAATGATAGTTGGGTTTTCCCAACACCGATGTGTGATAAGCACTTTATACTCGTGCTTTCTCTGAGTCCTGGGCTGAATTTCACAGAGCTGCTTAAGCACAAAAAATGCTAAGCCCAACAACATTATGCTTACCAGAATAAGGTTACCAGCCAAAATACCATGTCACATGTATAGACCATGTGAACTTTGTTTACAATAAGTGTGACCTTGTGCATTCTTTGGGTATTCTGGCAGGCAAGATACTACACAGGTCCTATGGGAAAGTTGACATTTTGTGTCATAATTTCCACATAAATCCAAGAATTATGAAAGTAAAAGCTGGACAAGTTTTGAGATGTGCCCGCTTTCATCATATCAAAAGTTGATAGGAATTAGACAGTGCAATCTCCATAAAATATAAGATTTTATGTTTTATTCCATTAGTATGTGTACAAATCGTGCCTGCAGGAAGTCCAGGCTCTGTGGCTCTTTTGTAAACGTGTGATGTCACAGGTCACATCGTCTATAGGCCTAACCATTTGTGACTGGTTTCTTGCTCATGTTTGCTCATCCTATATTGTTAAGCACAATTTAGAAATTGGGCCCTACTGGAAACAAACTAAACCACAGAAACCCTGGGTGGGATTCGAACCCAAAGTAAAGGATAAAGGTGTTTGTTTTTACCTGAATCTCCATCATAGAGGAATATGAAGTCCTGCCACTTGTAATGGTCAATAATGCTAACCCAAAGGTCCATCAAATCTGAATCCGTCATGAGCATCTTGTAGGCGTTGGAGCCCTCTGCCTGGTCTAGAGCTATGACAGGGCTGAAGGCGTCGCCTACAATCCGGCCAGTGTGACCTCCGCAATTTGGACACATGTCAGACGGTATGATCAGACCGTGCAAATCAACAGAGCTGGCAAACGTGCAGGCTGTCCACCGAAAAGAGAGAACAATAAGTCTGGTTAAAATAAACGGCTCTGGTTAAAAGAAAAAAATAACTACAAAGTTTCTAGACTTTTATAACTACTCTACCTGTTCCCTGAAATCATTAAAATAACTTTATCTGGACCTCTTCCTATCACTTGCGATGGGTTTGGGGAAGCATTTGTTAGCCCCCCCACTAGAAGCTATTTTCAGACCCTCTCCCCAAAGACCTGTTTCGAGACCCTCACCTAGGATCTGTTTTGTAATCCCTCCCAAAGACCTGCTATGAGAACTCAAGGACCTGTTTTGAGGACCCGTTCCCATGGACCTATTTCGAGACCCGTTCACATGGACCTATATTTTAAGACCCGATCCATAAGAACCTGATTTGAGACCCTCAACCAGGACTCGTTTTGTAACCCCTCCCTAAAGACCAGCTTTGTAACCTCGAGGACCTGTTTTAAGACCCCCTCACCAATGACCTATTTATAAGACCCCCTCCTAAAGAACTGTTTTAAGACCCGCGCTCCAAGGACCTGTTTGAGACTCCCTCCAAAAGACCTATTTTGAGACCGCTCCCCAGTAACCTGTCTTGAGATCTGCTCCTCAAGGACATATTTGAGACCCCTCCAAAAGACCTGTTTTGTGACCCCTCCCCTATATATGAGCTGTTTTCTGACTCCTGAAACTCCCTCCCAAAGGACAGTGTTTTGAGACCACCTCCCAAAGACCTCTAACAAGGGTCTGGGAGGGCACATATTTTTTGGATGACAGTTTTTTGGCTTTTGCCTTTCTCTGGACGGCCTCTGCTCGTAATATTGTATTGTCCAAGTAGTAAAATAATAATACAATAACAACGGACCTATTTTGAGACCCACTCCCCTCCCCCACATTGTTTTTAAATGTGTTTCCTGCTAACATACTGACTATGACATGTCTAATGAACTATTACAAGAGGGTCAGACTAGTCTGTCTTCAGCCTCGATTTGGTTTCAATGAGTGATGAAGGGGAAACAAAATAAGAAATGGTGGCACCATGATGAAAGTCTATAAAAGAAGATCGGATGATTCCTTTCAATAACACGTTGCTGCAGATGGTAATTGACCTTTACCAATGAGGGATGCATGTGGTGGAATTGGGAAAGTCAATTTTGTGACCCCGAACTGACACAGGTCCCCTCCTGCACAATTGTTAAAAAGGCATTCCACTTAGGGGGTTTATACCCTGGTTGACTCAAGTGGTCTAAGCACCTTCTGCGCCCACTCTTGAGACTGCTCTTGTCTTGCAGGGAACATTGGAACTAATCATTTTGATAAGCAGGCATTTTTGGGGGTTTCGTCTTTCACATCAATAAAATTCCTTTCAAGTCTAGAAGGAAAATAATATGGCACCTTGCAAGAAATCTGATGGAGGATTACTGCAGTGGGACAAATACTACTGGTGTCACTTGATTGATTGCCCGAATTTGATTCTTTAAAAAAGTACAATCTAAACTTTGCCCCCACTTTGGAGCCATTAGAGAATCTCATTGACCTTTTAGAGACTATTGCTGCACCAATCTGCTTGTTCGATAGCGACAGGATTTGACCTCATTCCACTTGTCAAAAAATGTCAAAGTAAAGGTCATGCCCTGAATTGACACTTTCCAATATTTCACATGATCATACATTACTTAAAAAGTCGTAACAAAGTTTGGGTCTCAACTTATTTCCCAGACATGTTTACCGGAGAAGTAAATTTATTCCATAAATTTGGCATATATCTGTATGGGAGTATGGTGATGACTGTACACTAACAAGAAACTCCTGGTCAAAATTGATCTGGATACCGAGTCACAGGGGGCCGGTCAGGTTGACCCGGAAAGTGGTTTTAAAAATGGTATTTAAATGAACTGAACACGTTTGGTAATTGTCAAAGACCAGTGTTCTCACTTGGTGTATCCCAACATATGCAAAAAATAACAAGCCTGTGAAAATTTGGGCTCAATTGGTCATCGAAGTTGCAAGAAAATGATGAAAGAAAAAACACCCTTGTTGTACAAATGTGTGTGCTTTCAGATAGGAATAAAAACTTCTTGCAAGATGTTTTTATTATTTTAGTGAGAAATTACCTCTTTCTCAAAAACTACGTTACTTCAGAGGGAGTCGTTTCCTACAATGTTTTATACTATCAACAGCTCTCCGTTGCTTGTTACCAAGTAAGTTTTTATGCTAATATTTGTTTTGAGTCATTACCAAACGTGTACGATCCCTTTAAGATCGGATTCTGCGTAACCCTTTTCTGGGTAATTTTGACGTAGATTCCGGGTCATAATAACCTGGAAATTGGTCAGACCCAACGGGGACCCGGATCCAGGTTGGAGTGCACAGAAATACATTTTTGTTTTAAGATGAAGTCCCCGATGTGCTTGTTCCTCCCTCTGTCCTACTAGTCTTGGTAATTTACCTGCTCTCAGTGCTTGGGGTGTATTTGGTAGTGCCCACTCAGTACCGCCAACCGGTGCGTAGTTGTAGATGGAAATCGAATCTCTACCGTCATTTGACAGGTCTGGATCCCGGTTGATGAACACAGACGCGTCGGTAAACAGATTCTTGTACAAGTCTTTCTCGTGGGTGTTCTGGCCGTACATTGCACCTAGAATGGAAAAAAAAACACCAAAATAATTTGCAAACTTCACTCCGGTGCGTCTGATTATAACTTAAAGAAAGAAAGAAAGATTCATGGTAGGAATGCAATGTTAAACAAGAGGTAGCTTGGATTTGAACATCGTATAAGTTCAACCCTACTTGTTTAGTTTTGCATTTCTCCCCAAATTCCCGAGTTAACAATTAACGGATGCGCAGAAAAGCATTGGTTTTCTGACGCACTATATTATACTGATTTTTTTAAAATAAGGTAGAAATAAATTAACCCGCTGCCGAATGAACATACAGCCGAATTGTACAAGTTGTTCACTTGCTACCAACTTACTGCAAAGTCAGAACAAGTTGGCCTTTATTATTATGATACCTTTCAAATAAAACTGATAATAATGTAAGTAGTCATAAACAATAGTAGGCTGCCAACTCAAAAATAAAATGCCCTTCAAGGCAGTTATAAACGTATCTAGGACTATAAATATGGATGTAACAATCGCATCGGGATGAAAGGACTTTTTACAGTTACCACAAACCGGTGCAAGGGTAAAACAAAAATAACATTGAAATATAAAATATAATTCTCCCCAAATTGCCTGCAACCACCTTCTCCTCGCGACATTTCGATTATTTTTAACTGGGGTAATCTTTTTTTCCACCAAAAATTATAAGCTCCATGTCTTAATTCAAAAGTATTGTTTTGGTTTCTTTAAATATATGCATAAAGAATAGTGTCTTAATTTAGATCTATTGTGTCTTTCTTCAACTATGTGAGCAAAGCAGAGTTTCATCAAGTTGTTGATGAACCGCCCCTGAAATGGAAACAGCTTTTAGCAAGGCCAAGTTTTGAGGGGACGAATTTGATTTATGGTCATGGACTGGGTATTAAAAAAAAAAACCCAAAACCGTAAATACTTCTCGGCCTAAAGCAAAATTGTTTTGAATACGTGAGAATGGGGAATTCAAAAACAAGGTTTACTTCGCTATTAACAGTCAAATGAAATCACAGTTAATATTTGATAATCGTAGTTAGCACTGTGTGATTATACTATCATTATGCTTACTCTAATCCCCACAATCATCATCCTCCACCACAAGATTTCATGGTCACCAGCCCTGATTACTATAAACATGATCATCGCAATCATCCTGATCATAATCATCGATAATCATAATCATACAAATCATCATCACGATCACTATTGGTAAGATCATCCTAATCAAAATCAACGACGTGATAATCATAATCATAATCAGTATCAGCATAATCATCATGATCAATATCAATGTGATTATACTGATCATAAACATCAACATGATAATCATAATCATCTCCATCCTCATGATGATCAATACCATTATGATCATCCTGATCAAAATTATCGACATGATAATCATAATCATAATCAGTATCATCACAATAATCATGAATATGATAATCTCCATCCTCATCATGATCAATACCAATATGATCATCGTTATCATAATCATCAACATGATAATCATAATCATTATAATCATCATCCTCACTATAACCATCTTCATCTGAATCATAATTATCATTCCACAATCATCGTCGGATCATCCCGTTCACCCCAGTCCTCTCCACCATATCCATTACCCACATCCCAATCCTGCCAATCCCTTTCGGCTCCGTCGCGATCATTAACGTCCTAAAACTTATACACGCTTTCAAACAGCACCTAAGACAAGCGCAAGCCTTCAAACACTACGCAGAAAATACACGCACACATATACAAGTTTTGCGTCACTGTACAAAATCACTAAATGCATTAGATCAAACGCCCTCTGCCTTCCCCATGTTTCCATTCTTTTCCCCTGTTTATGATGACCTCTTCCCTCTCCTATCGCAAACTCATGTACATGTGCGTGTACATGTATGTTGGTTAGCTTTACATCTGACCCGTGACGCAGTATACGCCATTATGAGCAGCAGGGAAACAAATACCGGAATACGCACTTATTACATTTTACGCAAAACATTAAACGTAAAGTGAAACTAAATTTTTGCTTATTTTGTGAAATTCAGACACCCACAAAGGCATTTCCCAAGTGCCACACAGGAATGCACATCAAATGTTTATTACATGATGCCGCACCGTGAACAATGACGTCACTATTTGTGGAAATGTACGTTTAGTAAATTGTTGACACCACAACAGTCTGATTGTAAATCGGAAGTTAAAAGTAGGCCTATTGCGCCTTTACTGAGAAATAACACACACTGTAAATTAACATTAAAACAACCAAACCTTTATTCTGAGAGACACATAACTATACAAAATGAGATAAAAACTATCACAATTAACGTCCCCTCATCATTCTCAATTATGAAATGATGTCACGGTGAAAGAATTTAGTTGTATAAATTGGAAGTACGACGATGAAATAGCCCTCCTCAAAGATCGGTTTAATTATAATTACCGGCCATCTTTACCAACATGTTCACCAAATAAATAGTATAACACAATAGTTTGTTGTTGAATTAACATCCAGTTTCCAGGTTTCATTGTGGATATTAAGTGCGCCCATAATTAATCGCACTCTTGAGACTCAACGATCAAGCAACCTGAAAAACAAAAATGAAGGAATGGAACTTACCAATTTTGTAATCGTATGATGCCGCGTAACCGATCAGGGCCAAGACCAACTGAGCGGCAATCCATCCTCGGACAGCCATTTTCGTCGACTCTTGGTCGGCCTTTCTATCTTTCCTCTGAAGAAACACCTTCGAGGAGACTTGGCGGTAAAACGACAGTTAGCGACAAACTATGTTCACAGCAGCAAAATGCGAAACGGGGGAAAAAAGGGTTTGCTCTATTTGAACCACTCGTCGTCACGTACCAAAGTGAATGACAAAACCCTCTTACTATTCCGATAGCGCTGTCCGCACAAATTCATCAACCGCTGCATGAAGTAGATCCGAGCGGCTTGATACTGGTGGTTTACGTGCACAACCCGTCCTCTCGCCATGCACGGTTGGTCCAGCAACAGATTATTCAAATCCAAAACAATTTCAGATGAGTACAAAAAATAGTCCCTCTTTTCACGACAGGTTAATATGATTCATCTATGATTTCGATAATTCATTCTTTTTCTTATGTAAACTAGACCCTAATCCGAGGAGGCGGGACCTGCCACGCACCGCCGCTTTACACGTTGCTAAACCTGTCCCTCTTTCTTTCGGAACAATATGGGACGTGAAGCGACGCGCCAAGCTACACACAGCCTGTTTTCGACTTGTCAACATCCATCCTCCCTCCCTCTGCCTCGGATTGTCACCGCATTGAATTATTGTACGACACATTGTATTGTGCGCATGATCACCGCAGTCATATTATTATGTATTTTTTTGTTCATGTTAATTGAAATGCAAAACTGCAAGATTTGAACTTTTCAACCACACCTCCAACGTGGCTAAATGGCTGCCGGTCAAAAAAAGGCGGTTAATTTTATGGACAGCTGCGGATGTTTCGTACAAACTGCGATTCTGGTTCATCTATGCTGGTTAATCTGTTGTACCATACTAAACACTACCTTCTTCTGCCTGCAAACACCTGATTGATTTGTGGGATTTTCCCCCCTCAAAACGGAACTGAAAACACCCCAGTCCTTCCTCAGTGCATTTATGCGATTCAAAGTTGTACTCGTCTCACACGGAAATGCTGCGTTTTAAGTGAAAATTTGGTTTTGAAACAACAAACATTCGTTTGTTTTCGTTTATGTGGTTGGCATCCTTGTGTTTTTTGTTCGTGTTTTTTTTTCCCCAACGCTAAACCTGGGTGTTGTCGGCATGTTATCCTCACCACAAGTACCCGTAGCCTATTTCGGTACTCAAGCTGAAGTGTTAGGAGGTCGTGCATGCCTGGTGACGCTAGGGAGAACCTCGGTGTCTCTCGCGACGCCTAACGGCAAGAAAAAGAAAGACTACCGGTGCAGCTAACCCACCTCATCAGCCAAGCCGCTGAAAGATGTACCACACGAGGGGAGAAGCAGACAGATACTGGTATAGACCCATGTTCAGCAACCCGCTGAGTCGAGAGGCTGCCGCAGCAGGTAGCTCAACTCTTTGAGTCAGAAAGTCAACTCCACTGCGGTTGAGGGAGCCAGGACTATTAAGGTAATCGCATTCATAACGGTCTGTGAATCCTCTGTGAAGTTTATCTGTTTTCAAACTCAACTTGTCTGATTTAGAGAGGAAACAAATCTCATGCAATTTATTCATTAGTGCAACCCCTGTATGGAGTAATGCTCATAATTATACCTACAATCGCCCTCTTCCCACTGTCAAAGGATGATTTTTTATAAACTTTAACCAATATCATATAGGTCATTGAAGGCCGTTTAACAAATATAATACGGCTGACCCAAATTATTTTCGCTGACCTGCAGTTTACTGTTTGGTACGCATCCGTAATATTTAACCTGCTCTATATATTTATGAGGTTATGTCAACAGAACAACGCCAGTTAAAACCTCAATATATTTTCTGTTTGCTTTCAAAATGTCAACATTAGAAATTACATTTTCCAGCCTCGTCGTATAGCGTTGACAAAGGCCTTGCGCGGATGACCAATTGCCAAAGACGACAAAAAACAGACATTTCTTTCTCCTCTCATTAATATTACAGAGCTATGCGGCCGACTACGAACCATACGAAATGCTAAACAGATCTTCAACTTATTCGCCATCTTGGATTTTCAAAGGTAGGCCATGCCACGTTTCTTTGTTTTCTCTCGCTAGTACTACGAACATGTTTCTAGTAATTTGTTAATATCAGTAATTGTCAAATTCTCAATTGAACTATATACAGCGATCGTGCATTGGTAGGCTCTAATTGTTTTCTCCGAAAAATGTACAAATTTTCCTCCAGATACATGAAAAGCTGTTGTTTCCTTTTTCACCAAATTAGATAAGGAAACGTATTTTAATCTTTTAGAAAGCATAAGGAATTGTTATTTATTTAAAAGAAAAATTGGGAAAATGTGTTACACACCGCCGAAGAAAAGGTGAATGCGTCACTTGGCTATACAAAAATAACAAATTACACTGCAAAAACTGGGTGTTAAAATTGACACCATGGGTGTTGTCACATATAGATACCAAAAAAGAATCAACATTTTACAACATATAGGGTGCTAAAATAACACTAATTTCTGCCAGCACAATTACATTGGTGTTATTTTAACGCCCCAGTTTTTGCAGTGTAGACTGATTGACAGTGATCCTTTGTTTCCCCATCTCAGTGCAATGTTCTCAAACGCGTTTAAAAATAATAAGTTGCCACGTTTAGTGCTTTTGCAGCTCTCTTGGGTAAAAAGTCTGGTAAAAACAAAACCGAGTTCAAATGTATACACAAATATCAATGATTTCAAACATTCCACGATAGCAACTAGATTTATTTTTGGTATGTTTGTTGCAACCACCAGTGACAATTTGTATACAATAAAATTATGTAAACGAATTTGGGTTATTAGTCCGCAATATTTAATTCAATACTTTTTGTGTAATATTCACATCTTTGTGCGCTACGTGATTACCGATTTTTTGCGTAAAACAACTTACATGATTCGCAAAGTACCCCCCCTAAATTATCTAAAATCTAACATTACAAAGTGTCCAGCATTGACGAGGGTGAAAAGGCAGACTTCTTAAACAACCCTTCAAATTGTAATATTTCGATTTAAGTGGAATACCTTTGCGATTTGGTTCCTCTATATCAAATATTCGGAACCCGTAATTACATGGAGGGTTTGGTTTCTTGTTTTACCCCCTAACCTAGCCTCGTAAAGACAACAGTGTCCTGAATCAATAGCACACAACCATTCTCAGAGAAACCCCAAAGAAATGTAACTTAAGTACGGTTTCGTTATAGGTCTGACAGGATAATTCTTATCTCACAAAGGGGGGGGGGGAATGCTACCCGGCAGGAACAGATTAATTTCAATTTAAAGGGAATTCAGAAATAACAACAAATATGCTTATTTGAGTGTACGACTTCTCTCTGGAACTCAATGACATAAAGTGGCCGTTTTCGGTGCTCTTTGTTAAAAAACTGGCTCTTCATGCTTCATAAACGACTTGAAAATAAGTAGTGCTTTATTGACATGTAAATAAATGGAAGGATTGTACAGAAGGCATTGAATTAAAAAACAAAACTTCTGACGGGGGGGGGGGACTATTCTTGCTACCCTCAGATTAGTACGAAGCCCAGAGGTGTCTTTCTTTTTGGGTAAATTCATTGCACTGTTACCTATGGTTATGTTTGCAGTAAACACCTCACATTTCAGTCGAATGGCTCTGAAAAATAAATGACCGAATTTGAAAGCTGTTGCTGACTTTAAGTTGGTTTGAAATCTACCTCTGTGTTCTCATTCTTCAATGAAACAACTCAAGGCTATACATACTTGAGACTGACCCCCAAATTGAATCATTGAAGATCCGAATCCAGAGCGCACTTGGGGTGCAAGTTAGCAATCACGGTAATATGCCAAAGTTTATGTGCAACATTAACGAGCCCTTAAACCACCAACCGAGGCGACCCAAAACTGAACTTTAACAAATTCAGATGTCGTGCCATTCGCTCATGTCGAAGCGGCACACAATAAGTCTTTGAATCCGTGGACCTGGGGCAATGTAAGAAGGCCTTCAGTGTTTCTATGCCCCAACCAGCCCCAGAAATTGAATACAAATTTTCCTTTTAATATCCAAGTTTTTACCCCAACCGATGTTTGTCAGACAAAAGAAGAAAAACCCCACTCAATTTAAGCGACCCAGAATGACATACTCATTCATCCCAAAGAAGTGGGCTGCTAAAACTTATGAAACTCGAAGCTGTTTTTTTCTGGGGTTGGGACAAGCTTGACAAAGGGGCAGCTGTTGTGGGCTTAATTCCACCAGGATTTTTTTCCTTCAGAGTAAAAGCAAGTTAACAAAACACCTTGGAAGGTTTGCCATTCAATCTTCTTATTTTTTTTTCACACAGAAAGGCGGTTAGTGTTAACGTTACCGCCGAAAATATTTATGAATAGGAGGCTTATATCTTGTACATGTACACGGGCCGTTCGTTGTTAAGTCCCCGGTTATGAAATCATAAATTATTCAAAACTCAATTACTTAGGAGTAATGTTTTCATACCAATTGTTCTCGACTGACCTGGGCCCATTTTCATAGAGCACAAAAAGTAGCTGAGCATAACAAAATTACTCTTACCAGAATAAGGTTACCAGCCAAACTACCATGTCACAAGTACAATTTGTGACTGGTATCCTGCTCATTTCTGCTTAGCAGAAAATCTTAAGCAATATTTTCTGCTTAAGCAGCTTTATGAAATCGGGCCCTGTGTAATCGAGCTTCAATTTCAGGGGACCTGGTTCATGGTTCAGTAGGCCCCACCAATTCTTAGACGTTCCGCTCGAACCTTAATCGTATAATAAATAAAATAACACTTTTTATCTTGACTTCATTTCACCAAAATAAGCTTACGGGACTCTTCTCGCATTGCTCAAATAGCTTAATTCTCGAGTTAGTACTTCATCAATTGATGTGAATGACTTGCTGCGTAAACTGTATAAATTAGTTCAAATATCATCTAGAAATACTAGAATTGTTTCACAAAGTTCAAGTGAGCAATCAAAAGTGAAGTGGGCGAATGAGTTGGAGGGAGAAAATCTCAGAAACTCACGAAGATGAGAGAAAAGCAAGATGGCTTTGGGTCGTCGGGGCCATTGGCCACATCAAAAACAATTGATGGCCGTCCCGGCCCGACCCTACGAAACCCCCCCGACCCCATTATTTATTTATTTTTAATAATAAAACACAGATTTGCCAGTATATGTAGAATATTACCAGTGTATGTAGAATAACAGCCACTGGCAGACATTTTGAAAACTTTGAAAATTGCTTGTTATTCTAAAATAAAATTCAAGTACAAACCTGCGATTGCCCTTTAGCCGAATATCTTTCTCATGACATACTCCGTCTGTTGACCAAATTTCATGCTTGTATCAATAATTTTAAAGGCACAAATCCCCCAAATATTTGCCCTGTCTGCCCCATTACAGTGATAGGACCTATAGATTACTGCTGATGGTGGTGGGGTAACTTAACATTAGGAGAAATAATTTTGAGAGGGAAGACGTAATGACCTTTCCCTCTATATATAGCAATATGGTGACGTCCCCTCCAACTACAAATTTTGTGAAGAGCCTATTCGTCCTATTTTGAATGTTAAAGCCCTTGAGAGTCCCAAAGTTTTCTCGATACATCAACGATCATGATCTTTAGAGTTTTTGCTCTCCAGCACGGGAACAGTTTTACCCTAAAATGCGAGGTATTGAAACAATGACATAATTAGGTCTCTGGTATGCCCCGTGAGAATAAATACGAAGTAAACACCTCGTTTTACTGTTGACCAAGGGAGTCATAAATCTACACCCAATATTAAATGACTTTGCCAGGCAAGGGACAAACAGACCTCTGGCGAAAAGCCCCAATTTCTGGCTTTGTGAGGATTTACGACAATGCACGTTCACACCGTCCCCCCAAAATAACCTGCGGTTTATTCAACTATTATTTGTGGTCCAGAATTTCTGTTGAACATCATCTATGCGTGGAACACGTTTTGGACCCAAAACCCAGTTGTGACCTCCGATGAAAGAACACTCATTCAACCTCTTTCAAAGGTGGCCAAATAATTTCAAAGAAACGGTTTTTTTTTTTCAGGAACTGATGATAATCAGAGCAATTAAATGGTGAATGCTGGTACTCGCCCATTATTCTCGCCGAACATGGCGTCGTTTTATTACCTTATTTTTTTACCATTTAGCTAACGGCAAGTATTAACAGCAATCGCTATTAATGCCTGGTTCATACTTAATGCGAATGCAAATGAGAGGAAGAGACTAAAAGTCACAACTCTATAATTCGCCGTGCACGTTTCTCAAATGGGGGGGGGGGGGAGGGGGTCATTTCAAATCATGGAACACCAGATCTACACACAGACAATGTGTTGTTTGTACACCTCATCCTTTTTTTGATATACGCCGAGGTCGGAGGTGATGATGAAAAACTCGCTCGTATAACACATGTATAGGCCATAGGCCTATCTTATTACCATCAGAAAATGCGGCGGACTTTTCCCAATAAAGACTCGCGCGTATTCGAACTTCCGGGACTATAAGGGTAATGGTTCCAACCATGTGCGCATTTCTGTTTCCTCAGGGCCTACTTTAGTTTAACGTATATCATATTATTGGGAACGTGCAATTGAGCCATGAAAATTGTTATGAAAGAAAAAGAAATTAGCACGATGAACAAAGAAAACCCGAGAATAAGACTTGACCTCCGTTTCGCGGTTACATGTAAAACAACCTGTGTATGTTTGTCGATGAACTATTGTTTTTAATTAAATGAATTTTCTATTATTGCCAATAGAAACTGAATTTCTGTATTTTTTGATGCAGACAATATCATTTCTAATTATAATTAGAAGTTTTGCCCGACTGATGTTCATGTTATCGTTAAACCTATGTAATGGTCGCACAAATTCGTTTTAATTTGGTTTCAATGATAATTTTAACAAACTATTTGTATAACATACAAATTGAAATTCTGTTCATAACAATTGCTATGGTTTTTTTTTTCTTCAAGAATTTTGTGGAAATATATTTCTAATAAAGATAGTACGGTTTCATAGTGAAATATAGTCTTCGTTCGAGTTGTTCGATAAGCGCGAGACTTCCTCAGTCTGTAGGTTTCTTGATTGAAATGCAGATTTCAATACATACATTTTGATTAGTTTTAACTTTCACGACAATCTGTATCTATAAATATCGTTCCACCTTTGGGTAGTCGTCGTCACGAGTAAGGCTTATTGTAGCAGAAAGTGACAGACATTTTGAACATTTTCCTGTTCTTAGGCCTACTGTTTGATGAAACAAGTGAACATAACGCCGTAGCGTAAAGTTATAGGGGGCACAAGGGTGCACCATTTTGCGTATGGGAGGGGGCACTTCTGGACAAGTTTCCGTTTGCCTGTTTCTTAAACAAGCCCCCTTTCAGCGCCTTTTTATTTAATTGACTATTATTTTTGTATAAGATAATCTGGCTTAAGTGTAAAAACATTGTCTGCGTGTAAATGGAAAAATGGTTTTAAAAACATTGAAATTATCACCTTAAAGCGTAAAAAATGTAACATTTTACTCTGAAATTTTCCAATCTCCAAAGCCAAGATTTAAAATGGGGAGGGGGGGCACGGACATCAATTGGGGGGGGGCACATGCCCCGCCCCACTTAGTTACGCCACAGTGTGTAGTTACGCCATAGTGTGAACAAAGCAAATTATACAAAAAAACCCTAAATTTTCGACATTTGCATTGCATCGAATTATTATGGACGGGAGTATTATGTTAGAGACTTAAGCACGAAAAGTACATATCGAAAAGGAACTTCACAATACAGGCCTACTTGTTTCTGGTAAGTGGAGGAAGTAAATTGGTAAGTTTAATTTTATAACTAAATAAAAATGCCCCGAGTGGCAATTCTGGCATTAGAACCATTTATATTTATGTTTGAAACTAAGGGGCAGTTGTGGTATTTGAACCAAATATAACTATTTCTCGAACTTGCAAACTGTATGGTGAAGAAAAATGAAAACGAGCCCGAGTTACACCATGCATCGTTTCAAATATTGCAGGAAACCAGCCGCAAACGCACGTTATAAGTAAACAGGCTAACGAGCAAGCTTTGTGAACCAGCAGTATTCTGTCCGAAAAAAACCCAAAACAAATTTCTCAATAAGTTCAAAACCTACAACATTTGTAGAATAACCTATCATTTCATACTGGCCCCTACTCAAGCATCTGCAAAACGTGTATACCCCACGGGGATACAACGTTGATGGCTCGAAACACCTGCAGTGGACCATTGGACGGGGTGCCTCCGCCGTAAGTACTCGTCCATTGGAATAAAAACATGTCTGGCATAACCCCTTCACGAGAAAATTTACGACGGTCAAATATTAAGTGGGGGTCTGCCTTCTGGAAGGAAATAAAGCCAAGACATCATAAAAGCAGAAAGGTAAATTGAGAGACCTAAGGGACCCGGGGTTGCAGTTAGTGGCCGATAATGCACTACTGGGAATTACACTTTTTATTATCATCCATAAACCCCCATAAATGTCCTATCCAAGACGAATGGGTGGAAACAAAGCAATATATTCATAGCGATGTGACCTTGGGAACAGCACCGTATTCAAGTTCATTTTTTCGTAAAGGGGGCTTCTTGCACAATTTTCTCAAGTGCAATTCATCAGTATGATCCGATGATTCTCTGGAAATGTCTTTTTTTGAAAAATTTCCCGGGGTACTTTAGAAAACTCTGCCTAGAGTTGAACCCCCTAAGATGGAGCAACATTTACGTCGAACTTCTGTAACTCCCTCCCTACCTGTCACTCTTTTTTTCGGTTTTACTTTTAAACCCTCTCAATTTGCAAAACTTAATTTCATCGGAATATTATATAATGTATTTGCAATTCAAATCTATGTGAGCAGATCAGATTCAGATAAATCCTCTGGAAATGTTTTTTAGTTTTTGTTTGTTTTACTCTTCCAGGGGTATTTTTGAAAAAAACTCAGATTTGAACCCCTAAAATGGAGCAACATTCCTTCCTCTAAAATATCACTCTTGATTTTGTTGTCCTTCCAAACCCTCTCAATATGCAATACTTAATTTCATCGGAATTTCATATAATGTGTTTGAATTTGCTACTCAAAACAATCCTGGCAACTGCGAATGAAATATAACTCCGCATGAATTTCGTTTTGCTCATTAACATGTACATGTATCAGAGCTCAGAGATCAGAGTTGGAGAGCTCATGGATCCCCCTTACTTGCTAAACTACACTGGCTACCCATGGAGAAACGCATCCAGTTCAAAACTCTTCTATATGTTTTTAAATGTTTAAATGGCATTGCTCCACCTTATCTCTCTGATGTGTTTCATCTTCGCCAAAACCACCGTCAAGGACTCCGTTCTTCTTCCGATAAAACTCGGCTTAACACTCACGAGTCCAGATTAACTTATGGCAAACACGCCTTCTCACACTCTGCTGCTGAACTTTGGAACAGTCTCCCAATTAATGTCCGTTATTCTTCTTGTGTTGTTACATTTAAGAAAAAACTTAAAACTTAATGTCTTTCCTAAATTGTAGATTTATGATCTGTTCTAGCTTGTTTTAATTTATCCTTGTCTTTGTTACGCGCTTTGATCATGTTTTGGAAAAGCGCAGTATAAATACCTTTTATTATTATTTATCACATTATAGTCGTAGCGCAAGAAATCTTGGGATTTGTCCACGTGACAAATTCAACTTGAATTTTAAACGCGAAAACCTTGACCTGTGATTTGTTGTTGTTGATTTTAATGCAACATTGTGAAGTTTGAGGGTGTTTTAGCGTGAGCTCCGTGCATTCATATAGGCAGGTCCAAAAAAAACTAGCCACCGAGTCTTTTGTCACGTGGTTTGTTTGACCTCGCGTTTTTTCGAGTTTTTGCTGGGAGAGTTTCGGAGGAAAACATTTTCACCAAGTTTTAGCGTGAGGTATAAGGGACTCATAATATTGTTTTTCTATTTACTGTTTCCATCATTGGAAAAATATAAAAACTAAATATATTACAATTCCTAGAACCGCTCTTTAAAGTCCGAAAATGGATTCATTTTGTAGACTCGTTGCAATGATTGGTCAAGCTGAAGAACCGAAACCAAAGTTACAAACATTTACAAAATATCAGGGTTAGTTTATTTCCTTCCACCAGCGAAAAGTATTGAAATGTTTCCAGTAATTCTACAAAGCCTTAAATGTAAAACTATGACCGATTTATTGATACAGAAATACGATAAAAATTATGTTAAGGCTGACAAATGGCCTTAGTAAATTAATAAGCAAGAGTGATACATATTTACAAATGACAGAGTGCCACTTAAAAATATTCCACTTATATTTACAACTTTCTGTAGAGTCAAACATTTACATGTAGGCCTGTCAGCTTAGTTGATTTTACCCTATCCACACACTTTGATATCTTAGTAATCTTAGTAATAATTGCCGTGGGCAACAAAGATTTAACTGGTAAAAAAAAACATGTAAAAAGTCCTAGGGCAATTAACCGTGATATAAAACAAACTTATAAACTGTTGTAAGCAAAGCTAAATGTACACCTAAAAGCATCGTATAAACAATCATTTAACAATGTTTTATTTTAACATTTGCAATAATTGAAAATCATCGACTGTATTATATCAACATTCTTTTTAAAAGATCTTTCCCCGAATGCTAACCCTCATAATAATGTTGTTAAAAAACTCATTTTGTACAAAAATTGAGGAGACAAAATAACAATGCAAAAAAACCCCCCAAAACCCCAATTAGAAGACAATAAGAACAATACGATTTTGAGCGTTAAGTTCAACTTGATTATTTACACACTTGCAAAGTCAACTTGTAGAGTAAAGAAAAAACCTATTTAATGCCTTAAGAATCTTGTGAGATTTCAATTTTTTTGACTGCACCGTTAATGAGTAAACACAACTTGTTTACAACGGCACAGTCAATGACTGTGCGACCCCACGGCGAAGTGTTGACACGGGAACAACGAAGGCAGCCTGGTGCGTTCAGACACAAGGTGTTACACTACAGTACTATTATTAAGTGGGAATGCCACTGTTAGGGAATCGATAGGGGATAGGGTGGGGGCTCAGAACCCTTGCCCAAAAATGAGATCGGAAAACAATGCACAAAGGAATCTTTCGATATGGTAAATAGCCCCCTCCCAAATGAAAATGTCTGCCTAGCAAAATCAAACGAAACCAGGCATACATTTTGCAACTGAAGCCCCTAGAACAGTCTGATTTACTTTCCTAAAGAACCGAGACAATTTTTTTTTATTAGACCCTGAATATTTTTAGTATCACGTTCAGAGAAAGTAAAAACAAAAAACACAAATATCCAGACTACAATATGTACAAGTAACTTAAATCAGCCGTTCAATTAACCAAAAAAGTAATAATATTACATAAATTTAAGACAAATCGAACCTTATCGTTCCTGACTACTTTGTTCTGCGATTGACGAATTAAAACTCTGCAATATAAGAATTGAAACTTCTCATTTTGAAAAAGGGGCTTCTTGAAATAAATACCTACATCATGTCGTGCTGTGGTAAAAAGATGCACACTCAAACCGCGTATAATGGTAAAGCCCTCAGTGACGTAGTCTCGATTTTATTGTGATCATACAAAGAGAATGTTACACGATTATTTTACAAGCGACAGTCTACTCTCTTTACAGCAAGTTCGCTTGGACTGTCAAAATTACCTCTTTTATAACTGGAACGTTGTTAAAGGAGGACAGCAAATCACAGAAACACAGAGCAGAAATGAGATTCAGAACGTACTCTTTATAAGCAGAACCTCTTTATATCAGTGCTCTTTATCACTAGGGTTGACTGTAGTAAACGTTGTCTTTTTTCCAAAACGAATGTGTTCTTACTCCGAGCTTAAACTTCCGATACTTCATTCTTAAAGGTCAATGCAAATCTTACTTCTAAAGGGCACCTTTATTAGGGAAATTGAAACATATACTGCAACATTTCAAGAGCACCAAGGCATGTGACCAGGGGCATGGAGACAATTGCGTCAGTGAAGCACCAGGTCAGCATGCATTAGTTTACAGTTGAACATTTTTTGTCGACTTAAAAGTTGTAACTGCAGCCCCAGAACCTTTTTCTTCTTGCTCTTTGCACTCTCGCATTATGAATCGAAACGGTCGGAGGTGTCAATGGTTATACCATTTGTAAAGTCCACCTTCCTGAACTTAACACACGACAATGAATATCTGCGTTGAAAAGTAAATGTGTTTGGCAAATTTTGGATGTTTTGGATGTGTTTACAGTTGAACATTTTTTGTCGACTTAAAAGTTGTAACTGCAGCCCCAGAACCTTTTTCTTCTTGCTCTTTGCACTCTCGCATTATGAATCGAAACGGTCGGAGGTGTCAATGGTTATACCATTTGTAAAGTCCACCTTCCTGAACTTAACACACGACAATGAATATCTGCGTTGAAAAGTAAATGTGTTTGGCAAATTTTGGATGTCTTGACTGTTCCCCCTTTCTAGTGACGTATCTAATCATCAGCTATATCCACATCTTGTCATTACCTCCGGACGCACCTCCCTGTCCCATTCCCCCACCGCCTCCCATCTTGTCGTTTGATCTCAGGTTTTGCATCTCCTGTCTGTTCCCAGCAACGCCTTGGCTTGAAGATCCGAACCCAAGTTGGAATGCCAGGACCTCAAGGACGAACACAATAACAGCAAAACCCATTCCAAGCATGAGGATGAAGTACACACCCTTTAGGTCGGCACCTGTCAAAGAGAAGAGACCCTCCACCTCCCAGATGGTGGGCTCCCCTTGGCACGAGCCTTCTTTGTTTATCTCAACCCAAAGCGGGTTGTTGGTGTTATTTGCCCAGATTTCGTCGATGATTCCCCTCTCCTGAAGACGTCGCACGGCATAGGTCAGCTGGTCACGAAGTGGCGATCCTGACTGTACAGCCAGGCCGTACTCGACCAGAGCGAAGTGACCCCCGGTAATATAGAGATCACAGGGCCACCTGTCGGCCTCTTTCTTAAGCACCTCCTTGTCGTGGATCAAAGCGTAACGCCCGTTCGATCGACGTACCCTCTGGACGGCTTCCTCGGCACGCACCTCTATCGTGGTTTCGTCACCGTACATGGAATTTGCTGCGTGGATGTACTCCCAGAAACGACGGTAGTCTTCCACGCTGGAGTACTTGAAGAAGTCATAGGCAGGGCTGTCCTTGATAAATCCAACATCGACAGTGGTTTCATCTAAGAGATCTCCTACATCACGGACAATACCAATACTCTTGGAGGCCACAAGGAAGGGTGTCAGGTTCAGGAGGAATAGAAACACCATGACAATGCAGAAAAAGAACCAGAATGCCGCCACAATGCGCCCCGCATACGAGCGGGGCGATGCATCGTAGCTCTGGAGGAACAGGGTCGTCACAGAGAACCAGAAGGAGTTCCATACGTTGAAGCTTTGACTCTGCTCTTGTGAGGCCTCACCTCGCTCGGATGCTTTCTTCCACTCGTCCTTGTTGAACAACCCGATGAAAGTCAGCACCACGGTGACAATCACCAGGGCAAAGAGGTTTATCAACCAGACGTCCCAGCGGAACGGGAAGACGGGCGCGAATGGATACTCCCAGATCCAGCTGGGATGTTTCACCAATACCCCGAGCTCGCTCTTGATGAAAGGCACAGTGAAGTCCACATACTCGTCACGTTGGGGGGTAACGGCCATCGGGGCGGCAGCGATATCAGCATACTGTAAAGAAGCACATTGAAAACTGAATGAATGATCTGGAAGACCACGAAACTCCTGAGTGTTCCTTGCTGGCTTGCTGCCGGACTATCTTTCAAGTATGCCAGACTGTTGAGTCATTAAAAGGAGTCAACAACACTTCTTTCAAGCGGAGAGATAGGAAGAGTGGTTGCAAAATGAAATCACAGTATGACATACGAGCGTGAGAAACAGAGAGAAATAACGGGAACCGAAAACACAGCATGGGTCCAGACCAGTAAATGTAGATGAGAGACAACAAGTTTGCATTACACCAAAATGGTCTCTGTCAACAAACAAGTTCATAATTTTTCCTCAAATGTCTTGTTCTCCATCTTTCAATGAAATCAAGAGGGAGTTACTGCAATAATACACATTTTACGCCGCCCGTTACATTAAATACACTTCAAACCGACACATTGTTTTGGGCAAATGCAATCAAATAAAAACATATTTGGGTAGGAGCATAGGATAATAAGCCATTTTGAGATATGGCGGACACATTACTATAACACTGTTTGGTTTGGGTAAATTTGTCTGTATACACTCAAATCCTACAGTGCACTCCTATAGTGTCCACCATATCTCAAAAAGGCTAATGAGGTATGTACTAAACAAAGTTGACGAGGGGACAATCTCCATTCTTTCAAACACTCTTCTCGATCTCCGTGTCAAGTTACTATTTCGCATACAAACGTGAAAAGAAAAGGTAACCGAAATAAACATACAAAAATTGCAATAAACATCTTTTTTTTTTCATTTTCAATTTAGTAACAAACGATGCGTGCGTGAATGAACGTTGTGCGATTTCGGTTCTCTACAGCAATGTACAAGGTTACCAACAATGTTCGAAAAGGATTAGGCAAAGAATTTATTTCCATGAAGGGAGAAAAGAATTAGAAGGTGGGTGTATATAGTTTAAGATGGACATCGCAACATTTAAAAGATGACAGCAAATATAGCGAAATGCTTTATCAAGAATCTGTCTCACACAAACAATAACTCAAAACAATACGTACCCCGTTGACTAGCCTTCCCATCAAGCCACTCCAGCTGTGAGAGTCGATGTCGTATCTCCCGTAGTCTCCCTCGGAAACCAGTTCCAGTTCGTAGGAGAAATCGTGGCCCAGTTCTTCCTCCATGATCCTCTTCAGATGCTTCAAAAATTCGGGGATGAAGCCTTGTATACCGACGCGGCTGTCATCCAATAGATATGGAGGCTCCTGTGTTGGGGGGGGGGGGGGGTAAAGAAATTAGGGTTTTAATTAGGACAACATTGTTCGCCCTTGTGGTTGTGGTATCAGTTTCATTTAATTTATTAATTTCACAGGTAAACACATTTACAATTACAGTACCAAAATATACATAATTATAATACAAAAGGCAAGAAATATGTATTTTTTTGTTAAGGGTTTGGGTACTTTTTGTATGACACAAAACACAATGCCCACAGATTTACATTAAACTTACAGGGTTTGAAGATAAAGATGGTAAAAAGCTTCCCTTATTAAAATATTACTTGCTGCGGTGTGGTAGTTTCTGCGAAATGAGTGAAACAATGTCACGAAAATAATTTTCGTCTCAGGAGACGAAAATTATTTTAGCAAGTACAACGTATTTTCCAGTACTGGTATTTACGCGACTCACCTGAAAACATCGCTCTGTGATTTTCACTTTTTTCTCAAAAACTTGACGACTAATGAAGCTGAAACTTCTACAGGTAAATTATATTACATACATCTTCATTCACAGTGAGTAGGGATTCAGGTCATGGCCAAAAAAATGATCTACAAAGGTACCCAAACCCTTTAAACAGCAGATTACACAATACGGTTAATATTACAAAGACTGGACAACGGCACACCTGATGGGTTACAAAGAAGTAAACTTAATTACGTTTTGGTTGTAAAATGTTGGCGATGGACCGTCTTGTAGACCTTAAAATTCGAACAATCGCGTTCAATGCTATTTATCGGATATGTTTCTTCTAATATAAAGGAATCATAATATTATTTATAATAATATCAAAGAAGCAAAATAGCAAACGATTTTATTTTGACAATCTGAGCTGCATTCAGGCCTGATAAAATAAATTGGGCAATACTGATTAGTACAGGTCTAACATACAGTCGTGAACATTATTATATAGGCCTAGACGCTTTTAAAGGGATGGGATAAGTTTGGTAATTGGAACCCACTGTTTTTAGTGTTTGTTTTAATCATGATAGTTGTAGATAACATAAAACTAACCTGTGAAAATTTCATTTCAAAAGGTGGTAGCGTTTTTGAGATATTGCCGAAAATCTGGAGCGGTTATGTCCACGCAGGAAGAATAATCTGCAATTGGAATACACAATCTGAGAAACTTTACTGCAGTAACGTTTCTCAGATTCAAATTTTAGGGGGATAACCAGTTATATCTTTTTCTATAACCGCAGTACTTCGAAGTGAAAAGTTTCTCAAAATGCATTATACTATCCAAAGCTGCTGTATTTCTTACCAAGTAAGTTTGTATTGCCATTAATTTTCAGAGTCATTACCAAACTTATACAGACCATTTAAAGACCTTTCTCTGCGAGGAAAACAAACCCCCTGGTGATTAGATTTAAGTATGGGAAGAACAACATTCCTGTTGATTTCAAATGAGTCTGTTTTGTTTTTGTTTTCTCTAATTATTTATAAATTCCTCTAACAAAACTCCCAGCAAAATATACTGATAGTTTTTCTTTATTATCGAAATCACCGATAGTGCAGAAAACTGCCTTTTGGGTTTTTATTATTACGGTAAGGTGCCCTCAAAACACATACAAGTACACAAAAACAACTCGATTGAAGGTAAATTTTGTACGCAAAACAACACCAGTAAATAGGCCTACATACAAATTCTGCATAATGGAATCACTGTGTACCAAACGTTTTACATAACATGATAATCGTGGTCTCCTGCGAAACAAATTCTGATGTGTTTGATTTAATAGGTTTGACATTGCAATTTTCGCAAAAACAAAACACACTTCAGGATTAGTTTTTAAATAATTTTAAGAGTTAATGTCATGTTCAGAGCCGTATTCATCATAATCTTCACACGACCGACAGTGCATGGATTTATTTTGAGAAGCTGATTTTACGACAATTATTTCAAGCCAAATTCCATCTGATTTAGTCATAGGAAAACGCAAAATAGAAAATTGTCCCGTTTGTTGAAAACTAACAGGAAGGAATGTGTAGTCTACCTTTGCATTTGAATGGGCTGGATCGCTCATCGACCGCCCATTCACGGCAGTGCCGTTAACAGCAGCCCCCAATACGGGTCAAGGGTCATTATTTACTTTGGGGTTTATTAAGGCATGTGTCTGTCTCCACTCCCCTACCCTCCAGTGGGTGCTAGTTCAAACAAACAACGCACACGCTAGTGCGGACATAAACCTGGCTTATTGAAGTTGTTCGACATAAAAAAACAAGTGCGGTCAAGCAGGCAAATGTAATATCATACGAAACGCAGGTGTCCCCCAATCATGTAGAGAATAGTTATCAAGATTTTAGAACTCACTTTATACTACAAATTTTGTTGAAGTGCAAACAACCACAACCACAACCACGAGGTTCTTAAAGTTATGCAGAAATAGCAGTCGTATAGCATCAAAGCTTAAACTTATACATCAAACTATATAAGGAACACTTTTATCGTTCCTTTCACTTTTTTCTTACTTTTCAATATCGTATTTCTTTCCATACTTAGCATCGTTTGTTTCATAAACAAAATAATTATAAGTACAAAAGGCATACAGAGACAATTAGTCGGTTAATTAAAAACTAAATGGTAAGGGAGAATTGCCTTATCTTCAAGTCTAGCCCGACCCCATTAATAATGGTCAACAGAAGGAATTCATGAGTATGGAGGGTATTCAACTGAGTATAGAGTATTGTGTAGGGTACAGTCTTTGAGATACAAATGTAAACATTTAATTAAATTCGCCGTATTTTTGACCGCGTGAGGGCGTATGTGTGTGAACCAAATTCACGTGATGCAAAACAAGTAAAAAAAGTAACTTGGCTTTTTTTGTTCATTGTTATTATTATGTTTATGTATTTTTTCATTGATGCAAGAAAACTATACATATAGGCAATTAAAATAAGATGAAACCGTATTATTGTGCTGCAAGACATTCCCTGATGAAAGCGCCCTCGTGCTGTCAAAAATATGGTCAATTCAATTAAATTTGATTTCATTATCCACAACGGGAAATTCATTTCGGTCTTTACATCGATCGTGGGGGAGGGGGAAAACACAGTGAGAAGGAAACATGTACAACTAATGCACCAAACTTGACAGGAAAATAAAAGCTGACCAGTGAGTGCAGCTCATCATTTAGGAGAGCTCGCTGCTTTCTAAAACAAAAGGTGCTGAATATCTTCAAGTGAGATTAATCACATTTTCTTGAAAACTAAGAACCTTGACATTCCGATTGAGGAGCTCATTTCTTGTCTCACTCACTCACCTCCAACGACACGATCCTGATTGTATCAACAGCAGCGTTCCTGAAAGGGTTCATTGAAAGGCGGGTTGGGCTGGGCCATTTGCCGTTTGTCAGCTCCCAGTTACGGATGCTCTGCGTCCATTTCCCCATTGGTCCGATGTCCTTCAAAAATGGAACGGAGGGATAACACAGATACCAGTCAAAAATTGTTTTCGGTGTAGAAGGAATGTTTCTGATGATACAAATCTATATCAGATTAAAGCTGCAGATTCAGGAAAGCAAATTATTAAACGTGGATCTGTACATTGCCTACCTCAACAGCATTGTGCACATAAACAGTTTCCCCTTTTCCCATGTATATATCCACTGTATAATTTGTGCGGTCGCCATGTTCGTTGAAAGAAATCGTGCCACTCAGTCCTTCAAACGTTACCTGCAAAGAAAAAAAACAACAACAAAAGTTACATAAGACCGACCTGTGAATAATGTGAAGTCCCTCTGCAAACATTAAAACCCACCCGAAAGGAAAAAACACACATTAAAACAGACATAATAGACCATGTAACATCACATGTTTACAAAAACCCCACAGAGCCTGCGATACAGGCACAATTAGTGCACAGCTCAATTATAGTAAAGCATCTTGCTCAAGGACACAAGTGTCATGACCGGGATTCGAACCCAAACTCCGATGACTTAACCACCAGAACTTGAACTCGATGCTCTAAACCGCTCTATGAAACGTATCATTTACAGTATGGATAAACAAACAGCCTGGCAGAAAAGAATAAAAATAATATCAAATTGATATAAACTCACGGTCTTGAGGTCTTCCTCGAGTGGGCTAAGAACATAATTGTCAGTTGACTGGCAAAGTATTGGAGTATTGGGGAATCTGTTGGTCCTCAACTTGTACTTCTTGAGGGCTTGACTGAAGAGAACCACAGAATCATAAGAAAGCCTCAACCGAAATGGCCACTCCTCGATGGGTTCAGCCCTTTGGGTTGATAAGTCGGACGCCACGTTGTTTTGGGTCTTCATCTGGAGGCGTGTTATATAAGCTCCGGCCCGTTTGATCCTGTTGACATCGTCCCAGGTCAGCGGCATGTTCTGTTAAAAGGTCAAATTCAAATTGTAGGGTCTGTCAATAATGTCGTCAACGTAAGCATGCTTATTAATTATGACATGTTTCTTGGAGCTGACCCACTGAAAATGTATACTTTTAAAAAATTCCTTAAGCTGAGCAAATATATCGTAAATCAAGATACCAGCCTGCAACCACAACCGTGGGCACCGATTTCTTTCACACATAAAAGATACCACAGTATATATCTGCATTCAGCCCTCCTATACAAACAATACTTATTTTTGTGTGTGCAAAATGTTAAAGGTCTACCAACAGCTTTATACCCACCAAATTGCCAAGCATCCAATGGTAAGAATCTTTCATCATGTCTTCATCCATAGCCTGAAGGGACAGAAAGGAATGGCGGAAAAAAGGCTTTAATAAGCTTCAGATAGACTCAATGCAACCTCGTCCCCAAGGTGTGTCGAGCAGTACGGGGTTGACCGCTCTCTCGCCCTGGTGTTGGATCATTTGCATATCCAAAATTTGTGGATACGTATGCAAATTAGAATAGTCTGGGGCTGTGAAAATGGTGAATACTGAATGAGTACAACTTAACATGTTCACGTTAGACTTTTGTACCCAGTCGTTGTCCAATCAGGGTCCAAGTAAGGAGTTTCCCTCCCAGGGTTTACTATTGTAAACATGGTTGGAAATAAAGTAAACCATGGGGATGAGGTTGGACTCAATGCAATTAAACTAAATGTACAAGTACGTAAAGTAACACACAACTTGAATATTCGATTATCGGTTTTTATAAATTGAGAGAGTTGACGTCCATCATGTAGCCTACTTTTTAACCTGATAATAAAAGAATACAAACAGCAAACAAATTGTATGTTCTTCACTTGGAAACGTCAGAACCTATTTTTTCTGAAAACTTAACATATTAAGTTTTAATTGAAATGTTTCTATGAACATGTTTACAGAAGGTTGCCCAACTTTAAAATCCTCCAACTGTCTGACCATTCAGTATCATCCACATGATTTCTTCCCCTAAGCATTTCTACCAGAAAGCTTCCACAACCCATCATACTCCAACAGTTTACTTATTGGAACAGTACACAACCCATCATACTCCAACAGTTTATGTACTGGAACAGTACACAACCCATCATACTCCAACAGGTCCTGTTCTTCTGGACTGTGATTTAGTGGGTACTTTTCACGGTACTAGACCATCCAAATTTCAACAAAACCATCTGTTTGATTTTGGCAGGCCTGGGGTGGTTAGGGTTTTTAAAAGAGGCTAGCAACATATCATGAGGCGAAGGCATATTACATATATTATTACAGTTAATAGCAGCCAATGGTTACAAGTTGGTCAACCTACTGGTTAATAGCATGCAATTTGTGGGGATAACACAAATGTAAACTAAAACATTTGTATTAAAGTATGACAAGGTACCAACCAATTTAACGACATCCATTGCATTTTCTTGGTATTCACAGTACAACAGGAGATTTTTTACGGCCGATGCCTTCAGAGTTCGAGTCAACGCAGCGTGGTCCAATACATTGAGCAACTTGACGTTCCAGCCGTAGATTTCGGCAAATTCCATCATTTTTTCAGCCATATCGAGTCCTACAATTGGAACGATTTAAAATTAATATCAAATAATAAACCCCAAGAAAACTGACAGGGTTTTGAAATGATTTGTTCAACCCCAAACTAATTTAACATTGCTTTGGTTTTTAATATAAACAGAGACAAATTGAATGCTTTTTTTGGAAGTCGTAATAAAGTTACCGTTAAACAATATTAAATTCAACAGACTTACAATTTTTATAAATTATGTACACCAAACAATTCCAATAATATCATTTCGGCGGGGGGGGGGGGCGGGGGTAAGGAGGAAAATTGTGAGTGAATGCAGCTTTAAAACAAATAAATTCCCTGGCGAGACAATTCAAACCGGCATTTTAGCAAAGATGGTGCGAAATAAGTACAATCACACACTGGTTATTCGAAATGTGTGAGCACTTTGCTTGTTTGTGTTTGATGCCAGGTTTTACTTTTAAATCTAACACTCTGTCCGAACCAGCCATTCTAAGCATGACGGCATTAATTTGATTTGAAACTATTGATATACAACTTACAAACGTAAAACTTTGAGATCATCATCCTGAAGTTTTTTTTGGAAGGAACAGGCCATGCGCTTAAAGGTAATGTACACTTTTGGTAACAGCTCGAAATCAGTGTCCACATTTTGTTTGATTCAACATATGCGTTTTAAAAGTTTTTAAAAGTGTATTTAAAAGTGTATTATTCACATCTGAATAGGAAGAAATATTAGCATTTTAAACAGTTATGTTGCACAAAGGTAGGCCACAGTGCAAGTTAAAAAGTGGCGTTCACTGGCCCGTAGCAGTTTCTACTACTAGACAATGTACAGTGTACACAGGGCTAGTGTTATGGGCGAGCCCCCCCCCCCCGGGGGGTATTATTAAATTAAGTAGGGAACTGGATTTATGAATTTAGGTTACACCTATTTTACATGAAACCATGGATATACACTTACCAGAGTCCTGGTCGTACAGAACAATGAAGTCATACCACTTGGTATAATTGACGAGTCCAACCAGCAAGTCGGCCATATCGTCAGTAGTGGGCAGCATTTTGATTGCCCTGGAGCCTTGAGCCTGGTCCAGGGCGATGGTGGGACTGACGGCATTGCTGACCATCCCTCCCACTGACCGGCAATTCACGCATAGATCGTTGGGAATCATAAGCCCATTGATACGAGCGGCAGCGACAGACGGGCAGACATCTAGAATGTGGAAATACATTAATTTAAGCTCGAAATGTGAAGAAGAAAAATCCACAAACAAACAAACACCCCAACACCACCAAACAAACACCCCAACAAACAAACAAAGAGACACAATGGAGCACCATAAAGAACCTGTACATAACATAATGAACATGAACAAGCACATAGGCTTACTAAGTTACCATGTGTAATGCTGCAAAAGGGTTTACTTACAAAATACATGCAAATAAATAAACATTAATGTGGGGCGTGCATGGGCACAAATAAGTAAAACACTAAATGTGGGTCGTGCATGAGCACCATATCATAAAACTAAAAAAACAGCAAAGTCCGGGGATGGGATCAAAACTTACCGAGTCTCAGAGCCTGGTATGCGTTAGTGCTGAACTGCTTAATGTACGGTGGGGTTGGTGTTAAACGGGACTGGAAATGTGTCACCCGTAATGTGTCCCCATCGATGTTGACTCTGTTGACGTATTGCACGGCGTCATCAACAATTTTCTTGTATGCATCGTCGATGCTTGAAGTACTGCCATAAAAAGATTCTGCACAAGAACACAAAATCCCAAGCGGAACTTTAATTGATGAGGTTGTTTGTTGTATATAATTTTATCCATTAGTTACATTTCACAGAAAGTGTGTCACTAACACATGATACGCCGTAGAGGCACATCACTGTGTAAAAACATTTGAATAATATTATTTAAAGGCCCTGTACACGTTTGGTAATTGTCAAAGACCAGTGTTCTCACTTGGTGTATCCCAACATATGCATAAAATAACAAGCCTATGAACATTTGGGCTCAATTGGTCATCGAAGTTGCAAGAAAATAATGAAAGAAAAAACACCCTTGTTGTACAAATTTATGTGCTTTCAGATAGGAATAAAAGGCTTCTTGCAAGAAGTCTTTAATTATTTTAGTGAGAAATTACGCCTCTCTCAAAAACTACGTTACTTCAGAGGGAGTCGTTTCTCACAATGTTTTATACTATCAACAGCTCTTTGTTGCTCGTTACCAAGTCAGTTTTTATGCTAATATATATTTTTAGTAACTACCAAACGTGTACAGTGCCTTTAACAAATAAATAATGCAAAGACTGATTCTTCTACCAACGTGGATAGTACGACCATTTTCGGGACAGCATTCATTTGCAGAATTTCTTTTAATAAAAAGTCCTTTTATGTATATTTTCAGGTATGGATGATGTCGGGGACGGTTATAATAACGTCATGATGACAACAGCAATGCATGCGTTTTGATGGTATGTATATCGCTGCGTTAAAAGAGTTTAAAAACACAATATGATTTAAAACGGTTTAGCCTATTGTTATGCTTTTTGTTTTCCTTTATTTTCGTTTTGCTCTATGATTGAGCTCATTTCAAAATAAACATTACCTTCAACTTTCTGATGTTTTATTGTTTACTTGAAACACATTCGAAATAAACTGACTCAAATAACTAGAATGTACATGTATATAGTTATAGACCGGAACGATACTTTTTGTAATACTACTACTAGTGGTTTGACTACCAGCACCTCCGTTTATAAAGTAGTTTGATAACAATGCCATCATTCCACGATGGCGACGTCTGTTTAAATTTATATTCAAATTTATACTAACGTAGAAGAAAAACCATTTGTTGTGATTAAGGCTTCTTTCGAAAACCACAACGATTCTTGGCCATGCAAAATTCACACGGCAATAGTTTAAGGGTTAGTGTGAGCATTTACTTTGCAGACTGAGAAAAACTTCGACATTTTGATGTCTCACTGATCATTGTGAACAATCCAACATGTATCTGTCGTAAATTTAACTATTACAAATATTTAAAAACCGAATCTAAAACGAATCTAAATTCACGAAAAAAATACCAATCCTATTCGGAATTCCTATTGGATTATGTAAAACAGCGCCCTCTGCCTAGCAAAGCTAGCACTGGTTTTGGTAATGGTTGTTTTTCGACTGCATTAAATTTCGGTTACAGGTAAACCTCTGTCAAAGATGATGGTACAATTTAAATGCAAATTACCCGTAAATACAAACGAAAGTGAAACTCTTCGTGTTTTTAAACAACAAGTTTGGGTATGGACATGAGTGCAGAACACAGTTTGACATGAACAAAATAGTTATGACTATGGTATGACCTTGTCAGTCTACGTCACTAGCAGTCACTATTCCCTATTGCAATAAAAATGGCGCCCAAAAGAAACGACCATTTCAAACAACGGCAACCAGTTGCCTATACGCACACATTGAAAGTGCAGCCATCTTTTGTGCATAGCAAGTCAACCGAGACAGGCAGTCGGCTAGTTTGCAGTAGCCTTTCAACAGCATTGTTGTTGTATTGCATTATTATGCAAAACATACCTTTATGCAAATGAGACGCGCGGTTGAACCACACCCAGCCAGTGACTGTCCATGCAGAGCAATGCGTGCATATGACTGGTGGTTTGTCACAATATGGAGGAAATAGCGTGAACATTTCGAATAATAAAACAGAATATAGAATAGAATAAAATACATTATTCATATGACAACTTATTGATCAATAGAGGTGTCCGCAAACTGATGGTTATCCCAGACGTTGATAGAAGCTGACATTAATATTAATTTCAGGATTACAATTAAACAAGAACTGTTCTTTACAAAATAAATAAGCAAAATCTTTCTGTTTTCTGAATCGTTGTGGCAGATATGTTTTATTTTTCCAGGTTTATCCATAACTTATGTGAAATTAAATACGATGATTTGTATTGCTCTCCCCCAGGAAAAGGAGCTGTGCTAATGGAGTCAACATAACAGACAAGTTTGAAAAAGTTGGAAGGTATAACATTCTTTAATAATCAATCACTTAAAAGAACAGAACGGACCCCCACAATGCAGTCTTCAACAATTTCTTCTAGAGTTAAATCACGATCGCATCATGCAGATTTATGAGGTTAACACGTCAATGCTTTTTAGAATGAACATGCACAAAACACTTACAAATTTGATACATGTAAATAAACAAACCATAAATCACTCAAACGGCTGTTCGGTGACCACAACTTTTCATCATTTTTCACTATACAAAATTTATTGACGAGTCATTCACTGTTCATGAACCATTGTCTCACAATGTATAGGCCTAATTCTGTGAATTTTACTATACAAAACACAAGAAAAACTGCAGAACCAATTAAATTCCAAGAAGACATATAAAAGCTCTCTGCAAATTAAGTTATCCAACATATAAAAACAGACGTTCCCTTTTTAATGTTTCAGAGTTCTCAATAACAAGATTTTGTTGTTGAAATATTTCAACCCATGGACCAAAGCTATATGCAAACCATAAATTTTAATGAAACTATTTATGGTCAATGCTCGTTGCAAACGTCAGGTTGACCCACAGGCACACACTTACTCGCGACCCAGTCGTGGTCAGCAGGTGTCAACCCATGCCATGATGTCCCATGACCAAAACAAAAACATCTGATAATTGTACCCGGGAACGTTGCCATACCAACGGCCAGATTGTTCGTAATCCATCCCAGGTCTCCCGCAGAGGTCCAATTAGTTACTGCGATATGTAGAATGTTTTGGCTTATAGGTGGAAGCAGTTACCGACCTCTAACTGACCCAAGTACCTGTGTCTCAAAGATAATGTACAGTGTTTTGGCTCACCCACTGACGAAAAATATCTTACAAGTTTCACTATTAAATAAAGAGGAAACACTTTTTAAATCTATGTAATCTCGTGAAAATTATATGTGCACGGGTTTTCAAAAAAATGTAACGATTTCAGTTGTTACTTTTGAGATTTGAGCTTGACATGGTCACATACAAATGTACTTGAAATGTACAAAACTTCGACAAACCATGGACAAACAAACCTATGATGAACATGGGCGTCTGTGGACTCTTTGGGGGAGAGGGTTGTTTTCCCGAAATAGTACACAAATAAAAACTTTAGTACCAATTTCTAATACCGGGTAAAAAGTTCTTTTGCTTTCTAATTCTATGTCAATTTTCCTTTTTTCTGGCTATGCCCGAACTTTCCTAGGTTTTTTCTCGAATTTGAGAGGGCAGTTGCCCCGATTGCTCCCTTTGTTGTACGCCTATGATGATGAACAAAGTTTCCATTGAACACACATGTTTGAAATATTTTCTTGTTGACTTCCTCCTATAAATAATAAAATCTCTTTCAAAAGTCCTTTCACACACACAATGGAAGGCATTCGCAAACATGTAGTTTCCATGGGCTATATATTCCCTATACACAAAACCACATATTCAGGCTGAAGGACATAATTAATGGTAGTATTGAGCATTCTCGGAAGGATATTTGGATTGTGACGTCGGAGAGCAATAACAGCAGGCACAACCGAAATTCTCTTCCCCCAATAAACTGCCAGCTCTCTATTCACAATTCGAAAACTCACCGTAGTAGATGACTAATATGCTGATCATTCAGAACACAATAAACGGTTGTTAAACAGTGTTGGACCTTCGCATATTAATATAGGGGTGTGCATTTTTCCCCTCACACAGGGGTAAAATACCCAGATGATCTCATGCAAGGCATTATGTTGATTTTCGAGAAAAGTGACGAAGTGCAGACAAAGGGATTTTGTTTTTGACGGCAACTGTCAAAAATCTACATAATGCATGACAGACATACGTGTTAAGGAAAGTCGTTAAAAATTAATGTGCTGACAAAAATGTTACTGATTTTGTTGAAATATTTGACAGCAACTCAACATAATTCACGACAAACATACATTTCAAGGAAAGTTGTTAAAGGCATAGTACACGTTTGGTAATGACTCTGATAATTAATGGCAATAAAAACTTACTTAGTAAGAACATGGAGGTAGAGTTCTACCTCCATGGTAAGAAGTACAGCAGCTTTGGATAGTATAATGCATTTTGAGAATTTTTTTCACTTCGAAGTACTGCAGTTATGGAAAAATATATCACTTTTTATCCCCAAAACATTTGAATCTCAGATTGTGTATTCCAATGCAGATTCTTCTTCCTGCGTGGACATAAACCACTCCAGATTTTCGGCATTATCATAAAACGCTACCACCTTTTGAAATGAAATTTTCACAGGTTAGTTTTATGGTATATATCTACAACTATATAGGCCTACATGTAGGTTTGAAACGAACAGTAAGCTCTAATTACCAAACGTTTACGATGCCTTTAAATGTAGTTTAATGACCATTTTCCCAAATCAAAAGGTTTTCACAGAAAACAAGATTTGCAGATTAAGAAAATACACAAACAATGAGATTATCCCTCGTCCATACCGTATTTGTTACACGTCAAGAGTATTATGAACTTCACTTTTACACAACAGTGTCCTTTTCAAAGACAGTGTCTGATGTTACAATCTAGCGACACAGTAACACACAAGTTAAATGGAAGGTATACGATTGGTAATCACTCTTAAAATTAATGGCAATAAAAACATACTTGGTTAGAAGTACAACAGTTTTCGATAGTATAAACTTAATAAAGCATTTTAAGAACCATTTCACTTCGAGGTAATGTGGTTATGGAAAAATATGTCAGTTTTTATCCCCCAAAATTTGAATCTGAGAAACGTTACTGTCAGTATCGTTTCTCAGATTGTGTATTCCGATACGGATTATTCTTCCTGCGTGGAAATAACCGCGGATTTTCGGCGATATCTAAAAAATGCGACCATTTTCACAGGTTAGTTTTATTGTACATCTTCATTTATTTTATATAGGATTAAAACAATCGAACGGTTCCAAAAACCGAAGGACTACTTTCCCTTTAAAAAAGCCTTGGATGAAAATAATCTTGTCCATGAAATTATCAAGGAAATCTGTGTACTGCTTGTACAGAGCAAGTTAAAGTGAGATTTACATGAACATTTGTGTTGATCAAGTTTGCAGACCTTCTGAGATACACTGCTTTTTCGTAAAGATGCCAAACAATTTATAAGGAGCAACAGAATGACTCACGGCAAAAAAACCCAAACTTTTTCATGGACATGACATTTTGTAAAATACATCTTGTAGTAAAAAACGGTTCCTTTGTATCAACCATTTTGAAAGCATTTTGCTGTCTATAAAGGTGTACTTTCTACCCTAAAAGCTTGGGGTGGTACATTAGGCACGATCACTGCGTGACAAAAGATGTTGTTATTTTTTCCCCTTCCATTTTGTAAAGCAAAAAAACCGGACGCCGTGTGAAATAGCGACCCTTGTGAGTTGTTATTTATTTCTGGAAAGGCGACTTGACAAAGAAAAGGATTGCTTTGGTTAGGGTACGAGTATATTATATGAACAACCGAGAGTTCAATCTATGGTGGCTGGAAATAATATCACTCTAAAGCCACAAAATATTTTAGCCCCGAATAACACTCGATGGTTCATACAAGGAGAAGCTGAACCAAGATTCAAATGTACGTGCATCTGTTAAAAGAAATCTTTTGTGATAATTACAAATAATACATGGAGGCAAATAATATTACTTCACCCGTTTTATTATACTTTTTTGCGAATGCATTTTTTTCTTCGTACTTTTTTGACCTACTGTTTTTTTCATAAGTGGTGAACTTAATTTTGTTTTTGATTACATTGTATATGAAATGAATGCACCCATTTTCTGTACTGTACCACACAAAAATTGACCGAGTTGACCATGGTCTTGGGGGAAATGTTCTGAAATTATTTGTATATTTTGAAAATTATTATATACATTTTAGTTAATTTTAACGTGACCGTGGCAAACCACCTGCTTAGTACACCCGATGTATTCCCTTATCCACAAGCAACCTCAACCCTCCAGAGTCCACCACTTTATGGTCATCCAACACCAACATGTTTAGACTTGGACAAGACTTGTACCTGGCCCAGGGAAAGGCAATCGGACAACATTCTAAAATTGATGTTTTATTGGTGTAATTATGTTGATTTCCTTGGGGCAAGAGCTTCTACTGAAAAATAAAAATGCCAAACATCACATTGACTAACATTATCATCTGGTTGATTTTATTTTAGATGCTCTGGTCACATTCTCCACTGTAATCGTGGGTGGTTTGTTGCTCATCATGGATGAAACACAGGTTGGTCGCTGTCAACTCTTCCTCCATGGCTATGATGTGTACATATTACGTAGAAAGGGACACATGTTTGTGTATAGACCTACTGTTTATGAGTACAATGTAGGATAAATGAGAAATGCAGAATGCAACTACAACTTGTTCACACCTGTAATATTCAATTTTTATTCTAAAAATCTTACTCGAAGATGATGAATTTCTAGTTAAATGTGATGCCTACAAATTAAGAAAGTTCAAGCAGAAAAGTGAAATGAGTCATTAAATAAATGTTACGGAATCGTGCACGAATAGTATTCGCGTACAGTTTTTGTTTTAATGATAGACAAGAGGATGGTGTATGGTGTCCGGTGGTAAATGACCCCTGATGCTGAACTGAAGTACAGTAACATAGGTTGGTTTAAACAATATACTGTTGGTTTAGGTCCTTAGTGGAAACTAACAGTCCAAACCAACACTTGAGGCATCTTCTGTTACAGAACCATGTCAATACAACCCACTGAGTGGAATCCATCAAGAGAGTCACACTCGTCGTTTTCAAAAGCTATACTCGACCTCATGAGAGACCATTTGGCACGGCGGCCATTTTGATTTCGGATTTTGACATATTCATGCGGCCTGTCTATAGTGTAGTATTAATGATGGATACTGACAGTAGTACTATATATAGGCCTATGTATTTTAAAATCACCCAACAATAATAAGTAAAGAGTCTGAATTAATTTATATTACAGGATAAAGCAAGAATGACCTTTGCAAAGTCGTGCCTCTGACCTAAAATTGTAAAACGACTTCTCAAATCAGCACGACACCACAGCACAGGAGTAATTGTTTCTTTCCAACTTACCGAAAGTGAAATCTTCTGCCGAGACGGTGGCAACGAACAACATCAACGCCTGCAAGAGCAGGGGTATCTTCCTCCACCCCATGTTCCAGTTCTCAAAGATATTCTCACAAGACGACTTGCTTGATGATGGCGTTTGAAACAGCCTCAAGAAGTTTTCGATCCCTCTATTCAGTTGTGCGGTTACACGGGAGAAATTACAGCTCTTTTCTCTTTTTTGAAACACAATACACGGCTTTGCTAACCATTTGCTTACCGTGCACACACACATTCCTTATTAAGAATGCAAGAATTACGTATTGATGTTTTTTTTTGAGTGAACGCGTCATCCTGTCACTCAACAAAACCGCGCCCATTTCTCGAAGACATCATTTTGTTGAAAGGGGGTATACAACATCATGTATCGTGAGGGGATTTATAAAATGTTCAGGGAGGGGTAATGTATTTTTTACATAACACAAGTAAATCCTTGTCCTTTGACCGGAGGAGATCAGTATCAAACCGTTACATGACCATCGCTGGGTCAAGCCATGCATTTTGAACTAAACACCGTGCATTTTCGTCCGAACTTTTGGAATAAAAATAGCACACCCTCGATGTGCATGTTAGAATACAAAATTGTAGAATTGTTTGTTCTCATGGTTTTATCCTCAAATCAAATGACAAAAATCTACTTAGATGTCATAGAACAACAAATAATTAATGTTTTCCGTTGTGCAATCATGGAGGTTTAATTCTACCTTCATGGTGCAATGTAGAGTAGAGCATTTTCATTCGAGTACAGAGAGAATGCTCTTTGATTCAAAACGGTTTCAAGTCGTTGAACGGAACATTCTTCAAGTTAATAACAAATATTCTCACAATTGCACTGAAAAACATTACTTGTATAGTATGTTCGGCCTAATGTTAGCAGCAGTGGTTTGAATTCTGTTTAGATGTTTTCAATCACCCCGTATTAATGTTTTGATAGACTGGTGTTGAGAAAAGTTGTGAAATAAAGTACTTCAGAAAAGAGAACGTTGGTGTTGTGAAAACTGTTTTCTTGCCTATCGCGGATCCACAGACACAGGGATTTTCCCGTCAGGTCCCACAGAAGCTCTAAGGGAGCGACTCTTTGACCCGCAAGCTGTGAATTTATCCGGTTTCCAAGAAATTTCCAAGAAACATTTCATCAAACTTAAGTTTTAAAATTTAATCGAAATTGGTAGTCTTGCTGTCGAGAAAACTAGTATAATCTTTTGATAATGTTATTCACAATCAACAAAAAAGCGACATTTCTAAATTCGAGGATGGCATATTTTAAGTTCCATCATGGCACAATTTGAAAGCAATACTATACAAAATGTAAGTGGCGAGGTTGTAAAATGTCAGGTAAACTTTGGGTTTGGGAAGGTTTCTGGGGGATCCTTCTGCCCAACATCACTATGTTTTACCACACTGTTGTATATTACATACATAGTCTCGGAACAAACAGCTAGACAAAGGTAAACATAGTTTCAAGGTAAATCGCGTCGAGCTCATAAAGAAAAAACAAACTAGATTGTTACGAGCATTACGAGCAACTGAATAAATATTGTGTTTTGATGACTTACAATGAGTGCCCATTATACCGTCAAATGACTAGTGACTCGGGAATTCAGTAAAAAGAAGGGCAGTTTGGGGCGGGCTGTTAAAGTTGCTGCAATGTTAATCTTCGTTAATGATCACTACATCTTATGCTTGGGAAGGGGGGGGGGGTCAGGTTTTCTGAATTGGTTGACCAGAAAAGACATTAAAAGAAATCGTTAAAAGTGAATTGATTGTTGGTGGCCAGGATGGTAAGACATTATTATTATAATGGGCATTGGCGGGAAAAGCAACGGCGAAATTAAGGTAAATTTTAATGGGGGGGGGGGGTACGCAACGTGGGGCTTCGCTGTCGTCGCTCTTGTCTGCGTGTTCAATCATGAGTTATACTACATAAAGGCCTTATAAAATGTAACATTTTATTCTGGTAATGAATAATCTCAAAAATCAAGATTTCAAGTATGGGGTGGGTGGGCGGGCGGTGGCGGATGTACATCGCGGGGGGGGGGGGGGACACGGGACGCCACTGGGGGAAATATTCCACAAGTGAAAATTACCACTATCTTCTTTTAAAATCTCCCAGCTTCTTGAAAAAACAATCAAATGTATTTTTGGAAAACAAAACTTCAGACTTCTTTTCAATTTTTGGTAGGTCAGCCTCATTCGACTGTTTGCTAATAACCCCACAAAGGGTGCACCACACCAAACAATGCTAAATGCTAAATATTTAAAAATACTAAAAAAATACCTTCAATTGGATATTTCAGTGCATGCTTTTATGCTTTATAGGGTCTGTATACGTTTGGTAACTACTCTGAAAATTAATGGCAATACAAACTTACTTGGGAAGAAGTACAGCAGTTTTGGATAGTAAAATATAATACATTTTGAGAAACTTTTCACTTCGAAGTACTGCGGTTATGGAAACAGATTTCACTTATATCCCCCAAAATTTAAATCTGAGAAGCGTTACTTCAGTAACGTTTCTCAGATTGTGTATTCCAATTGCAGATTCTTCTTCCTGCGTGTACATGGGGGGGGGGGGGGCACACAGAATCTCCTGCCACACCGGAAGATATCTATATAATTTTCTTAGGTTTTTGAAGAAAAACGAACCCCAAACCCCAAACAAAAAACAAAGCCAAACAAACAATAAATTGATATAGGAAAAGTGGAAAATTAATGGGCAAAACTTCATTTTTAAAACGACCACTTCTCAATCAACTGCAACCGTGGAGAAGGGAACACACAAAGGAAAACACATAAATATAAACATGGCGGATGGTTGGGCTATAGAGGGCGCCAAACTCACTTAACGGATAATTAAAATAATGATGAGAATCGCTTGTGATCCCCAAACTTTGTCATTTGCCACTGATTTATTCCATTCCTTAATAAGCATATAATGATAGAATATTGTATCATAAAACCGATAAACACGACAAAATGTCTATATTTTTCAATATGCGTGTGTGACTCACCATGGAGCTTTTCCATCCTCCATGAACTCAATGTGTGTGTGTCTGTTGCATTTCTGCGACTAAAACTAGCCACGTTGTAGTCAGCTGCGATTCGAGTAGGGATGATTAGCCTCCCAATTTATTATTATTTATTATAAAGTACAGTATAGGTAATTATTGAAGACAAAAAGTACGATTGTTTTCAATCTGATGGCTCACTGAGTACAAAGTTCACACCAGTACCTTCACACCATTACCACCTCCAGAGATAGAGTGCAAGACTGCAGGACTTGCAATAACAAGGTTGTGGGTTCGAATCCTACCAATCTAACCGCTGATTTCACAATGACTAGAATAAGTATCGCGTCTAGTTAGTGATTCACAATTTGTTGATGTGTGTAATTCATAATCATAGACGTTTAACCAATGTTTGTATGAGAGAGATTGGCTGTTGCCAGCTTGGCGTTTATATCCCCTTGTGGGAGTTTGCCGAGTTCCCTTGACGGAAAAATCATCTAAACAAACAAACAAACAAAGTTGTAAGAGTCATCGTCATAAAGAAGTTTAATCACCATGGTTACCACCTTTTATTTCGATTGTCAAGATCGAAATAAGCCCAATCAGCATTTCCACAAAATCCCTTAAAACCATTAAAAACAGTTTCCATCGTTCTCACAAAAATGTTACCACAGAATTCGAAGATGATTTTCACAAATCTGTCGTTTGGTGTGTTTAATGAAATGTAGAATGTGAAGATAATCTACTCTTCCCAATAACAATGACATTTATCCCTTAAAAGATGTTTTTGCAGGTGCCAATAAGTAAAAACGAGGGCAATCTACCATAGACAAGATTAAAACAATGCTAACATTTTCTCAAGCATCCCCTCCCCAAAAAAGTTTTAAATATGGCCCCATTGCGTTACATTTTTCATAATTCACACATACTGTCCAAAACCAAAATGATGAATTAGAATGAAAATTATAGTTAACGAAAAAAGTGAATCCTTTGAAGTTTACAGTCATTCAATTTCAACAAGATCATTGACCTTTTGGTTTTACAATCGATATTTTAGGCCTTGCATTATTCACAGTCATAATTGTCTGAAAGATCACAGTACTTCTCATGGCTATTGGTACTTTGGCCTTTTTCAAAACCACCGCTCGGGCTTGACCCAACTGCTTGGGCTCCACAGCTTGTGGCTTGTCGTGGACGAGCGGATAAGAACATCGGACTCAAGCTCTGGTGTTTCTGATCAGCAGAGTGTGGGTTCGAGTCCTGGTCATGGCCCGATACGCTAGATTGTGCATGGGGAGAACCCTGATGTAGTGGCGTGTCGTGGACAAGCGGATAAGAACACCGGACTCAAGCTCTGGTGTTTCTGATCAGCAGAGTGTGGGTTCAAGTCCCAGTCATGACATTTGTGTCCTTTAAGCAAGACACTTAACCGTTATTGCTGTGTCCTTTGGATGGCAGTAAGTCCCGTGTGTTGTGTAATGCACGTAAAAGAACTCAGTGAACTTATTGTAAAGAGAAGGGGTTTGATCGGCAGCGTATTGCGCCACAGCACCTTGTAAACCATTACACGGTGATATGTAAAGGAATAGGTCTTCGCATACCTTGCAGGAAAAAAATACTGAGAACTTTGATACGCCCATCTGTTGTGATAAAGGGCTATATAAGAAATCAGTATTATTTTTTATTATCCACCTAATTAAAGCCCCGTAATGAAAGTGCACGTTTTCAAAACAACTGTTGGAGCCTGAGCCAAGCCCTAGCCGTGGTTTCGAACAGAGCCTTTATTCCATTATGAACTGTATCATGGCCTAGTAGTCTAGCGCATTCAACTCAAAATCTTATAGGGAAATCATCAGAAAGTAGGTTTGAATCCTGAGTCAAGACACCTGTGTCCCTGGGCAAGCAATTAACAATAATTAGTAATGAGTAATGAGTGCTTCTCATCAGTCAGGAGTTAAAGGCATCGTTTGGAAATTGTCACAGACCAGTGTTCTCACTTGGTGTATCCCAACATATGCATAAAATAACAAGCCTGTGAAAATTTGGGCTCAATTGGTCATCAAAGTTGCAAGAAAATAATGAAAGAAAAAACACCCTTGTTGTACAAATTTGTGTGCTTTCAGAGAGGAATAAAAACTTCTTGCAAGAAGTTTTTATTATTTTAGTGAGAAATTACCTCTTTCTCAAAAACTACGTTACTTACTATCAACAGCTCTCTGTTGCTCGTTACGAAGTCAGTTTTTATGCTAATATATATTTTGAGTAATTACCAAACGTGTACAGTGCCTTTAATGGATATCTGTGAGGCTAATAGAGGTTGTTGTTGTGAATGATTAGCAACCTGTGAGCCCATAAGTTCCCTTTGCTGGTTTAAGGAATAAGAGTCCAGTATTTAGCGCTTTGAAACCTGGGCCCAAATTCATAGAGCAGCTCATGCAGAAACACATTGCTTAAAAAGGGTCACCAAGGTCAAATTAAGTTTTGTGATGCATTCATTTTCCAATAGATAGAGTCCTCATGATAGTGGGGGAAATTTACAAGTCTCTAACCTAAAGGGAAAATGATGTAAGATGTAATTTTGTTTGATACTCTTTCAGAGTTAAATTTGAAACATAACGCAATCGGACAGCAACATCATTAGGTCTGTATATTCCAAAGAGGAATTTTTGCGCCAGTTAAAGGGTCAAATTCAATGCTATTTTGATTGAATATCATCAAAATTCAGGAATGAACTGAAAATTATTTGTAGAAAATAATTTGAAATGTGACGTCATCAACAATTGCACTTGAAGGGTATCAAACACATTTTAACATGAGGTTAGAGACTTGTTATTTTTCCCCCCTGTTTTCATAAGGATTCTAGCTTTTGAAAAAATGAGTGAATCACAAAACTGAATTTCCCCTTGAAGTCTTTAAAAATTTACTGCTTAGCGAAAATTAGCAGGATACCAGTCACATATGACATGGTATTTTACCTGGTACGTTGATCTGGTAAGCATAAAATTGTTTTAAGACCCTCAAAATGCTATTTATTCAGAATTTGACACTTGAAACGAAAGTTTTATTAAAGTTATTTGAACACTGTTGCAACGCCACTGAAGACTGACCAATGAAATGGCCCAATTGCCTCATGAATATGTATGATTGGAACCATTCTCATTTTCCTAACCAACACCTAAGAGCCGAGTAAGCAGTGTCCAATGTGCCCAACATGGAGTGTGCCCCCTGGAATCTCAACAGCAATGTGCCTGCTGCCGTTTCATGACCTGCTGCTCTCAGCTGATCTACGATGACCTTCACCTTTGGTTTGAGAGGCTCTGCTTCCTGCGAGGTCAACAGGAATTCGACGAGAGGGGCGTAGTAGGGCGTGGTTGCAACCTTAGCCACAAGGTCATCATCAACGAGAAGGCAAAATAGTTGGTTGTCATAGGAGCTCGGAGATATCTGAAGAAAAAAATATAATGTCACTTATAATTGGTCTAATATCGCCTTTTATAAAAATTGTCATGAATTTTTAAATAAAAAAAACAACAACATCCTTTTGATGTTTAATTCTTCCAGACAACCATTGGCGGCAGACGGGTGCTTACTCTCTCCCGGTTTCTTTAACATTTTTCTGCAGAGAATCATACAGAAGACCCTACATGACCACTACAACTCCATCTCCCTCACTGGCAGACCTGTCTGCAATCTCCATTTTGAGGATGATTTAGACCTAAGGGGTGGGGGCAGCAACAACAAACTGCAAGACCTGACGGAAAGACTTGTTGCAAGCGCCAACACATACGGTATGGAAGTCAGCACAGAGAAGTCCAAGGTTATAGTGAATAGCTTAAGTAACACCGGTGCCAACATCACCATCAATGGTGAGGCAATAGAAGAATTGTCAAACTTCAAATACTTGGGAGCGACCCTGTCAAATGGATGGCACCTACACAATGGAAATTCGAATCGCCATAGTCACAGCAGCGATGAACAGACTCGAGAAGGGTGTGGTGGCAGGCTGTTCCAATGTGAAGGAGCTACAACGCTGAATGCTCTACCACCATACGAACAAGTCCGTGGAGGAGGGGAAGGTTGATGCAGAAGATTGCACTGACGAGATGGATCAAAAGTGTTGCCCGTATTTACACTTTTTTATTTGTTTCATGCAGGATTGAGTTTTCTTCACACATTAAAAGAAATGTATGTTATTTCCCATAAATGTTCAAAATACAAACAAGACTTGCACAGTCTAATGTCAAGGCTACCTTTGTATCTTGCTGCATGTAATCCAAGATGAGTGGATATAGTCTGGTATCCCTGGTAATCAAGACAAGCTTCATGGCAGTCAGCATTGCTCCTTGGGCAACCAACTCTTGGTGCAAGACTTCAACACACTGTCCATAACATATAAGCAAAGACATAAAGTAAAACATTTAAAACTATTTGAAAGACATAGTTTGTGGCCCTGGCAAGGAAAGACTCTGCTAGGGTCGAAATGTCAGGCCATTAACTATTTGTTTGCATTTATACCATAGGTCCTTTTGGTTGGTAAGCATTATGCAACAGCTAGTTCTATTTTTTCATAAAATTATTTGGAGTATGTAAAAGCAATACAGTTAAAACTCTTATTAGGTCCCCATTTACACACCTGGGTTAAGAGAAGCAAATTATGGTTAATTGTCTTGCTCAAAGGCAACAGTGTCATGACCCGGATTTGAAGCTACACTCTGATGACTAGACCAACAGAATGGAGTCCGATGTGCAAGACTGTTACGGCTCCCGTTGAATTTGCATTTGATTAAAGAATGGCTCTATATCGTGACCCAAAGGTAAAATAACATAGTCATGGACAGACACACAAAAATGTGTAAACTTCAGAATGCTTATTTAATGCTAAAAACGTGCTTAGCAGATGTGGCCTCAGGTACTTATTTGTTTGAAAGAGTAGAGATAGTTCCCACTTGACGTCACAGAGTATGAAAACAGCCATCTTTACGTGTAATGATCATCATTTTTTAACACACAACTATAAGTGATGCGTGACCACCGCATGCGGCACGCATTTTCATCAAATTCCTTGCACGCTCGGTCGGTGAACCACTTGGCAGCGAAGACAAAAATTTAAAATACTTGATGTAGCCCAAAGCCGAAACCCAAGTTGCCCATAAAGATGGCATCTACTGGGAACTATCTATTATGTGTCATGATCTATGACCCACCTCTGAACTGATGGCATCAGTCTCTTGGAAGTAAACAAAGAGCTTCAGTAAGACCTCATCATGCTGGCAGCTATCCTGATGTTGAATCCATTCAACCAGTAGCTGAACCCAGGGATTATCTGCAGTCTTGGTGCTGTGGAAACACAAAAATAGTGTTAGATAAGGGGATAAAGGCATCTCGTACACATTTGGTAATGACTCAAAACAAATATTAACATAAAAACTTACTTGGTAACAAGCAACGGAGAGCTGTTGATAGTATAAAACATTCTCTGAAGTAACGTAGTTTTGAGAAAGAGGTAATTTCTCACTAAAATAATAAAAAACTTCTTGCAAGAAATTTTTATTCCTATATCTGAAAGCACACAAATTTGTACGAGGGTGTTTTTTCTTTCATCATTTTCTTGCAACTTCAATGACCAATTAAACCCAAATTTTCACAGGCTTGTTATTTTATGCATATGTTGGGATACACCAAGTGAGAACACTGGTCTTTGACAATTACCAAACGCGTTCAGTGCCTTTAAAGAGTAGCGACGAGGTCTTAAAAGTTCCGTATACACTTGGTAATGACTCTGAAAATTAATGGCAACAAAAACTTACTTGGTAAGAAGCTCAGTAGCTTTGGATAGTATAATGCATTTTGAGCAACTTTTCACTTCAAAGTACTGCGGTTATCCCCCAAAATTTGAATCTGAGAAGCGTTACTGCAGTAACGTTTCTCAAATTGTGTATTCCAATTGCAGATTATTCTTCCTGCGTGGACATAACCGATCCAGATTTTCGACAATATCTAAAAAACGCTACCACTATTTGAAATGAATTTTTCACAGGTTAGTTTTATGGTATATATCTACAACTATATAGGATTGAAACAAACAGTGGGTTCCAATTACCAAACGTATACAATCCCTTTAAACACCCATTAAAAACCGGCAAGATCATGGCCATGCAATAAAGGACCGAGCCAAAGGTGAGGTCCTTTATTGCACGGCCCTCACTCTGCAAGGTTTTAAAGGGCCATATAAGACCGAGTCACCACTCTTTTATTCCCATTCATAAATACCATTCCATTTAAAACATCTGAAAACCTTTAAAAGTTGAGATACATCTCTGACAGTTTAGCCTCATCTCAACACGACTCTGCGTTGAATTTCTATCCATGTTAAGCATTAACCAGCTCCTCCCACAAGTTTTGAACTTGAGCACTTTGTTTCAAACTATCGCCAAATATGCGAACTACCAACTTAAATTGGGCTGTGAAATTTGCAAACTCTGGGCAATCATCTGATAGCGCCCTCTTCTGACTCAATTTCCTCAGGCCATGTTTAAACATTCCTCGCCGTGTTTATATCGCACGTTTAAACATGGCCTAATGATCTCCTCTCAACCAATCAGAATGGATAAACTGTCCCAGGTATTTATGAATATTAGATTAAAAAGATATGAAGCGATGTGCCTGTGTCTGTGCTGTAAATGAATACCATTCGACAAGGTAGTTGTGTTTTAAGTCATTTTATTTAACTATACCACCTTGAAAACAATGTAATGGCACCAGACATTCCTTGGAAATGAAATACAATATCATAAAGCGACTGATCATATAATAATAATTTTGACTCTTATATAGCGCAATTCCACAGAATGATCATTGCGATTCAAACGTTATTACCCCTGGTCACTAGGCCATATATTTCATTCCTTAAACCATCTCAGCTCCCTGGTGAGTAAACAGCCTATTCTGCCAAGTATGTAGCACCAAGATAAATCAATCACAAGAACCATCTCTGCCCTCACAGGTACCCATTTACCCCTGGGTGATGAGAAGCAATTATAGTTAAGTGTCTTGCTCAAGGAAACAAGTGCAATGACCGCGATTCGAACCGACACCCTGATGATACAGCAACCAGAACTTGAGTCCGATGCCACGACATGTATTTCTGCTAACTGGGGAAACAATGGCGTGACGAACGAGAATGGGCACAATGGGCATGATAGTCTTTCTTGTTGCAATCCATACCTTGAGACTTGAAGAGGAGGCCATTGCTGTAGTAACTTGGACAGAGTGATGAGCTGAGCCATGACCTGGCTGCTTTGTAAGAGGGATGTGAAGAGACTGTGACAAGCCTCGTTAGTAGCTACATCCTCTTCACTGACCTATTAGATATGATCAAAACCAAATTTATTCAAATCCAAACAAAAGAAGAAAACAAAATCAAATAACAGTGGTGTGTCGCATTGTCAAGCGCACTGGACTCAAGCTCTGGTGTTTCCGATTAGCAAAGTTCAGCCCGGTTCATACTTCCTGCGAATGTGGATGCGATGCGAATTTTGACGTCACAAATTCGCAATGAACAATTCAGAAGAGTTGAGCTGTGTTCAACTCTTGCGAAACATCTGCAGTAAAAACAGAGCTTTGGCGTCAAATTCGCTTCGCACGAAGCATTCGCAGGAACTTTCTTAGACTCTTGTATAAAAGCTTACAAGAACATACCTAAGTGATGTTTGAAGCTTTGCATGGTGTAGATCATAAGAACAACTATAGCAGTAAACTTGCTGGTACAACCATAAACTCTTTTGAGGGAAGTGTTTGTTCTGAGAAGAGCAGGTGTGGTCTCGACGTTTCAAACACTATACTCTCCTGAAGACGAGCAGAGTATACTGTTCAAAACGTTGAGACAACACTGGTTCTTCTCAGAGCCAACACTTCTTCCCAAACGAGTTTTAAACACGGTTGTACCCGCAAGTTTACTACTTTAGTCTTTTTTATGATCCACACCATGCAAAGCTTCAAAGGTCACTTTCATTCTTTAAGTTATACAGATACCTCCACCATTTCATCCTTATTGTTTAATTCAAGCCTAGAATCGGTCTAGGTCTCGGACTTCAACAATCAGTCTAGGTGACAGTATTATAATGTAAATGCAAACTGATTGAGTGGAAATAATTAAACTGAACTGAACTGAAAACACTTATAAACTTTCTTATTTTTAAATGTTAAAATTAGCCAAATTGCCTATTGAGTACTATAGTTTCCGTTAAGAACATACCTGTTGTTTCCAGAGGGTGGATACAAGTGCCTCCGTACGATAGAACAGCAACAGCATGGAATCTTCCTCATCAAGGTTGAAGGTCTATAATACAAAAAGAACTAACATATTATTTAAAGACACTGAACACGTTTGGAAATTGTCAAAGACCAGTGTTCTCACTTGGTGTATCCCAACAAATGCATAAAATAACAAGCCTGTGAAAATTTGGGCTCAATTGGTCATCGAAGTTGCAAGAAAATGATGAAAGAAAAAACACCCTTGTTGTACAAATTTGTGTGCTTTCATATAGGAATAAAAACTTCTTGCAAGAAGTTTTTATTATTTTAGTGAGAAATGACCTCTTTCTCAAAAACTACGTTACTTCAGAGGGAGTCGTTTCCTACAATGTTTTATACTATCAACAGCTCTACGTTGCTTGTTACCAAGTAAGTTTTTATGCTAATATTTGTTTTGAGTCATTACCAAATGTGTACGATACCTTTAATTAAGGGCTTAAAATTGCTCATCGTCAGTATCCAAACATTATTCCACATACACAGCAAGCCAAAAACTACACAACTATACTCTGTTGATCCCTTGCACCAATGTCACAAGCAACTACCATCTATACCAAGCTTGCAATTTCGGGAGTCAAATTGCACGTACAAATTATGGGAAGCACGCAAACATCACATCGTCTAAAATACGCACTACACTGTGTAACACACGGGAAAATTGCGAGCTACATGTACACTGTGTATAAATCACACAGGGATACACAGCTCTTTGTTGCAGTCACTCTGTGGACATTCCTTTGTTCTGTACACTTTAGGAAAATCCTACTCTTCAACACTGAACAAAGCACTGTGTGGACGTGTGTAAGTCCACATAGTGTTTCAAGTTCCTACATTATGCGGATATCTTTGTTTTCAGGCTGACACTTCATAGCGCTTGAACACTGACTCCCAAAATGGCAAAACCAAGATTATTGTGATAATGATGTCAGGTGAACTGAGTCTATACACACATTTCTGCCACATTTCTTGCCTTAGGGTGGTGTAGTGCGTAAAGCGCTCACCTTTCACCAATGTGGCCCTGGTTCGAATACCGGCTAAGGCCATATGTTAGTAGAGTTGTGCGTTGGTTCTCTTCTATGCCACAAGGGTTATTCTCCGGGCGCTCCGGTTTTCCTCCCTCCGGAATAATCAAACTCTTTCGATCTCTGGCTGCGCTCCATGTTCATAAATGTGTTATGTCGCTGGCTGCCATAGGCGCCCTTGCATGCCATTAGCTCAAACACGTTGTAGCCGCGTCCTTTGCAATTCAGCTTCTCAGCTGCAAGTAAGGATGATTAGCCTCCCAAATTATTATAATAATTATGATTAAATTAAATTAATAGCTTACCCTTTCCAATATCAGCAGTAAATTGATTCGTAACTTGGCGTCAACAGAGCTGTCACTACAAAAGGGTCTGAGTACATCTAAGACTTGACTTGCTCTGACGAGAGTACCCCTGGAAGAAACATTAGACAACAGTTAGAGAAACTACTGCATTGCTGGGGCATTCAGATTGGCTCAGTTGGTTTTCCCTGTTTGGGTTTGTCCTCCAATATCTAAAACTGACATTATTCACCATCTTCAGGCCTACAGGTCACCCCGCACTGCGGTAATGGTTGCTTTTGAGGGTCTCTTGGTTTCATTCCAAGAAAGATATAGGAGTAATAATGGTATCAAGTAATAAACCACAAGGGATACTAGCTGTGTAAACTTTTAAAAATAAGTTTGGGTGGAACAAACAAGCATTTTCTTACAGTGGGACTTGAACCTGCGACCTCCGGAATAACGTGCTGGCGCTCTACAAACTGAGCTATCTAGCCCTATGTTGGCAGTCTCCCTATTTTGTCAATATCTTGGTTTAGTGGTGCCAGTCAGAAGCCATAAAACCGTTAACTGTCGTGTAGCCAGGAATCACACCCAAGGTTACGATTCAACCTGGGAAGCGGCAGGAGAGGGATCACCTTAAGGGGGTGCGACGTTTTACTTAAAATATCAAGTAATAAACCACAAGGGAAACTGACTGGGTAAGTTTTAAATAACTAAGGGTTGAACAAAAAAGAAATGTTCAACCCTAAATTATTTAAAAATTTACTGTCAGTTTCCCCATGTGGTTTATTACTTGATGTAGAATAGTAACTACAGTTCAGCAGTTGTGGCGTGTGGTGGCCGAGCGGTATAGTTCACCAAACCCAAGCTTTGGTGTTGTAGGCAGCAGAGTGTGAATCCCGGTCATGACACTTGTGCCCTTGAGCAAGGCACTTAACCATGATTGCTTCGCAAACAGTTGGGAAGGTATTGCATTTTGCTCTACCAGCCAGGCTCCTAGTGGATGATACCCATGCCTACATCCTTACGGACTGTGAAGGGGGTAACACTGTTTCAGCCCTACGGAGTAGGTGGCACCGTGCCCCTGGTGAGTTGATTTCGGTTGATAGCCCAAATCAGTTAAGTGTAGCCCTCACCTTGAAGTGGCCGTCCGGCCTTTTGATGTTAGGCGATCTCTCATAAAAAAATATGTATAAAAAAAGACCATCAACTTACTCCTGCTGTTCATGTTGGCTCACAGTAGTCAGCACAGTCTCCATCTCACTAAGGAGAGTCTCTATGTCCTCCTGGGTCCTCCCTGGCTTCTCATCCTCGTCTCCCTTCAGCGTGGTCAACATTTCCTGCAGTGTGTGCTGGACTGCTGAAAGTGACGTCCATTTGTCCAGAGTGGTCTGCTTCAACAGTCCATCGGTAAGCTCCAAAGTTGCACCCCGGGTCAGTAACGACATCATGAAGTTCTTCATCTGGAAATTGATCGGGAATTTATTTCAGTTGAGGAGAAAGTTTTGGCCAGAGATTGAACTGCCTTGTCTATGCAAAGACTCTAATACACTAAGGTATGTATAAATAAGTCCATTCTTGGGTGATCGCTTCATGGTAACAAAAATTAAATTAATAAAAATGCACCAACATTTTTAGAAAAGTTTGTTGGGCAACCTTTTAATGTTGTCTTTGCGGCAACTTTGCTTGCATCTTGTGAAACTTGACTTTACTTACATACTAATTGGATTATTTACTATTTTGTTCTTATTATTATATTTTTCTGGTAATAAAACCAATGGACACTCAAAAAACGACGATTACCTGTGTAGACAGGATAATAAAGAAATGTCAGTTTTAGATGTAGGAAGAAAACCCAACGGGAAAACCCATGCAATCAAGTAGGGACTGAAAACGCAATCCGGGGTCCATATCTGACATGAAAGGCAGGGAAGAATCCATGGAGGTATCCTGAATGCCCCAGATGGGGTGTGAAAATCAACAAAAATCAAGCAGGTTTCCGAATTGTTATGATAATAATAATAACAATACTTGGGTCTTATATAGCACACATATCCTGGTAGCTAGATCAAGGTGCTTTACAACATTATTATCCCTGTTCATCAGGCTCACTTAGACCATTCCTCAAACTTTCTCAAATCCCATGGGAGCATACAACCCCAAGCTGCTTTATATTAGTGCTAAGGGGTTAATCCATCACAATAATAATAATAATAATATTCAGTTCTTATATAGCGCTTTATACTCCCGATGGGTGTCTCAAAGCGCTCAGTATTTTTCCTACAAGGTAAGTGGAGTTACGTGTTGAAGTATGAGACCTATTCCTTTGCATAGCACCATGTAATGGTTTACAAGGTGCTGTGGTGCAATATGCAGCCAATCAAACCAGGAACACCGGGGCAAACCCCTTCTCTTTACGATAAGTGCACTGGGTTCTTTTACGTGCATTACACAACACACAGGACCTATGGCTTAACGTCCCATCAGAAGGACGAAGCATGTGGTTAAGTGTCTTGCTTAAGGACACAAGTGTCACGACTGGGATTCGTTTCACACTCTGCCGATCAGGAACACCAGAGCTTGAGTTCAGTGTTCTTATCCGCTCGGCCACGACAGCCCTCTCAGGCTCCCATTTATACACCTGGGTAAAGAGAAGCAGTTATGATTAAGTGCCTTGCTCAAGGACGCAAGTTTCATGACTGGGATTCAAACCCACACTCTGATGACTCAGCCATCAGAACTTGAGTCTAATGCACTAAGACCGCTCAGCCATGACAAGCCACCGTGACCATAACACAACAACCACACAACATGTGTGCAGTGCAACACAATCTCACCTTCTCGGGGTCTCCTTGTGTAAGATCATACTGCACAGTAAACGGCGACCCGGTCTTCTGCTGCAAGACAACATAAAACAAATCTGAATAACTACATCATTATCATCAAAACCATTTTATCTTCAAAAGGGAAAAGGTAGCATGCATTTTATTTTTAAAGCACGCAAAGGTATTTTTCTCTGATAGCAAGTGACATTTTTTCAAGAATAATTTGAAAACTTTTAGAGCACAGGGTTATAAATAATTTTTTATTTATTCTGCATTTCTAAACATCATCTCTGCTTAACAGGGTTAACATCAAACTGAAGTCCCATATACAGGGCAAATTAATAATGTATGAAAGAACAATCATCTCTAAAAGTGCGCGGACAACATTTGGTAATTGTCAAAGACCAGTTTCCGCACTTGATGTGACCTAACATATACATGAAATAACAAACCAGTGAAAATCTAAGCTCAATCGGTCATTGGAGTCATGAGAAGATAGTGAAACCCCTAATATGTTTCACTGTTTTAAAACATCACAAAACTAGTTGTTTTGCTTATTTCGGCAAAAATATTTCAAGGGAAGTTTTCCACCATGAACATCTGTATACCATGTCAGTAATGTGCAAATCTGTGAACATTAATTTGTTAAACCTTGCACACCCTTAAGGTAGGGTATACTTTTGGTTAATTTTCAAAGACCAGTATCCTCACTTGGCTTATCCCAACGTACGCATAAACTAACAAACCTGTGAAAATTTGGGCCCGATTGGTCATCGAAGTTGCAAGAAAGTAATGAAAGAAAAAACACCCTTGTTGGATAGAATTGTGTGCTTTCAGATGCCTTCAGATTCAAATTTTTGTGTGTGAAAAATTACCACTTTCTTTAAAACTACATTACTTCAAAGGATGTCGTTTCCAACAATGTTTTATAATATCAACAGCTCTCCAGTGCTCTTTACCAAGTAAGATTTTATGGTAATTAGTTTTTGGAGTGATTACCAAAGGTATACCCTCCCTTTAAAGGCACTGGACACTAATGGTAATTACTCAAAATAATTGTCAACATAAAAACTTACTTGGTAACGATCAATGGAGAGCTGTTGATAGTATAAAACATTGTGAGAAACGGCTCCCTCTGAAGTAACGTTGTTTTTGAGAAAAAATTAATTTCTCAGTAAAATATTTGAATTCATTTCGAGACCTCACGTGTGAGGTCTCGAGGTCTCGCATCAAGCACACAACTTCCTGTGACAAGGGTGTTTTTTCTTCCATTATTATCTCGCAACTTTGATGACCAATTGAGTTCAAATTTTCACAGGTTTGTTATTTTGTGCATAATGTTGAGATACACCAAGTGAGAAGACTGGTCTTTGACAATTACCAAAGGTGTCCAGTGTCTTTAAGGGTAGGATTTACCCCGATGTTCCTGGTTCAAATCGCAAGCAATTAATCCAGGGTTCATTAAACACAGTGTCCCGCTCAAAAGGAAATCAAAAATGTAAATACTAATTTAGTACCTTGTCATAGTCTATAAGGGCCTGTACCCCGTCTGATTCCAGACTCTGTAGATGTTTCAGGTACTGTTGAAGCCTCTCCGAGGCCCAATCCACATTGAGGTTTCCCACAGCTGCGGCTAGTTTCTGTTTACCAGTCTGTTGACGGCTGAACTTCAATGCTCTATTGACAATGTTCTGACGGCAATCAAGCTCCAACTGTTTTGACAAAAAATTATACATTTATGTATGAAAAACATAAGTTTGGTTTTCTATCCCTGATACATAAGACATAAGAAGACATAAGAAGACATAAACTTTATTACTCTCCAAAAAGAAGAAATTATATTGCTCGCACATGTTTAAAAACACTACAAAGATCACAAGTAAAACAAGTTACAAAAGGCGGATAAAAATATTGCACAAGAAACAATGCAAAAGGATGTTTGAAACGTGCAACATCTACAACTTAAGTCATCAACAACTGTATCATTGAATCAAAGACCATTTCACTCATATCAGATTTTTAGGGGCATATCACATAAAGCAATACAAACCTTCTGGATGGATTTTTCCGTGAACACAACATTTGAAATGAAGGAGGTGAAATCTGCTGGATTGATGCGAGTGAAGAACTCACCACAGCCTTCATAGCGGTGAAGCCAGTCAGCCTGATAAGACAGGAAGAAAAATCAATGTCTTTAACTTTGCTACCAGTGTCGATACTAAAGAAAGGGGGAAGGGGCAAAGGGGTGACCCCCTCCTCACTTTGCACCCCCCCAAACACTCCCCCCAAAAAACCCAAACCCCCCACAAAAAACTACAAAAAAACAAACCCAAAACCACAAGAAAAAAACTGAAAAAACTCCCCCACCAATACCAAACAATCAAAATCACTCTCACTGAAATTTAGTTATTGTAATAGACAGAATTTTGGTTTTGTATCAAAATCTTCTTCTGTATTATAACAAACTATGCGAGACAAAACACTCCCCCAAGCTACCATTGAGGTTGATTTTAATCACTCTTGCACTCCACGTTTTTTTTAATACATTGAAAGTTAGATATTTGATTCCCCCTTCCGAGTCATTTCTTTGTCCCTCACTTGCCCCCCCCCCCCCAATTGTTTGAGTCTGGAACTGCCGCTGTGTATGCCACTTGGAAGCTACATAGGTAGTACTGAAATGGTCCAGTTGTTCCAAATCTCAGACTGAGGGCCTTACCACACCACTCAATTTTTACAGGCAACTTGGAAGCAACCAACTACAGTGCATGCTTTGGTAGCACACATAAATGCCATGTCACTCAGGCAACTTGGAAACAACCAACTACAGTGCATGCTTTGGTAGCACACATAAATGCCATGTCACTCAGCCAACTTGGAAGCAACCAACTACAGTGCATGCTTTGGTAGCACACATAAATGCCATGTCACTCAGGCAACTTGGAAACAACCAACTACAGTGCATGCTTTGGTAGCACACATAAATGCCATGTCACTCAGCCAACTTGGAAGCAACCAACTACAGTGCATGCTTTGGTAGCACACATAAATGCCATGTCACTCAGCCAACTTGGAAGCAACCAACTACAGTGCATGCTTTGGTAGCACACATAAATGCCATGTCACTCAGCCAACTTGGAAGCAACCAACTACAGTGCATGCTTTGGTAGCACACATAAATGCCATGTCACTCAGCCAACTTGGAAGCAACCAACTACAGTGCATGCTTTGGTAGCACACATAAATGCTATGTAACTCAGGTAACTTGGAGGCAACTACTTGCACTGTATGCTCTGTCGTCAGCACAAGAGACAGTTTTCTAGATGTAACAAATACTATCGTGTCGCGGCGGAGCAGTTTAGTGCATCGGACTCAAGTTCTGGTTGTTTGTGCTAATGAGGTGTTGTACCTCAATATTTTTAGTCACTGGCTGGTCCGGCTTTTTATGAGGGTGTGTTTTCATGAATAGTTTTTAACTTTTGTATACACTTGTTTGCTACCGTTTTTGTTATTTTATGTAGGCCCTATGTATTTTCTGAGAATTGTTTATTATTTTGTATTCGTCTTACTGTAAGGTGCATTTGATCAATTTTTAATACGGAATATGCGCGGTATAGGTAACGTTATTATTATTATTATTGCTGAGTCATCAGGGTGTGGGTTTAAACCCCGGTCATGACACTTGTGTCGTTGAGCAAGACACTTAACTATAATTACTTCTCTTCACCCACGAGTAAATGGGTACCTGTGAGGGCAGAGATGGTTCTTATGATTGATTTAGCCTGGTGCACTAAATATTTGACCTGATTTGGAATTAATCCCACGACTGAATTGTCAACACTCTGAAAAAAAGTTGATTTTTAAAATAACTTTGGATTGACTTACTGTAGACTCTGGTGCCTTCTTGAAGCTCTGATCACCTTCCCAGAAGAGCTTAATAATGTAAGCAAGGAATACCTGACTGGAGGACAGGTTCCCACCTCCCTGGTAAGATCAATGATAAATAACCATAAGAAGAAGACATACACAATCTGAGCAAATATCTATTAGTTGGTTAAAAGGAAATATAGTAATATTTAAGCCATAAACCTCAAGGAAGCCTGACTGGGTAAATTCTAAAATAGTTTTGGGTTGAACAAAGAAACAATTACGAGAGCAGGACTTGAACCTGCGACCTCTGGATTAACATGCCTACCCTCTACCAACTGAGCTATCTAGCCCTAATGTTGGCGGTCTCCCTATTTTGTACATATCTTTGTTCGGGGGTTTCATTCAGAAGCCATTCAACCTGTAACCGTCGCTTCCCAGGTTGTATAATAAACTTGGGTGTGATCTCTTTTTCTGGACTGGTCAAAAAGCCTTTGACCGAAATAATGATTCAATTCTTTTGCAGAAACTAAATCATTCTGGCATTGGTAAGACTCCTTCTTGGATCGACTCGTTTCTTTCAGGGTGCAAACAGCGTGTCATGTTCTCAGGCACTAAATGTAATTGGGCACCTGCACCCTCAGGGTCCCCCAGGGGTCAGTTATCGGACCTGTTCTTTTAAAATTTATTCACAGCAGGTTTGCCTAGAATTGTCCAGTCATTTCTCCCACAATAGACTGTGCAAGTCTCGCGTGCATTCAACCTTCCAGGACCATTGTGGTCCCAACCAAATGGAGTTTTACGTGGGCGAGATTTTGTTTCCTCAATTATTTTAGTTTAACGTAGTTTATGACCATGAAAATTACATATGTTGTTAAGAATGTAATACTTAGTGATACAAATATATGAAAGTAAAATCAATTAACAATTATAACAAAGAAAACCCGAGAATTAAACTTGACCTCAGCTTCCGGTTGCTGCAAAAAATTAAGAATTTTGTGCTCACCTCCCTTCACAAAACTCATGTAGACGCTTGTTTTGGATGTGAAATGATAATCGCCAGATGCTGTAATTGCAACGGGAAGCCTTTTCATATCAGTCTATGGTTGTTGATGCGTCAGTGTCCTCTATAAACTGCGTAACGAGTTAATTTTACGCCCGTGTGACCATCGCGAATATCCGCGTAAAGTTTCAAAAAAGCATCCTTGTCCCAGAGTTTTAATTTTGTGTCAATAATAATTAACACTTTATTTGTGTATTTATTATAAAAGCTAAAACTAATTAATATAAATTGTAATAATTATTTTTGTTGTTCAGATTTTGTCATTAGATATAATTTAAAACAAAGATTTGATTTCAGAAAAAAAAGAAGTTCTTTGTTTGACATGTTTTCTCGTACCGTACGCGTGAGACTTGCACAGTCTATATGCAGATGAAACTGTTTTATGTCGTGCAAAGTAATGCACGTTACTAGGTCTAAAAGAAAATTTTCTTGTAGCCGTGCAAAGAAGATTCACTTGTTCCTGTTTTACTTACAGAGTTGCTAAGTCCCTTACATACAAGCAAAGTCTCACTCAACTTCACTTGCCCCCCTTGTATTGTTACCTTTTTTTGTTTTAAGTGTTTGTTTTATTGTCAAGTGTCTTTACAGGTTTAACGACATTCCTACTCATCTTTTACCGGAACCAAATACACAAAAAAGCACCAATAGACTGTGCAAGTCTCGAGCGTATCGGAAAGAGAAAACATGTGATATGAAGATCATTTTTTTTCCAAATCAAATCTTTGTTTCAAATTATATCTAATGACAAAATCTGAACAACAAAAATACTCATTAATATTTAAAAAAAAATTTCAGTTTTTATAATAAATACACAAATAATGTGTTAATTATTATTAAAACAAAATTAGAACTCTGGGACAAGGATGCTTATTTGATCTTAATTTGTTAAAAACCTCTTACGCGAATTCCCGATGGTCACATGGGCATAAAATTGACCTGTGACGCAGTTTATAGAGGACGCTGATGCCACAACAATCATAGGCTGCAATGAAAAGGCTTGCCGTTGCAATTACAGCATCTGGCAATTATCATCGCGCATCCTAAACAAGCGTTTACATAAGTTTTGTGATCGAAGGTAAGCACATAAATCTTAATTTTTTCCAGTAACCGGAAGTTTAAGTCTCGGGTTTTCTTCGTTATATCAATGAATTGATTTTACTTTCATATTTTTTATTACTAAGTATTACATTCCCAACAACATATATAATTTCCATGGTTATAAACTACGTTAAACTAAAATAATTGACAAAACAAAATCTCGCCACGTAAAACTCCATGGTTGGGACCGCAATGGTCCCGGAAGTTCAAATATGCACGAGTCTTGCACAGTCTATTAACATACCTGTAGAGGTATCTTAGCTGCTACTTTGGCAATGACGTGTACATTAGATCCACTCAGCACCGGACCAATGACGTCCACTGGATCATTCTCTCCATCCAGTAAGCTCTTGTAATCAAGCCCTGGCAATAAACAGGCATCGGAAAGATCAGTCACAACATAGCCTTTAACTGCAGCACTTCATTTCAAACTTTGGCACGTGTTAAACCCTTACTGTGTTCTGTATCAAATATTAGTAATGCAAAAAATAGATAATGGCCCACCGTTTTGAACCTAGAAGAGTCTTTCTTGAAGGCTAAATGACAACACAGCACACATAAACAAGTATACTGGTGTTACTGGTGTTTACTCGTTTAGCCTTGGAGGAAGACTCTGCTTGGGTCGAAACGTCAGGCCATTAACTATGTTTGGATTGATACTATAGGTCCTTCTGGTTGGTAAGCAGTTTGCAAAAGCTAATTCTATTTTTCTCAAATATTATTAATGTCATGCATTTTAAGCTATAAAGTACTTGGAAATTGCAAATTCTAGAAACAATGACTGCAGTCAAGGCATACACAAGTTCAAAGCTGATTCCCCGAATTTATTTTGGTCACAAGTTGAATTTTCCACAGAGGTTATTTAAGGTCATTGGTGTGTTACATTAAATTAGGGCCCGGGATAATGCTAGGTTTAACATCTGTCAACTTTTTGAAAAATTAGATGGTGCATTGTTCTATCAAGAAACAACCAAAATAACAACCAAAATATAATGCAGCTGTATGCAACAGTCAAGTTGCAAAATCGTTTCACAGAAAACTTCTTTTGCATGAACCATCAAAATCAGAAATGACCATAAGTTGGCCACATAGTCACTACAACTAGCAGTCGGCGAACAAATTGCACCAACATCACAAGCTTGCCATTGGAGTCAAATTGCACGTCATTGAAATCAGAAATGACCAAAATAAGAAATCATCGAAATCAGAAATGACCTAACCTAATAACATTGTCACTAAAACTAGCAGTCAGAAAACAAATTTCACAACTTTTTTATTGACCCCTTGCACCAATTTCACAAGCGGACTCTGTCTGTTAAGCTTGCCATTTTCGGATTCAAATTGCACGTACAAAATATGGTAATCACGCAAACACTACGTCGCCTAAATAGTGCACTACACTGTAGACGCACAGGGACATTGAATCCCAAAATATCGCAACCAAGATTATTGTGATGATGACAACAGACTCAACTATGCATTACAAACATACGTATTTGTACCTGGTGCTGCTGACTTCAACTTTTTCAGAGACTTGATGTGTGTATCAGGGGTCACAGAGCCTGCCTTGACCTTTGACCCACACTTCTGAAGAAGTGAGTAGTAGTAGATAAGCCTGTTGTGATCACTGCCCTCTATTGTTGGAAAGACGTACAGGTTGAGGCGGTCAGAGAAGTCTATGGGTTTTGACGTCAGTGTGGACAGGATGTCAAGAGCTGAGATGTACTCTTCAAGTTTTGGAGTTTTAAAGCTGTAAAAACGAAAAAATCAATTGACAAAATACGCACTTCTGTAGATAATAAGCAGGGATGCGATTTGACGAATGTGAACATTCCCGAAAATGGCTTAAGGGCCTGGGTTCCCCATCATTCTACTACACCCAGAACCTCCCAGATGTTACAATTCAGGACAGTTAAAGACTCTGTGCATAATCAGAAATACAAAAGTACAGGTTTGGACACAATGTGGACTATTTCTTTCTCCCTTTGGTGACTGCTTCACTTCTTTCAAAATAATTTGAGGGCTCCTGGAGGTTTCCTAAAATCAGGAAAAATCCTGAGACATCACACGCCTGATCACAATACTAATACCCAGCTTCAGTTTATAATGCACTGTCTATTTTGCGGTGTAGGGCAAAACCAAAACAATCTTGAACAAAATTCTTAGTTCTTACCCACTGTCCGTAAATAGGAACTCCAGATGTGTCATGTACACCTCCCACAGAGGCAAATGGTAACGTTGAGCGAGCGACACCGAGAGTTTGTACACTTCCTCTTCCGTGGTCCTGAAAAACAAAGGATGTACTAGAGATGAGACCTGGGCCCAATTTCATAGAGCTGCCTTAGCAGAAAATATTGCTTAACAATTTTCTGCTTAGCAGAAATAAGCAGGATACCAGTCACAAATTGTACATGTGACATGGTATTTTAGCTGGTAACCCTGTTCTGGTAAGCATAATCTTGTTGTGCTTAGCTACTTGTTGTGCTTAAGCAGCTCTATGAAATTGGGCCCAGAGTGGGAGAGAGAAATTCAATCCCTTCAGATTCCTTCAGAGTTTTATTGTGACTGTGATTCATGGTGAACCCTTCAAGCGTAGAGTGTAGGCATGCCAACAACATGAGCTTTCTTTCCATACAAAACCAACGTAACAATAATAATATACAACATGTTACTGATCAATATCCTTCTCATTCTATCAGTTTGTGGTTATACCTTCTTCTTTTTTGTCTCTGTTTTTGTTTTTTTGGCGGGGGGAGGTTACAAACTAATACACAACCAACGTAACAACAATAATATACAACATGTTACTGATCAATATCCTTCTTATTCTATCAGTTTGTAGTCATACCTTCTTTTTTGTCTCTGTTTTTTTTTTTTTTTTTTTTTTTTGGGGGGGGAGGTTACAAACTTATTATAATAATAATAATAACAATATATAGTCTTAAATAGGCACGTATCTACCTATAAGGTACTCAAGGCGCTTGAACAAACAGAAACATTTAAAAAAAAGTTTTTGACTTTGTTAAATTATGAGACAGATTTATGTAGCGCCTTATAAGGTGCTGTGGCGCATTCAGTAGCCACTGCCAGAAACACCGGCGCGAACCCCTTCTCTTAGCAATAAGTGCTCTGGGTCCTTTTACGAGCCTTATACAACACATGGGACCAACGGCTTAACGTCCCATCCAAAGGACGAAGCAATAATGGTTAAGTGTCTTGCTTAAGGACACAAGTGTCAAGACTGGGACTCGAACCCACACTCTGCTAATCAGAAACACCAGAGCTCGAGTCCAGTGCTCTTAATAATAATAATAATAATACACAGCATTTATTAGGCGCTTAATACGGATGTTTCTAAGCGCACCATTGTCCGACTACAAATTTTTTCCTGCAAGGTATGTGGAGCTACATTTGAAGTATGAGACCTATTCATTTATAGCACCATTCAATGGTTTCATGTGCTGTGGCGCAATATATGCTGCCGATCAGACCAGGAACACCGGGGCTAACCCCTTCTCTTTAAAATAAGTGCACTGGGTTCTTTTACGTGCATTACACAACACACGGGACCAACGGCTTTACGTCCCATCCAAAGGACGCAGCAATAATGGATAAGTGTCCTGCTTAAGGACACAAGTGTCAAGACCGGGACTCGAACCCACACTCTGCTGACCAGAAACACTAGAGCTTGAGTCCAGTGCTCTTAACCACTCGGCCACGACACACCACTAAACATAAAATAGCTTACTTGAAGGTGTACTTACATTGCAAGACCTAGGATTGTCTCATGCTTGTATTCTTTATCCTGGGTAAAGCGTGCCACATCAACACCTAAAGAACAGAAAGAGAAAAAACAAATTATATTAAAAGAAAGGAAATGTTTCTAAACTTTGGTAAACATGTCGAAATTTCATTGCATGACATGCAAACCTCAAAATGTAAGGCCAATTGAAAACAGCTATAATATCGTCGTTCATGCCACGAACTGACTTATCGGTTAACAATCACAAAACTTTGGTACAAATTATTTATATATTCTTTACAGTTAACATTTTCAGGACCTAACACGTAATAGTTTCATAATAACACTAATAACACTAGTCAGCTTTACTTTTGTTTTAATTTGTTTAATTTGTTTATAGTAAGCAGTCTTCGAAACAGCATTTTGAAAAATAGTTTTTTCTTCAACTTTTCTTGCGATTTTTTCCAAACATAAAATTTTTGCTAATATAAGACTTAAAAATAAATAAATAATAATACCGATGTGAAGTGGTTAAAATTCTGTTTTGACTTCCTCACCTCGTCCTAAGGCCTGCAGTGACTCAGCCTGCGTGAAGTCAGCCAACAGCTCCACATAGCACTGCAGCTGTGACACCAGTGCCTTCTGAACATCTGACCAATCACCACCATTCTCCCCGGTCACCTGACCCACCACCTGGTCAATCAGCCTGCTGGGCGACTGTTGGTACCTGAGGTCAGGGGTCATGACCGGGGTTGTGCTAGTGGAGGAGTGCAGCTGGAGAGCGTAGTAGTAGGCAGCTAGCTGTAGGGTCAGGGCGGTGCGAGGGAGTTTTTCAAAGCACTGTTCAGCGTCTAAAGGCTGGGCACAAGTAACAAACAAACAAAAATGTTAATGATAATCACAACTATTCAGATAGCAGCTTTGCGAATAGCCTCAAAGTGTTGAACACAAAACTAAACAAAAACTATAAGAACAATGGTAGTAAAAAAACCCCAGTAAATAATAAACATAACATTTAATTACTATTAAGAAAAAACAAACTAGAACAGCGAAGCTGCCATGGTGAGCTGCTGGTAGGCGGATAGAAAAAAAATTCATTTGATCCACTGATGTTAGCGGTGGGGACATTAACAAGTATGCACTTGACCACTTCCTTCTTCGTTTGAACACGGCTGTCAATGTACACTAATCTCACTAGGGGATTTTAGATTCCATAAAACGACTCAACACTAAAGGTTGAAGCTTAATGCCAGACGGCAGGACAAACGGATGGAAATTGTCATTACATAGGCTCACTCTGCTTCACAGCTCGCTAAAAATGAAAGACAGGAGAGGTTACCAGCGCATACTCTCCCTAAGCCAAGGTCCTCAGCACCTGGCCTTACTGAATATATTAACTCAATTTGAAACAAAATATGTAAAGTATTCTATGGCAAACAGGTTTACATAATTGTCTTCTTACTGAACTAGAGTTGTAAGTAATTGTTTTTTTTAAATTAAACTTACATTTGGTAGCGCCAGCAGATAGCAAAGACCTTGGGTAAGGTCATAGGTCATGACCGCCAAAGCAACTTGCAACAGAACTATTGGAAGACAAAAAATAAATTGAATTAACAAAACAAGGAGATCCATACACTGAAATGATTTATGCCCAGATGTTGAATTTTTTTTCTTTTCATTTCCCATTTCAGGCATATGTAATAAAATTCATAAATTTCTTACGTGATATAACAACTTTTTGGGGGGTAAACACAACTGACCTTCATTCTGTGTGACTAAATTGGGTTCACTGGTCCCCTCCATCAGACCAGCACGTAAGAGATCCTGGCTGACCTTCACTGGTGTCCCATCATTCTGAGATATGCGATACACACCGTAGTCCATCTGCTCCTGTGAAAATAAATTGCACAAACATTGTATTGTACATACACCCAGATGAGCCAACAGATAAATACAGTATCACCTTTTGCTTGTATTTGATGGTCTATATGTGATGTCCAACCACCCCTCCCCCCATTGTGTCTGCATTTTGTTCTGGGAATCTCAGGAATTCTTTAGAGGATTTTCAAAATATTTGGGGAGACCCCCTCAGCCACATATCGGGCATGGTAGATTGTTTTCGGAAATCACAGCTGCAAGTTTTGGCCAACCAGTGGTTGGCAAAAAGTACGGGTGGCTTGTACCAATTTCATACCAAAGAAGTTTTTGAAAATTATGTTGTTACTTTTGACCTTAAAATAATCACTGAACTAAACCCAAGGTCTTGAAAATCTTACCTTTCCAACATACTGATCACTGATCATTGTTGAGTAGAATGGATGGCATCCATGGCGCTCCATCTTGGCATTCCCATGACCTATGACCCCATACTCCTCTGCCATGTCACTGCTGTTTCCACCAAGAGGGCGTACCCACTTCAGCGTATCCTTCCACCATTTCCTGTCACCTACAGCGGCTAGTACGGCCTTGGTGGTTGTGCCTGTTGCTGCTAGTACTTGTCTCGTCTTCGCTGTTGTCTTGCCAAGAGCTGCACGCAGCGCAGTCTGATCTTCAGGCTAAATTAGCAAAAGAAAAAAACCCCCAAATAATAATCTAGATTTATATGTGCATGGTTCCAAGATACCAAGAAGGTTTCGAGCCCGGTCTTGACAGTTGTGTCCCTAAGCAAGACACGTCTGGCAGTGGCAGCTGAATCCGCAGCAGCACCTTGTAAACCCTTTTTTTGTTTTAAGGTGCTACTTAAATCGATCTCAGAAAACTTACAGAAAACTTAAATCGACTAAAATCAACAAACAAATGGCTTAGTATAAAGAATAAGAACAATAAAATAAGAAAGATTGTGACATTAAATGAGTCTTGAGAGCCATGTTGAATTGAGTAACTGATGAACATGATTTGTCCCTTGAAGGCAATGAATTCCAGAGACGTCGGTCGGTTGGTGTGATGGTATCTTTCCTTAAAAAAATCATTACTCACTAATTACAACACACTGTAGGTGCTGTTGTGCATGAACAACTCCTAAAAAGGATAAGGAGTAATTCCAAACAGCTACATCTTGAGAGCATTTGAAGTCAATGTGCCCTTTTTAATTACCTGTGATGCTTCTGCAGTGTCCACTTCCATATCAGTAACGGTTTCTGGCTCTTGCTCATCTACAGTAGAGCTTGCTGCACTGTGTGATGAGTGTGTATTCACTGATAGGCATAAAATCTAAAACAAACAAACACAAATACTTGTTGTAAATAAGCCATTTTTGGGTTAGATTGGAATAACATCTGGTTCAGTCAAAGGTTATCGCTTATACTTGAACTCCTCAGACTATATAGAGACTGTTGCTATGTCAAACGGTTTGGGGCAAGCTTTTGTATAGCAACCTACAGATGAACAAACCCTGGTACCATCATGCAGTACACATTCATTCAAAATTGTGTTTGGGTGTTCGCCGTCTCTTATGTAACTACGCAAAAGTCCAGATTTCACCTTGTGATTATATTCTGCTACATTGTCCTCATATGCATCCAATATTTGTATAATAATAATATTCTTTATCCCCGATGCAATTATGACATCTATTAAAGTAATGGGTTTACAGACCCAGGTTGTATCGTAAACTTGGGTGTGATCCCTGGCTACAGGGCAGTTAACGGTTGTTTGGCTTCTGACTGGCACCCTTGAACAAAGATGTTGACAAAATAAGGAGACCGCCAACATAGGTTGGTCGTTGTCAATTTTTCTTTGTTCAACCCCAAATCATTTAAATTTACCCAGTCAGTTTCCTTTGTGGTTTATTACTGGATTTACGGAATCTTTGCATCACTACAAATGGAAAAATATTAGAAATTAATACAAATATTCCAGAAAGTTTAAAGGTATCGTACACGTTTGGTAATGACTCAAAACAAATATTAGCATAAAAACTTACTTGGTAACAAGCAACGGAGAGCTGTTGATAGAATAAAACATTGCAGGAAACGACTCCCTCTGAAGTAACGTAGTTTTTGAGAAAGAGGTAATTTCTCACTAAAATAAAATAACTTCTTGCAAGAAGTTTTTTTTCCTATCTGAAAGCACACAAATTTGTACAACAAGGGTGTTTTTTCTTTCATCATTTTCTTGCAACTTCGATGACCAATTGAGCCGAAATTTTCACAGGCTTGTTATTTTATGCATATGTTGGGATACACCAAGTGAGAACACTGGTCTTTGACAATTACCAAACGTGTTCAGTGCCTTTAAAGACAGTGGACACTATTGGTAATTGTCAAAGACCAGTCTTCTCACTTGGTGTATCTCAACATATGCATAAAATAACAAGCCTGTGAAAATTTGAGCTCAATTGGTCATCGAGGTTGTGAGATAACAATGAAAGAAAAAAACAACCTTGTCACACGGAGTTCTGTGCTTTCAGATGCAAGTTGATTTCGAGACCTCATCTAATTTTGAGGTCTCGAAATCAAATTCGTGGAAAATTACTTCTTTCTCAAAAACTACTCCACTTCAGAGGGAGCCGTTTCTCACAAAGTTTTATACTATCAACCTCTCCCCAATACTTGTTACCAAGTTAGGTTTTATGCTAATAAATATTTTGAGTAATTACCAATAGTGTCCACTGCCTTTAAAGTCAAAAGGTTATCTTTTGAAAAATCCTGATATCAGCGAAAATTCTGAAACTGTCAATGTCAAAAACTTTATTATGCTGTTGAGCAGAAAATACTGCTTAGCAAATTTCTTTGAGAAGCAAGAAACTAGCAGGGTCTAAGTAATATAAACTTCATGGCATTTTGGCTGGTAACCTGTTTACTGCTAAGCAAGAGTTTTCTGTGCTTGCCAGCTTGATGAAACTGGGTCTTGATCAGTCAAACATTAGGAGAAACACAACTAAGTATAAACCTACTTGACTTAAAGGCCCTGTACAGTATTGGTAAGATCGAAAAACACAAATGTTCACAGATTTACACAAAACTTACATGATTTAAAGTAAGTAATGGTAGAAAGGGTTCCTTAAAATATTTCTGCCTAAAATGCTATCGTTTCTGAGAAATGAGTAAAACAATAGTAAACTTGAAAACACATTTAAGGTCTCTTTTCACTATTTTCTTGTGACCTCGATGACCAATTGAGCTCAAACTTTCACAGGTTGTTTGTTCATGCATATGTTGAATCACACAAAATGTGGACACTGATTTTGAGCTGTAACCAAAAGTGTACAACACCTTTAAAGTTGGTGCAAAAACCAACCACTACGAACATATTTCTGCTTTCTTACCAAAGATCGTATTTAAAATACACGGCGGCCTATGCAGGGGGCCCATTGGGATGGAGTGAATTAGTTATTGAAAACCCAACTTTGGAAGCAACCTCCCCAAACAAAACCACCTTCCCCCACAAAAAAAAAAAAAAAAAAAAAAAAAAGGCTTGATGGAAATTTGTTATCAAATGAAAAAAGTACAGAGGTTATTTGCTGACCTGTGTCTCCAAAGCATTTCTAGCTTTCATGATGACGCCGAGAGACTCTGCATCACAGTGAGCTAAGGAGAACGCCAGAAGCTCTCGTCTGGTTTGAAAAAATAAGGATGGCGTAATAAATCAATGTAAGATAACTTCATACAGCAGTGTGATCTATCTCTAAACAATGTAACATCCTACAAAAAGGGCGATAGTCTTCTACATGTATCTATATAGGATTTGAGGCATTGCATGGTGAGGTATCAATATATATTTGGTTTGCGGTAGCACCATGTGTATATCTACTTGCTACGTAGATTTTGTTCTATGAGAACTTGTCTTGCTTATTATTCTACTGCCGCAGAGTAGAATATTCGGAATCCGGGAGACTTCTCAGTTCTGAAAAGAACTGTCCTTCTTATTAACTACTACCTGGGCGGGAGGTACGAAATCGGGCGAGACTACTACTTGAATTCCGAATATTCTACTCTGCGGCAGTAGAATAATAAGAAAGACAAGTTCTCAAAGAACAAAATCTACCTAGCAAGTAGATATACACATGTTGCTACCGCAAACCAAACATAGTCTTCTATCTTTTTCTTATTATTATTTGATCAGCATAAACAAAACCCAAAACAACAACTATAGTACACATTGAAAAACCCAAATCAACAAAAGTCGGTGGAATATGTCAGGAAATGAAAAAGTTAACTTGATAACTGTGATGTATAATTGTGATTTTGAAGCAATGCAGTGCACAACTATAAAACCTGGCATAGTTACATGTAAACAACAGCACGGCATCCATCTTGGCAGCTTGATTGATTTTTTAACCGAAAATGCATTGCGGTATTTTTTTAAGATGGTGCTTGTGCATATGGGCTGTTACAGTTTTATCTTATTTTGACTGCCTGTATGTTATTTTCTTGTATCTATGGCCAAATAAATAATATGAATAACAACAACAATGAAAACAGTTGTTTTTACTTATTTCACATCGTCATGTCATGGCCGAGCGGTAAAGCGAAACGGACTCAAGCTCTGGTGTTTCTGATCAGCAGAGTGTGGGTTCGAGTCCCGGTCATGGCACTTGTGTCCCTGAGCAAGATACTTTACTATAATTGCTTTGTGCTTTGGGTAGGACATTAAGCTGTAGGTCCCGTGTACTAGGGTTGGTAAAGCATAATAAAAAAACCCAGGGGTCGATTTCACAAAACTCTTCCTAACTTAGGACTAGTCCTAGGCAATTCTAAGAGATAGGACTAGTCTTAAGTAAAGACCAGTTACTGGTCCTAACTTCAGATAAGAATAGTCTTATCTCTTTGTGAAATCGGCCCCTGAACACTTACATGTATCGTGGAAGAGTAGGGGTTAACCCTGGTGTTTCTAGCTCACATAGCAAGCACCCTTGTTTCCAGGTTTTCCGGCTTGTGAGCTACAGTGATTAAGTTCACTTATGAGACATCCTTGGTTTCATTACCAGAAATATATAATTATAAAAATTGCAAACAAAATATATTGGTTTAAAAATACAGCAATCTTATGAGTTACAAACAACAACCTAAAGACAATTCTTTGAAGGTCCAGACGTTGAACTTACTTTGCCGAGAGATCTCTGAATTCATCAGCCATGGCCAGTGTGTAGCAGACACTCCAACCAGGGCTATACCCATCCAGTATAAGCTCTGTACATGTATGATGCATCCCACGGTAGTCTGAAACAGCCAAGGCGGCCTCTGCGACTAACACCAGTACAAGACCTTTTCTATCCGCTGCATTGGTCCCCGACACTCGCAGAAGTTTGGCCAGACGCAGAAGCTAAAAAATAAAATCAATAAATTCAAAAGTTGAGCTTTTCAACTTAGCATTTATCAAACACAATTTCAGACCTGCCAACACTGAAACCTCAGAAATAGGAACACAAGTTTTACGAGTCCACAGATAGTGATGCAAGAAGTTGTGCGAGTAAAGCTTTTACATGTATACATATATGTACAAATGATGTATGTATATAAACAAAGTACAAACATTACTGTATCTCGTAAGAAAATCTCTACTGTCGCAAGCAAATGGCTCCCTCTTTTGCCAGAACATTTTTTATCTGGTTCATTTCCGTCTCTTGTCAGAAATAGGAATGTTCTTATTATTTTAGGCCTGTAATCTCAAAAAAATCTGGACAATTCCAATTAATCTGAACAGTTGGCAGGTATGCAATTTTAAAAAGAGTAATATTTTAGGTTTTACCCTAAACCAACTAGTGATAAGTACTGTATACTCAGTTCTTCCCAGCGAAAAACCCAATCAACAGGCATACTAGAGTGGGAATCGAACCCATGACCCCTGCAAATGATTACATCTACAAAAAAGACAAACCAGTATTTAGTTTACCTGTTTGGAGTCTTTGTAAGCACTAGGCGTCGAAGACAAGACAGTCTTAACGAGCTCAAGTCGATTCACACAAAGCCTCACTAAACACACACAAAACAAAGTTACAATGTAATGTAACTTATTTACTCTCATTATCGAGTTATCAAAAAAAGGTTTTACATCTGGTAACACGTACAATGGACTGTACAAATCTTGCACATGTTGGGAAGCTTTGGGACATCAAAGGATGATTTGTCAATATTTCCATAGTGATTTGTATTGTGACATCACACTTTGCTTAGGAAATTGATACACATTTTAAGATCAGTCTCAGCTCTTTGTGGAATCGAGCCAAGGGAACTTTCAATTGTTTCGTAATTCCGGAACATGCACGCATCTTCGAGAGAACAGTGCAGTGGATTTACCTGGTAAGTCTACTGCCATCTAGTGATCCCAGATGGTCTCCCATTTAACATGCGGCCCTGATAAAGTGTGTCATTTTTGTTTTATTGCCATCTTAAAAGCAATGTACATGGGACTAAACAGGTTCCGACATTTTTTGAACATGTGAGTTTCCAAAGATCTCACTCCGCGGCAGTGAAGTTAATAACGAGAAGTCCCCTCGATCCACTAAGCGAAAGTAGTAGTCCCGGCCGATTTCCTACCTTCCGCCCAGGTAGTAGTTAAGAAGCAGGACAGTTCTTTTCAGAATTTGGTAGTCTTCCAAATTCTAAAATCTACTCCGCAGCAGTAGAATAGTCTCCCAAATTCCTAAATCTACTCCGCGGCAGTAGAATTAATAGCAAGACAAGTTCTCAAAGAACAAAATCTACACAGCAAAGTAGATATATACACATGGTGTCACCGCAAACCATATATACCTTTATTATTTTATTATTAAGAGTTGCTTTGTATACTGACCTTGCAGTGGGAGTATGGACACATTGTAATCATCTAGAAGTGCAAGGCTAGCTATCAGATCTAACTCTTCTTGTACACCAGACGGGCAATCAACCAAAAGTTGAAGGCAGCATCTACAAGTGTCACAAAGATAAACACACACACAAAGAGTTAAAGGTAGGATCATAGATTGGTAAATATTCAACAAATTAATGAACATAAAAACTTACTTGTTGAGAAGCATTGCAGCTGTTGGTAGCATATTTTGAGAAAGGATTCCCTTCAAAGTAATATGGTTTGGATAATTTTTCACCCTAAAAACAATTGAATCTGAGAACTGATCACATCTCAGATTTCTGAGGGTTGGTGTCCGTTCGCGAATGCTGCGACCAGAGATACGATTGGTATCTGCTGTCACATCGCTAAAGGTGGATGGATTCGACGTTCGTATGAAAATACTGTGACAGTTTGTGGCTGTTTTTTCAGAAAGTAGACACTGTATTCAGCTGCAACAATCACAAGTGACTTTTATTGAGAGCAGGTTGTGAAAATGGAGTTGTGCCAGGCTACTGCTGTGTAAAAAGAGGGATCAATTTCTACATGCAAGATAGATAAACAATTTTTTAGTGCCCATCTTGACAAACTAATAAAAAGAAAGTATTATGTTTTTTGTTTTATTAACATCAAACCATATATTTAGCCCCATAAATGTAAAGTGAAAAAATACCACTCATTACGGGAAAACTCCATTGAAGAAAGAGGCCAGAATAATACATCCTTTTCGTCTTTACCAACTCACACCTGTTATCTCCATGTAATTCCTTTTCCAAACAGTGGTCTTTAATCTTTTAATTGGATCATGAACAAGCCAGTAGTGCTGCCTATGACTGCCCCAGGCAGATTAACTGCGGTGACTGCTCTATATTCCGACACCCCTATGTTCCGACAACCCTATGTTCCGAAAAACCGCTCGTGATTTACATGCTAGGGCTAGGGTTAGGGTTAGGGTTAGGGTTAGGAATAGGAAAATACACTAGGGGTGTCGGAACATAGGGGTGTCGGAACATAGAGGTGTTGGAACAATTAACTGCTCATCCATTAAGTTTAATGACCCGAGCAATGACAATTCAAACACACTCACTCACTCCAAAGGATGTATAGTTTCCGAGTTTTGGTGGCCAAACTCAACATTCTTTAATGGAGCTTTCTCTTAATGTTATAGGACCTTTAACTTCTCACCATACCTTGCTAGATCCATGCAGGAATCCATCAGATCAGCCGATGAGTTAAAGTACTCTCTCGCTGCAGACAATACCAACTCAACCGACGTCTCATAACCGATCCTCGGCAACATGCTGCTGTGTTGACCTTTGACCTGGTAGTAACTTGACCCAGATGAGGCATCTTGAGACGATGAGGTCACTGAGGAAGAGGAGGCGGCGGATGGCAAGGAGGAGGAGGTCGTCAGCATCTCACCGGCTAGCTGGATGTTTGGCAGAGAGCTGGATCCGAGCAGACTCTCAGTGTAAACCTACCAATAATAATAATACTAATAATAATAATAATAATAATAATAATAATAATAATAATAATACAGTATTTATATAGGGCCAAAGTTCATGAAAAACAAGCTCTAAGGCGCTTTACACAAATTATTATGGAAATAGTTAAATTAAAATGTACCATTAAAAACTACTACAGAAACAATTTAAAATAAAAACAGGAAAATAATGTGATAACGATCACGTAAACTGTATTTAAAATGCCAATAATAAAAAGCAATCAATAAAAATGTAAAATGCACAGAAAACCTACAGTCAATAAAAGAAGACTTAGAGTGAAACAAGAGAAAGTAAACAGTAACTGTAAGTAAATTAACCAAGTAAATTTATCTAATAACTGACTTCAGTATCTTTCACAATGAAAAACAATTAAACCAGCCTAAAAGTCCTCTACAAAATGTTCATATTGAAAATTACAAATATGTTAAGTACAAAGGTTAACGAAAACCAAGAAGGTTACAAGAACGATTTTTGGAACTCCAGAGACTCATGAAAAAAAAAAACCACAAAGAACTTTGCGAAACTTAACCAGTTAACGCCGGATAGCGTGTCAGCATGCCAAATTTTCACAGGATGTGTACCGGGAGACGTGACTTTTGTATTTTCATGTCACATTGGATGACCGGAAAAAAGGCCGCCCGTACTTTCCACTACAGGGAGGGCACACAACATTCAATCTCCGGGCAAAGCTTCATTTCATCCACACAAAGAGGACAGATGGAGATCAGAAATAATGCTAAATTCTTCCTTTGTGTGGAGGTTATTGTGTAATCCCAATTCCAGGCCTTTGTCCTTTTGTTTTACGAGAAGAGGATTTCGTGGCATCCAGAGGCTACCCATGTTGTATTTCATTGTATTTTGGCTCAATGTGTGCGGTCCAAGTGGACGGAGATTCCAGCCTTGGTTCCAGCTATAGACCCAATTAGCAGCCATGCCTTACGGCCAAGTTTTTGTAATTTAAAGGTGTGTGAGTATGATATTTTCTCGATAGAGAAACAACAAATCTCGATGCTTCAAAGAGAATCTTGGCTATCGTCAAGTCAGGGTTTCTTTATGCCAACGATACTCTCAAAGAAAAAACGATTCTGGCAATTCCGAGAAAATAAACCGATCAGGGTGGAAGGGAAAAATGGAAGATCACCAGCATGAACTGGTTGTTCCAAAAAGATGTGAAATCTTCACAGTCTAACATAACGTGGCGTGTCGTGGCCGAGCGGTTAAGAGCACCGAACTCAAGCTCTGGTGTTTCTGATCAGCAGAGTGCGAGTTCGAGTCCCGGTCATGACACTTGTATCCTTAAGCAAGATACTTTACCATAATTGCTTTGTCCTTCGGATGGGACATTAAGCCGTAGGTCCCGTGTACTAGGATTGGTAGTGCACGTAAAAGAACCCAGAACACTAATCGTGGAAGAGTAGGGGTTAACTCCGGTGTTTCTGGTTCACATAGCAAGCACCCTTATTTACAGGTCTCCTCAGACTTGCGAGCTACAGTGATTAAGTTCACTTATGAGGCATCCTTGGTTTCATTACCAGAAATATATAATAATAATAATAACGTGGACAAATTAAGGCTGTGTACACATACCTCATAGCAAAGCTGTGTATCCAAGCAAGTGTATACTTTGCGCTGGAGTTCTAGCATGTCCCTCAGTAGTTGTTTCCACTCCCCTGTTTTTAATGGTGGCTTCCTAGATTGAAGGGAATAAAAAAGGAAACAAATATTCCTTCAGCCACATTCTTTGTTGTTCACTGTTTAAAGGCTGAAAATTATATTACTTTTTAAAACAGCACATAGGAGGATTACAGAAATGAAGCATATTTTATTTATTTTGAATTTTGTTCACTTTAACAAGTTCTTCTACTTTAACCCTTAAGAGACCATTAAATTCGGTTGTTGGTTTTTTTGAAACAATTTTTCCTTGTAAAAGTGTCTGAAAAAAATACTATAAATCAGAAATTGGGTTTTGTTTTTAGAAACATAGATAGTATGTTAACATGAGAAACATTGGAAAATGTCAATTCAGGTCATGAACTTTACTTTGACCTTTTTAGTTGAGTGGAAGTAGATCAGATCTTGCAGCCGTTTGCGGACGCTATGGGCATTTTGGTACAAGCCGCTTGTGGCCTCCAAAGGGTTAATATTAACCCCTTGCAAACAAATCATGCTATTGACCCAATTCACCTGACGTCTTCATCACAATAATCTTGGGTGCGCCATTTTGGGAGTCAATGTGTCCCCGGGTATTATCAAGGATGAGATTTAATGAGTGTGAACATTCCTGACAATGGCTTGAGGGCCTGGGTTCTTCCTATTCTAGACCCGGAGCCTCCCAGATGTTACAATTCAGGAGGTTTACAGACTCTCTGCATCACTTGAAATACAAAAATACAGTTTTTTGACACAACGTGGACTATTTCTTTCTCCCTTTGGTGACTGCTTTACTTCTTTCAAGAAAATTTGAATGCTCAAGGAGATTTTGAGAAAATCCTAGAAATCAGGAAAAATCCTGAGAAATCATATGCCTGTATTCTACAGTGTAGTGTACATTTTAGGCGATGTGGTATTTCCACATGCTTACCACAATTTTTACATGCAATTTTACTCCCAAAATGTCGAGTGTGGCAGACAGAAGCCGTGTGTGACTCCTAAAATGGCGAGCGTGATTTTTGTGCAAGGGGGCAATTTACCACCATGGTGGTCAAATCACATAATCACAGAGGAAGAGTACACACCAGAGTTTTCAACTATGCCTATGCTGATGGTTATGCATTAACACGATAAAATGACACGCAAGCTTACGTGGGCACTAATAATGCTATCAATACACATGATACTCTATGAAAAAAAATCTACTAGTACGCACGCGTACGCACAACAGTTGAGCATCGCGTGCAATTTGACCCTTGGAGAAACAGCCTAAGGACAGGAATTGAATTTTTTTTACAAAAAGACAAGTTCAATTACAGTTTTTTTCCTTTTTTAACAAAAAGGGTATTTATGAATGGGGAATAAAGAAGAAGTCACTTGGTCTTAAACCCTTAAACGTTTAAAACCTTGCAGGGTCATGGCCTTGCGATTATCATCACTCGGCCACCACCCTGCCAGTTTTAAACAGCCGCTTAAGACCTCGTCACCACTCTTTTATTCCCTTAGTAAGTATCCAGTGTTTTGATACCATACAGGCTCTTAAAGGAGGAATCACCTGCGAGCAGCCTGCCTGGACAGCCTGATCATCAGCCCCTTGGCTTGCTCCTTGTCTTCCTGTGAGTCCCGTATGAACTGTGGAGGTTTAGGGACGTCGTGGGCAAGCAGGATCTCTGCAGCTCTGAGATGATCAGAGAGATGCCCCAGCTGATCATGAAGAGAAGACGTCTCCTCCGACTGCATCCTAAGAATTATTACAAACAAAATACATGCACAAAATACCAGAAATTACAGTGGGTCACACCTTTTAAAGGGACGTGTCAATTTTAGATTCGAGAAGATTACGTTCATTCCCCTGTCATTAAAAAAAACAAAAAAACTGTGGGAATTGGATTGTAATGGTTGCTCAAGTATGTATTATAAATGAAATAGTTTTCATATTTATATATCCAATACATAGTTGCAACAAAATACAAATAAAAATAACCTAACTTACGGTGGGTCACACTGTCAGTTTTTAAAGGGATGTGACAGCACTAGATTTGGAAAGAATTTTGTTCATTTCGGTCTCATTTAAAAAAAACTGTGAAAATTGGATTGTAATGGTTGCTCAAGTATGTAATAAAATGTCCTGAAACAATTTTTATATTTTTATATTTGATACATATTTGAATGAAAAAGCCATCTTGTAAATTGTCCAAATATTTCTGAACACGTATAGTGTTAGTGTGAACAAATTATAACCCAGTTTTGAAAACACCAAAGCCTGATTCCACATAGCTGCTAAGCAGAAAAATAATTGTTAGCAAATTTACTTTGGTTGGCAAATGTTTAAAAGGATACTGTGCGCAACAAAGAGAAGTTTACATGTATGGTGTTTGGGCTAGCAACCTGTTCCTACTAAGCAAGATTTATCTGTGCTTAGCATATTTTTGTGCCTAACAATTTTATGAAATTGGGCCCAGATTTTATATTGTGGCAAATGCACTGTCACTCAACCTGCATTCTATTGATTGTAGACAGACTTCTTAAAGGCAATGTACACGTTTTGTAATGACTCAAAACATATATTCGCATAAAAACTGACTTGGTAACGAGCAACAGAGAGCTGTTGATAGTAAAAAACATTGTGAGAAACGACTCCCTCTGAAGTAACGTAGTTTTTGAGAAAGAGGTAATCTCTCACTAAAATAATAAAAGACTTCTTGCAAGAAGCCTTTTATTCCTATCTTAAAGTACACAAATTTGTACAACAAGGGTGGTTTTTTCTTTCATCATTTTCTTGCAACTTCGATGACCAATTGAGCCCAAATTTTTTACAGGCTTGTTATTTTATGCATATGTTGGGATATACCAAGTGACATCACTGGTCTTTGACAATTACCAAACGTGTTCAGTGCCTTTAAACAAATCTCACCCAAAACTCCTTCTCGGCATGCAGTCAAGCACTGCCAATGATAAACTCAGCTGGTCATTTCTCTCAGTAGCATAGACACACTGCAGTGCCAAACTCATCAATAAGTGACTCTCAGTGATGATTGATCCAGCGTTCTATAATGAGATGAGAAAGTTCAAGCAAGCAATCCTAAATACATAATTTAAAAATAAGTTGCAACTGTTTAACGCAGTCTTCTTTCAAGTCTATCTCGCTCGACTGCAGGAGGAAAGTCTCTTCACAAATTTTCCATTTCACTCTATCTTGAGCTGTCTGAAAGAATAACGATAGGATTAACAAAGACAAACAGGGTGACAAATGAGGACCTAAGAAAGAGAACATGTAAGAGTGCAGGATATTACCAGGACCTTCAAATCAAAGAAGTTGAGATGGGCAGGTCACCTAGCAAGGAGGTATGACAACAGGTGGACATGCAAAACAACAAATAGGACTCCAAGAAGTCGAACAAGACAAAGAGGGAGACATAAAGAAGATGGAGAGATGAACTAAGAACACATTGGGGCATTGATTGGCAACAGACAGCTCAGGATAGAGAGAAATGGAGAATTGGTGAAGAGGCTTTACCCCTGCAGTGGAGTAAAATACGCTAGAAAGAAGAAGAAGATGAAGAAGAAGATGAATTCAAATCCTTTAACTTTATACAAATATTACTACATTATCTGTAAACTGCTCCTCTTAAAGGTATCGTACACGTTTGGTAATGACTCAAAAAAAAATATTAGCATAAAAACTTACTTGGTAACAAGCAACGGAGAACTGTTGATAGTATAAAACAGTGTAGGAAACGACTCCCTCTGAAGTAAGGTAGTTTTGGAGAAAGAGGTAATTTCTCACTAAAAAAATAAACACTTCTTGCAAGAGTTTTTATTCCTAATCTGAAAGCACACAAATTTGTACAACAAGGGTGTTTTTTCTTTCATCATTTTCTTGCAACTTCGATGACCAATTGAGCCCAAATTTTCACAGGCTTGTTATTTTATGCATATGTTTGGATACACCAAGTGAGAACATTGGCCTTTGACAATTTCCAAACGTGTTTAGTGTCTTTAACAGACACTCATTTTTTCAGAAAAAACTCCATATTATAATTGCATGTTTTATTACATATTTTATTCCTCGCCATATTTTTGGAAAAGTTATCATAACCTATGTGCAAATGCGACGAAGCACAAACCATCAAGCATGTGATGCAATCAAGCAAAATGAGTCGTTTGTCGACCCAGGTAATTTTTTATTTTTGTCTACATTTGAAAAGAGCATAATCTATGCATTAATACTGTTAAAACCCCATGTTGATACCATCGTTGGTTCAAAACTTGTGAAAGTAGAAACACCAAGAGATGTGAGAGAATGAAACTGAGAAAAGGGGGTTTAAAGTTGAGTTGTTTATTGAAACTACATCGGCACATTTTCTTTCAATGCTAACTTTAACCCCTTTTTGATGTCATTTATCAGGAAGGAAGTTGCCAATGTCAAATAATATATATTTTGGCATTTAAATTTACAAAACAAAATATTTTTGAAAATTTCACCCCTGTTGGCCTGTATTGGCTTGTTTCTCCATACTGATATTTCCGACAAACGACTCATTTGCTTGATCGAATCACATATTGTCTCCATCTGCAATATCCATCAGGCTCCTCACGCATGTCATGGTTTCGAAGGCATCATGCAACTAGACTATGACACAGTAGACTGGCTTTCTTCCAGCCAGGGCCCAAATTCACAGAGCTGCTTATTGGCTGATTTTGTGCTTACTGCGCGAGTTTCCATTTCATTAGCGAAAAGTAAACTTGATATCTGTTCACGGTTTTCAAACATCCAGTTTAGTACTCGCAAATTCAAATCTAGTATTGTTTTATTCACTTCTCAAAAACAATAGCATTTCAAGCAAACATAATTTCAAGGGAAGTGTTCCACCATGACCATCTTTATACCATGTAAGTTGTGTGTGTAAATCTGTGACACTTACAATGTTGTGCACACCCTTTAAAAGCAGAAAAAAATACATCTCCAAATACTTACCATTGATTTTGAGTTTTCAAAAACCATCACACAGTTTGTTAGATCTTCCTGTTGTACAAAAAGATATAAAGGATTATAGTAGACAGGCCTGATAGTTGGTATTTGTAAGGGCAAGGCAACATTTTCTTTGAACAGGGCACCAGGGCCCAATTTCATGGCTCTGCTTAACGCCGAATTCTGCGCTTGCGATCACCATTCTCCGCTTACCGAGCAAGCGCTGAATTTCTGCGCTGGCTGTGTAAGCGTAGAATGCCTAGTAACGTGGACTACGCACGCGCACAAGCAAAAATTCCCTGCTAACCCATGAAATACGCTTGACGTTAGCGCAGAATTCCCTGCTTCGGTAAGCGCCGATTCTTTGCTTACGGTAAGCGGAGCCACGAAATTGGGCCCTGGAGGGAAACAAACATTTGCATTGGAACATTTCAAAGGGCAATAAGGCAATGTCCTCCGTTAGATACATGTACTTGAAGCATCAGGCCTGCAAGGCAATGTACATGTACATCACAACCCAAGCCTATATAGGATTTGAGGCATTGCATGGTGAGGTATCAATATATATTGGGTTTGCGGTAACACCATGTGTATATCTACTTGCTTGGTAGATTTTGTTCTTTGAGAACTTGTCTTGCTTATTATTCTACTGCTGCAGAGTAGAACATTCGGAATTCGGGAGACTTCTCAGTTCTTAAATCTACTTGCTAGGTAGATTTTGTTTTATGAGAACTTGTCTTGCTTATTATTCTACTGTCGCAGAGAAGAATATTCGGAATTCGGGAGACTTCTCAGTTCTGAAAAGAACTGTCCTTCTTTTTAACTACTACCTGGGCGGGAGGTAGGAAATCGGGCGGGACAACTACTTTTGCTATGTGGATCAGGGGGACTTCTTGTTAATAACTACACTGCCGCGGAGTGAGTCTAAATTAATAGGTCTCAACGTTTCGACTAGCTTGCTCTAGTCATCGTCAGGAGACTGAAGAGTGTAAGACATGTTTGTCCATTTATAGGGGTTCAGAGGTTTCAGTGTAGAGTCAGTCACTGCTCTGATTGGTTCTTCTCAAAGGAGAACTGTGGTTGGCTGGCCCAGGGCTACCCACACCTTTTGAACGGCACTCAGCTTATAATGTTCACCATCATTTCCTGCTTTTTTACCGTCTCCCATCTCCTAATATTATTTTGTCAATCAGTTTTCCTTGAGAATAAATGAATTTGACTCCAATTTCACTCACTTCATTCAATATTGACGTTTTACAAATAATCTTTGTAGAGCTACATATCGTCGGTCGCAACACGAACTGACGTATGGGTTAAACAATTGCAAATTGGTTTTTGTACAAATTGTGATATTCATTACTTTTTACGATTGTTAACAAGTTTCAGGACCTAATCTGTCATAGTTTCGTAATTCTACTTAGCATGACTGACGTATCACTAGATTTTTTGCCATTTTGTGTTACCAAGAAGTGATTTACCATAAAACGCCACTTTATCCATTGAAACACCTGGCATGGTGCCAAACACGGGTAGAAGTCATTCTGCATTTTCACAAAGTGGCGTATTTGTTGACCTATTAAAGTTTAGCAATTTCACGAAGCGACACGTCTCATTTTTTTGTTTAACCACAAAGTGACGTATGTGATAAGAGAATTAATAACTCAAGTAATTAACCACAAGGCAACTGACTGGATGCATTTTAAATAATTTTGGGTTGAACAAAGAAAAATTGACTAGAGCGGGATTTGAACCAATGACCTTCAAATTAACGGCGCTCTACCAATTGAGCTATCTAGCCCTAGGTGGCCATCTCCCTATTTTGTCATCTTTGTTCGGGGGTGCAAGTCAGAAGCAATACAACCTTTAACTGCCTTGTAGCCTAGGATCACACCCAAGTTTTTGCTTCTGCCTGGCACCCCCAAACAGCAGTTTGAAAAATGGTTCTACTTCAAACGTGATTTTCTCCAAACACAGAGTTTTGGCTGTGGTGCACCATAGGTCAGTCCGTGGCGCGACCGACGAGAAGTGGAGGGCAACAGATTGGAGCCTTGAAGAAAAAAAAATGTATGTACCTTGGCCATGCTCAGCATGTATTGGGTGAGAAGCTCATTCTTCTTTCCAGGATGCAGTCTCTCACACCTGTCTAAGAGTGGTATCACCCAGCGCTTGATGTTCTTCACATACATCTCTTTGGGCGACTGCAATTGAAACAACAAATAAATAACTAAATAAAAATAGGGAAGATGGTATATAGTAATATATTACATATTAGTCTTTTCTTTAAATTACATTGAAAGTATTTAGTTGAGTTGGAGGGTTGGAACACAAAGCTGTCTCTTTCTTGCTCCACGCTGTCGCCGCATCCTTCTCAATTCAGCTTCTCAGCTGCGAGTAAGGATGATTAGCCTCCCAAGTTATTATTATATTTAAGTGTCTTTGGTAATAAGGTCCCCGCTTTGAGACATTTTGCTTTACACTTGATGTGAACTACACACAGCTAGAATCAGAGAGAAAATGGAATTCTGGCTGAAGTGTTCATCATCAGAGGCTTTTACTACTGCCCAAGTCAGCCAATATTAAAAAAACAAACTATAGTACTAAGTAAACTTGCAGGTACAACCATGTTTAAAACTCGTTTGGGAGAAGTGTTGACTCTGAGAAGAACCAGTGTGGTCTCGACATTTCAAACAGTATACTCTGCTCGTCTACAGGAGAAATGCCAATATTCTTCCATATTAAGGTGGAATTCAAAGGGCGTTATCAGTTGATAAAATGAATTTCAACTCTTTTCATTTCGTCCAACTGATCAAACACTAGGGCCCTGTACTGCAGTCAGCTGAGTAAACAGGGGATTATTAATTTGATACAGTGAAGGGCTGGGGGATAACTTTCATTAGAATACTTGATATATACAAGTAGCTTCTTGGCAAGAGCTACAAGCCTTGGGTGATCCTTCTCATCCACATGTAGAAATACATGTGACATATTGATTTTTATCAAGCAGAATCTTCCTGTCTAGTATCATATATTTCTGGAATGAAACCAAGGATGCCTCACAAGTGAATGTTTGTAGCTCACAAACCTGAGGAAAGCTGTAAACACGGGTGTTTGCAATGAACCAGAAACACCTGAGTTAACCTCTACTCTTCCGCGATAATTGTTCTGGGTTCTTTTACGTGCACTACCAATCCTACAACATACACGGGACCTACGGCTTAATGCTCCATGGTAAAGTATCTTGCTCAAGGACACAAGTGCCACGACCAGAACTCAAACCCACACTCTGCTGATCAGAAACACCAGAGCTAGAATCCAGAGCTTATAACCGCTCGGCTGCGATACGCCAGGATGAAGACAAACTGATAAAACCCACCATGAATGCACGCAAACAGCTCACGTTGCCATCCTGAGACTATGAGTTTGCTACAAAGAAAGTTGAGGAACCTGATTTTGGATTTTAAACCAATATTTTGAGTGAATCTTTAAGTTGTAGACACTATGCTGGCTGACTGCTATCTACTGTTGAAGAAACTACACTCTTCATGTTAAAGACTAACAACTGTACCTTCAAAGGACATTTGACAGAAAGATAAAGAGTCTGACAAAAGTCCGACTACAGAATGAACTTTAAGAAAGAAAAAACCCGGCATGGATACATGATGATGTGCGCATGTCTGTGCTTTTGAATCAGATCTTTTCAACTCCAGTTTCAAATTTCTGAGACTTATTCAGTGAATAACCACCTGTGGTGAATCCTCCTCCCCAACATATTGCTTTCTATCAAGCTGGATCAAATACTGTGATTGGTTTAGGAAGTAAGGTCTGAATGTCCCGTTATGAGATCATTGACCTGAGGAACAGAAAACACCATCCAGATTCTTATCCCGGAAACTCATCTGTCAGGTTTCAAGACGCCAGTCTGTAACAATACCTAGGCTCCTCACACACCCATCTGAACCAGTTACAAGAGAAACCGTTCACAAGCTCTATATGTACACAATGGAAACTAGACCTTATGCATTACCTGACATCATCCCACCACCATCTTGGAGGTAAAACGACGATGAAACAACGCAAGCGCACAGCTGTACATGCGCTACGCATATGAAGGGTCAATGAGATACCTTCATCTGACCTCTATGAGTGGGCACCCTACTCTAGCGATGTCATGTTCATGAGCTCCGTTGCACTCAGCTTTATAAATTGTACAAGGAGAATTGATACATGTATTTCTGTGAAAGTTGACGTCTTCATGTAACAATGAATAACAATTATGAACATCCTCTTTGGTTAACCATTCTGACAATAGTAGTATCCTCTATTGGGCTGATTGGAAATGCCACAGTGTGTCTGACCATCCTCAAGGTAAGATGTCTGCAGGATCTAACCCACTATCTAATCCTTAACCTGGCGGTGTCTGACCTCCTAACATGCCTCATGTTTCTAATACACAGAATCCTGGAAATCCAACACTTCCAACTGCCTGACGCAAATGGACTATCCGCCTACATGTACTGCCACCTGATCTTCAGCGGTTACATCTTCTTTTCATTTTCCTATGTTTCCGTCTACAATCTTCTGATTGTAACACTTGAGCGGTACATTGTGATCGTGTATCCTTTGAGGTACGTGCAATTCTACACGAAAAGGAGGGCATGTGTAGCTGTTCTGGCTGCATGGATGGCAGGACTCTTCCTCTACTTGATCCACCTCATCGGTGTTGAGGTTGACGAGGGTCATCCATCAACAAACTACTGCGTCTTCATGCACAGCTGGGCTTGGCACTTGCTGTCGTTCACCGCAGGGTTTCTGCTGCCACTGGCTGCAATGGTTTTCGCCTACTACCGCATAATCGCCACCCTCAAACAAAGTGCCTTGCAGCGGCGCACACTACGAAATCAGGCAATGGAGTTGGCCGAAGCTCGCCGAAGAGTTGTCAACCTAACTCTTCTGGTGACCGCCACATTTGTCCTACTCTACGGGGTGACGCAGCCCAGTAACATGATCATGGTGATGATGTACACAGACACCTACGAGACTGGAAAAGATTCTGGGACTTCGGCTTGCCTCTTGAAATACCTTTTGACTGAAGTTCCCGTAATGATAAACTCTGTGGTCAATCCAATTATTTATGCATTCAAGTACAAGAAGTTCCGTAAGGGTCTAAGAGAAGGATTGTGCCCTTGTCTCAAGACAGTTCAAGTATCCACTATGGATCCACAATGAAGCGGACAAATGATGACAGTAAATGCCGAGGCAATGAAACAAATGAATTTGGAGACTTTGAGTGGTAGGTAATTTTGCACTGTTTGTGTAGTAACAAAATACCTCCAAGAACATAACTTCCTTTGATAGCCAGGTCTGAAGTTTCTTAATTATCATTCAATACTTATCTGTTTAATTGATATAAAGAAAATTTTGCCTCTTGCTTCATTACCTGAATAAACAAATAATAAAACATTATGAATGGGACGTTTTACCAGTTAAACGTTTACTGTCAAACTAAAAAAATAATTGAAATCCATTTTCAGATTGGCTTAATTGTTTTAAGAATCTTAATTTTTTTTTTAAAAATAAAATAAAATAAACAAACAACCGCTGACTGATAAGTGACCACTGGCCAAAATCCATGGACACCAGAAATGGGGCTCGAGCCATTGAATCATTTGACCAAGTTGGGTTGTAAAAGGAGAAGCATTCTGTAAATTTTCGTTAAACAACCACTACTGACCACTAGATGACCATTGGCAAAATTTTATGAACATCCTTAAACAAATGATCGAAATACATTTAAAATGCAAAACACAATGTGTTTTTTCATGAAATGACCACTGCTGACCAAAAGGTGACCACTGGCCAAAATCTTCCCTCTGCCCAATTGACCATATTTTTGACCGCATGAGTGCGCTTTCATCAGGGAATGTCTTGCATCACAATTACAGTTTCATCTTATTTTAATTGCCTGTATGTAGTTTTCTTGCATCAATGATGAAATTACACAAACATAATAATAACAAAAATGAAAAAAACATGTTTGTTTACTTGTTTCATAGCGTGAAATTTGTGCACATACGCCCTCATGCGGTCAAAAATACGGCGAATACAGTATTGAACCACGTTAGTTTGCAAATGAAATACATAAAATACAAAAAACAACATGTTTTTTCAAGAAATGACCACTGCTGACAAATAGGTGACCAATGGCCGAAATCTTGCCTTTGGCCAATACAGTATTGAACTACGTTAGGTTGCAAATGAAATACATAAAATGCCAAAAAAAACAAAACATGTTTTTTTTATGAAATGACAACTGCTGACAAATAGGTGACCACTGGCCAAAATCTTCCCTTTGGCCAATAATAATAATAATAATAATAATAATAATAATAATACAGCATTTATATAGTGCATTATGGATCGCAGATCCCTCGATGCACTTTACAATTTTTTAAAAAAAGAGAGAAAAAAAGAAGAAGATTATAATACAAAGATACACTAGAGACAACAAATACCAGACCAGCTGTATACAATTATTCAAAATGTAAAACACTTAGGCCGAAACTGACTAGGATAAACTCGAAACTAAGAAAATACTGGCCCCATAACAATCCCGATGTACAATATATTATAAATTAAAGAGGTAGGTCTTCAGTGATGAATTGAAAGAATCTACTGACACAGCACATTTCACCTGCGTAGGCAATTCATTCCACAGTGCTGGGGCTGCAGATTCAAAAGATCTGCTACCGTAGCTAGTAAATGTTTTCACTGGAGTAAGTAAGTACTTGCTACCGGACCTTAACGAGCATGTGGGCTTGTGCTCCGAAATTAAGTCCACGATATAATCTGGTGCAATCCCATTAAGTGCCTTGTAGGTCATATTTTATGCATGATAGCTTCCGTACTGGCAGCCAATGCAACTGATTTAAGAGCGGTGTAACATGTTCACGCTTTTTGGCACAGGCTACCATTCCAGCAGCAGTATTTTGTACTCGTTGCAGTTTGGCGATTTCATAGTCTGGTAAACCATACAAAATACTATTGCAAAAGTCCAAACGTGAGCTAACAAAGGCATGGATAAGCTTCTCCGCAAAAGCTTTATCAAGGTACTTGCGGACTTGACCTATTTTCCGGAGGGCAAAGTTGGCAGATTTACAGATGTTGTTAACGTGGGTTGACATGCTGAGGTGATTGTCGATGCTTCGCCCAGATTACGTGCTGAAGAAGCTGCCTGAACTGTCTGTGAGTCAATCTAAAGATGTTCAATCGGAACATTCTTTCTCAAAAATTTAGAGGTGATGTGAAGGATTTCGGTCTTGTTGCTATTTAATTTAAACTTATTAACCGCCATCCAGTTCTTAACGTCCTGAATACAGTGTTCGAGTTGTCCAATGGCAGTTGACGACTCATCAGGATTGAAAACCATGTACAATTGTGTGTCATCAGCATACACCATCAGCTCGACTCCATCATGGGAATTTACAATATCCTCCAATGGTGCTGTGTACATGGTGAAACACAGAGGGCCTAACACCGACCCTTGAGGAACGCCATCGTGTGGCGAAGAGGATTCCAATACAGCATTGAACCAAGTTAGGTTGCGATCGGCTGATGAATTTGGGAGATGAAGCATTTTGTAAATACTCATAGAATGGCAAAATTGTATGAACATTCCTACATGTATATAGATGTTATACATTTAAAATGTAAAAGAACAATTTTTTTGTATGACCAATGCTGACCAAAAGGTGACCACTGGGGGTGCTGTTCTGTAGCTGCTACCTTTAATTTTTCTCTGCCAGTGTTTGCATATTTTATCCTTGTTATCTATGTTTAGTTTTTTGCCATCGACTTTTGATTTGTTGTTAACATATTTGGTAAGCTTTCTGTGCTTCTTTGTTGTATTGGTGCTTTATCTGGTACATACAGTTTGTTATTTTGATGTTTTTAATATCTGGTGGAGTGCAATGCGTTGTAATGTGCGTATTCACCACTAGTGCCCGTGCTCGTCTGTTGGTGTTTTTACATCAGGTTTTTATTATGCATTATAAGTCGCTACGGGTTAAATTCTTTGCTGATGCCGAAACTATCAGAAATGAGTATTTTGTATCTTCAAAATCTGTACATGTGTCTGACAAATTGTTATTGTGTCAGTCACACCCTGTCACATGGGGTTACATTACAGCTGTGCCAGTACTGGGTTCAATTCCTCACGAGTTCCATTATTCAAAACGATCCAAACGTTGTCAAACTGCTCTAGTTATTCCTGTTCATGTCCCTCCACAGGATATAACAACATGGAGATTTCTGTTTACCCAGCTCCTCATAGTACTGGATGCACTATCAATGATGAATTGCATTTTATGCATACAGAAAACTCGCCTTCAAACATGTAAAATACAACTAGAATGAACTCCCGCAGTAAGCTGTTTAACATCCGTAAGACTTCTTATTGCTCTATTCAGCCTGGATTAATTTCAATCTGAAAGTGAGTGGAATTTTTCAGTTCAGGGGAAGAAGAGCGAGTCACGGTAACTATAAATGAGTTACAGGTAAAACAGCTCGTTGTCAATTCTGCAAAGAGATCATGCGCTCTGGATCCTATGCCTACTAACCTTGTGGTTGTGTGCCTTGAAGTTTTGCTCCCGGTGCTTACTAAAATTATAAATTCATCTTTAGTATCTGGCACATTTCCTGATGACTGGAAAGAAGCTTTGAAGGGATTGTATCCGTTTGGTAAATAGAACCCACTGTTTGTTTCAATCCTACATAGCTGTAGATATATACCATAAAACTAACCTGTAAAACTTTGTTTCACAAGGTGGTAGCGTTTTTGAGATATTGCCAGAAATCTGTGGAGCGGTTTGTCCACGCAGGAAGAATAATCTGCAATTGGAATACACAACCTGAGAAGCGTTACTGCCGTAACGCTTCTCAGATTCAAATTGTTTGTGATCAAGAGTTCCATTATTCAAAACGATCCAAACGTTGTTAAACTGCTCTAGTTATTCCTGTTCATGTCCCTCCACAGGATATAACAACATGGAGATTTCTGTTTACCCAGCTCCTTATAGTACTGGATGCACTATCAATGATGAATTGCATTTTATGCATACAGAAAACTCGCCTTCAAACATGTAAAATACAACTAGAATGAACTCCCGTAGTAAGCTGTTTAACATTCGTGAGACTTCTTATTGCTCTATTCAGCCTGGATTGTTTTTCAATTCTGAAAGCAAGTGGAATTTTTCGGTTTAGGGGAAGAAGAGCAAGTCATTGTAACTATATGTGTTACAGGTAAAACAGCTCGTTGTCAATTCTGCAAAGAGATCGTGAGCTCTGGATCCTATGCCTACTAACCTTGTGGGTGAGTACCTTGATGTTTTGCTCCCGGTGCTTACTAAAGTTATAAAGTCATCTTTAGTATCTGGCACATTTCCTGATGACTGGAAAGAAGCTTTAAAGTAACGTAGTTTTTGAGAAAGAGGTAATTTCTCACTAAAATTATAAAAACTTCTTGCAAGAAGTTTTTATTCCTGTCTGAAAGCACACAAATTTGTACAGCAAGGGTGTTTTTTCTTTCATCATTTTCTTGGTAGAGCCCGAGTATCTGGAGGTTTTGCCCAAGTCAATAAGGTGGCAGGTTTTACATAATCTGCAAATTTCATTCAACATTTCATCCAACGTTTCGGGATATCATACAGATGGCACGACTAAGTTATTTTTGGCCTTGATTTTTGTATAGTTGATTTCTTGTTAATTTTTTTTGCTGTATTTTGTATTTTAAACATTGTTGAGGACAACAATGGGTTTAAGTAGTGGCGAGTGTAATAGGTGTAGAAAAGCCTTTGCTCAGTAGGAGACCAAGTGTCTATGTTAGAGTTTTATAACCCTTCCACTGTTAATACTTCCCCTTTAAGCTCTTCTAGCAACCCCTTAGTTAATTTCTTAGGAATCCTCTGTAATAAACAATGAACCCTCTTGCGTAATCCTTGTGGTGGTTAGTCACCCCTGTAGTTTATTTCAGAGAGCCACCTGGCAGCACAAGGGAAACACTCCATATTTATGTGCTCCCTCATCACAAGCTTTGATTTTTACTTCATGTTCAAAGTATTACTGCTATGGACTCGGTTTTAAAGCCATTTTGATTTTAATTTGTAACCTTCTTTGGCACTGTGTTTTGTTGTTTTTAGTGGTTTCTATAAATTCTGTTAGTTCAGTAGTGTTACTATCGGTCTTGGTTTAGATTTCACTTGATTTATTGTTGTACATCAATCACTGGTCTTGCTTTTGGTCATCGCTTTGTAATCAATAAAGTTTTTTGTTTTTTTTAAATTATTGAGGAAACCTACAAATTGAGTCACTGTCCCACTTTTTGCATTTCCTCGCGTCTTTACCCTATTCGATCCTTAGATTAATTGAGTTTCTCACAAGTGAGTTTCCCCAGGGCTTTGTTTTATTTAGTTTTATTCTAGAGATCCATTTTTCCGGGTTACATAAGTACAAAATCAGCCAATAAGCAGCTCTGTGAATTTGGGCCCTGGCTGGAAGAAAGCCAGTCCATTGTGTCATAGTCTAGTTGCATGATGCCTTTGAAACCATGACATGCATTAGGAGCCTGATGGATATTGCAGATGGAGACAATATGTGATGCGATCAAGCTAAATGAGTCGTTTGTCGGAAATATTAGTATGGATAAACAAACCAAAACAGGCCAACAGGGGTGAAATTTTCAAAAATAAAATAAAAATAATAATCAAATGCAGAAATTTATATTATTTGACATTGGCAACTTCCTTCCTGATAAATAACATCAAAAAGGGATTAAAATTAGCATTGAAAGAAAATGTGCCGATGTAGTTTCAATAAACAACTCAACTTAAACCCCCTTTTCTCAGTTTCATTCTCTCACATCTCTTGGTGTTTCTACTTTCACAACTTTTGAACCAACAGTGGTATAAACATGGGGTTCTAACTGTATTAGCATAGATTATGCTCTTTTCAAATGTATACAAAAATAAAAAATTACCTGGGTCGACAAATGACTCATTTTGCTTGATTGCATCACATGCTTGATGGTTTGTGCTTCGTCGCATTCGCACATAAGTGATGATAACTTTTCCAAAAATATGGAGAGGAATAAGATATGTAATAAAACATGCAATTATACAACAATTTGTTGAACTTGTTTTGTATCACGTAAATTTGGTCCACCCACACCCTCACGCGGTCAAAAATAGTGCAAAATTGAACATACATAACTGAATCAGGTTGTTCAGTAACTTGGGAGAAAAAAAGATACATAAAACATTAACCAACTTCTTGTGGTCTGACCAGACCCCTCCCTCCAACCCCCCCTCTGTCTCCCTATTCATTGTTTACCCCTTGCCTTGTCTGTTTGCTCTCTGCCTCTATTCATGTATTTCCACTTGACTGCTTTTGTTACACTTATATACCTGTTCATGTGTGTTGTCTTGTCATTTAGCCTTCGAGAAAGACTCTGCTAGGGTCGAAACGTTAGGCCATTTACTATTTTTTGCATAAAACATTAACCCTACACTAATTCGCTTTTGAAGTCATGAAGGAGAACATTCCCAGTGAGCACTAATTTTAAATAAAATAATTTGGAGACAAAAAGAATATATATGAAGGGGTCGAAAAGTGTATATTTTCAGCTGATATACATGTATTATTGATCAACAACAAACTGTTACATTGGCGTAATGGACACATTCTTTTGATGATTGTGCTCATTCAATTGTACATGCATCTTCCTAAGTCCTACCATGTTCTCATAAGACATTCCAACTCATTATGGTTGCTCTTACTTGTTTTTCATTCATTACGAGGTTCCGCCCCAATATATAATTCTGCTCTAATGACTCAGTATAAGCCTGTTAGGAGCCTTAGATCTTCAGATTTGTCCTTGCTTGTTGTTTCTCTCACTCACAATACCTGGGGAGATCGATCATTCTCTAATGCCGGTCCTCTTCTTTGGAATAAACTTCCTCAAAAAATTTGTAACATATCTTCTGTGAGTAGTTTTAAGGATACTCTCAAAACATGGTTGTTCACTCAAGCTTATAGCCCATAAGGTATTGTTCTGTTTTTCTCTCAGGTTCATGTAGTAGCTATGTATATATTTACTTATTTTCTTTCAGTTAATTTTTTCCGGTAATTGCGTCATGAGCATCTTTTGTGATAGATACTGGCGCATTATAAATGTTCATATTAAAATATTAACATTAAATATGTCCATAGTCATTACCTTTAATAATACATAGCTATACACATAATTAGACACTGCTTTGAGAAATCATTCATGAGAAATCTTCAGCATAATTAAGGTCAACAGTATCCACTTTTAATACTGCAGGAAATTTTTAAGTCATTGGAAATGTCAAGACTGAAGGCTGAACAATTTATCAGCAATCCATTACAAAAGGAACCTAAATAAAGCAACGGCAGCATCAATTTATGGAGACAGATTAAAAATCGCCAGTTCTATTTTGGTTTGTTAGTTCGCAGGGGACCATGGCCATATTTTCTCAATAATTTTGTTATGCAAGCTCGCCCCCAACAATGCTAAAAGCCACTCCTTGGTAAGGGCTTACAAGAAGAAAACATCAGATGAAAATAAATTGTGGGAGCTGAAGGTAGGAATTTGTATTCCTCTTAAGTTGTGAAACAGTCTAGATTGTAGGTTGGAGGGAAACATGCACCATGCATCCAACTAGTTACATGTCTTTCTTTTGCCTACATACAAGCAATTATCTGAAGACATAAAATTGATTGATCAAACAAAATGACTGCCATGAGACAACATTACCCACAGGACATTTTTGAGTCGTTTCACCTTAATGTCTTTCCACAGATAATTATGTATACACTGCCAATAAAGACTTTGTACTTTTGAAATTTGACAAAAACCACCCATGGGACTGACTTCATTAGTCTTTTTAACATTTCTTTCTTGCCAGAGATAATTAGGAATTCTCAGTCAATGCAGGCTTTGTTCTATGTACTATGTACTATGTACTATGACTGCACTATGGATGTCCCCATCAAATTTGGATATAACAAAGACTTTGTACCTCGAAATTTGGCAAAAATCACACATTTGACCAATATTTTCAGTCTTTTTACACATTATATTTCTTTCCACAGATAACTCTATATCCTAAGTCAACAAAGGCTTGGTACTTGTCACTACTATGGATGTCCTGCCGTCAAAATCGGATATATACCCATCGTGGTTGCCCATCGTGTTACTGCTGGCCGCTACCATCGGATTCCTGAGCAACATCTTGGTTTGTGTCACCATCCTCAAGGCAAAATGTCTTCACGATGTCACTCATTATCTCATCTTGAATCTTGCCACATCAGATGGGCTGTGCTGTTTCGTCTTCATCATCGACTCCCTCATGGACTTACTTGAGTATCCGCACACAGACACCAACAAATTTGTAGAAATGCTGCACTGCCATCTCATCTACGGTAACTATATGTTTCAATCCTTCGCCTATATCTCAGCGTACAGTCTCGTCATCATTTCCCTGGAGCGTTACGTTGGTATAGTTACTCCTCTCAAATATGTTCGCATCTGCACCAAACGTAATATTTGTTTGTTGGTATTCCTTGCGTGGGGACTCGGCTTCTGTACGTACTTGTTGCATATGATCGGGGTGCGATACTCTGAAGTTGGCGATGTATATGTGGATATCAGGTGTAAGCTTGTGCACGATTGGCAATGGCACTTTGTGCCGTTCATCGTAGGTTTCCTAGCCCCATTAGTCATCATGTTCTGGGCTTACTTTCAAATCATTAAAGCACTGAAGGAAAGCTCGTCTAGCCAAGTTGTGTCAGCTCAGGTAAGGGAATCCCAGGAGGCCAAGAAGCGCGTCATCCACCTCATGTTGATTGTCACGATCACCTACACAATACTCTACATACCAAGCCAGCCGGCGTACATGGTCATTGTAAACATCAACGTAAACAGCTTTGAAGTGTCCCCTTTGGGAATTCTTATGACAGATCTGGTCACCAAACTCCCAGTTCTGCTTAATTCGGTTGTCAATCCCCTGATCTATGCGTTTAAGTACAAGAAGTTCCGCAGGGCTATACGCGAAACAGTGGGCCGATATTTTGTGAACACTGTCGCACCAAATGAGTCTCTGGAAAGTGGTGGAGGTCAAGCTATTGTTTCACTTGGGCAGCAAAACTTTTAGGATGGGTCAAAACGCCAGTGATGAGTCCTATTGACAACTGCAACAACCTCTTCTATGGATTACTGGAATCTCAGCTCAACAAACTCAAATATAGTCAACACAGTCAACACCACTGGAAATGAGGTTGCTCTGTTACAAAAGTTTAATGTTCAACGTTCCTTCCAAAGTGTATCATCGGAACTACGGAACATTCTTCCCAACATACCCAACTACATCAAAGACTGTTCCACACTGGAACAATTCAGAACACAAAACTTAAGACTTATCTTTTTATCTTCAGAAGAGCACAGTGACTTTTCTAATTCTGTGTTATAATAACAACAAAAAACCTGAACATCATCATTATTATTGTTCACTTTTAAGATTTTCAAATTACTGTACTGTAGTTTTAGCAATTTGTTTTGAAACTAGGTGTCTAAATTTCTCACTTCCTGTTTATATGAAATTGAGAGATACATTTGGATGTCAAAATACAAAACACGGCATCCAAAAGATACCCAGGGGCTTATCAGGGCCCTAGGCCCAAATTAATAAAGCTTCTTAAAAAACACTAAAGTAGCGACACCCAAAAAGTTGTGTTTGCTTAATACCAGCTAAAATTACAGGGGGGGGGAAATTCCACAAGACTGCAGGACTAAGTTGTAGCTCAGAATCTTTACTGGACCAGAAACAAAATGAGAAGAGACTAGAATCAACATGAGAACACAGTTTTATCATCTAAACTGTTTTATTTGAACAAACACTAAGAAAAGATTTATCTCTTCTGTTTTATGGGTGATACTCAGCAGGACTGAAAGATATTTGTGAGACTCAAACTCAACATTTGAACATCATTCTTTTGAGACAAAGATGTTGAATTGAAAAAAAACGAGACAACCGGACTTGTTCTGTCTAGAGTTTACTGGCCCGACACTGAAATCACTGGCCTCGGGCCGGTGGTCCAGCGTTAAATTCGAGCCCAGAATACCATGTCACACATACCCTCTTTGACTGGTTTCCTGCTTCTTTTTGCTAAGCAGAAAATTGCTCAGCAGATTTTCCTGGCTCAGCAGCTCTATGAAATTGGGCCATAGCTAAAACCATCTATTCGTCAACACATGCCCTACACAAACAAAAATGTGTTAAACAATTCAAGCTTCTTAAAGTTGTCTGTCAGGGTCCTCCCCATGCACACGCTAGTGTATCGGCCGATAAGCGTGAATTAGGGCCGATACAAATTTATCATTATTCTATTGTTTTCTTATCAACGGGTGCATTTAAGATGAAGTCATTTCGCAGGATGCTTACCACCCTTACAATCTTTATAACATGGAGGCTTGCAGACAGAAATTACACAATTTGATTTCATGGTTATTACCGAAGTATGACCCTACCTTTAATAAAACCTTTACATTTTCCTGTTTTTCATTTGATAGAATTTACCAGACATAAACAGTTATGTCCTTTTACCCCTGATCACTATGGTGAAGATGACCAAAAAACACATCCTAGAGTCAGGGAGAACACCTACAAAGTTTGAGCCCCTGGGTCACCAAATTTTTTTAAGCAGCAGGTCTTTTTCGAGATTTTGAGAATAACCACAATAGAGCGAACTGATTGTTTGCATTTGTTTTTGGAAGAAGCACAAACCAGATTTAAAAACAAGTGTTTTTAGACTAATAATAACTATAATAATAGGCAGTTCTTTTTGGAAGAAGCACAAACCAGAGTTAAAAACAAGTGTTTTTAGACTAATAATAATTATAATAATTGGCAGTTCTTATATAGCGCTTTATACTCCCGATGGGTGTCTCAAAGCGCTCAGTATTTTTCCTACAAGGTAAGTGGAGTTACGTGTTGAAGTATGAGACCTTTTTCCTTTACATAGCACCATGTAATGGTTTACAAGGTGCTGTGGCGCAATATGCAGCCAATCAGACCAGGAACACCGGGGCGAACCCTTTCTCTTTACGATAAGTGCACAGGGTTCTTTTACGTACATTACACAACACACGGGACCTACGGCTTAACGTCCCATCCAAAGGACGAAGCATGTGGTTAAGTGTCTTGCTTAAGGACACAAGTGTCACGACTGGGATTCGAACCCACACTTTGCTGATCAGAAACACCAGAGCTTGAGTTCGGTGTTCTTATCCGCTTGGCCACGACACGCCACTACTCACTTGAAAGCGAATAATAATAATATTGACTCTTATACAGCGCAATTCCAAAGGATGATCATTGCGCTTCAAACATTATTACCCCTGGTCACTGGGCCATATATTTCAATCCTTAAACCATCTCAGCTCCCTGGGGAGTATACAGCCTGTTCTGCCAAGTATGTAGCGCACTAAGCTAAATCAATCACAAGAACCATCTCTGCCCTCACAGGTACCCATTTACCCCTGCGTGATGAGAAGCAATTATAGTCAAGTGTCTTGCTCAAGGACACAGGTGTCATGATCGGGATTCGAACCCACACCCCGATGACTCAGCAAACAGAATTTGAGTCCGATGCACTAAACCGCTCGGCCACGACACGCCTCGAAAAAGGAAATAAAGATAAAACTTCTTTTTTTTCTGTAAGTGTATAACGGACTCAAATCAAACGAGTTTAATGACTCACCTTGCTCATCATAAGGAGGACTTTATCCAGGTTGCTCATGGTCTGCAGAGTATCGAGTGTGATGCCTGGTTGAGTTTGACACTCATAGGTCATGACCTCTAAGGTCACAAGGTCATCATGCAACTCCTTTAGGCCCTGGTGGCAGAAATGGATTGTGGCTGTAATGTATGCTGTAAAGTCCTGTTTTGTTAGTGTTGTTATAGTTTAAGAAAATATAATAGCATTGGTTGAAGTTAGGGAATACAGTGCTTATGGTACATGTTGTATATTGGTATATTTTTATATTAGTTATCACACAAGTATGACTGGAGTATGGAAAAATACAGTGCTTCTGCGTTCCATATCCATTGAGGCCGAAGGCCGAGTTGGACTCCCATCTGGTAGGATGCAGGAGGTCAATGGGAAGCTGGGAAAAAAAATGTAATTTTTTTTTCAACATACCTGAACATTTCTTTCTATACCAAGATCAACCAGTTCCAGTGCATTATCAACCTGAAACATTAAATCAACAATATTTGATAGAGTCTATGTAAAATCGTCACTGACGCCACCAACTGACACAATGTGTAGAAAAAAAACACTTCTTCTAAGTTTTCATTTTTTATATCATGTTTATACAATATTCGTTGAGGCCTCCAATTTCATGAAGTTTAAAGCCTTCAAGAGTTTTACTTTCTTTAATTTTGGTCATTATGCATTGCAACCTTTGCACGAAAAAGTGACAATTTTTGTTTTCACGAAATTGACACACAAGTTGCATTTACTATTTTAATGCACTAAGCGCACCAAGCTCAAATGTGAATTTTTTTTAAATTTTTTACAAACTGACACAAATAAAGCCTTGTGTGTGGCAGGGGCGCAGACTTCTGTTGATACGAAGTGACACACACAGTGTTGTAACACATTGGAATGTGTCACTTTGTCAAAACAGAAAATTTAGCAATTTATAAAAGTAGCGAATGAGATTGAAAAGTGAATATTGTAGGAAAGATTGTTCCAAAGGTAGAGACCAAATATTAGTAATTTTTTGTATGACACAGAGTAAAAATGCAATTTTCGTGCTGGTCATGACAAACACAAAAATTGGATTGAATTGAATTGATGGGGCTTGGTAGTTTGTTGATTTCCTCCTAACTGTTTTTTCTGTTGGTCCCTTCCCCTTTTTTGTTTTTGTTTCGCTTCCTTTGTCTCAGCGCCTTGAGCACCTTTGGTGGATATGTGCGCTTTATAAGACTTCGTTATTATTATTATTATTATTAATTTCATGACTCTGATTACCGCCAAATTCTGCGCTTGTTATCACCATTCTTCGCTTACAGGGCAAGTGCCAAAATTTCTGTGCTAGCTGTGTAAAAAAAGAATGCCTAAGCAGAAACTCCCTGCTAACCTGTGAAATACAGTTGATGTAAGCGCGGAATTCCCTGCTTCCGTAAGCGCCGATTCTTTGCTCACATGAAATTGGACCCAGGGAGATTTTGTATTTGATTTGATGCTAAACAGGGAGCCAGTGTAGTTCGTTGAGTACTGGGATTAACTGGTCATAGAGTTCTAGCCTTTGTAATGCTATTAGATTATGAATTTGGGAGTAAAGTGTATGCCTTGCACATGCAAAGTATGATCAGTTTTGCAGTGCATTTGTTTTTCCTGGCAGAGTTAAATTTCTATAAAGTGTAAATCTTTTGGTAAAATGTGATACTACATGCCAAAACCAGGCACCTCCTGCCAGAACTCAAACCTGGGTTCACTAAGCTCATCACATACATGTAGATTAGAAGAAGTGCTTTCAAATATAAAATAATTTTAGTCCTATCGGGTATTTCTCAACATATTGACCACTTGCATGACACACAGCGCACTTACACGTGCCTATCCTGTCCCCCATTTTGGGTGTCAAAATGTACACAAAGAAATGGACCCCCAAAATGGAGGGACTGGTAGACGTACATTTTGCGGAGGTGCGCTCTGCATCTGGAAGGGGTCAATAGAATGTTTGAGATATCACATCTAAGTAATATCACAACTGATGTATCGGCTGTCTTCAATTTTAATGTCGTTTTACTATTTCCAAAAAAGTGTTTGTTTCTGGCATGGGGCGTGACAAACGATGTTCATTGCATTTTTACATATATATAGTCGAAACGTTGAGACCTATTTAGACTCACTCCGCGGCAGTGAAGTTATTAACGAGAAGTCCCCCCGATCCACATAGCGAAAGTAGTAGTCCTGCCCGATTTCCTACCTCCCGCCCAGGTAGTAGTTAATAAGAAGGACAGTTCTTTTCAGAACTGAGAAGTCCTCCAAATTCCGAATATTCTACTCTGCGGCTGTAGATCAATAAGCAAGACAAGTTCTCAAAGAACAAAATCTACCTAGCAAGTAGATATACACATGGTGTTACCGCAAACCAAATATATATTGATACCTCACCATGCAATGCCTCAAATCCTATATATCTATACATATACTTGACCAAATATTTCAAGGGATACAAAATTTCAAACCATTATTTTGGTACCTGTCTGGACTGTCTTTCAATGGTTGTTGCTCTCCATATAAACCAGTCAGTCAGCAGAGCTTTGGTCAACTTGTCAGCCCTTTTAGATCACAGAATATAGAAACAAGATTTAGTGATGGTTAAAAGCTGGTGGAAACTAATGAAAGCAGAGTGTATCTTAAATACCGAACACCATTGGTTCTTTTCAGAACCATCTTTCACTGTAATTTTTTTCTTCTTATCATGTCCTGCCATTTCAAATATATTTATCGTGGACTTGTTAACACGTTGACTGCCGTTCATGAATTCGTAGGGGCGTTCCCATTTGCCAAGCATTCAAGTGTGGTGCGCATGCGTGCATACCAAATAGGTATTTTTTTTGTCTACATGTTGTAGCATACAAATTCTAACGATGTGTGCTCACCACTGCCAGAAGCGTATTCGTTGCGTTTTCAGCGATGCCAGTGTATTCAATTCACTATACAAAAGCATTTCATTCTCTACGAGTATACTCGTAGTGGCAGAATCCGTTACATCTGTTACTACGAATATACTCATAGGTGGCAGTCAACGTGTTAATACTTCACTGTCTACTCAAATTTGTATTCTCGTATTATTTACTAGTCTTAATTTTTCATAGACAAAGCGAGTTTGAATTTAATTGACCCCTTGCATGGGCCACCATCGCTGAGGTCACACAATGGAAACGTCCAAGTATGTCCATGCCAAGCACAACTTTCAGCCAATGATATTTCTTTGATCTCAGCGAGGGCGCTGTTTGAGCTTGTGACGTTATATGAAAGGGGGTCTATATCATCATCAAGGGCCAAGTTCGCGCAAGAACTATCGTTGACCATAGTTCGACTACGTTAGCCGAACTCTGTCTAGTCGAAGATGATTGGACTACGCTAGTCGACTATTTGCAACCAGCCTACCGGGCATGGTCGCATGGCTGGTTATCAAGAGTCGTTTTCTTACAACAGCGCAGAGTGGACCAGTTACACGAAAAATGATAACTGGTACGTTAAATCGCTGGTCGCGTTGACATGACTTGACTAGAGTCATTCGCACTACAACTTCTGTGCGTGTGCCCCCCGTACGTCACTAAACAACCACTGGTTAACCATTGGTCCTTACACGAACTTGGCCAAGGTTGATGCAAGGGGGTCTATTTATCATCATCAAGGCTGAAGTCTAACCTGAAATGAGCAAGCTCTGGGCAGGAAAGCACCAGGAAAGCACCATAGTCTACTGGTGTTGGATTAATGGCGGCTTGGCAGACGGGACTCTCACTCCAGTCTTCCTCTCTACCCTGGACAAACTCCCACTCCAATACCTCAGATTCTCCACTGCTACCAAGGCTATACCCAACAGAGAATAGCGTCATTGAGAAAAATGAAATTTGTTAAATTACTTTGAAATTCAAAACGGTTTGTTATACCATGGTAATAGATTGATAACCCTTCTCAGATTCAAATTTTTGGGGATAAAAACTAAAAAAGTGAAAAGTTTCTCAAAATGCATTATACTATCCGAAGCTGCTGTACTTCTTACCAAGTAAGTTTTTATTGCCACAAATTTTCAGAGTCATTTCCAAAATTTTGAGCTTAAGTAGCTCTGGTCACTCCTTTAAAAAAACCTCATACCTTGCCTCCGGGAACAGACTGCTGTATTCAGCCGGGGAGGTCGTCTCTGGGAAATTATTGAGAATGAGCAGCCAATGAGGAAGTAGATCTCGGCCGTGATGCGTGAATAGGGTCTCCACAGCCTGCCAATCAGAGTCCTGTAAATTCAAACCTCACTTTGTTTAATGTGCTGAATACTGATGCTCATTTCAATATTCAGGTTAAGAGTAATTGCTTACAAGGCCCAATTTCATAGAGCTGCTTAAGCACAAAAAGCAGCTAAGCACAACAAATTATGCTTACCAGAATAAGGTTACCAGCCAAAATACCATGTCACATGTACAGTTTATGACTGGTATCCTGCTCCTTTTTGCTTAGCAGAAAATTGTTAAGCAATATTTCCTGCTTAAGCAGCTCTATGAAATTGGGCCAAGGTCTGAAACTGCATGCAGAGTCCAACTTTAAGGAGGTATGTTGAATTGATGACAGCTCCACCTTTTGCAGCCCTGATATTCTTCTTCCTTTAATCTGATTTTTTTTTGCCCTCAGAAAAATCAGCAAAGTTGTTATTAAATAGCATGAAAAGTCTATAAAAGCCAATTCCATAGGTCAGCCCTTGTACTCAATAAAATGATCCCACTTTTTTTTCCAAGGGCAAAATATCATGCCTGCTTTTGGTAACCCCTGGATTTATAGATTTGAAGGAGCTATAAAGAACAGTATCCTGCTGCCTGCTTTTGGTAACCCCTGGATTTATAGATTTGAAGGAGCTATAAAGAACAGTATCCTGCTGCCTGCTTTTGGTAACACCCTGGAGTTATAGACTTCAAGTTGCTATAAAGAACAGAATCCTGAAAACTAGATAAGAATATCAAGCATTATTTCTTTATGGCTGGAAGAAAATAACAGCTTCTTCTTTCATCAGACAGACGTAAAAACATCTGAAAACAGATAAAAGTCTCAAATTTCTCATCCTTGAATGTTATTGATAAGATTACATATAGATGCATCAAAACAATCTACTAGATGTAAAGTTATGAATACAATAAACTATAGATATTTAGGGAAAATGGCAATCTGCAGCTTTTATGTCTCCACCTATGGACAGACATGACAAAGCGCTCAACATGGATATAAATTCAACGCAGGGTCAAGGCAAACTGAGGCTTAACTGTCAGATTTGTGCTAAATTTTTGAAAGTTTTTGAATTTTTTTAACGGAGAGGTATTTATGAAAGGGAATAAAAGAGTGGTGACTTAGTCTCAAACAGCTGTGTCTTAAACAGCTGTTTAAATCCTTACAGGGTCGTTTCCTTGAGATAAAATACCTTACCTTAGGTTCGGTCCTTTAATCACATGGCTACGACCCTGATTCCGGTTTTAAACAACTGTTTAAGTCCTTGTTGCCTATTCTTTTATTCCCTTATTTAATAACTCTGTCATGCGCCGACCGGTCGCTAGCGACCGGTTTAAATCCCTTCAGCAAAATAGTTGAAACAAAAAATAAAGATCGCATGGCCACACAGTTTTTAGAATGGGAAAGAAGACTCTTGAGGGTGTTATTGTGACCTGGTTTTTTTGGGGGTCGCCATTTGCAAAAAATGAGTAAACAATTAATGTGTCCATATGATAATAATAAATAATAAAAGTGGTTTCTTATGAAGCGCACATATCCGTCACTCAGTGATGCTCAAGGCGCTTCAACATTCATTATTTTCCTGCAAGGTATTGTGGAGCAACCTTTTTGAAGTATGAAACCAATTTCTTCACATAGCACCATGTACTGGTTTACAAGGTGCTGTGGCGCAATATGCTGTCAATCAAACCAGGAACACCAGGGCGAACCCATTCTCTTTGCGATAAGTGCACTAAGTTCTTTTTTGTGCATTATACAACACATGGGACCAACGGCTTTACGTCCCATCCGAAGGACGCAGCAACAATGGTTAAGTGTCTTGCTTAAGGACACAAGTGTCACGACTGGGACTCGAACCCACACTCTGCTGAACAGAAACACCAGAGCTTGAGTCTGGTGCTCTTATCCGCTCGGCCACGACACGCCACATGATCAATTTATCACTGAAATAAATGGTGCATGAAAGGGTTAAAAGCCACAGTCAAGTAAACTATGCATGGGGCCGGTTCAGTAGAATCTTACCCTTGCAAACTGCACAGTTGCTTCAACAATGTTCTGACCACGGAACGTCTTGAAGAAGTGATCGCTGAAGAACCTGGCTGCCGCCTCCCCACCTCCTAGTACAACCTATTAACAATGAGATAACAAATTTATCATGTTACCACAGATCTTCATACAACAATTTATTTTATATGCGAGATACTAAAATTCTGAGGAGTTTAAAACAAGTTTGAGTATATATAACGATATTTATAATTAATTTTTTGAAAGAAATATTTATGGGATTTGAACCTGTGACCTTCAGATTTATGTGGCAGTGCTTCTACCACCTGAGCTATCTAGCCCTCTGTTGGCAGTCTTCTTATTTTGTCAACATCTTTGTTTGGAGGCGCCAGTCAGAAGCCATACAACCATATACTGCAATTGAGCCAGGGATCACACCTGAGTTACGGTACAACCTGGGAAACCTACGCAATCAGGTAGGGACCGGGACCCCAATTTACATAGTGCCCCTGGTAGGATTCGAACCGGGGTCCTAGAGGTGGAAGGTAAGGAAAGATACCACTACACCAAAATCCCAATTTTCATTGGGATAAATGCACACCAAAAGAAAGCTCCAGAGAGGCAAAAACAATATTGCAAGTCCTGGGCTCGATTTCACAAAGAGTTAAGAATGATCTTAAGTGTAAATCAATCTTAATTGCTAAGCAAAGTGTGATGTCACAATACAAATCACTATTGTAATACTGACAACTCATCTTAAGATGAATCTTAGTGCTTTGTGAAATCGATCCCTGCTTTCCTACCTCATACGTCCTAAGACGATCAAGGTATGTCAGTAGCTTCAGACGACATCTACACAGCTCTCTCTGCTCAAGAGTCAAACTAGGAATAAGAGCATATACTAGAGTTAAAAAATAAGCCCATATGCTAGTATTGTATGTAACACCCAATACTTCATAAAATATTTAAAAACTTTTTAAGACATAGTGTTAAAAGAGTTGATTTTGAAAGCAAAAAAATTATGTTTCTCTGCGTTTCTTAACTTAAAGGCCATGTACACTATTGGTAAAATCGAAAAACACAAATGTTCACAGATTCACACACAACTTACATGATTTAAAGTAAGTAATGGTAGAAAGGGTTCCTTAAAATATTTCTGCCTAAATTGCTATCGTTTCTGAGAAATGAGTAAAACAATTGTTTTTATCACGCGCGATAATTTGAAAAAACAGAAAACACATAAGGTCTCTTTTCACTATTTTCTCGTGATCTCGATGACCAATTAAGCTAAAACTTTCACAGGTTTGTTTGTTTATGCATATGTTGAATCACACAAAATGTGGACACTGATTTTGAGCTGTTACCAAAAGTGTACAATACCTTTAACTTAAAGTCATTAGTTGAGAGACGAAAACAGAATATTGACTTGAAGATGTATAGAATGGACAAGGTTGTGACCCTTGAATTCTGACCTGTTAAAGTTGACCTGTAGCATCAGTTGCGCTTTCCTCTCTTTGGCTGTCAGCGGTTCGGTGTCAGGAGTGGGATCCTCAGTTTCAAAGCTTTCCTCGACCTCGGCATCAGGACTTAAAATAAACCTATGAGAAGCAAACCTTTACATTCATAAATTGCAAAAAAGAGAGAAAACCCCCAAATTGTTGTAGTTTTTTGTTTGTTTTATATGGAAATAAAAAGGAAATATAGCACGGGGAAATCAGTTGAAGAGCTGAGAAGTTGCATGCCTAATCTGAGATTTATTAAACATCTTCTCTTCGCTGGTATCTTCCAGCCTACTGGTTACACTGCAATGCACTTTTGAGGATGTCTTGGTTTCATTACAAGAAAGATAATAATAATAATAATAATATAATTAATAATATTGATAATAGTAGGCATTTAATAGGTGCTTTTAAACTTGGTATCAAAGCGCCTTACACTATTGCTACCCCTGTTCATTGGGCCTTAAGCATTACTGAAACCATCTTGACTCCTTTGGCGTTGGCAACAAAATTGGCACAAAGGTTGCTAATCATTCACATCAACAAGTAAAATGTCTTCAGTGGTCCGAAACCATAAAATCACTGACATTTTTTTGACCAAATGTCTGAAAAATTGACCATGCCGACATGGTGGACTTTGTTGATTTTTGACCCAAAATTCAAACTCACAAAATTCTCATTACATCTCAAAGTGTGGCTCCAAAACTTGTTTTTAATGAAAATTTTAGACAAATTTAGGGAGAAAATAAATACAGAACTGAGAGTAATGAAATTATGAACTCTAACCTAGTCACTGTACGCAAGCACGCCATCACATCACAAAGGCCCAGTCACTCCACACATCTGAGCACTGGCCGTCCCATTACAATATAATAATGCATTATTGTGTTGTGACGTGATGGCCAGCGCACGGGCGTGTGCAGTGACCGCGCAGCACCCTTTGTGATATGACAGCCAGCGCGGGTGCGTGCAGTGACTGGCTTAAGAGTTCATAAATTCATTTACAGCCACAGGCCTGCTACAATCATGACAACAGTCCCCCTTTAAAAACATTGAATACGATAAGAAACTTGTATCTGACCTTCCATGATCTTCTCCCCTGCCTATTGCAACCAGAGCTTCCAGGTCAGTTCCTCTCAGTCCGTACTGGAGGAGTTCTCTAGCTGCATCGATGTCATCAGGAACTCTCTCCAGGCACTCATGGAGGACCCAAGCACGCTTTGTGATCTTACTCTGTCAAGATTAAATGCAAGGCAATTTTATTGTCTGAACTACTTTTGTGAATACTTTAGGAAAATATTGTTATAATTTGTTTTTACCCTTTCACCGATGTGTATTAAGCACTGTATACTCAGTACTTTCCTGAGTTCTGTGAAAAAAAATCCACAGGCAAATCACTTGGATGGGATTCGATCCCACGACTTTTTCATTGCTAGAGCAGATGCCTTACTACTAGACCACCCGGCTAGCTCCGTGGGTAGAGTCAGTTGGAATCCTATGTTTTAGCAGCGAGTACCTCAACGATTTAATAGATGTTTATTTTTGAAGCGGGGATAAAGAATATAATTTGTTTTTTACCCTTACAAATATTGTTGTTGACTCACTCCCTGATAAATGCCTCATCACCATACAACTAAAAAGTTGTCTATTTTGAAAATGTTCACCTATTTGAAAACAAACTACAAACAGCACAAAGGGCAATGGAGAGAAGAATGCTACAAATGTCCATCCGGGCCAAAAAAGAAGCAGAGAATGTTACAGGTTCAAGTCCTGCTCTAGTCAATTTGTCTTTGCCCACCCCAACATTATTTAAAATTTACATAGTCAGTTTCTCTTGTGGTTTGTTACTTGAATCTTTTTTATATTACAAGTACAGTCCCATCGCCATCGTATTATGCAAATGATCATTGTCTTTTTAATTTAATCCTAAATTTTTGATTGAAGCTACGGAGCCTGCAGGTTTTTTTTTTATTGAATTGTTTTAGTATTCTGAAAATATTTAAATGCAGAGCAATTATATTATCTGTACCATTTCTGCACACACTCCAGCGATCTGTCTACTGATGAACCTGTGAAATATTTATTTTATTTATTTATTAGTTCTGGTTTTGAAGCCAAGGATTCTCACAAAAGCGAACTTAATCACTAGTCCCAATGCGGGACTTGAACCGGGGTCCTAGAGGTGGAAGGCAAGTAAAAAACCACTACGCAAACCCGACTGACCGACCAACGAAATAGGAGTCTGTCTGTTCAACTTTGAACCCGCTGTCAAAAAAATGCCTCAGTGGGATATCTCTATAACTTGACAGACTGGCTTCGTTTTCTTTGCTTGGAATGCACAGACCCCATTTTGCTTTGCATGTTTTTGTTTGTGTATTTGACTATTGTCTCGATACTTACAAGATAATCTTGGATTGCAGCGATGGAGACTGGAGCTTTCCTCCACTGTCGTTGGTAGACGAGGTCAGCATCTAGTCCAAACCGTCTGGCTAGCACCAGGGCCTCCCCGTACTCTTCATTTTCAATCTGAAAAAAATTTTAAAAATAGAAGGCATAAGTGTCGTAAACGTTAATCCTTTCAGCCCAAATGTCAACTTTAGTCGACCAAGATAACACACAAAAAAGCACTCAAGCCTGAGCACAATGACCATTTGTCAAAAAGCTGTTGTTTTGCCCATGTTTACTCTTATTATCCAAGCTTACTATTGTTGGAAAGAGATAGATCGGATCTTTATAATGGTGGTAAAATAAATTAGGTTGCTTTTATGCAATCCCTTCAAATTGGTGAGGAAAGATCCGAAATGCCAAACACCTACAGAGCGCCAAATGACTGTGTACACAAAGTGTTTGGGTTTCATTTCATTCATTCATTCATTCATATTTATTTCCACTTAATCATTTAAAAGGGAAAAGGTTAGACAATAATTTAGATAAACGGATAAGATTAAGCGGTGGGCTTCTCCAAAAAGCAAGCTTGTCAAGTGGAGAAGTCCATTATATGTAGAAAAAAAAATATATAAAATACAATAGTTCCTTTAACTTACTACATACACAAGGAAATATACTTTAAGTTGCAACATACAGAGACAAGGGACAAACACAAACAGGACAAGACAAGACAAGACAAGACAAACCAAGTACAATCATAGGAAAGTGTGGTTTGGGTTCACAGAACACACTGAGGAAACAAAGACCAAGAACTTCCCTGAGACATTTGTTATTACTTACTAAGCTCTCAAATTAAGTCTTCAAGGTAATAATAGAGTTTGTAAAATTGACTTTTGAACTGTTGCGTGAGAATGTGTACTTCACACTTAAATGGTCAAACAATGTGGGTACAAAAAGCATTCGGTAACGAGTGGGTTAAATACTCCCTTTCCATTAAGCCTTTTTTAGCGTTCCTGAGACTACCTCAACTCCTTTGGAGTATGCAGCACCATCAATATGATTTATTTGATGATCTTTCTCAGAAATCTAAATTGCTTTCGGTGAAAGCTATTTCTCTTTTTTAAACAAAGTTTTCCTACCAAGGGACAAATCTTACCCTGCGTGCATACAGCTCCTCTGGTGTCGTCTTCTGTAGACTAACAAGCCGGTACGTACGACTCACAACTCTGTCAACATAAGAACAAAGTACAGTTAGAGAGGAAGGAAAATGACCGATTCAATTTTGTGATGTCCTCATTTTCCAATAAATAGAGACTTCATGTGAGTGGGGAAAAAATTACAAGTCTCTAACCTCACGTTAAAATGGTATAAATTGCCCTTGTATACTATACCCTTCCAGTGCAAAATTTGTCAACATCCAAAACATCTGATGACATCTGGCCGTTTTGATTAAAGGTTATCGAAAGTCAGGAATAAACCAAAACATCCCCGTACAAAAATATGTACAGACCCATTTTTCTCAAAATGAATTCATCAGAAGTTTTGGATGTTGACAAATTAACATGAGGCTAGAGACTTGTAATTTTTTCCCACTCGCATGAGGACTCTATCTATCCGAAAATGAGTACATTACAAAATTGAATTGGTCATTTCCCTTCCTCTTTTAACAAAACATAATTCCAGATATCAGTGTTTCTCCATTTCTGACATGATTTTTACAGGGCATTGAAGCACTAGGTATCCACAGAAAGACTGTTCACCATGGTCTGAATATCTAGGAAGGAAATGACTAACAACTTTTTGTCTTTGCCTTCTCCTTTTTCCCACAGATATCCCCTTTTTATAGTCTGTCCCATTCACTAATTAAATATTTTTTCTCCCTTTTCCAACCTTTGATTTTGTCTTTTGTGTTTTCAACCTATTGTGGTTAAACCAGCCCCTTCCATCTAACCCCCCTGTCTCATTCATCGTTCATCCCTTGCTTTTTCTGTGTGCTTTCTTCCGTTCTCTCCTTTCATTTCTTTCCACTTGACTGCTTCTGTTACACCAGTATACTTGTTTATGTGTGTTGTGTTGTCATTTAACCTTCGAGAAAGACTCTGCTAGGGTCGAAACGTCATACCATTGACAATTTCTTGCATTCATACCCTTAGGTCCTTTTGGTTGGTAAGCAGTTTGCAACAGCTAATTCTATTTTCTCATGTTTCTCAAGTTGTCATAATGATACACTCATTAAAATGTTACCTTTTATAAAAGCCACTTACTTGGAACGTTTTCTGGGAGGTTGAAATGTCTCACTCTCTGTTACAAAATACATGGCCTGGGGAGAGAGAAAATAATATATATATTTTTTTTCCACAGGACTTGGGAAAGCACCGAGTAAATAGTGCTTAACACAAATTGGTGTAGGTTAAAACACGAATAATATTCTTTATTCCCAATGCAAATTGAACATTTATTAAAGGGTGTGTACAACACTGGTAATTGCCAAAGACCTGTATCCAAACTCGATGTGACCCAACATATACATGAAATAACAAACCTGTGGAAGTTTAAGCTAAATCAGTCTTAGGAGTCATGAGAAAACAGTGAAAAAGAAACCCTATGTGTTTTAAACCTTTTTTCAAACATCGGAATTTATCCTGCAGGATAAATACTATTATTTTACTCATTTCGTAAAAACTATGGTATTTCAAGCAATACTATTTCAAGGGAAGTTTTCTACTATGACCATCTTTATGCCATGTAAGTTATGTGCAAATCTGTGAGCATTTATATTTTCATTCTTACCAATGTTGTACACACCCTTTAACACAAATTGGTGTAGGTTATAACACAAATAATATTCTTTATTCCCAATGCAAATTGAACATTTATTAAGTCGTTGCAGTACCCACTGCCAATATATAGGATTTGAACTGGCCTCTAAGCTACAGGGCAGGCTTGATCGTCTAGTGGTATGACATCTGGTCTAGAGTGACAAAGGTCGAGGGTTCGAATCCCACCTGAGGGTTATGCCAGTGGATTTCTTTTCTACAGCCAATGGGAGTGCACTGAGTATATGCAGCAGTATTGGAAATTTCAACCAAGGTCTCTGTCTTGGTCGCAGCTCGGTTTTCAAACCATATTTTTCAGGTCTCAGCGATTTTGAGGTCTTGAAATTTTTATCACTCAGTTTCGGGCACAGGTATTGAACAGTCTCAGTCCTAGACCTTACCAAGACCCATAACAAACTCCAGATTGTTTGAAGTTGTTTATTGGGTTAACCGCTTTTGGTTCATGGTTTATTGTCCATATCATTATGCAACTTGTCACCAGCAGCATGAACTGTGTGTTCTTATTCGTTAACAAACCGCATGCCACGTAATGTGTGTGCATCCATTGAGCGGCAACAAAAGTTTGACATAGCCAACACAACAAGCAGTTTGTATATACATGTATGTATTCATATTGACAGGACGTACAGTGATCCAGATCGCTCAAAATCTTGGAAATAGTTTTTAAATACAATTTTAAGAAAAACAAGTTTGCATTTTGAATTTTTGTTAAATATACATTGCAGTCTTGTTGACAATAAGCCATGCATGTAATGTCAAGCAACACCTTGATCATTAAATTTGTGGACATAACAACATGACAGTGTGGGGCATTTGGCCCCCTACAAGTTTTGTTCTCGATCAAATCATGCACTGAACACTTAGGCAAGGACCAGTTCAGCTTTCATCCAATTTGTGAGTTGTGTTCACAAAGTAAAGTACAAACAGGCAACTTTACTTTCTAATAACATTACCCCAGAAATAATTGAACCAACAGAGCCATTAGCTTGAAGAAACTAGGGAAAAACTTTCTAGATGTGGGCCCAGGATTATGTGTGTGCATTAAAACGTGAAATGGATGTTTGCCATGTTCGCAGTATTTTCCTTACATGGTTTGATTAATAATTTACTACTTTAAGTTGAAATGGATGAAGCGAAATAAATGTTGGGACTTATTTTTGTCCATGTTAAAGAAAGGAATCAAGCTAGTATGAGTAGGACTGAAGCTGCCATGGCCATTCTAGAAGCAGCTTACCACTAGACCACAGAGGCAGTTTGAATCCCAAATTTTTAGCAGCGGGAACGGCAACGATGTTAGATTTGCATCGGGGATAAAGAATATCAGTTGTGTTTTACCCATACACTGATATGTATGAAGCAGAGGCAGCTAGAGGCAGTTAGAACCCTACAATTTCAGCAGTGGGTACTGAATCATTTTTGTTGTTTTCACTCAAAATTCAATGACCCAGGGATGAAATTTGCCGAAAGTGAAAATTCCTGAAAATGGTATTCGGGCCCGAGTTCCACCTTATTCTAGACCAAGAACATCCCAGATAATACTAATCAAGAGGTTTACAGACTCTGAGCATCACCAGAAATACAAAACTACAGGTTTGGACACAATGTGGATCTCTTTCTCCCTCTGGTGGCTGCTTTACTTGTTTCAAGAAAACTTGAAGCCTCAAGGAAATTTTGAAAACATCCTCAATTCAGGAAAAATCCTGAGAAATCTCATGCCTGACTCACAGATTGGTTGGTGCTTTCATTGAAAGCTAGAAGGTTGAGTTAAATTTAGTCTTTCTCACCTGTTTCATGAGTTTAGTTGTCCTCATGATCATGGTAGCATCTTCATACTCGTCATCGTCGCTGTCATCGTCATCATCACGTGAAGCTTGACTCTTACTATCATCCTGCTCATTATCAGATGGTATCCTGCGTCTCTTCAGCGCTGAGGTCTTACTCTCACACTACGGAGGACAATCAGTCAAATCAAAATCATCAGTTAGATTCGTACTTTAAAGGCACTGTACACGTTTGGTAATTACTCAAAATATATATTAGCATAAAACTGACTTGGTAACGAGCAATGGAGAGCTGTTGATAGTATAAAACATTGTGAGAAACGACTCCCTCTGAAGTAAGTAGTTTTTGAGAAAGAGGTAATTTCTCACTAAAGTAATAAAATACTTCTTGCAAGAAGCCTTTTATTCCTATCTGAAAGCACACAAATTTGTACAACAAGGGCGTTTTTTCTTTCATCATTTTCTTGCAACTTCAATGAGCAATTGAGCTCAAATTTTCACAGGTTTGTTATTTTATGCATATGTTGGGATACACCAAGTGAGAATACTGGTCTTTGACAATTACCAAACGTGTTCAGTGCCTTTAAAGAGGTGCTTCAAGGCCAAATTCAGTTTTGTGATGCACTCATTTCATGCAAGTGGGGGAAAAAATACAACTCTCTAACCTCACATCAAAATGGTGTAAAATGCCACTGTGTTTGATACCCTTGATTCACTGAAACGAGAATCTGCGATCATTTTTTTTTTTTCCCAATTATTTTTAGATTTTGGTAAACGCATTTAAGTCAGAGAACTTTGCCGTTTTAATTTAAGTCAAAAATGTCGAAGCTTACTTTACATGTCGGTGTATAAGCCGCCTGGAAAATAAGTCATGGAGTACGTTGAAGGCATGAAAATCAATTCATGGTAAACAAATTACGGTAATGGCCTCAGGTTTTTGACCCGAGCAGAGTTTTTTTTAAATTATCCACTGAGAAAGACTCTGCTAAGGTCAAAACGTGAGGCCATTAACAATTTTGGAAGATATTCAGATGGTTGCACAATAATTATCTCGTTCCAAGATTCCAGCATACCATGGCTGATTATTGGGTTCAGCGAATCACGGTGAGTGCCTACTCACATCTTCTCTCACGACAATATCAAATCACAGTACAAATTATGAAAACATTTGTTGTCTTTCTATTGTCAAGTCAGGGTTTCATTGTGGCAATGATATTTTCAAAGAAAAATGATTAATCAAGAAAATCAAAAAAATAATACCTTGATTGGGCACGGAAATTTTTTCAGTATACCGACGGAAGCGGTGAATAACAAATAAATTTACCCAGTCAGTTTCCCTTGAGGTTTATTACTTGATAAAAAAATAATAATAAGATAACAAATCTGGAGGCAGCTCGGGTGGAACTCAAACAAATTTGTTCCTGTTTCACTCAGGAATTGGCTTACCTCAATGGATAGAAATCCTTTGTCCGACGCTTGGTTGACTCTGGGTGCCGGTTCAAACCATTCACAAGAATCACCCAGGAGGTTTGTCAGGTGTCTCGTAGAGGCCACTGAAACAGCTCCGGAATACCTTGCCAGTATCAGAGCCTGTAGACGAGGAGTTTATGTTTTATTTGGAAGGACCGATGTAAGGCCGTGGCCAAATTGGCATATACGGCTATAATAATAATAATAATAATAATAATTTAAGCATTTAAACAGTGTTCTTACACAGAAAAGGTACCACAACGCTTTAGAACAATAAATATTATAACAACCAACAAAGCAAAGGAATGAGAATGAGATAAATAACCTAGTAAGAAAAATAAGTCTGGAAAAGGTGAGTTTTAAGCGATGTTTTGAATTCAGTAAGTGAAATGGCATGACGTATTTGATAAGGAAGATTGTTCCAAAGGTTTGGAGCAGCTGCATAAAAACCTTTGGAAGATGAAGAGTATCTGGTTTGAGGTTTTGTAACAATTCTTGTATCTGAGCTGGAACGGAGTGTGCGATTAGGCTGGTAAGGAGTGATAAGTTCAGTAAGGTAAGGGGGAGCAGTTTCATTCCAACATTTATATGTGATGGTTAACAACTTAAAGATGATACATTTGTGAATAGGAAGCCAGTGGAGTTGTTGAAGGAGGGGTGAGACGTGGTCAGGGTTTTTTTGCCACTAAGATTAATTTTGCTGCCCTGTTCTGGAGTCGTTGGATGCGTTTGATGTCTATGGCTATGGCTGAATCACTGACTCAAAGGGACACGTTGCCTTGGATTGGACAAGTTGGTCAAAAAAAAGCATTTGTAACCGTTTGTTATAAAATGCATATATATGGTTAGAATGGTTAGAAAGACGTTATAAAAGTAGAAAGGGTGGGGGAGGGAGGGGGCACTGAATGTCGCAAATACATCCCTGAAAAGGGTTAACATATATTTTTCTGAAAATCAACAGAAGTCTTGATAGACCACAGGGCGCTGATCACTGCTGCGACTTTTATTAATCTTTGGTGGAATATATAATGTTGGAGCGGCATGAGTGTCACTGACAGATGGAGTTGAGCGCTATATAAGAAGCCAATATTATAATTACTATTATTATTTACTCCTCTAAAATTGTGATATTTTTAATATTTAATCGCTTTTTTTTTCAAGAAAATTCAATAACATTCTGGCATGTTCTAATTATTTAGGACTCTGATCAGCAGTATTTTGGTTTTCTATGTTTCATATACACCAAAACCAACAAAGTCATAAGGGTTTTGTGTTATACCCCTGCAGAGAGTACAAGATTTCAAAAGGGGAGAGATATATAGGAAAATACCCTACAGCATTAGACATTAAAATTTACCTTTTCTGACCAGAAGTTGATATCAATTAGTGAATGAGGTGCTGGTTGACCTGGCAATTAAAGAAACAAACAAATGGTTTAAGCTTTGGGTACTCCACATGCGACCTTGAAATGGTCTATTGGCTGCGTAGAAATATTAAGCCAAATAATAAAAAAATTGTGGATCGTCCTCGACCGACCCTACGAAACCCCAGAACAGCTATCGTCCAATGATCTGCCTCCTTTTTGAGAGTGTGACGTCATATGCAATGGGTCTATAGTAACTATAAGCTCACCTTCAGCTGGTTTCTTCTTGGAGGGAATAAGAATATTGGGATTCTTCTCATTATATCCAGGCTGAAAACAAGAAAAAAAAATGGTTTAGAAAAAATAAAAAGGGAAAAGGCTCAGTTTAAGCAAGAGTTGAAGCTTTGCATATGAGTAATAAACAAGGGGACAATTCATTAGTTTGTGAGTAACAACCACAATAATAATAATAATAATACGCAGCTCTTATATAGCACTTTACACTCCCGATGGGTATCTCAAAGCGCTCAGTATTTTTCCTACAAGGTAAGTGGGGTTACGTTTTGAAGTATGAGACCTTTTTCCTTTATAGAACCATGTAATGGTTTACAAGGTGCTGTGGCGCAATATGCAGCCAATCACAGCCAATCAAACCAGGAACACCAGGGCGAACACCTTCTCTTTACGATAAGTGCACTGGGTTCTTTTACGTGCATTACACAACACACGGGACCTAAGGCTTAACATCCCATCCGAAGGACGAAGCATGTGGTTAAGTGTCTTGCTTAAGGACACAAGTGTCACGACCGGAACTCAAACCCACACTCTACTGATCAGAAACACCAGAGCTTGAGTTCGGTACTCTTATCCGCTCGTCCACGAATGACAAGTGTCCGTTAATTAAAAACTAAAAATTAAGTATTGTCGATCCTGACATTATCTCACGTCCATCAGCCATGTACAAACAATTTTGTATGTTACATGTACTTTGTGCAATGTGCTTGGCAAATGCAAAAGTTTTCGAAAGTTTTTCGTCTTAAAAACAGCATTATCTGTTAAAATTCGTTCAAGAAATATTCTTTAATTAAGTGGTGGAATAGTTGGCTGTAGATTGCGCTGTTAAGGGCAACCCCTAGTGATACATGCATAAATAGGTCTCATAATTCAAAACCAGCTCTGTATACCTCTAGCCAATAGATAATCCGCTAAATTGTAATATTATAATAAGACATTATGTATTTCAACACAGGGTGAAGTTCTACCTGATTTTCTAGAGTCCACATACTGCTGTTCTTCAAGGATGGTACGTCCCAAAGAGCAACAAGACCTGACTGGTGGACGGTAACTAGCTGGTTCCCCTCTGGTGATAGACACATCTTGTAGATGCCATCCTGCAGAGGAGCAAGAAAGCTATGATGATCAAATTAAAACAAGATGTTGATACACCATCCGGGCTTCCCTGCTGCCCACCATCTCCCTGCCAATGCCCCCCCCCCAAAAAAAACCACAACAACAAAAACAAAACCATCCAACCCCTTCAATGTTAAAGGTATCGTACACGTTTGGTAATGACTCAAAACAAATATTAGCATAAAAACTTACTTGGTAACAAGCAACGGAGAGCTGTTGATAGTATAAAACATTGTAGGAAACGACTCCCTCTGAGGTAACGTAGGTTTGAGAAAGAGATAATTTCTCACTAAAACAATAAAAACTTCTCGCAAGAAGTTTTTATTCCTATCTGAAAGCACACAAATTGTACAGCAAGGGTGTTTTTTCTTTCATAATTTTCTTGCAACTTCGATGACCAATTGAGCCCAAATTTTCACAGGCTTGTTATTTTATGCATATGTTGGGATACTTATACACCAAGTGAGAACACTGGTCTTTAACAATTACCAAACGTGTACGATACCTTTAAAGGAACTCGACACGTTTGCGTTTCGGATCTTTCCAATCCAATTTGAAGAGATTGCATAATAGCAACCTTATTTAATTTTAATATCATTAGAAAGATCAATACTTTCTCTATCCAATGATGCTAAGATTGGGTATTGGTGGGATCAGGGAGGGGGGTAAACATGGACAAAGCTACAGTTTTATTACAAATGGTATTTGTGCTCCGGCTTGAATGCATTTTTGTGAGTAAGCTTGGTCGACTGAAGTCGCCAATGGTAAAGAAGAGGGGGTATGAGTGCAGTCGGATAAAGTTGCCAATGAAAAGGAAAGGGTTAACGCTGTTGTCTATTTTACAATGAACAATGAGGTATAATGAAAACTGACCTGCTTGTTGGATCTATTGAAGAGTGACATGGAGGTCACCTTTCTAAGGAGCCGACTAGAGCTGCGAGACTGTTGAACAATGGGAAACAAAATTGAACAAGTTAATAAAGCAAAAATTGAGAATACGGCCCAATTTCATAGAGCTGCTTAAGCACAAAAAACAGCTAAGCATACAACAATTGTACTAACCAGAAAAAAAGTTACCAGCCAAAATACCATGTCATATGTACCATTTGTGGCTGGTTTCGTGCTCACACTTTGCTTAGCAGACTTGTAAGGGTGAACAAAGAAAAAACTGACTAGAGCGGGATTTGAACTTGCGACTTCCAGTATCAGGCCTGTACATTTCCTAAAACTGACCTTAGTGAGTTCCCCTGAATAGTCAGTCACCATCTTGTAGTACGGTTCATCGTCTAGCCTCCTCCAGGCACTGATGCCGTACTGTGCTGCCATAGTGTTAACATCTTGACCTTCTTCCTGTGAGCAGCAACCAATCAGGAGTAGCGATCGGACGGGGAGGTACACGGCGCTGCTTATGCCCAGGGGATGCTCATTACTGAACTGGAAGCTATGGTTGGGGATGAACCCATCGGTCAGGCTGAAGAACACAAGCAGGTGAAGATTTATTGTTATTCAAAGGTAAAGCATTGGGGTTTTTAATTCCTGATTACGTGGGTTTTCCCCAGATGGGGTTTTCCTACCGCATCTAAAACTTAAAATGTCTTCATCATCTTACACAGGTATAATCAGGCCTATGGGTTACAGTGCTAGTCGCTTCCAAGGATCCCTTGGTTTCGCTAACGGAAATATTTAAAAGAAACAAATAAATTTAAAAAAAGTATCTGAATACTTCCAAGTCACTCTTGCTTTAGTTTGATTGCAGCATTTTAAGTAAGCCCGATATGAATGTGCATTAAATCCCAGACAAAAGTTGAACTGTATTTTGTTGTTACCACTTAACAACACCTAATTTGATTAAATATTCACAGACATACTTGAGGATGGGTTTATATTAACTCTTCCAAAAACCAATGATGTATTATCCTCTTAAAAGGTAGTGTTGGTGCAAGAAATTGTTGTTCATTATCACTCGACTATCGTGATTCTATTATATACTCTATGCATGCACGCGAGAACCATCGGACGATAGTGGGTGCTGTTACGCCACCCAGGGCCCATCACATCTTACTGACAAGTTCGCAGCTTCCAGAGAACGCCCTCTTTCGGTGGAATAGTCGCGACGTGTATGTAGTGTTGAGGGTGTGCATGGTTTTACTAACTCATCGTAAAAATGTCTTGCACCAAGACTACTTAAAAGGTACAGCAGTGTCTTAAAGGCACTGGACACTATTGGTAACTACTCAAAATAATTGTTAGCATAAAAACTTACTTGGTAACGATCATTGGAGAGCTGTTGATAGTATAAAACATTGTGAGAAACGGCTCCCTTTGAAGTAACGTCGTTTTTGAGAAAAAAGTAATTTCTCAGTAAAATATTTGAATTCACAAGGGTGTTTTTTCTTCCATTATTATCTCGCAACTTCGATGACCAATTGAGTTCAAATTTTCACAGGTTTGTTATTTTGTGCATATGTTGAGATACACCAAGTGAGAAGACTGGTCTTTGACAATTACCAAAGGTGTCCATGTCTATAAGGGAGCACATTCATTCAAAACATTACAAATAAGTTTTTCTTAAAGCAATGTATGTACAACAGCAGAATTACTTTACCTTACTAAATAGCTGTGAAGACTCCCATGGTATGTTATGACTATCAGTTCAGCAGACCTGTACAAGACAAAAATGAAGACGGGGTTGAGAGTCATTGCTGACAACCACTGTCTGAAACTTGGATCCAGATCTTAGGAGATACATTGAAATGATGGCTCCTCTACCTTTTGATATTCCAAGGGACCTTTGGGAACGGTATCCTCAGTGGTAGAGAAGTAGATCAAAAAGCATGACCTATTTTACTTTGAGAAATATATACATTTGTTTTGTTTACCAGGCAGACTTTAAAGGCACTGTTTGGTAATTACTCAAAACAAATATTAGCATAAAAACTGACATGGTAACGAGCAACAGAGAGCTGTTGATAGTATAAAACATTGTGAGAAACGAATCCCTCCGAAGTAACATAGTTTTTGAGAAAGAGGTAATTTCTCACTCAAATAATAAAAACTTCTTGCAAGAAGTTTTTATTATTCTATCTGAAAGCACACAAATTTGTACAACAAGGGTGTTTTTTTCTTTCATCATTTTCTTGCAACTTCGATGACCAATTGAGCCCAAATTTTCACAGGCTTGTTATTTTATGCATATGTTGGGATACACCAAGTGAGAAAACTGGTCTTTGACAATTACTAAACGTGTTCAGTGCCTTTAAAGAGTAGGTGACAAGGTCTTTAACAGCTCTAATTGCTGTTTAGAACCAGCAGGGTCGTGGCCGTGCGATAAAGGACCAAGCGGAAGGAGAGGTTCTTTATCGCACGGTCTTGACCCTGCAAGGTTTTAAACTGCCATTTAAGACTAACTCACCACTCTATTATTCCCATTCATAAATATCTTTGTAAAAAACATCAACAAACTTTTAAAAGTTTAGAACAAATCTGACACTTTAGCCTCGGCTTGCCTTGACTCTGGGTTGAACTTATATCCATGTTCAGAACTTGTGCGTTAAGTTTCAAGTTAGCGCACGCAAGTTTCGAACTTGCATGCGACCTACCAACTTAAATTGGGCCGTAATATTTGCGCGCTCTGCGCAATCATCTGAAAGCGTCCTCTTTCGACTCAATTTCCTCAGGCCATGTTTAAACACTCTTCACTCTTCACGTGGCCACGTGATCTCCTCTCAACCAATCAGAATGGATGAACTGTCCCAGGTATTTATGAATATTTGGTACAATAACATGACTGTCCACAAAGGAACACTAAAATTGAACTCCCCAGGCTTTCGTATTGCAACCTCCTCCAGATGGGCAAATCTTAGTAACATAATGCCATGCACATTCATTCTCGGAGCTGTGTATGTGTGTGTGATGTCTTATACATAACTTTGCAAAAGCTTGCCCAGAACCATGTGACATAGCAACTGTCTCTAGCCTCAGGAATTCAAACTAAAGCATTCACTTGTGACCATAGCAAGTCATTGTACCATGAATTTGTCGCGTCAGTGCAAAAACGTTGTATCTCATTTTGATAAATATGCATTTCTGCAAATCAAGGTCAAAGGTCATATTTTGCGTAAATTTGTTTGTGGTATATGGTATAATTTTGATTTTATGTTATCAAATAAGGGCCATTCCAAGAGCTTTAAAATGATGTAAATTTTATCTCTGTAGGTGCTTTACTTTTGGGGATATGAATGTCCAAACATAGCAGGTCATGCTAATTAGTCAAAAATTCGTTAACCCATATCTCACAAAATAATTAACCTAATGACATAAAATTTTGGTTCTGGTGGTTTTTCAAGGAGTCCAATCAGCACACCAAATTTCATTTCAACCCGTGACGGTTAGGTCCAAAAGCGTGTTGAATTGACACGGAATGACCCTTTTGCAAAAACGTTGCATCTTGCACGAAAATGCTCTGTGCAACTTGTTCTGTGCGTACATCCGGGCTACTTTAAGCGAGATAAAACGTTTTGACAATTTCAAACTCACGCGTAACGTAAGTGCTATTTTAGGAGATACAACGTTTATTCACTGACATGATCTAACACGCATATGGCTTATATGGTTGCCCAGTTTGTCCTTAGGTCTCCATGGGTAATCTTTAAAAGCAAACATCGAATGGAAGATTCTTTACCATTGTGTTGTCTGTTTGTACTCTGTGAAGATAAGTGAGGCTACAGCACAGCTCAGATCTAAAGGGCTTCCCGGAATCTGCTGTTTGGAAGATGTCTGCAACAAAATACAGAAATGTTGTTGGGATGGAGTGGAAATATTACCGGTAATGTGTTGATAACTAGACAGGTGTTTGGTCCAATGAGATAATTATATTAGCATTCAATTTCAGTGATATGTCTTTGTTCACTGCGATAGGAACACCATTTAGTGATGCCTGTGCACGTTACACAATGGAATATCCAGGTGGATGTACCTGAACCCTCCAGCTGCCAACAAAAAATTTAGGGCACATTGAAGTTGTTCCGCCATTATAAACCGTCCCCCGTAGGCCAGTCCAAAAAGATTTGGCATATAACCACATCTTTCGACATGAAGTGGTTAAGCTTTCAAAATAAATCAAGAAGTTTTTGTCGAGGGATGAATTCTAATAGAGTCATACCTTCTTGATAGTGAAGAGAACACTTCCCAACAGATCTAACACACGCACATTGCCGCTGCTGTCTGAACAGGCTAGCATATTACAGTCTGGACTCCAGGCTAGCTTTCTCCATTGAGGATACGGATCCTTAGAAACTGAAGTCAGTGCAATAGGAATAGAAACTTTGAGTGGTGGAGACACAATCTAGTAAAGGTTTGTGGAAGCACCATCTACATGAAAATAGTCTCTCTATGAGTTGTGGTACTCTGGGCCCAATTTCATAGAGCTGCTTAAGCACAAAAAGTAGCTAAGCACAACAAAATTATGCTTACCAGAATAAGGTTACCAGCCAAAATACCATGTCACATGTACAATCTGTGACTGGTATCTTGATTATTTTTGCTTAGCTGAAAATTTGTAAGCAATATTTTCTGCTTAAAAAGCCCTATGAAATTGGGCCCTGGCCATCTCCTGACCGTCTTCTTTCTCTTGAAGACAATCAGAGCACACTGATCGAAATGTTGAGTTGTTACATGATGAATGGTTCTTTTTAGAACCACCCAAAACTAATATTTTCATGTCTGTTGTGTTACTGCAAACCTCACCAGTGCATTACAATATTAATTTTGGGTTTAACAAAGAGAAATTGGCTAGAGCGAGATTTGAACCTAGCACCCCGAACAAAGATATTGACAAAATAGGGAGACTACCAACATTTAGAGCTAGATGACTCAGTTGGTATATTGCCGGCAGGTTAATCTGGAGGTGGCTGGTTCAAATCCCGCTCTGGTAAATTTTTCTTCGTTCATCCCCAAATTAATTTAAAATATACCCAGTCAGTTTCCCTTGTGGTTTATTATATTACAATAATAGACAGTACGACAATGTTGAAAAGCCATTAGTTGAATGTACTAAATGGACAGGAACGAAACATGACAGATTCTACAATTTTTTAAATTCTTACTTCAAAGTGGATTTATACTTACTTGTGCATTTGCCAAGACTTGTGGCATAATCATCTCTGAAGGATCGGACCTCGATACAACTGTCCTGGAGAACAGCGAGAAGTTTGTCATTGCTGCAAAAGAGGATTGTTCATGTACCAATAATGTTTAATTTCTCAACTATGTCCAGAACATACAGTTGTACAGTTTACTTTAACCTCCTTTGGTGAATGAAAGTAGGTCAGATCTTGCAGCTGTTTGCGGCCTGCTATGGGTATTTTGGTACATGTACGAGACGCTTGTGGCCGCTATGGTCTCTAAAGGGTTACAGCTGACCACCTGAAAATGTCCACTTGTTTTCACAATACAGTACCAAAACAAATATTTTTTGGCACACAATCTAAAAGTCTTCCAATTTGTCACTAACTGGATCCAATGTTTCCATATTATAAATTATGTTTTCTTGATAACAGATATCATCGAGCAGGCAAATATTGTGAGCTATAATAAATAATGAACTAAGCCCCAAGCTTTGATGACCGGGGCCCAATTTCATAGAGCTGCTTAACAGCTGATTTTGTGCTTACTGCGCAAGTTTCCATTTCATAGCGCTGCTAACCGTAAGCACACAAAAAGGCATGCTAACCTTCCGGTGCTTACTGTTTGAAATGAATGAGGTAACAATGCAAATCCACGGTGAACGCGCAAGCCAGCCGCCTAATTTTGTTGCTAACCTGTGAAATAGGCTTACGCTTTTAAGCAAATTTTTCTGCTACAGTTAGCACAAAAAGCAGCGCTATAAGCAAATTTTTCTGCTACAGTTAGCACAAAAATTTGCTTACCGTTAAGCAGCGCTATTTAATGGGGCCAAGCCTCATTTGTAAGCCGTTGTTTAATCATTGAGACCACCAGCTTACCTTGTGGTTGCCAATTGCCAATTGCTCTGAGCATTGACTAACTTGATGAGCGGTGCTGGAAGTGAACATGGAGTAGACGTTCTGAAGAAAATATAAATATGTTGACAATAAACCTTGCATCCATATGACAACAAACATTGAGAAATGAAATGTTGAACAATGTGCAATACTAATAGACACACTGTAAGATTGTACAAAAGTTTTTTTAAATAATAATATCGACTCTTATATAGCGCAATTCCAAAGAATGATCATTACGCTTCGCACCAAGCTAAATCAATCACAAGAACCATTTCTGCCCTCACAGGTAACCATTTACCCCTGGGTGATGAGAAGCAATTATAGTTAAGTGTCTTGCTCAAGGACACAAGTGTCATGACTGTGATTCGAACCCACACCCTGATGACTCAGCAACCAGAACTTGAGTCCGATGCACTAAACCGCTTGCCACTTTTGCCAGGCAAGACATACGTAAATATTTACCCCCTTGCACCATTGTCACACGTGGCTACTGTCTGCCATGCTCGCTATTTAGGGAGCCATATTGCCAGTAAAAATTGTGTAAATGCTGTGTCCCCTCAAATGTGCACTACACTGTTTAACAAGGACAGCGACTCCCAGAATGGCGCAACCCTATGTTATTGTGATGATGACGTCTGGTGAACTGCGTCAACAACCAGGTACAAAGAATTTTACTCCTAACATGTATCTATCTATCCAGGCGTTGTCCATCCACTGCAGGGTGTAGCCCTGTCAGACCGCTCCTTGATTATCTTTCCTTTGCCATCCTTGGCAAGCCACTCTACTCATAACATGTAACTACTATCAGCGTTCTCTTAAAAGTGAATATTATTAATTATTTGGTTTTTGCCCTTACATCAATGTGTATTAAAGGCCCTGTACACGTTTGGTAATTGTCAAAGACCAGTGTTCTCACTTGGTGTATCCCAACATATGCATAAAATAACAAACATGTGAAAATTTGGGCTCAATTGGTCATTGAAGTTGCAAGAAAATGGTAAAAGAAAAAACACCCTTGTTGTACAATATTGTGTGCTTTCAGATAGGAATAAAAACTTCTTGCAAGAAGTTTTTATTATTTTAGTGAGAAATTACCTCTTTCTCAAAAACTATGTTACTTCAGAGGGAGTCACTTCCTACAATGTTTTATACTATCAACAGCTCTCCGTTGCTTGTTACCAAGTAAGTTTTATGCTAATATTTGTTTTGAATCATTACCAAACGTGTAGGGTACCTTTAAGCACATTATACTCAGTACTTTCCCGACCCCCGAAAAAACAAATCCACAGGCAAATCACTCTGGTGGGACTCCAAACCACGACCTTTGCCATACTAGAGCAGATGTCTAACACAGGCAGTTCGAATCCCATATTTTAGCTTCGGATACCGCAACGATTTAACAATGTTAATTTTGCATCAGGGATAAAGAATATTGTTTCGTTTGTTGCCGTTACACCGAAGTGTATTAAGCACTGTATACTCAGTACTTTCGTGACTGTGAAAAAAAAACATCTAAAAATTAACATCATTCTCATAAAAGTGAAAAGTTATTTCACCAAAATGGCTTACTTGCTACATTTTTGCAAATTGCAGGATTGAATTAAAGATAAATCTGTTGAACAAGATAAGTAAAGCTGAACAGACTTGTGCACAAGTCTAATATTAAAGTAGCTCACCTCAGTGGCATCCCAGTACTGCGAAGAAATGTCCATAGTGATCCTGAGAAGAAGACAAAATTAATTCAATAAATGTCAAAACAATTTTCACAAGATTAAAGTTCTTTTTCATACATGCAAGTCTAGAAATCAGCAAAATCTGCAGAGAAGTAACTAAATATAAAAGTATAGTCCTTGAAATTATGGCAGGCATTGACAGGCCCCAAGTTTCGTTTCTTTTTCCTTTTTCTTTTTTTAGAATTCTGAACAGAATTACTTCAAAATTGTTTACAGCACTTAAGGCAGAAATATTACACTTTCTTTTTGAGCAATTTCACATTACAAATGCCTATAGGCCCAATAACTTACTTTAGAGGTAGGGTCTTAAACATGGTAAAGATAGTTTCAAGCATCCTGCAAATCTATTTCGTCTGAAATGCCCCCGTTGAAAAAAAATCAATGAAATTATGTCAAAAAATTTGATTCTCCAAAAGGTGAGTTTTGGAGATTCAAATTTCTGTGGTGTCCATTTGTGAATTACGCAGACATAGATTTGATTGGTACCCGCTGTCACCTCACTAAACGTGGATGGATTTGACGTTCTTGATGAAAATACAATTTTGTTGCTGCTTTCTCAACAAGTCGGCCTAGACACTGTATTCAGCTGAAACTTTCTCAGGTGACTTTTATTGTATCTTTCTTGAGAATTTTGCCTGTGAATCAGCATTACCTTGAAAAAACCCCCAATCTATGACCCTACCTTTAATTGTTCAAGTACATGTATGTCAGTAAGGCAGTAAAACAATAATACTTTCTTTAAAAACAGGCTTAATTTTGTCCATTGTTTAAACCTGTTTCTGGATACTTACTGTTAGCAACAGATGATAGCTTTCCTACAATAGATCCTTTAGGCTTCTCAGCGATGACCTTTGTCTGTCATTTTGACATTAGAATGAAAATTGCAAAGTACAGCATTGGTTATTACCAAAAAATGAAATTTGTTGATTTTTATTGAAACTTAGCTTAACTAGTAGTTGTATTACTATATTAATATTACATTTTGTGATAGTACCACTCATTCTCACAAATATTTGCAACTGACATGTATTCTTTTTCTCTCTCTAGAAAATTGTTGTTGCAGTTGTTGGGTAATTTTTTTTTAATTGCTAACTGTATGGTAGTCTTGGCCTAAGACTTCAATGATCGAACCCTAGTGGATTATGTAGTGTACACTCAAAGTAACTTGTTGGGTACCCTCTTACGGCATGGTTTTGTCCTTGCTCTATGATTTAACCAACTTCAACAGCTCTCACTAACAAATTGGGAATCCTGCAGCACTGGGTTAACTTTTTTGGGTTTTTCCCCCAACCTTTCCTGAGTAACCAATCAGTGCACGATCGCACAAAACACTTACACAGTTAAAATCACACTTGACGATGGGTCATGTAATAATTTATGTAAATTTATTTTTGTGATTTCGCACTGAATGGTTCCCCTGGGAAACGTTGGGGAGTTGGGGACAAAACAAAGAAAAAGTTAACCCAATACTGCAGGATTCCCAAGACGTTAGTGAGAGCTGGTCAAGTTGGTTAAATCATGCTGTACAATAGGAATATGAGGGTGCACTATGAGTTACAACATAACGTTATTTTACACAAAATCCAGTACCGATCACTGATTCTTCTTCTTGGGCAAAGACATACACTGTAGAGCACTTCCTCACAATTGTTTATTAACATGTATTGAAAAAAAAGTTATAGGCCCTACTACAGCCATCTCGAAGAACCACATGGTTGGTGTTCTCCTGGCAGAAGAGTCAAAGAGTGTTAATTTAACCATAGCAAAATTATTAATTGAGAAATAAATTACACTAAGAAGAGTCTAGCAATGTCTAGAGATACATGTACCCTTTCCCTGCCACTACCACACAGCCAGTGTAAACTGAGTGAGAAAGAAATTAAATGCTGTAACTGTTTTAAACTGAAGAAAGAAGCAAGAATGCAACTTAGCAGGGTTTTTTTCCTTTGGGGGCGAAACGCAATTGTGTGACACATTGCAATGGCAATCTCGGTAAGACCTCTCGATATTTGGCGTGTCGTGGCCGAGCGGATAAGAACACCGAACTCAAGCTCTGGTGTTTATGATCAGCAGAGTGTGGGTTCGAATCCCAGTCCTGATACTTGCGTCCTTAAGCAAGACACTTAACCACATGCTTCGTCCATCGGATGGGACGTTAAGCCGTAGGTCCCGTGTGTTGTGTAATGCACGTAAAAGAACCCAGTGCACTTGTCGTAAAGAAAAGGGGTTCGCCCCGGTGTTCCTGGTTTGATTGGCTGCATGTTGTGCCACAGCACCTTGTAAATCATTACACATTACATGGTGCTATGCAAAGTAGGTCTCATACTTCAACATAACTCCACTTACCTTGTAGGAAAAATACTGAGCGCTTTGAGACACCCATCGGGAGTATAAAGCGCTATATAACTTATTATAAGAACTGCGTATTATTATTATTATTATTAATGCAAGTTCATGTCTCAACTCATGACTTGCTTGCAAATGGCCACATGTGATGCATGGTTTCACTCTTCCCTCTAAATATATTTGTTCAATTCCAAATGATCTGGGCCCTATTTCATAAATTGAGCAGAAAATACTGCTTATAGGCCTACTGCTTAGCAAATTTCTTTGCTTTTTGAGCAAAAAATTAAATGGGGCACCAGTTGCAACAATCACAACAACACAATGTAATGTAAGCTTTTATAGTTTTTTGGGCTGGTAACCAGTTTCTGTTAAGCAAGATTTTTCTGTGCTTAGCAAGCTTGTTAAGTTGTATGCTTACTTTAAAGGCTTATGAAATTTAGCCCTGCACCCCCCCCCCCCCCTGGCCCTGCTCTGATGATGACGTGGTGACTGGTGTCTCAGAACATACTGCAGCTGCGAATATTTACAACACCAAGTATACGCAACACCCTGTATAATTTAGGCATTTTCTCTACATAACAAGCTTAGTTGTTTCTCACCAAAGTTTCAGGTTCTTGAGGCCATTCAGAGAGGACTAGTAAGTCATACAATATGTTATCGGCATCATCTGAATTTTGCTCCGTGGACGTCGCCATCTTGCATAATGTGTTTGTTCGTCGCCGTGAGCTCATTACTCAAATTATATGGAACAGGGAGGGCGGGGCGAAGAGGACCGATTGGGGTGTCAAAGTAGAGGGTTTATGACGGGGGTGACTGGGTATCAGCAGTCTTCGCCTCACAGAAATAGCCGGGTTAAAGGTATTATGCAGGATTGGTAAAGCTGCCAAAATATTCCCAGACAGTGTTCATGTTTTGTGTAATCAACTATATACATGAAATAACAAACCTGTGAAAATTTAGGGCTTTTTCGTTTTGTGAGTCAGGAGAAAACAGTGAAAAAACCTGCACTATTTTCAGCATGTAAACACATTTTTCCTAAAACTTTTAAAGGGATAGGATACGTTTGGTAATTGGAACCCAATGTTTGTAACAACCAAAATCAGCTGTTTCGTTTTTTAAAGGTTTTCAGAGAGTTTTCTCAAATATTATTTCATTTCAGAGGGAAATATTTCACAGAAAGTTATAGTATGAACTTCTTAATCAGTAAGCTTTCAGACTAAAATTAAACAAATACGTTTTTTATCCTTACCAATCCTGTATAATACCTCTAACATAATTGGTGCTCACATTGGCAGATGCTCTTAGCAAGGTAGAAGAAATTCAAAAATTGATTACAAGACCCTATGAAATAAAAACAAAGTGGACCACATTTTAACTTTTCAATGATGTAGTAAACGGCTGTCAGAATACTTTCACATTAGGAAAGCAATAAAATATTTAAAAAAAAAACCCCAAAACCCCCAAAACAAAACCATTTCTTCAAGCTTAAACAAATGTTTACTAACATTCAATCGACAAACACAATTAAAAAAGTCAACATGAGACACGTGTTTTGTTTCTTTTCCTTTTTATCACAGGTATCTATTCAGCGTTAGTTCTTTATTTACTGAATTATTTTGCCTTACTTTACAAAATAAAATACAAACAAATATACCAATGTTTCTTAATGTGCTGTCTAGTAATTTGATCAACATAAACAGCAACTACAAAGCTGCTGTAGAATGTAGCCATGTTCTTGAATTAGTTGACAAATGTTTTATTCAGAAAAAGGTCAACATTGCTGGCAGGTACAGCAAATTGTTCAAAAGATTTGTGAATGGATTTCTTTTTTCAAGATCTGTATACGTTTGGTAATTAATCATAAAATTAATGGCAATACAAACTGACTTGGTAAGAAGTACAGCAGCTTCTGATAGTATAAAGCATTTTGAGAAACACATCACTTTGAAGTAATGTGGTTATGGAAAAAGATATTAGTTGTTTTCCAAACCAAATTGAATCTGAGAATTGTTTCTATTAGAAACGATTCTCAGATTGTGTATTCCAATTGCAGATTATTCTTCCTGCGTGGACATAACCGCTCCAGATTTTCGGCAATATCTCAAAAACGCTTCCACCTTTTGAAATGAAATTTTCACAGGTTAGTTTTATCATGGTATGTATATAGGATTGAAACAAACAGTGGGTTCCAATTACCAAAAGTGTACAATCCCTTTAAATTGTTCATATAATTATAAGTTTAACCTTGAAAACGATATATTTTATGTACAGTGATATGATATACAGTGATATGAAGAAACCTGCAGGCCTATGGGTTTGCCTTAAACTTTCATTTCATTCCCAGTCAGACCTTGTTTTGCAAAAGTTTCACTGGTGCTCACCCAAAAACCAATACCTCAAGTCGGGTGTCATCAATGATAATAGAAATAAAATATACCTGACAAAGTATTTAGCAAATTTACATTTCAATTGGTGTCAGGTTAACCCAGTCTAATCATTTTGTAAGTGCACCACTTTTATAAGAGAACACTGTAGACCCATGCTGAGTTCGGCGGGTTTCAGGTCTTGGCCTATGTTCATAAAAGCTGTATTGACCCCTTGCAGACATGGGACGCACCTCCACAAAATGTGTTTCTACCATTTCCACCATCTTGGGAGTCAATTCCTTCATGCACATTTAGACTCCCAAAACGGGGGACAGGATAGGCGCGTGTAGCGCCTGTGCATCGTTCAAGGGGTCAGGACAGGTAAGCAAATTAGTGTGCTTAATTTAGCATGAAGTTGTGCATAATCAATCAAGAAGATTCGACAGCGAGAGTATGTATTCACAATGGATTCACTCAGCTGCTTACTAGTAGAACCACTAGCATGGATTTTGCTTTGCTTATGGTAAGCAGTAGTTATTAAACAGGGCCACTCCATAAACCAGAAAACATAAACTTACAGGCATTATGCGACTGGACCTCTGATACTAAAATCAACAGACTCATAACAGCCTGGATAGCAAGTTTTTGTTTGCCCTCATTGTAAAAATGTACAGTCAGTGTGTGATGACGCCTCTTAATTCCAAGGCTTCATATTCCCCACTGTAGTCTCTACAACAAACAAAAGTTCAAGAGTCTTGAGCATCAACTGTTCGCCTCTTCCTCTGCTTCCTCGGCTGCTTTTTGTGCCTTCTCCTCAGCCTTGGCCCTTGCTCGTCTTGCCAGCACTGTACTCATCGGATGGAGAGGAAGGAATCCTGATAATCCTGAAGTAAAACAAAATAATAAAAATCCATTTATTCAGATTGTTTATCCTTTTTTTTCATGTGAGAAAATAGAACTAGCTGTTGCAAACTCAAAACAACCAAAATGACCTATGGTATAAATTCAAAAAAATTGTTAATGGCATCACATTTTGACCCTAGCAGAGTCTTTCTGAAAGGCTAGGGTCGAAAGTCGAGGCCATTAACATTTTTTCACTTTTGTTATGTAGATATGAAAAAATGTACCAATCTTCTCATTTGGGAAAAAAAGTCATAGAAACTACTACACCTTTTAAAAATGTCACAAAAGCGGATCTTACTTTTTTACTTTTTCTCATTAAAGAGAGCTGAGTACTGTAGTCACACAGATTCAGGGCAGCTGATTAATATGAGGGGTTATAGGTGGGAAGGAGAGGTGCTTCGTTAGGCAAACAAATAAATTGTTTGTTTGTCCTCGTCCATCCGTCCGTCCGACCGACCGTCATTTGTATCATGACTGAAATTTTTGTTTTGTTTTCAAAAAAGTGTTTTTTTCTCAAAATTTTCGATAACAATTTTAAAACAAGTTGGTCGAAAGTGTTGAAACAGGAAGAAACTATAAAATCTTGTTAGTTGAGCAGTTGTCAGCATTAAAATACTATTCACAAACAAAAACAAACAAACAATGACCTACCGCCTATTTTTGAGGACCCTCTATGGACAAAAAAACAATTTTTTTTTTGCCTTATATCAAGACATATCACAAAACATACCCAGTAACATAGCAACTGGTCTTGTTGGCTTTGCTCCTGTCGCTAACCAATGTTTGATCCTCTCAAAGTTAAAACTGACAAGTTTCTCGTTGTGGTTGTTTGGCATCGGGTCATACGTTCCAAGCTGCTCTAGAGCTGCTGGGCTGTCACGGCCACGTCTGTTGTGTATGGCAACAAGGTGGTAGAATGGTCGGTTGGTACAGCCATGGCGTGCAAGCCTGATCATAACTTTTAACTTAGCTGGCATCTTGATGAGGTAGGTTACAATTCCTTCAAGGTAAAAACAAGTTATTGGTTGTAAATGTAATGACACGTGAGTGTTTCTGCTTCAATGTTATTTGCTAACTAAGCAAAGAACTTAGCAGTAAGACGAAATGCCTAATCACTAAATCAGTCACACACCATGTGCTGGATAAACCCTTTCTTTCTTATAATAATAGTTTTAACTTTTGCGCACATGGCATTTAAAAATTAAATAAATGCGCCTTGCCCTTGGTACATGTGTGATGATTGATGTATTAATAGCCCTGGTAGGACGTCAGTGCCACTGCACTGACGTCCTGGGTATAAAGCTTCTTAATGCGAACACAAATTTGACCACGATATTTTCCTATTTTTGCCTTATTTGAGAAGCTGGAATTCTGCTCATATATTCTTGGTGACATTTACTACACTTTGGATGAGTTCACAACTAACAAATATATCCATGGGTGAGATAATTTCCAAAAATATGTCGGAGTTCTGCACTGTAATTTTAACCATCATGTACATGTGTATCGCTCGACCGTGTAAAATCATATGCGCATGTGCGAAATGCATAGCAACCCGATGCGTATACAAAACTCGCACATGCGTGTTAGCCTTTACAAACTCTTGGTTTATGACGTGCAGTGATGGAGCCGTAAATGTCAATTTGTTTTAACAAATAATAACATTACAAAGGAGAAAATTCAACAATTTTCAAACAGGCTGTTATGGAGTTCCGGCTACAACAAGTGCCAGGAACATGTGAGTAAAAGTTTAGCTTCCTCAATAAGGTAAAAATATGAAAAATTTTAAGTGTAAATTTTGTCGCAATGGTACGGGACCTTTATACCCTGGACTCCGTCGCGTTGTATGCAACGGAGGAGTCCAACCTGGGCTAATGTAATATGTATACAGTATTGTGATCATTGTGTTGTGTGGTACGTTATTTCGAACTCGTCTACCCCTAGCCCTGCACTGACGTCCTGGGTATAAAGATCCTTTACAATGCGAACAAAATTTTGAGTAACATTTTAAAATATTTTTACCTAATTTGAGAAGCTGAAACTCCATTCACTTATTCTTGGTGCCTTTAATTACACTTTTGCTGAGTTCAAAACCTATCAAATACATCCATGAATGACATTATTTCCGAAAATAAGTCCAAGTTGTGCACTGGCGCTGCGACTCTGTCGTGTTGCCGCCCGGAAGAAAAAGTGTTCAGTGTTACGGGTTAGACAGCGCCCTCTTTTGTGGACTTGGTTCCATGTCAGTTGAGGTTGTCGCAACGAATGCGTCAATTTCCATTTTATTTTCAAAATAATGTCATCCAAGGATAAAATTGGCAATTCTGAATAGAGCAGGCGTAAGGTTCAGGATACAAGGTAGGTATGTGAAGATCCGCATCGATCGCGGCCGCTATTTTCTGCCAGATTTGTGTTCCGCATCTACTGCGCGCGCGCTGGGCACACCCCCTTAAATTCGCATTCTGATTGGCTGTCGGCGATGATGACGTCATGGAAAATCGATGATGACGTAGTGGAGAATCCCCCTTTATCCGCCATGTTTTTTTTTCCGAATTGGCGAATGTTTTTACCTTCGCTGGAGAAGTTGAAAAAAATACAAGTTTTGACGGCACTAATATCACTCTTTTACTGAACCATACGTTATTAAAAGGTAAACCTACATATTAATTGTTATTCTGTCTTTAATATCTGAAAGTTTTGTCAGTTTTTATGGTTGCGAAAATGACTTACCCGGTGGCGAAAATGACTGACCCGGTCGCGGCTGCCGGGATTCGCGCGACCGGGTCGGGGCAATTGGCATGAACGCGAGCCGAAAAAGTCGCGTTTTCGGTCACAAAATCCCAATCAATTGCCTGTTAGAAAATGACGCTAATTAACGAGCTTCAAATGCTTGTAATTTCTTTATCAATTAAGACTTCTCAATAATTTTGGTATCACTGTGTAGGATTTTTCATGCTCTTTCCAGTGGTACTAATTGCATTCGTATTGGTTCACTTTGAATTTTTTCTTCACATACCTATACAAGGAACATGTGAGTCACGTTTCAGCTTCCTCAAAAAGGTAAAAATATGATAAAAAATGGTTATAAATTTTGTCGCAATGCCTGAGGACCTTTATACCCTGGACTCCGTCGCGTTGTATGCAACGGAGGAGTCCAACCTGGGCTAGTCTACCCCACACTCACAGTGTTTAAGACCGATGAAGAGAGCCATTACACTTACAGCTCAACAAGGTGGGCTAACTTGATTATAATCGCACAGTACAGATGAGATAGTTACGTCAGTGTTACGTGTTTAATATAAAACCCTCAACATTTCAAAAAACGTAACTAAACTATACCTACCTACGTAGCTACGTAAACCAACCTATCTTGGGAGGAGAACAACGCTGTTTGTGGCTTTTTGTAGCGCACTTCGTCAGCAGCGCGGTATGCACCGTGCTTACCGTGGAATCCGTGTATGCAGCAGCAACAGCAGTAATGATTATTAATTTCGGTACTAGACCAGTTGAAACATTACAAGTGCATAGTATTTAATCTGGTACCCTTGCAGTGAACTATCAAGCACAGCTTCTAGACTTAATAAAGGTATAAAGTGTGAAGATAAAGAAAGAGGACCCGACTAAGCAATCGGCCCTTGGGGCACTTAGCAAACTCGGCACCTGCAATTTCGGAACCTTGCAAACTCGGCTCCCACAACCTCGGCACCTGGCAAATTCGACAACAATGCTCGGCACCCACAAACTCGGCACATTCACATTTCCTTCCTCCATGCACATACATTCCCAAACAGCCACCAAGCAAAAATTGTTCCGCTCTCCTCAACAGGTGCCAAGATTGCTTTTAGTACCAAGTTTGTTATTACTATTTGTAAATCATAAGAAATTAAGGCTCGTGTCGAGTTAGTTTAGTGCCGACTTTACTGGTGCCGATTGTGCCTAGTTTACAAGGTGTCGAGTTTACAAGGTGTCGAGTTCGAAGGTACCGAGTTTGCTAATGGTCCGGTGCGGTATGTATGAGGTCATCATTTTTTCACGACAAGTAAATTTTGATCCTTGCTCTATGATTAATTAAACGTAAGTCAGTCATGTCAGTGTTTTATTTAAGTGGTCATCAGAACGTCATCAGTTATTAAGAAAATTGTCACCAGTTTTGTATTATAATCCAGAGGAGCAACTAAAAACACTCAATAGAGACTCATTTGTTTTTCGAGTTTAGTACAAGAATAAATCAACAGACTTTGAAGATGGTGTGCGTACCATGCATCGTCATCCCGCTGTTGTTGTGGGTGTTCCACCGGTTTCTACAGCCGTACCTCTTGCCCCTTATGCCCGCAAGAATACAGAAATGGTTCAGTGGGAAAGCCGAGAAAATGGAGCTTTATGGTGGACCGCCACCTGAGAACACATCTGAAAAGGTCTGTTCTCTGACATTTTAATTTACTTTTTAAAAAATCTGTTTTATAAACAATAAATGCTTTCTAACTTTGCTCAGTTGTTTGTAATTGTATTGTATGTTGTATTAAACCCTTTTGTTTTGTGTGGTGTTTAAATTTCATAGCATTTAGTGCATTACAAATTTAGCCCACTGACTGTGTACACACCCTATTTCTACCTCCTCCTAGCCCCATTAATAGTGCCAAATTCTCTGGACTTCCTCCGATCCTTGGCCCTACGCCCACGTACCTCCAGGAGGTGACATTTGTTTTCGAAAAGAAACTCACGTTTTTTTATGCCGAGATTTTTTCCCCAGTTGTCACTTATTGTAGCTCATTTGTGGACAGCACATTAATTCGAAATAGAGCTTGCTCTTTTTGGTGTAATTTATGAAGAAAATCGGCGGCGTTACTGACACGGTTTGACTGCCCGGCATCCGCGATTTTGCTAATGCGCTATGGTCTTGGTGCAAGACGTTTCTCGTTTACCTTTCACTTACCGCGCGACCCGCTCATTCAACTCGCCAATAGTGCGCGGGGGCGGTTCGTGGGCTAAAATCAGGTGTTCGTGGCGCGCGCTATTGGCGAGTTGAATGAGCGGGTCGTCGGCCGCGCTGTGCGTAGAAGGTAAACAAGAAACGTCTTGCACCAAGACCATAGCGCATTAGCAAAATCGCGGATGCCGGGCAGTCAAACCGTGTCAGTAACGCCGCCGATTTTCTTCATAAATTACACCAAAAAGAGCAAGCTCTATTTCGAATTACTGTGCTGTCCACAAATGAGCTACAATAAGTGACAACTGGGGAAAAAATCTCGGCATAAAAACGTGAGTTTCTTTTCGAAAACAAATGTCACCTCCTGGAGGTACGTGGGCGTAGGGCCAAGGATCGGAGGAAGTCCAGAGAATTTGGCACTATTAATGGGGCTAACCTCCTCCATGTTCCGATGATGTGATTTATTTTGATAATGTATATGAAATGAATGACTGTTTTTGTTTAACCTGCTGTAGTGTTAGAACTGATATTGCATAATCTACATTTTGCATGAAATTAAAATGAAATACTTATTTTGTTTAATGGTGAAAGTTAAATGTCATTTTTTGTTTGTAAACTTCCTATTTAACCTTTGCTCATAAAATCAGCTTAGTTTGCATATATTCCAGATATCTGTATCAGCTGGTGTACCACTACCAGCAAAAATCAGCTTGGAACAATATTTAATTGAAACTCCTAATTGGTGGAACTTTAATTAATGCCAGCATAAAATGGTAAACTAGATAACTAAGGCCACATAAAATTAAAAAATTGTTGATCGTCCTTTTTTGGTGGGAAGTTGGGGTGGGAGGGCGCTTTTTATTTTTATTTTTTATTTTTTAGGACATGGCAAAATATGAAATAAAGAATAAAGAAATCATCACAATCACTATAAAACAGAGGGTTTGTGTGACTTTGATGTTTGTAATTGTTTTGTTAAACCCATTTAACTCCTAGATGACATTTTCTGTGAACATTTTCTTAAGTAAATATTGGAAGAATTGTTCTTGTTTTTGCCAACACAACCTTTCTTCAAATATCTATTTCCAACCTATGGATTTTGAAAAAATATCAGCTGAAAAATCTGTGAGCCAAATTTGACTGAAAAGATCATTGAAATGACCGTTTAATTTTTTTTTTATATAAATGGGTTCGGGGGGTTTCGTAGGGTCAGGCGGGACGATCAACAATTTCTTTTTTTTTATGTGGCCTAATACTGCTGCTGAGTGCTGACATGGGGTTCAAAACATACGGTTGCACATTTTCTGTCCTTGCTTATGATACAATTAACTTGTTTGATACAGTTATTCTTATAATCATTTATGATTTACCAAACCAAAGGAATTAGTGAAGTTTGAAAATTTTGAAATCTGAACTTCTTACTGAAGTAATTTTTTAGAATAATGTATTCTTCATTGGACAATAATTTTCTCCATTCATCTTTCCCCTCTTTATTTACATTACAGTAAAACTGTTTCATCGGTAAAAACAGATTTCTGTTTCCATTTGGGCCAGATGAATCCTTCTTTTTCCTAATCGTGTTTTCTTGGCGTTTTGTTCTGCAGACAACCAGCTGTCCAGCGTCCACAGAGGGCCAGACGGCAGCAACAGAAGTCAAAGCAGGCGGAGATAAGAAAACTGATTGATGGATTGATTTTTGCAATCTTTTAGACATTCAGAACTTTAAATGGACCACCGTGATGTGAACTCACTGATGTATCAAGTTTAGTATTGTCGTCATCCACTACCCCTCTCTCCTCCCCCATGACTTCAGCTACGGCTATGGCTATTGGCTACAAAGACAACAATGAAGAATAGACCTTTTCAGCGATCCTGTCTTAGCCACAGCCGAAGCCGTCCATTCAGACATGGTCTAGTATCCTTGCACCTCACCTTCTGCTGAGACATTCACATTGGGGCTACATTTGGGTGTGCAATATAATATCATGTGGAAAATACATCTCAACTTAGTACGGATAATTTTTCGCTGATAAAGAGCACTTTGTCAAGAAAATGTAAACTTATATATATGAGAACCATTATTTCACCATTGCAATATGGAAGTTAACAATGTATGGGGATGGGGTCTTTCTGAAGAACCGATGTTTGAAAAGGGGATTTAATTAAAATTTAAACATAATTTTCAATAAAACAAGAATGGTGTGTTAACAAACACAAATGCCCCGCTGAGATTACCTCATTCTTGAGTTATCGCTTAGACAACATTTCTTTTGTTTCAGCCACAATTACCTTGACATTTGACAAGGGGATCCAAAAATAGGCTTCTGAAGGATCCCATAACCAATCCACACACCAAGTTTGGAGTTTATATAGCAAGTCCTTCTTGAGTTATCACTTGGACAACATTTCTTTTGTTTTAGCCATAATGACCTTTACATTTAACTTAGAGGGTCCAAAAACAATAGGCTTCTGGAGGATCTCAAGACCAATCCAAACACCAAGTTTGGAGTTAATATGCCAAGGCTTTCTTGAGTTATCACTCGGACAACATTTCTTTTGTTTTAGCCATAATGACCTTGACATTTTTTGTATGGGATCCAAAAACAATAGGCTTCTGTGGAATCCCATAACCAATCCACACACCAAGTTTGGAGTTTATATACCAAGTCCTTCTTGAGTTATCACTCGGACAACATTTCTTTTGTTTTAGCCATAATGACCTTTACATTTTTTGTATGGGATCCAAAAACAATAGGCTTCTGTGGGATCCCAAGACCAATCCACACACCAAGTTTGGAGTTGATATGCTAAGTCCTTCCTGAGTAATCGCTCGGACAATGATTGCACACACACACACACACACACATCCTTACGGATCCGGTTTGTGGGGTACTGCTATTGTTGTTCTATTATTCCCTTTTCTGAAGAATTCCCTTGTGGGGCCCAATTGTTCTATTGAAATGACCTTGTGGGGTCAATTGTTCCATTGTTGTCAGGACCCCACATATGCCCTTCCGTGTGTCCACACACACACGTGTGTAAACACCGGCAATCGTGGACCCTCCTTTGTTCAACTCTTTGTGTTAGCAACCGTGGACCACAATGATTTCCTTTGTGATAGCAACCGTGGACCTATTATCCCTTTTGTTATAGGTCCACGGTTTGAATGTGGATACCTACCCACACACACACACGGAAGGACAAGGCAAACACTATATGCCCCTTCGGCTTGCTTCGCCGGCGGGGCATAAAAATACTAAGTAATAACAAAGAAAAACAAATAGATTTCAAATCCCAGTGCTGTTCTACTGTTATTGGTCAACCATTTCTTGATAGTCCACCTCGTTCAAAATGCAGATAGAAAAATACTGCACAAATTTTTTTGTCCTTTACAATTTCCTCAAATTTGTCAACTACAACGGTGCATTTCTGATTATATAGTCCTTAAAACCTGCAGCTAGCTGGAAACATGGAATGCCATTGAAATGTCCTGAGCTGGGAGAGCAGTGGAGATCTAAAATATCTGCTTAATTAAAAGGGCTGTGATCTAAGCAGGCCTGTGGCTGTGCATGGACTTATAAACTCTCACCCGGTTACTGCATGCGTCTGCCCTCCCTCCGTATCAAATCTACATGTATGGAGAGTGTGCGCATGCGTTTAGGAACTTAGTGAGAGTTTATAGTTCCATGAACAGCTACAGGCCAGGCCTGCTTTGAGCATCACTTTGCCCTTCAGTATGTATGTTTTTAATGGGCAGTCAATATTTTTTAAATAACAAATTGGGGTGGGGGGTCAACATTGTTTAACATGGGATGAACTTGGTGAGAGTTTATAGTTACCTGTAAAGCCACAGGCCTGCTTTGATCATAACGCCACGAACCCTTTAAGGCATCACTTTGCCCTTCAGTATGAATAAGGTTTTAATAGGCAGTCAATATTTTTTAAATAACAAATTGGGTTGGGGGGGGGGGGTCACATGGTTTAACATTGGTTTTTCTCAATGGTCCCATAAAGATTAGTTGCAACTCAGCACTTCAATGTATTAAGGCGCGCATGGTACCCAGTACATCCAGCTAAAAACATGTTTTGTTTTAAAAAGTAGCAAGCTGAATCCTGGGTGTACTTGGGTGCCATGCACATGGAAACCTTGTAATTGATCAGTACCATTACATGTACCAGAGAGTATCTCATTGGACAGGTGAATTGGTTTACTGTGCAGAACGCACCTCCGCAAAATGCTCGTCAACCAATCCCACCATTTTGTGTACATGTAAGTACGCTGCGCATTGTGCAGGGGCCAATAAAAAGAAACAAATGGAAAACTTGGTGACATGATTTAGGTATTGATATAAACTTTTTATGGAAAGGCTTCTCCAAGCGTGACATTGTGAAATGATGTTTTTACCCAAGTTCCAAATTCTGAACGAAATTTTCTACTTTCAAGTAGCTTCAAACAAATGTATATTATCTTGAAGGGTTGAAATGTTTTATGAAGTTCATTCACACATTATGTACACATAATATTTAAGATACAATTTTATTGTACAAACTATACAAAATATTATTGTAAAAAACATGCATTGAAAAATACATTATGTATTCAACAAGTGTAGAGTTGTTATTAATACAAATTACCTACGGGTCATATTAGCACAAACAAAATTAATAAAAACAAAAAACTATCAAAAATATTATTGTAAAAAACATGCATTGAAAAATACATTATGTATTCAACAAGTGTAGAGTAATTATTAATACAAATTACCTACGGGTCATAATAGCACAAACAAAATTAATTTTCATTGATATATCATGACATAAACCAGGCATGATACGGGTTCTTTGAAGGAAGTACATTTCATTGAGTACCAGGGCAAACCTATGTACACAAGGTGTAAGCTGTTTTGAAAGCCAAGACTTTTTAGGCTATTTAATCACAATTTTTGGGATTTTTCCCCCAAGGCCAAACAAAATCGGAAATCAGACTAAAGTATTTTAAGAATATCATGCCTAATAAGCATGTACATGTATCCAGACATGATACATGACACAGAGGCAATTGCCTCCATGCACCTGATCATTGCTTTGGTGTTCTTTAGGATGTTCCAGCAGAAATATAAATTTCCCTCACGGAGGAAAAAAGAGCTTCATACATGTACCTTATAAGAATAAAGTATCACACCTGTCTATGTACAGTACCTGTTATTATTTATGTGAAATAATTTAATAAAATATAATTAATCTTATCTGAATTTATTGCGCATCTGTTCTTAATTATTTGTCCAACAAATTACTTCATAAAATAATTCTTACCTGAATTTGATTTGTAATACGTGTGTGTGTTTTTTAAAAACATTTTGTTTATAGAATTTATTTATTTATACACGTATACATTATTATAATTGTTTAAACTAACATACAAAATATAGGGAACGTAATGGCATATGAGTAAATTTTTTAATAGGAGGTAATGTGTACATTAAAGGCACTGAAAAGGTTGGAAATTGTCAAAGACCAGTGTTCTCACTTGGTGTATCCCAACATCTGCATAAAATAACAAGCCTGTGAAAATTTGGGCTTAATGGTCATCGAAGTTGCAAGAAAATGGTGAAAGAAAAAAACCCTTGTTGTACAAATTTGTGTGCTTTCAGATAGGAATAAAAACTTCTTGCAAGAAGTTTTTATTATTTTAGTGAGAAATTACCTCTTTCTCAAAAACTATGTTACTTCAGAGGGAGTCGTTCCCTACAATGTTTTATACTATCAACAGCTCTCCGTTGCTTGTTACCAAGTATGTTTTTATGCCAATATTTGTTTTGAGTCATTACCAAACGTGTACGATACCTTTAAAGGTGATTATAGTGGAGGCCCTGGTTTTTAAGTCATGGGAAGAAATTTAAGACATTGCCATGAGGCATGGTAACCTTTGTACACAGTAGTTCTTGAAAAAGAAAAAGAAGAAAAAAATTGGATTTTGAAAACATCTATTCTGATATACTGATATACATTGCACTTTGTGAAAGATTGGTTTAATTGTGTGTAAAATTGAAGTACAATTCAAACCACATTCAGTTTGAAGTTTGGTATGAGATATGAAATTAATTCAGCGCTCAAAGTACTGCTCAACTAAGACTTATTGAAAGAACTGTTTCCACATAAGTAATATTCAGAAGAATACTTGAATCTTAAAGGCATCGTACACGTTTGGTAATTACTCAAAATATATATTAGAATAAAAACTGACTTGGTAACAAGCAACAGTATAAAACATTGTGAGAAACGACTCCTTCTGAAGTAACGTAGTTGTTGAGAAAGAGGTAATTTCTCACTAAAATAATAAAAACTTCTTGCAAGAAGTTTTTATTCCTAACTGAAAGCACACAAATTTGTACAACAAGGGTGTATTTTCTTTCATCATTTTCTTGCAACTTCGATGACCATTTGACCCCAAATTTTCACAGGCTTGTTATTTTATGCATATGTTGGGATACACCAAATGAGAACACTGGTCTTTGACAATTACCAAACGTGTTCAGTGCCTTTAAGGGTTTTTTATCATCTAGCACTAGCAGCACCCTTTCCAACCCTATCTGCTTAAATGTCCATATGGGAAAACCTCCAATATGAACAATCAGTGTCTTTCTTTATGCTCCTTGACCCTCTTTTTACTAGTGATAGCAGACAAACAACATCTGGCAACATATAAATTGTGTGTCACATTGAGGAGAATTATGTGCTCTTTCCCACAGTATATAGTTTGTTGATCTATTATTTACTGCCTTGCAAAGCTGTAAGGCAGTAAAGTAAATACATGTAATATGAATTTTTATTGCAATGCAGCAATAAGCACTACATGGGCTACAGAGGCAGGAACAGTGTTTGTGACCAGTCAGCGGGTGAAAACAAATGTTTCGTATCAATAATAATAATATCAAATAATAAACCACAAGGGAAACTGACTAAGTAAATTTTAAATGATTTGGGGTTTAACAAAGGAAAAATTACTAGAATAATAATATTATAATAAAACATTTCTTATGCAACAAATCTACTTAACACGCTCGAGGAGCAAGTGCGTTGCATGTTGTGTCGTAATTTGTATGTACATGTACTTGATGTAGCCATGGAGGTAGAATCTAATTCTACCTCCATGATGTAGCACGCATTTAAAATTGTTTTTCAAAAAGGGTAGAATCAACTAACTACATGAAGAAAATCGACATACACTGTATACACAAATGTTTATGTACCACCATTAACTGAATCTATACCACAGCTCAGGAGTTAGCCTTTAGTCAAGGCGCTCATGGCAGCCAGGATGGTATACAAAACAAATGGCACCACCACTGCCAACATGAAGTAAGACTGTGAGTGTGGTGAAGCGGGGTTTTGCTGTGAGCGCCTTGACTAAAGGCTACATCTTATTAGACCCTGAATAAATGTTGTAATTATGGCTCATCTTTTGTTTGTCTGGTTTCATATCACCATTAGTGCAGCATGACAATCATTTACAAAGGAGATCAGACTAAAGTTAAGCCTCACTTTGCCACATGTTTGTATGGTTGAAACACAACATTATGGTTGGATAGTGACATATGGACATACCAACATGACCAAGTTATAATTTGTATGATGACAGTATTTAAATGGCCATGATATTAAGACCCCCAAAAGAATTGTTTTTTGTGGTCATAAAAAGGATCAAATAACAATGGTTTATCGTTAGGGTAAAACTATGGTAACTAATCGGACAAAGCATTAAATCATTCTAATTTATTGTTGTACCAATGCAACAAGATTGTGACTCATTTTTTTGAAAATAAAACTCCAGAAAGTAAAACTCCATTAAGCAAGGCCGAGTTTCACTTCATTGGTTTAAGTTCTCACACCCTTTTGTTCATGTATTCTTTTAAAGGGGCACTGTCGTTATGATCAAAGCAGGCCTGTGGCTGTACATGGACGGTATGAACTCTTACCCAGTTACTGCACGCGCGCGCCATCCCTCCGTATCATATCTATGGAGGCCTGCTTTGATCATGATGATAGTGCCTCTTTAATAACAAAGATACTTCTTAATAACAAACAAAAAAACAAACAAACAAACAAACAAACAAAAGAGACTTGATTAAAAGGCTGTAGTTTACATGTCTCCATGTTCATCCCAACCAACTATGGGAGACTTTGGAACGCAAGGAGGCAGCAGACTTACCAGGTAAATTTCCATTGTTTACGTAGTTCTGAGCATGCGCACATTATCGAGAACAATGGATTTACCTGGTAAGTCTGCTGCCACCTAGCGTCCCAAAGTCCCCCATTAAGATACAAAAACACGTTAAATCTATTGAGTCACCAAACTGTGTGACTGGGGGTTCTTTCAACATTCTACTGCAAGTTGTTTGCATTCATCTTATCTCCCCACCCGCCCCCCCAATCACTGTGGATACGGATTGGACAAGTTGTAGAAGTAAACTGATTGATTTCACTGATTATTTTACAAAAGGTCTGAGCTAAAAACAGGATTTGCCCTTAAAAACTTGTTCAATGACTAACCAGCAGTTAGCTTGTCATTTCACTAGTCCCTACACTGTAAAACATATTAAATAGAAATGCTTTTCAAAACTGAACTAGGCAGCCGAACTAAGGGAGCGATTTCGTCCAGCAGATTTGCATAGCAATATATTTAGACTGAACAAGTTTTGCGCACACTGAATGCTTATTATTGAGTAACACATAATGACTGTTGAGTAGCAACTGGTGCATTTTGTGTAGCATTTTACTATGCTATACAAGGGAAATCATTCACCGGGCCGGGCCCACTTGAAGAGAATTTTGACTGGTCCTCAGGTGTTTTAACTAGCACTTGCCCAGAGGACCAGCCCTTAAAGGGAGAACGCTGAAGAAGAGCTGTACTTGTAACAGGAAATGTTCAATCTTAGATCTGTAGTTTGTACATGAAATTAAATTAGCCTCAGAGTTAGAGCCACTATGTCTTCCAGCAACAATGGGGATATTTTAAGCTTTTTGCTTTGAAATTGTACCTTGTATTAAAGACGCATACATTTTCCAATTTGGAGGCAATTACAGTGTGAGGAGCCGGTCTTCACTGCATAGTGTTAGCCAGTGGGGTGTCTGGGTGTCTTTTGGACACCCAGTTTTAAATTTGTACACCCTGTTTTATCTGTCATTTACAATTACATTTACATTTACATACAATTGTAAGTGAACATTTTGGACACCCAATTTTTAAATTTCCAGCTAATTTGGACACCCTTTTACCAAATTCTTGCTTAAACCCTGCTTCACTGCGTGGTAATAACCAGGTTGGTGGCTTGTTTTGTTAACAGCGGCCAGTCATCAACCAGCCAAGTGATAGGGGGCCTATGCCTGTGTTTTTTTTCACGGGACTCGGGGGGAAAGTACTGAGTATACAGTGCTTAATTAATACACATTGGTGCAAGGGCAGACACCAAATAATATTCTTTATCCTCTATGCAAAATACAGCATAGGGTCTAATCAGCACCATGTCAGCAAACTGTAACTTGCCACCTATAGACCCATTGCACAATGCGCAGCGTACTCACTGCGCCTATCTTGGGTGTCATTTTGGGTGTCAAAATCGTATACAAACATGCACAAAAGAGAGTTTTGACACCCAAAATGACTCGCATTGTCGGAGGCGCGTTCCGGGGTCTATAGAAATCAATAGGTCCCCCTTGCATAACGCGAAACACTACAGATACGCTGAGGTCACGCGCACGTGTTTACACACAGAGAACAGCTATCGTCCAATGATCTGCCTTTTTTTTGAGAGTGTGACGTCATATGCAATGGGTCTATTGAGATTGTATTATTTGCCACTGTTGATAGTAGGATCCAGAAACAATGTTCCTACAATCACTGAAAATCCAATCAATGTGGACAAGAGTTTAAGTAGTCTATCCCCAGGCTGGCTCATCTCCATAGGGAGTACTTCAAAGAAAGTTATATACAAGAACGTCCCTGTGGCCAACCCCTGCAGGACGCCGCTCGCAATGCCGTGGGCAATGTTGTTGAACCCTTCTATCACTAAGATGCCAATGACGATGCCTATTGGTGCCATGACAGAAAAACAAATACTTGACTGAATCACCGTTGACTTACGGAGGTTACTCTGAACAAAGTTAACGCCAAGACTTAGTGCCAGGATGGTCTTGTGGATCACGACGGCAGCGAAGATTCCCAAGAGCTGGGGGATATCGCTCTGCAAACCCAGGGCGAGACCTTCAAATAAGGAATGCAGTGACAGGGCAAGGAGTAGAAGTAGGGATCTGAGGGAGGAGCTGGTGACCATGTCGTGGCTGTCGGTGTGCTGGACAAGAGCACTGTCAGCAGGGTTAGAGTCGATCATTCCATGGCTGTGGCCGTGACTATGACTATGTCCCTCTGACTGAACACTGACAGTGTTACTGAATTCTCTTTGAAAGGTTTCTTGGCTGCCAGTGTTGCTGTGTTGTTCATTATCAGTATTATCGACTTTATGAGTAACAGCTGAATTTCTAGTGGGAGTGCTGTGTTTTAAAAGTGGACTTCTTTCATTCTCAGATTGCCCCTCTTCTTCCACTTGTTGAAGTGCCTTGAGATGCTCGTTCTCAGCGCTCCTCTCCTTGTAGTCATGAGCGATTTGCTCAATGCAGAGAATCAAAAACAGCCCCACAGCGGTAATGAACTCTGCAATGGGAAAGTTGGTGTGGATGCCAAGTTTCGGGAACAGGTCGGTAAGCTTCCTGCGGACATCTGGCAGTAGATCCAGCAAGCATGTTGCGAGGAACACCCCTCCACCGAAGCAGTTGAGGAATCTGAACACTCGCTCCATGAGGTGTCTACGGGCCACGCCTGCTTGGCCCTGTCGCTTGTTAAAAGCATCCACAAATTTCAGGGGAAGCAAACTTGATGTGAGGCATGTCACAAAAAGCGTTCCCAGCAAAATGATCTTGATGATCAGGATTTCCATGGTCACAGAATAGATTTAAACTCGGCACAACACAAACTCAGAAACGTGACTCACAAATCCTGGTGAACAAGTTTGGCCAAACAATTCTTAACAGCTGATCACATCAAGCATGAGTCGCTTGTGCATCAAGTCAAGTTGTACATCAACCTGTCAAATGATAATACAAAATATTTTAAGCTTATTTTTTGTTCATATAAAAAGGCTTCATAAATCGCAAACTCTTTTAAAGTTTATTTCCAAATCCAAACAAGAATGTAAACAATACATCGACCAAGGAAATGTAAATACATAACAGGGTTCTCCCCATGCACAAGCTAGAGTATCGGGCCGATACGTGCGATTTGCGTGCCGATACGCAAAAAAAATAAAATACAAAATTTATTTTTCCCCCCCACAAAAAACATCAAGAGAAAACAATACAGAATGCTCCAGATTGCACAGAAGGGCTTTTAAAACCAAGATAAACACCCAGTAGAAAACATTCCGAAGACATTGTTTCAATTCAGTTCAGTGTGCTTCGGCCAAACTTCCAAAAATTTGGTCCAGAATGCCCCACAATTTTGAAAAACCTTGTGAGAACCCTGCATAAAACAGTGGAAAAGAAAAAGAAAATTTTTGAAATTAATTGTTCCAAATCTGGATGAAAACAACGTTGGTTTTGGCTGATGGCCAAAACCCTCAGTTACAACAAAGCTTGAAAGTGGAAGATAGTGCATAAAAAACACAGCCTGTCGAGCATTTTAAATTATGTTATTTGTAGATTGGGTAAGGTCATTTATTGCTCCATGGGTCAAATGATAGTAGGAAGGATCCAAACATCACAACAAAATTAACATATAAAAAGACAATCAATAGAATGAAAATGGAGAAATTATGAAGTGTAGAGTGTCAACATCTGGGTAAATTAATAAAGGAACAACAAAACATGACAAAAAGGAATTAAAACAGAGAAAATCAAAATCATGTATGTACATGAACGTAATCAGATAAGTATGAACAGGTAAATCAAACTTGCCAAAGTATGGTATTTTAACAAATTAGTACGGCGACGGGCCCGCAGATGTCTTTTTTTTTTTAAGGAGTACAGCGCAAACTTACAGTTTCCTTGCAATAAATTGGAACACGAAGACGTAAATGAAACCAGTCCACTGTTGCTATCCAGTAAGTTCTATTCTTGAACAGTTGAAACACAATAGACCTACTTCACTTATTCAATATTTACTCACTGTGTATCTAGTGAGCTACTGCTACCGCGATGGAGGAGGTACGCCGCTGCTAGTGCTGACTGGTGCCGGTCACGAGACGATTAATAAAGTTATTTGCACAATGAACAGCAGACAGCCATAAACTTACATAACAATAACATTGGTTAATTTTGTAACTTGTGCATTGTTTGCTTGCACACGGTTTTTAAACTTGTGTCGGCTGCTTCTTCCAAGGAACTTCTTCCCAGGTTGACAGCTTTACGTGTCATGGTATAGATGCCTAATTAGCTCCCTTTTTTACTAGTTTTGTTTGCACACCACCATGTGTGAATTACGAAATTGTTGAGCGCAAAGTAGAAACCCGCGCAAGTTTGAAAAGTGCTCACGTAAGTTCGGAAATTGCACGGATAAGTTTTAAAATTGCGCGGGTTTCTACTTGCGCTTAACACATACCTGTTTGACCTCTGTCATCAGCGGGTTAATATCTTTCAAGGTCAAAATGCTTTTCGGTCTCTTCCTTCCTCCATGGTCAACCAGGGTCAATTTGAGTGCATACCATTTTCACCAAACAACCAGACTTTTGTTGACCTTTGAATCTTTTCAGAAAAACAGCTGTACAAACGCAAATTAACACGGATCCTCCATGGATCCTCTAACTAACCATTTAAGGCGTTACACTTCTCCAGGGGGCCGGGGGGCGGAAGGGGTATTGCGCAAGAAATTGCAATCGCGGTTTGGGTACACTCCATTTTAAAAAGAGGTGAAGACCAATAAAAAAGAAAAAGAAAACCAAGTATACCGTTAAAATTTTCTCTTTAACAGCACTGAAAACATAACAGTATATATTGTAAGAGCATTTTCAATTGTTAAGGTGGTTATTTTTATGTAAAATGCGTAAAAGTATTACCGAAAATTTTCCGTTGGTTTATTGCAGCAGCTAACGTGTATGAATGGGTCCAGGTGGGAATTTCATTACAAAACGTCTCCCCTAAAATGGCTACAAATATCGACAAAATGTGAAAATTTGTATCGTTCATCCTCTGATTTTTTTCGCTGAACGTAATATTTAAGGATAGATCTTTCATTTCTGAAAGTTTAAACAAAATCCCTCCGTACATCCTTTAGATATTTTACGATTTTTAGAATGTTTTTTTGAGAAAATGGTTTCTGCTATACTTGGTTTGCGTGCAAACGATCGTCCGTCAAACGGATGTCAACGGACGGGAACATTTGCCGTAGGTAATATCAGTTATGAGGCAAAGTACAAATCTTAAACAGATATGTAATACATGTCGTTTACGTTAAATGTATGTTGTTTATTAAATTATAAAATTACTGAAACAGTTGGTAACGCAAACAAAAACCATTTACGAATGTTCTTTAGTGTAAAGATTTGGTGAATTTACAAGATTTGATAAAATGGACTCGCCCAAGTATTTTTAACGGCACGCGTGTAATTCAAATCTTGTACGATAGGCTACATGTACACCTATACACATAGGGAATGTGTATACCCTGTGTATGTACGTGTAGTAGGCCGTGTTTTGTTGTGGAGCTTCGACCAGTCCATGCACGTCGCGAGAGTCGAATGAGATTGTTTTCAACGTAGGTGGCGCGTTGGTGGCGTTACCCCTTCCGCCCCGCCCCCCTGACTTCGTCTGGGAACTATACATTGTGAGTGAGGAGCCGATTTGCTACGGAGGCTTGTGGGTGCCATTTCCCCCGATGATTTATCTTGGAAAATAATAACTATAATCTTGACTAAGAAATGATGTCACAGAGAAATAACTTTGTTGACCTCATTTACTAGAATAAGGTTGGAGGATGTAGTGGTCAACAGGTGGTTTTTCAGTGATGGGGGACCATAGGTCATAGCCTTAGAATGTGTACCTCACTGCTTACAAAGAAAGGGGAGCGAATAGATCGACAGAACCGTGAAATAGCAGAGTATTGGGCCTCCTGGTAACATGTAGGCCCCTAAATAATTTAGGGAATAGTGACTTTGTTAGGAAATCATCTTTACATTATTGTTATTACGCAGTTAACTGTGGCTCCAAAAATATTTTTCCGGGAGTAAATGTGCAGTTATCACACATAAATCGTCTTTACATTAGTATCAGTATGGAGAAACAGCCAAAACATGCCAACAGGGGTGACATTTTCAAGTTTTGCCGTTTTTCAAGTAGAGGCCTAGGTCTTCAATAAATAAAATACACTGACAACGAGAAAGCTTTTGGATCAGAAGTAACGAAAAAACCTGAGCATGCGATTGCGCGTTTGTTGAAAGTGTAGGCCTATGCAAGTCTCGCGTATTCTGGACCCTCATCATATCATAGAGCTGCAGCTGTAGTTGAACACACAAAAATATACTCACCAGAACAAGGTAACCAGACAAAATATCATTTCACCTGTTGGCTACCACTGACTGTAGCTGATATCATGCTTATTTTTGCTTGGCAGAAATTTGTTAAAGACACTGGACACTATTGGTAATTGTCAAAGACCAGTCTTTTAACTTAAGTGTATCTCAACATAAATTTTGAGCTCAATTGGTTGTTGAAGTTGCGAGATAACTATGAAAGAAAAAACACACTTGTCACACAAAGTTGTGTGCTTTCAGATGCTTGATTTCGAGACCTCAAATTCTAAATCTGAGGTCTCGAAATCAAATTCGTGGAAAAATACTTCTTTCTCAAAAACTACTTCACTTCAGAGGGAGCCGTTTTTCACTATGTTTTATACTACCAACCTTTCCCCATTACTCGTTACTATAATTAAGGTTTTATGCTAACAATTATTTTGAGTTATTATCAATAGTGTCCACTGCCTTTAAGCAATATGCTTAGCTGTGAAATTGGGCACCTGACATTGGTCGGCGCACATTATTGCGTGAACGCGCGCGTTTCCGAGTACAGGGACAGTTTGAATTCAAACCGCGGCTCGTCATTCGAGTCTGTGCAACCATGGTGCAACGTAGCATTTCCGACGCTGCAGTATAAAGACAAATCAATTGAGGACGGACAAAACCATGAAGTTGTGTGCTATAGGTTGCATTGCCTGAAGAAAGGCTCACACTGGGCTGCACATCAATGCCAAGTAAAAACAGAGTAGCCATGGTGTTTTATCGGCGACCATGATGCCCTGATTTATGACGACCAACGGTTTTGCGTCTATAAAGCTCATGATCAGAATCTGAGAATGATGATGACTTCAAGTACCTCGGTGCCAGGACGCAGGGAGCACTATAAAACACACCAAAGTACGGAAGGCCCTGGCATTGGAAAGCTCTTCATGACATAGCGAAAATCTGGAGGTTAAACCTGTCGAAGATGCTCAAGTTGAGATACTTTCGAGCGGCAATCGAGACGATGCTTCTCTATGGTAGTGAGACATGGACCCCCACAGCATGCAGCACAGACCAAGTCACTCTGCAATGCCGGGGTGCTACACCGGATGCTCGGGGTGGCAATGGATGTGAGCTGAAAGGCCCTCTTGACGAATGCCGAGCTCTATTATGGCAGCCTGCCAAAGGTCTCGGAGAAGATCAAGTCAAGACGTCTAAAGCCTTGCTTGCTGGGCACTGCGTCAGGCATCCGGAGCTACCAGCAAGTCGATTGATCCTGCATGCTGTGGGAGCCAAGACATGGAAAACCAAGCAGAGGGATGCCAATCAAGAAGCAACATGGTGAAGACGATGAAAGAAGATACATGAGACTACGGATGAACTAGCTGGCTGCGTGAGTGATCGTGTGTGTGGCGAATGTATCATATTGCGCTCCTCTCAAGACAAAGTAGCCACTTGGGTCGACGGAGTGAGTGAGTGGGTGGGTGGCGAAAATTGAACTTGAACTCGAACAAGAACCTGAAGAAGTAAGTTTTTTTCTTGTCTGCAAAAACTGAACACAATATCAATTATCGTAAAAATATGCATTCTACTCTGTTCGTTGGCCTATGTATAGATTTTTATGAATGCTGTCTTTAATGAAATGTTATTCTTTTATAACGAAACAATCCTCTTATAAAACAAAATGCCAGCATAATTAATTAGCCATTATAAGGTACGGCGGACACGTTACTGCGGCACTATTTGGTATGGGTAAATTTGTCAGTAGACACCCAAACAAAACAGTGCACTCCCAGCCATAGTGTTCATTATACTGTTATATCCATTGATTTCTATTATATAATAGAGATCAATGGTTATATCTCAAAACGGCTAATGCGTCGACCGGGTGTATTGCTGCGCTTCCGCGTTTTAACGCGACCCTCTATCAAACGACACGGGCGCGCTGTGCCACACACCAACGATTATCAAACGTTGACCATGTGCTCTGGTGAGTCTATCCACAAGTCAACAATATTATTATATGTAGAGATCAATTATTGGAATAGATTGTTCGAATATGGCTGAATGAGCTGTACTAAAACATGTGATGTCTCATTATTATGAGTAAATCAACGACCATTATAACGCCTTGGGATGTTACTTGGTAAAAAAAAAACCAAAGAAATATTACATCCAGCAAACATCCTTGCGTATACCGCACACGTGTGTGCGCACTACACCCAACTCTCAGCCAATGAAAAGTGTTCCTTTAACCTTGAAGAGTGCGATGTTTGTGTTTGTGACGTCACATACAAGGCCGGGTCTCTATTGGTGGAAAGTGTTCTCACGCCAGAATTAATATTCAACAAAATATTCTTTTAGCTGTACGCGCGGAGCCGCGTGTGATGGCGCGGTTTGTGTTTTGTGTACCCAAACGTTACCAACGAGACACATGGAGGAAACAAACAGTGCATGCTTCATATTTCATTTTGCTATTGCGAGTGCAGGATACGATTTTCAGCTTTTTGCAGTTTCAAAATATTACAGTTTTGCATCTTATCAGCAAGATAAAAACGGAACAAAAATGAGTGACGTAAACCCAGGAGGTAAGACGACACACTAAAATATTTAGTACCGTTATTACTTTTTCAAGAAACATTGAATCAAACTTTTTTCTGAGATAACTAAAGCCCGACGTACAGAGAAATCCACGAGCGTATTTTGTACGTCATATTTGATTCAGCTCAATTCAATTCAATTCAATTCAATTTAATAACATTTGTTTCCAAATCTGCAAAAAAAAGGTATATGCAAGTCCCGAATATAAGAAGCACCATAAGGTTTAAGCAACATAATATACATTGTAAGAGACTGTTGTTTACAACAAATAAATAAATATGTAGTTCATCACATGAATAATGTCCACAAGCCCTTGATGCATAGGCCTATTCTATAAAGGAAAACAACAATTACGGAAAGTGTAGTAATCGAGCTGGTACTGGACTTAAAACGTTACATATTTTCCTTGCAGGACGGTCGTGAAATAAAATTCATAAAAGTTTCGCTGACAGCGAAACTCAAGCTGGACATAAGTTTTAAACAATTTATATATGGAAACCATTTGGAAAAAGAGACCGAGAAAAAGACTGTACCATTCAATTCAATAATAATGTTTAACCTGCTCCTGCTTTGAAACAATCTTCCCGGTGATCACATTTTGTATTTGCAATGTCCAAGCATTCTCAAGTATAGTTTACACAAGAGTAGGTTAAAGATCATCTTTGGCACCTAATCCCAAAACGGTTACACACCTATGTTCCGACACCCCTATGTTCCGACACCCCTAATGTAGTGTTCCTAATTCTATTCCTAGCCCTAACCCTAAACCCTACCCTAGCGTGTAGATCATGAGGGTTATCGGAACATAGGGTTGTCGGAACATGAGCGTCGGAACATAGAGCAGTCACCCCTAAAACACACTGAGAACATTTCATTGTATCTTACACATTCAGCAAACCGGATCAATGAACTGATCCGGAATTACGATTCTCCATGGTCCAATGAGACCGAGCCAACATGGGAGTGTGTAGCCGAAAGAATTGCCATGGTGATGAAGATGCACACTCCGGAAGAGCAGGTCGTTCTCGCCAATTCCATCGCCTCCCAGATCATGAAGACCGGGGGAGTTGATGTGCCGTCCGATGTAGATCATGAGAATTACGGAAGAATCTACACGTGTGACGAATACGCACCTTTCGATAATGTGGACGGGGGCGTTACCGCGGTGACAGAGGATAGGAAGGAGGAAGAAGGAGGCAATGATGCTGTGCTAAAGGGGGAACTCCTAAAGGTGACTTTTATTCAATAATCTTGATTTGTATTTTACAAAAGTGAAACATTCATTCGAAACTGTCATCCCAAATCACACTAACGTTAGCCGAATGAGTATTTCCACTTTTCCATTGTCAAGGCCATTACAGGCCATATTCAAAAATGGCACTATATCTAACTGTTCATGTTTTGGTATAACATAAACGTGTACCAAGATTCATGCTTTTACCACAAAGTACACGAAACTGCCAAATTATTGCACTTAATATCTGCTCATGCTATTACGAAAAACCGGTTGTTACGATGTTTCAACCTGCATAGTCGACGGCAGAATACTAACAATTGTGTTTTAAATACTGTCTGAAATATCGAGGACAGTGTCTATTATTATAAATTCAATTTAACTTTATTTGTCTTTATCACAAGCTAGAGTATTAGTGATGAATTGGGTTGAAGTTACTGAATTTGCTTCCGATACTTTTGATACGAAAGGTATGGGAAGAGCCATCCGAATTTGATTCCAATGAGCCAACCCTGATAGCCAGCGTATCTCCTCGCTTAGAAACAATCAAAGAAGGCAAGAGGGAGAAAACAAATGAAGAAGAGGAGGCGGAGAAAGAAGAAGTCAAAATGATAATGGACAAACAGAAGAAGGTTGAAGAGACAGATGAGGAAACGAAGATGAATGTGGTGAATATCGCAGAGAAAGTTGTAGAGTCGAAGAGCATTATTGAAGAAGACTCACAAAAGGAGGAAAAGAAAGAGGAAAGTTGGGACAAGGTAGAGATGGTAAATGGTGAGGAGGGGGAGCTCGAGATGATGTATAAGTTTAAGGGGGAAGCAAAGGTGGATCCTCAGGAGATCAGAGAGCGAGTTGAGGAGATGAACACCGAGGAAACCAGGGCCGAGCTAGAAGAGGCAAATGGTTGCGAGGTTGTAGGTTTGGAGGATAAGTCGAATGGAAAAGAACAGGTTGCTCCAAAGAAGATCGGAGAGCCAGTTGAGGAGGCAAAGACAAAGGAAATCAAGTCCAAAGTAGAGAAGAGAAGAGATGGAAAAATTGGGGAGATGGGTGAAGTGGGGTCAAAGGTGGAAGAGGAGGTTGCTCACAACGAACCGGCTGAGGAGGTGATGATAAAGGAAGAAAAGAACAGAGAGGAAAAGAGGAAAGGTGAGGGAGATGGGGATGCTGCGGCGAACTGGGTAATCGAGGAAGGGGAGATTCTGGAGCAAGAAGAAGATGAAGAAGGTAAGGTTCATATATTGAAGTCTGGATAATTGTTATAAATTCCTAGAACTTTTTACTCTGAATAAGTAAACAACTGCCAAGATTTCCGAGAGCTTCAAATATGCGCTAGGATAACAATTACAAATAATTTATCGACCAGCATCACTCTGAGGCTTCCCAAGTTTTCAAGAGAGCCAATATACACTCCACCTTTTGTACAAGACATCTCTTGTTGAAATTAATCTTCATGATATTTGATTTTTAGAGTTGACGTCGTCTTGGTCGAGCATTAGTGACCTGGATACGGTGTCGTTGTTCACGAGCATCTCTTCATTGTCATTCGGGGAAATTATCAGCATGTCCGGTGGGGACGAACGGGAGTTGACTGCTGATGAGATCGATGACGAAGTGTGGGGGGATTTCAGAAATGCTGACATCGCGGGTAAGTAAGGATGGATCAATAAACTGACAAAGACTTCTTCTTATATTAAAAAGAAGAAACAAATTCAAACAGCCAGACCACAGAGATGAAAAACGACAAAGCGAATAATATTATATGAAATATTTACGCCAGAATTTACAGCATCGCAAAATGTATCTCAGATAACATTTTCAATGTCCCTTCAGGGCCACCATAGATAACACAACACATTTTATTACAAATGATTTCAGGTATGTGGGTTGATGTAAATATTAAAAGGAAAAAACCCCATAAAAACAACAACAAAAGAAACAAACTGACCAACCAAACAAACCAAAATGGACAGCGATGTCCAAGGTAATGTCATTTCACACACAGTTTTTGAATTGACAAGCAGTCAATTAAATATTAAACATTCTCCTGTCTCCGCTATTGTCGACGTTGTTATATTTACATCCAAACAAGTCAAAACAAGTCTTGAGGAAACATACCCATTTCAATAACAAGAATAAAGACGCTTCGTCGATCCGTGTTGATTCAGTAACAAGTCGATTGCTTCCAAACATGAGTAACTGATGCCTTCAGAAATGTGATAACAGTACTGCCGTATATTTGTTGTTGTTTATTTGTAATCTTCAGACAATAAACACCAGAAGCAGTCCTTGGAAGTACAACATTTTTACTTCCCTGGACTACTCCTGGTCCAGATGTGGTTCATGTACGAATATTTAAAACAAATAAAAATAAATAAACAACAACAAATAATTTTTTTTATACGACATTACTGTTTGAATTTCTTCGACGACGCCAGCAATTTGTAAAAACAATAACAACAGCTGGCCTACTTAGAATAACAAGAAAGTCGTTCAATTTTAATTACACAGATGAAATACAAGAGGAGGCCTCTGTTACCTCGAAGATCATCCTCCCTAACGGAGACGATACTGCACTTCAGACAGCTGACGATCAGGCTGACCTGATATCGATTTGCTCAAAAGGTATTCATAAGTGAACAACATTGTACCATAATTATTTGATGTTGCCTGTCTTTAAATTGGAAGATTGCAAGCGTAGTGTTTCCTGATGGCAAGTAATAGTACCCCAACCCCACCCCAACAACCCAAAACAAACAAACAAACAAACAAACAAACAACAACAACGACAACAACAACAATAACAACAACAAACGAACGAACACCCCAACTAACCAATCTTTCATTTTAGTTTTAAAATATTTGTTTCTTGGTGCTGATTCCATGACTTTTGATCAGACAAAATACCTTTTCATGATCTTCAGGCCAAGGGTTCACAGAGGTTGGTTCAACCAGAAGGGGATTCTGGTCAAGGATCTTCGGCAGACGCCAAAGCAAGAAGAACAAAACGGTGAAGAAGATCGCAGTAGAGCAAGAGACCAAACCAAAAAGATCTTCCAAGATGGCAGCAATCATATTCGCCTGTTGCTGTGTGCAGCCGTCAGATTAGTATAATAGTTGCGTTAATACGGGGGACTCCCCCGACCAAAAACAAATATTTACTCGCTCAATGTAAAATAATTAATATGAAATTAAAACAAAACAATATAACAATAATAATTGCTGGAAAATGTTGTGATGGTTGATGCAATGCGACGAAAATGCTTATTCGGAATACTTCGCCAAAATCAAAGAAATAACTTTCGAAACGCTCGGTTCAAGGAACTTTTTTTCGGTCGTGCGAAGGTGGATTATATCATGCCGCGTATCATATCGAAATGTTAAATTGCACGTTGATTTACAGAGTCATGATTAACAAACGCCATGGCTCGCCCCTAAATATGTCGCGCTACTATCGTTTAACCAGATATGTATCAACCACAGCGGGTAAGTGAAGGCAAATTCACCACAGTTAAGCAGAACTCTGGCTGTGATCATCTCTGCCCATGTGAACACTTAACTATAACTCCAGTAGGTTGAACCTGGAAGATCAAGGGGTTCTGAAATCAAGTTTTCACGTAAAACAACGCAATGAGACGCATAGTCCCTGGCCAGCCCTCGATCCGGGTAGTAGTACACCGATACTTTATTCAGATTACCCTTGGTGAGGTACAGAGTGGGATGTGTGTCGGGTTGTAGGGCTGGTGGTGGGCAAGTAGGAGTGGGGTGGATGGGGGGTTGTAGGCAGGCACGGTAAGATGATGTTTGGTGAGCTACCGTACTCGCTCAGGGTGGACTTAGAAGAATGATACAGGGTAAGTATGAGTTGCCTTAACATGGACCGGGGTCGCGGCAATTAGGAATGTTGAGAAGGTTGAAAAAGGTGGAGTTGGCAAGTTGGTTGGTTGGCGTGTGAAGTGAGGGTAGGGTGTAGGCAGGCTTTTGTTACATATGGGGTGGTTGATGGTATATAGACAGGTAAGTTTAAGATGGTGAGGTTTGTTGGCAGGGCTGTTAAGAGAGGGAGAGAGGGGGGGGATAGGAGGTTGAGGTGGGGCCGGCAGGTCGGTGGTAAGGTGGGCTAGATTGAGGCGGGTTTTAGATTTTAGGCAGGTTAGAATAGTTTCATGATGGATGAGATAAAGGCAGTTCAGTATCGATAGGATATTGAACCAGGGGTAGGGTTTGTAGACGGGGCAGATTTGTTGGTGTCGGTGTTGAGTGATGGAAGAAGGGGGTTATGAGGAGCTTCAGGTAGGAAGGTTGATGGAGAGTAGGTTGAGTAGTACGGTGTGGGCTTTGGTAAGGGTCGTACTCGAATTGTACGCACAGTTCGTTGACAAAATAAAGTGATCCTCAACATACTTCGAGTCGGTCACTTAAGGTCAAGATGGAGAACGTAAAGATCATACGCGGATCGGTGTTAGGCAAGTAAGACTGGGATGTGATGATTGGGTTGTTTATTGGTTTATAGAAAGTTTCTTTTCCCTTTTCGAAGTCAAGCAAAGTCTTTTCAAGTCACAAAGTCACTATTTCAAATGTTTGTCAATTTTAAACACCGGAGTCAAACAAAGGTTTTCCTTAATCAAAAGAGAGTCGCTTAAGGTTACGGTCATGTCATCCAAGTTTAAGTCCCTTAAAGTTTCTTTTGTATTCGTGGAGAAAGGTCAGAGGTATACAAGTTTTGCCAAGTCGGGCATTTGGGTCTCCTTTCAGGTCAAGGTATTACGTCCAAATATATTGTCGTTTCCAGGTCAAATTAGAGGTTAAACTATCTAATGAAAAAAATATTATGGTGAACGAATGATATATGGATATAAGCGAGTCTGCTTTTAACTTCATAAATGAGACTTAGGCCGTATTAGAATTGACGGCTACGGCTACCACTGCTGCTAAGGGTGTTACTAACGGCGTCTTATACTTCAACACATGATGACGCAGCGATTCAACCATAGCCGTAGCCGTAGCTGTCAATTCGGACTCGGCCTTTGGCTTTAAACATGTACATTACAAATTAATAATAATAATAATAAAACAAACAAAACAAACAATTTGAATTGTTTGTTTTGTTTGTTTGGTTTTTACAATGACGATAGCAACGAACACACAAAACATTTCATATGCAAACATATGAAATTACAAACAGCAACAACCACAAACATACAATACACAAATTAAAAGAGAAAAAACTTTTAAAATTTATGAACACAATGCCTTACAAGCATAGTTCCCCAAATCCTCCTAGATTGAAGCACATTGAGATCAAAATGTTTTAAAGTAATCCGAGGTTCCTAGCCTTATCTTAAACACATTTACAGGTCCAAAAAATAGAACACAGTTCCTTTACTGACATGGCTCATCTCATTATAAAACAAAGCGAAGTTATAGGCCCGTATAAAATGATAAATAATATATTATATTCCCTACTGCCATAACTCCCAAAGTTATGTTTTCTTTTATAAATACAAATTTGTATAGGTCTACATAATAAAACACGGATCGTGTACTAACTAAGCTCCCGAAGTCCTCCTATCTTAAAGCAAATGTATAGGTCCACAAATAATATAATAAGTTTCCTACTTTATACCTTAGCTCCCGAAGTCCTCTTATCTTCTTAAAGCTAACATATAGGTCCACAAATGATAGAACACAGTTCCTACTACTTTAGTTTCCGAAGTCCTCTTATCTTCTTAAAGCTAATTTACAGGTCCAAAAAAACAAAACAAAAACTAAACAAAGTTTTCTACTACCTAATAGTTATCGAAGTCCTCTTCTTTTCTTAAAGCTAATATATAGGTCCAAAACAATTTGATAAGGTCAAATTTAAAATAATTTCCACTTCAAAATATTAATAACCAAGCTCATAAAAAAAAAGAAAAAAACACTGCACTATTCTACAAAACTCTCCCTCTTTTTAAAAATTACATTCACGTACATCATTTTCCCGGGAGAGTTTATATTGGAACATTCAAAAGCCTTCCCGGTTGGTCTTCACCATCTTGTATCAGTGTATACAGATGCGCAAGTCAACTGTGGTGGATATTTTGTGGTGTGTTAACAGCAGTCTCGTTTGTACAGTTTATCGGTCTATTGTGCATCACCCGTTCACCATATTACAATTTCATTGGTAATTTGACAAAGGTCTCGTTTACCGTTGGTCGAGTTAAAAGTAAAACAAGAGTCTGATAGTCCCTGGTTTAATACAGTTCTTGGTCTCGTTGTCACAGGTATAAGTTTAACAGTTAGCCTACAATATGAATATGCAAGGAATAGTTATCTTACATAAAATTTACCGTTGGTCGAGTTTATGTAGAACAAGGGTCATGATAGTCTCTGGTTTAATACAGTTTTTGGTTCTCGTTTTCACAGGTGAATTCTAACATTTATCGTACGAAAACACAAGGAATAGATTCCTCATATTAGTCTCCCCGTTGGTCAAGTTGGTAGAATAAGGGTCTGATATTCTCTCGGTTAATACAGTTCTTGTTCTCGTTATCACAGGTTATATTAGTCTGACAGTTATCGCACGAAAACACAAGGAATAGTTTGCATAATTTAGTTTACCATTGGTCAAGGTGGTTGAATAAGAGTCTGGTATTCTCTAGTTTTTACAGTTCTTGGTCTCGTTATCACAGGTTATAAGTCGGACAGTTATCGTACGAAAACACAAGGAATAGTTCGCATATTATATATAATTTAGTTTACCGTTGGTCAAGGTGGTAGAATAAGGGTCTGGTATTCTCATGGTTAATACATTTCTTGGTTTCATTATCATAGGGTTATAAGTCTAACAGTTATCGTACGAAAACACAAAGAATAGTTTGCTCATATAATTTAGTCCACCGGTGGTCAAGGTGGTAGAATAAGGGTCTGGTATTCTCTAGTTTTTACAGTTCTTGGTCTCGTTATCACAGGTTTTTTAGGGTACAGTTACCGTACGAAAACACAAGGAATAGTTTTAACAATTTAGTTCACCACTGGTCGAGTTGGTATAGAATAAGGGACCGATACTGTTTTACTACATTTCTTGGTCTCAAAAATCATGAGTTATCATTCTGATGTTTCTCATACAGTTGGAGTGTGTCAAAATAATCTCTTTTACCATTCCAGGTATTTTGGTTTGTTTAGGTTAGAAATAAAGGTCCAATATTCCCTTGATTGAATACACTTCTTTGTCTCGTTAGCATTAAAGGTTATAAGTCCGATATCTTTCATTTTGATGACCGCAATTTTATCCAATGCGGATCACAATATCTTTGTTTTGGTCTTGTTTCCTATATCTATACCGATCACATCATCGTTGGCGAAGTCATTTGCGTGCTCTTCGCAACATCTTCAGTTGAGCTTGTTGGTTTAAGTGTCACAAAACCACGGCACGGGTCACAACACTTCTGGTAAGGTGTTGCTTTTGTTTGTGCGCTGCATAAATACAACAAACACTGCTGGCTACAATGTTGATTTGATACACTTGTTGGCTCTTGTATAACTTCAACCCCTGTACTAGGCAAAAACATCTTTGCGCTTCCATTCAATGGTTTAAGTTTCTTTGGGTTCATGTTGATGATTGAGACCCACAAGCTCTCTTACCCGCTGTGGTTGATTCTAAGGGTGCCGCGAATGGTTAGTCTCTTTACCCTCAATATCAAGCTGTTTCTCTCAAGCTCGATTTTGTATGGTTTATTTCATCTTTATTCATTTTCAATTACAGAAAAGAAAACAAAAATTCACTTACCAAAAAAATAAAAATTATTAAAAAGAAAAGAAAAAAACCCAGGAATTTTTCCAAACATTCGATGAAAAAATTCTTCACAACTATAGACCGTGCAAGTCTCGCGCGTATTCGAACATTTTGGGACCACCTTGGTCCCACGTACGATGCTTTAACGCGTGAAGGAAACAAACTCACGCGCTTTAACGGGTCCCAATGTTCGAATACGCACGAGACTTGCACAGTCTATTGTAGACTTGCTTTTATAGGAGTAGTAAATGCAACAGTGAACCTTTATAAGTCAATTCCACTCGAACAAAGTAAACATTTCCGGAGCGGTCGAACAAAACCTTTATTATCACAATTCCTCTTAAGCCATTTGCGACGCAATGTATCAACCAAAGCTCACAGACAATACCTCATTCTGATTAATTGCTGACAGTCACTGTCTTTTTATCATTAGGTTTCAATGGAGAGCTTCATGTAAATAATATTTTGTGATAAATTCATATTACAATTATAAGTATTTCAGATCATGATTGGTTGACGGATTTTGTACGGAACTATCGGTTCTCTTTTTAGAAAACAATTTGATCATGGGCGTTTAATTCACAAAGAGCAAAAATTGCAAAGTGTGATGTCCCAACACAAATCTCTATGGGCATTATTGACAACTCATCTTGAGATGAATTTGGGTATTTTGTGAAGTCGAGTCGTAGGCTCGATTTCACAAATAGCTAAGATTGATCTTAACAGCCAATCAGTATGAATTGCTTTAATTGCCCATAGTGTGTTGTCACGATTAAGTTTACAAATCACTATAGCAATAATGACAAACTCATCTTCATTTTAGTGTTTTGTGAAGTCAAGCCCAGCAGGTACATATACTAGGATTGCAAAATTCGGACAACGTTCAATTCAAAATCAAACCAACTCTTTTTTGTATACCAGCGTTTTATATAATACAAATCATGGCTACTAATTTTATTATTAGTTTACTCGGTAAGCATTTGGTATTGAAGTACAGAAATATGTTCTTTTGTATCTCATCATGTTGTCCGAAACTTTGATTGTAAGGATGTTTCGACACATCACTCTGTAACTTAACAGTTTGTTTAAACAATATTATTGAATAAAAATTATACAAAAATACAACCTTTGTGTCTGTGGTTTATTTGTGTGATTAAATGTCAGACCTAATTAGGATACACTTCGTCTGGGAGTTATACATTGTGTGAGTGAGGAGCCGATTGCTACGGAGGCTTGTGGGTGTCATTTCCCCCGATGATTGATGTTGGAAAATACTAACTAAGTCTTGACTAAAAAATGATATCACCGAGAAATAACATAACTACAGTGACCTCATTTACTAGAATAAGGTTGGAGGATGTAGTGGTTAACAGGTGGTTTTTCAGTGATGGGGGACCATAGGTCATAGCCTAAGAATGTGTGGGGTGTAGGCCTACTGTTCACAAAGATATGGGAGCGAATAGAATAGAAAAATGGGCCCCCTGTTGATATGTAGGCCCCTATTATAATTTAGGGAATAGTGACTTTGGTAGGAAAGCATCCTTACACTATTATTATTACGCAGTAATTGTGGCTCAGAATAACATTTACAGAATCTCCGGGCAAATGAAGTTATCACACATACATCGTCTTTACACTAGCATTCACAGGAATTTAATGAATTAAATAGGGCCTACACTGAAAATGAGAAAGCTCTAGAATCAGAAGTAACTAAAAACCCGAGCGTGCGATTGCGCGCTAATTGAACATGCAAGTCTCGCGTGTTCTGGGCCCTATTTAATAAAACTGCAACTTAATTTTAAGCACAAAATGTACGTAGCTGAGCACAAGAAAGAATAATCGCTAAAATAAAGGTTACCAGACAAAATACCACGTCACACGTAGGGTACCACTGACTGTAGCTGATACCCTGCTTATTTTTGCTTGGCAGAAATTTGTTGTTAAGCAATATGTTTAGCTGTGAAATTGGGCCCCTGATTAATGAACTCCATACATTGGTCTGCGCACATTATTGCGTGAACGCGCGCGTTTCAGAGTAGAGGGGGAGTTTGAATTCAAACCGCGGCTGGTCATTCGAGTCTATGCAACGTGGCATTTCCGACGCTGCAATATAAAGATAAATTAATTGAGGACGGACAAAACCATGACCTTGGAAGTTGTGTGCTATAGGTGCATGGTCTGAAGAACCTCACACTGATGGGCTGCACATCAATGCAAAGTAAAAACAGAGTAGCTTATGGTGTTTAACATCGGCGACCATGATGCCCTGATTATGATGACCAACGGTGGTGCGTGTCTCTCAAGCTCATGATCAGATGATGACTTCAAGTACCTCGGTGACAGGACGCATAGCACTATAAAATACACCAAAGTACGGAAGGCCCTGGCATTGGAAAGCTCTTCTGTCATAAACGAAAATCTGGAGGTTAAACATGTCAAAGATGCTCAAGTTGAGATACTTTCGAGCGGCAATCGAGACGATGCTTCTCTATGTAGTGAGACATGGACCCTCACAGCAGCACAGACAAAGTCACTGTGCAATGCCGGGGTGCTACACCCGGATGCTCAGGGTGGCAATGGACGTGAGCTGGAAGGCCCTCGTGATGAAAGCCGAGCTCTATGGCAGCCTGTCAAAGGTCTCGGAGAAGATCAAGTCAAGACGTTAAACCTTGCTTGCTGGGCACTGCGTCAGGCATCCGGAGCTACCAGCAAGTCGATTGATCCTGCATGCTGTGGGAGCCAAGACATGGAAAACCAAGCAGAGGGATGCCAATCAAGAAGCAACATGGTGAAGACGATGAAAGAAGATACAGGGTTGGAGACTACGGATGAACTAGCTGGCTGGCTGCATATCGTGATTTGTGGCAATTGTATCATTGCGCTCCTCTCAAGACAAAGTAGCCACTTGGGTCGACGGAGTGAGTGAGTGAGTGAGTGGGGAATTGAACTTGAACTCGAACAAGAACCTGAAGAAGTAAGTTGTATCTTGTCTGCAAAAACTGAACACAGTATCAATTATCGTAAAAATATGCATTCTACTCTGTTCGTATTGGCCTATGTATAGATTTTTGTAAATGCTCACTTTAATAAAATGTTATTCTTTTAATAATAACGAAATAATTCTCTTATAAAACAAAACGCCAGCATAATTAATAAGCCATTATAAGGTATGGCGGACACATTACTGCGGCACTATTTGGTTTGGGTAAATTTGTCTGTAGACACCAAAACAAAACAGTGCACTCCCAGCCATAGTGTTTATTATATCTCAAAAAGGCTAATGCGTCGACCGGTGTATAGACTGTGCAAGTCTCGCGCGTATTTGAACTTCCGGGACCATTGTGGTCCCAACCATATGAAGATTTACGTGCGCAAGATTTTATTTTGTCAATTATTTTAGTTTAACGTGGTTTATGACCATGAAAATTATATACATTGATGTTGTTGGGAATGTAATACTTAGTGATAAAAAAAATTCAACTCAACAATATAACGAAGACAACCCGAGAATTAAACTTGACCTCAGCTTCCGGTTGCTGCAAACAAAATTAAGAATTTTGTGCTCACCTCCGATCACGAAACTTATACAAATGCTTGTTTTGGATGCGCGATGATAATCGCCAGATGCTGCAATTGCAACGCGAAACCTTTTCATTGCAGTCTATGGTTGTTGAGGCGTCAGCATCCTCTTTAAACTGTGTCAAGCGTTAAGTTTACGCCCGTGTGACCATCGCGAATCAACATAAGTGTTTTCTGAAAAGTTAAAATCAAATAAGCATCCTTGTCCCAGAGTTTTAACTTTGCTTCAATAATAATTAACACATTATTTGTGTATTTATTATAACAACTAAAACTGATTTTATAAACATGTAATGAGTATTTTTGTTGTTCAGATTTTGTCATTAGATATAATTTAAGACAAAGATTTGATTTCAGAGAAATAAAATGTTCTTCGTTTGACGTGTTTTCTTGATCCGATACGCACAATTCCGCGTTTTAACGCGATCCTCCCTCAAAACGACACGGGCGCGTTGTTCCAAACACCAAAGATTATCGAACTTTAATCAAGTGCGCTGGTGAGTCTATCCACAAGTCAACAATATTATTATATGTAGAGATCAATTATTGGAATAGATTGTTCGAATATGGCTGAATGAGCTTTACTAAAACATGTGATGTCTCATTATTATGAGTAAATCAACGACCATTATAACGCCTTGGGATGTTACTTGGTAAAAAAAAACTAAGAAATAATACATCCAGCAAACATCCTTGCGTATACCGCACACGTGTGTGCGCACTACGCCCAACTCTCAGCCAATGATAAGTGTTCCTTTGACCTTGAAGAGTGCGCTGTTTGTGTTTGTGACGTCACATACAAGGCCGGGTCTCTATTGGTGGAAAGTGTTCTCACGCAATAAATATTCAACAAAATATTCTTTTAGCTTTACGCGCGCAGCCGCGTGTGATGGCGCGGTTTGTGTTTTGTGTACCCAAACGTTACCAACGAGACACATGGAGGAAACAAACAGTGCATGCTTCATATTTCATTTTGCGATTGCGAGTGCAGGACACGATTTTCAGCTTCTTACAGTTTCAAAATATTACAGCTTTGCATCTTATCAGCAAGATAAAAACGGAACAAAAATGAGTGACGTAAACCCAGGAGGTAAGACGACACACTGAAATATTTAGTACCGTTATTTTTTTTTCAAGAAACATTGAATCAAACTATTTTCTGAGATAACTAAAGCCCGACGTACAGAGAAATCTACGAGCTTATTTTTTATGATTGTATTACTCAATTCAATTCAATTCAATTTAATAACATTTATTTCCAAACTGGCATAAAAAGGTAGGCAAGTTCCGTATAGAAGAAGCGCCATAAGGTTTAAGCAAGAGACAATCAAACAGGAGACTATTGTTTACAAAAAATAACTAAAATATGTTATTCATCACATGAATAATTTCCACAAGCCCTTGATGCATATTCTTTAAAGGAAAACAAAACTGACGGAAAGTGTAGTGATCGAGCTGGTACTGGACTTTTAACATTACAAATTGTTCTTGCAGGACGGCCGTGAAATCAAATTTTATAACAGTTTCGCTGACAACGAAACTCACGCCTGACATAAGTTTAAAAACACACACAAAGTGTTGTCTTTGATACAATGAAGCAAAAAAAGATAGGAGTGCTGGATTTATTTTTCACTTCATCTACTTTTAACAAAGAATGTAAAGAAGCAAGAAACCATAATATAAACAAAAAGACAAGTTTGTTAAAGGTAGGCCTATTGTACAGGATTTGTAGCTAGAGCTGACGAAATAGTCTCAGACAGTGTTCATATTTTGTTTAAAATTTGGGCTTATTCCGTTGTTTGAGTCAGGAGAAAATAGTAAAAGAAAATTGCACAATTTTCAGAATGTAAACACATTGTCCTTATTTTGGTTATAATAACCGAAATCAGCTGATTGCGTTTTTTTAGGTTTTCAGATACAGTTTTCTCGAAGAAAATATTTCACAGAAAAATGGTTCTAGTATGAACATCATAATCAGAAGCTTTCAGACTAAAATTAAACAATGATGTTTGTTATCCTTATACCAATCTTGTTTAATACCTTTAAACATTTCCTATAATTATGCAAACCATTTGAAAAAAGAAACCGAGAAAAAACCCTGAACAATTCAATTCAATACAAATCCATTACAGTAATAATGTTTTACCTGCTCCTGCTATGAAACAATCTTCCCGGTGATCACATTGTTTGCATTTTCAATGTCAAAGCATTCTCAAGTTTAATTTACACAACAAGTGTAGATTAAAGATCATCTTTGGCACCTAATCCCAAAACGGTTACACACCTATGTTCCGACACCCCAAAATTGTATTTTCCCAAATTTTATCTCTAGCGTGTAGATCATGAGGGTTATCGGAACATAGGGTTGTCGGAACATTGGAACGTCGGAACATAGAGCAGTCACCCCTAAAACACACTGAAAACATTTCATTTTATCTCACACATTCAGCAAACCGGATCAATGAACTGATCCGGAATTACGATTCTCCATGGTCCAATGAGACCGAGCCAACATGGGAGTGTGTATCCGAAAGAATTGCCATGGTGATGAAGATGCACACCCCGGAAGAGCAAGTCGTCCTCGCCAATTCCATCACCTCCCAGATCATGAAGACCGGGGGAGTGGATGTGCCGTCCGATGTAGATCATGAGAATCACGGAAGAATCTACAAGTGTGACGAGTACGCACCGTTCGATAATGTAGACGAGGGCGTTACCGCGGTGACAGAGGATAAGGAGGGGGAAGAAGGAGGCAGTGATGCTGTGCTAAAGAGGGAACTCCTAAAAGTGAGTGTTATTCAATAATCTTGATTTGTATTTTACAATAGTGAAACATTCATTCGAAATTGTCATCCCAAATCATATAACGTTAGCCAAATGAGTATTTCCACTTTTCCATTGTCAAGGCCATTACAGGCCATTTGAAAAATGGCACTATATCTAACTGTTCATGTTTTGGTATAACATAAACGTGTACCAAGATTCATGCTTTTACCACAAAGTACACGAAACTGCCAAATTATTGCACTTATCTGCTCATGCTATTACGAAAAACCGGTTGTTACGATGTTTCAACCTGCATAGTCGACGGCAGAATACTAACGATTGTGTTTTAAATACTGTCTGAAATATCGTGGACAGTGTCTATTATTATAAATTCAATTTAAACTTTATTTGTTTTTATCACAAGCTAGAGTTAGTGATGAATTGGGTTGAAGTTACTGAATTTGCTTCCGATACTTTTGATACGAAAGGTATGGGAAGAGCCATCCGAATTTGATTCCGATGAGCCAACCCTGATAGCCAGCGTATCTCCTCGCTTAGAAACAATCAAAGAAGGCAAGAGGGAGAAAACAAATGAAGAAGAGGAGGCGGAGAAAGAAGAAGTTAAAATGATGATGGATAAACAGAAGAAGGTTGAAGAGACAGATGAGGAAACGAAGATGAATGTGGTGAAGATCGCAGAGAAAGTTGTAGAGTCGAAGAGCATTTTTGAAGAAGACTCACAAAAGGAGGAAATGAAAGAGGAAAGTTGGGAAAAGGTAGATATGATAAATGGTGAGGAGGGGGAGCTCGAGATGATGTATAAGTTTAAGGGGGAAGCAAAGGTAGATCCTCAGGAGATCAGAGAGCGAGTTGAGGAGATGAACACCGAGGAAACCAGGGCCGAGCTAGAAGAGGCAAATGGTTGCGAGGCTGAAGGGATAGAGGATAATTCGAATGGAAAAGAACAGGTTGCTCCAAAGAAAATCGGAGAGCCAGTTGAGGAGGCAAAGACAAAGGAAATCAAGTCCGAAGTAGAGAAGAGAAGAGATGGAGAAATTTGGGTGATGGGTGAAGTGGGGTCAAAGGTGGAAGAGGAGGTTGCTCACAATGAACCGGTTGAGGAGGTGATGATAAAGGAAGAAAGGAACAGAGAGGAAAAGAGGAAAGATGAGGGAGATGGGGATGCTGCGGCGAACTGGGTATTCGAGGAAGGGGAGATTCTGGAGCAAGAAGAAGATGAAGATGGTAAGGTTCATATATTGAAGTCTGGATAACTATTATTAGAAATTCCTATAATTTATTACTCTGAATAAGCAAACAACTGCTAAGATCAAATTAAAAGTATCCCTAGAGCTTCAATTATGCGCTAGGATAACAATTCAAAGTGACTTGTCGACCAGCATCACTCTAAGGCTTCCCAAGTTTTCAAGAAAGCCAATATACACTCCACCTTTTGTATAAGACATCTCTTGTTGAAATTAATCTTCATGATATTTGATTTTCAGAGTTGACGTCCTGGTCGAGCATTAGTGACCTGGATACGGTGTCGTTGTTCACGAGCATCTCTTCATTGTCATTCGGGGAAATTATCAGCATGTCCGGTGGGGACGAAGGGGAGTTGACTGCTGATGAGATCGATGACGAAGTGTGGGGGGATTTCATAAATGCTGACATCGAGGGTGAGTAAGGATGGATCAATAAACCGACAAAGACTTCTTCTTATATTTAAAAGAAGAAACAAATTCAAACAGCCAGACCACAGAGATGAAAAACGACAAAGCGAATAATATATGAAATATTTACGCCAGAATTTACAGCATCGCAAAATGTATCTCAGATAACATTTTCAATGTTCCTTCAGGGCCACCATAGATAACACAACACATTTTATTACAAATGATTTCGGGTGTGTGGGTTGATATAAATAATAAAATGGTAAATGTCCACGGTAATGTCATTTCACACTAAATTTTTTAATTGACAAGAAGTCATTATTAAACATACTCCTGGGGTCGATTTCACTTCCCTGGACTACTCCTGATGGTCCAGATTGTTTTATTGTCCGAAGATTTAAAACAAATAAACATACATAAACAACAACAAATAATTTTTTATACGACGGAATTTCTTCGACGACGCCAGCAATTTGTGAAACAATAACAACAGCTGGCCTACTCAAAATAACAAGAAAGTCGTTCAATCTTAATATACAGATGAAATACAAGAGGATGCCTCTGTTACCTCGAAGATCTTTCTCCCTAGCGGAGACGATACTGCACTTCAGACAGCTGACGATCAGGCTGACCTGATATCGATTTGCTCAAAAGGTATTCATAAGTGAACAACATTGTACTATAATTATTTGATGTTGCCTGTCTTTAAATTGGAAGATTGCAAGCGTAGTGTTTCCTGATGAAAAGTAATAGTACCCCAAGCACCCCCCACCCCAGCCCCACCCCAAAAAAACCCAAAACCAAAACAACAACAAACTAACAGACACCCCAACAAACACCCCAACTAACAAATCTTTCATTTTAGTTTGAAAATATTTGTTTCTTGGTGCTGATTCCATGACTTTTGATCAGACAAAATGCCTTTTCATGATCTTCAGGCCAAGGGTTCACAGAGGTTGGTTCAACCAGAAGGGGATTCTGGTCAAGGATCTTCGGCAGACGCCAAACCAAGAAGAACGAAAAGGTGAAGAAGATCGCAGTAGAGCAAGAGACCAAACCAAAAAGATCTTCCAAGATGGCAGCAATCATATTCGCCTGTTGCTGTGTGCAGCCGTCAGATTAGTATAATAATTACGTTAATACGGGGGACTCCCCCCGACCAAAAACAAATATTTACTCGCTCAATGTAAAGTAATTAATATGAAATTAAAACAAAAAAATATAACAATAATAATTGCTGGAAAATGTTGTGAAGGTTGATGCAATGCGACGAAAATGCTTATTCGGAATACTTCGTCAAAGTCAAAGAAATAACTTTCGAAACGCTCGGTTTAAGAAACTTTGTTTCGGTCGTGCGAAGGTGGATTATATCATGCCGCGTATCATATCGAAATGTTAAATTGCACGTTGATTAACAGAATCGTGATTAACAAACGCCATTGCTCGCCCCTAAATATGTCGCGCTACTATCGTTAAAACATGTATCAACCACAGCGGGTAAGTGAAGGCAAATTCGCCACAGTTAAGCAGAACTCTGGCTGTGGTCATCTCTGCCCATGTGAACACTTAACTATAACTCCAGTAGGTTGAACCTGGAAGATCAAGGGGTTCTGAAATCAAGTTTTCACGTAAAACAACGCAATGAGACGCATAGTCCCTGGTTAGCCATCGATCCGGGTAGTAGTACACCGATACTTTATTCATATTACCCTTAGTGAGGTACAGAGTGGGATGTGTGTCGGGTTGTAAGGCTGGTGATGGGCAAGTAGGAGTGGGGTGGATGGGGGTTGTAGGCAGGCATGGTAAGATGATGTTTGGTGAGCTACCGGTACTCGCTCAGGGTGGACTTAGAAGAATGATACAGGGTAAGTATGAGTTGCCTTAACATGGACCGGGGTCGCGGCAATTAGGAATGTTGAGAAGGTTGAAAAAGGTGGAGTAGGCAATTTGGTTGGTTGGCGTGTGAAGTGAGGGTAGGGTGTAGGCAGGCTTTTGTTACATGTGGGGTGGTTGATGGTATATAGACAGGTAAGTTTAAGATGGTGAGGTTTGTTGGCAGGGCTGTTAAGAGAGGGAGAGAGGAGGGGGGATAGGAGGTTGAGGTGGGGCCGGCAGGTCGGTGGTAAGGTAGGCTAGATTGAGGCGGGTTTTAGATTTTAGGCAGGTTAGCAATGTTTCATGATGAATGAGATAAAGGCAGTTCAGTATCGATAGGATATTGAACCAGGGGTAGGGTTTGTAGACGGGGCAGATTTGTTGGTGTCGGTGTTGAGTGATGGAAGAAGGGGGTTATGAGGAGCTTCAGGTAGGAAGGTTGATGGAGGGTAGGTTGAGTAGTACGGTGTGGGCTTTGGTAAGGGTCGTACTCGAATTGTATGCACTATTTCAATTGTTTGTCAATTTTAAACACCGGAGTCAAACAAAGGTTTTCCTTAATCAAAAGAGAGTCGGTTAAGGCTACGGTCATGTCATCCAAGTTTAAGTCCCTTAAAGTTTCTTTTGTATTCGTGGAGAAAGGTCAGCGGTTTACAAGTTTTGCCAAATCGGGCATTTGGGTCTCCTATATTCGGTTCAAAGTATTACGTCCAAATATATTGTCGTTTCAAAATATATTGTCGTTTTCCAGGTCAAATTAGAGGTTAAACTATCTAATGAAAAAAATATTATGGTGAACGAATGATATATGGATATAAGCGAGCCTGCTTTTAACTTCATAAATGAGACTTAGGCCGTATCAGAATTGGCGGCTACGGCTACCACTGCTGCTAAGGGTGTTACTAACGGCGTCTTATACTTCAACACATGATGACGCAGAGATTCAGCCATAGCCGCTGCCGTAGCCGTCAATTCGGACGCGGCCTTTGGCTTTAAACATGTACATTACAAATTAATAATAGTAATAATAAAACAAACAAAACAAACAATTTGAATTGTTTGTTTTGTTTGTTTGGTTTTTACAATGACGATAGCAACAAACACACAAAACATTTCATATGCAAACATATGAAATTACAAACAGCAACAACCACAAACATACAATACACAAATTAAAAGAGAAAACTTTTAAAATTTATGTACACAATGCCTTACAACCAAAGTTCCCAAATCCTCCTAGATTGAAGCACATTGAGATCAAAATGTTTTAAAGTAATACTTTCCGAGGTTCCTAGCCTTATCTTAAACACATTTACAGGTCCAAAAAATAGAACACAGTTCCTTTACTGACATGGCTCATAGGGTCATCTCATTATAAAACAAAGCGAACTTATAGGCCCGTATAAAATGATAAATAATACATTATATTCCCTGTATACTGCCATAACTCCCAAAGTTATGTTTTCTTTTATTAATACAAATTTGTATAGGTCTACATAATAAAACACGGTTCGTGTACTAACTAAGCTCCCGAAGTCCTCCTATCTTAAAGCAAATGTATAGGTCCACAAATGATGTAATAAGTTTCCTACTTTATACCTTAGCTCCCGAATTCCTCTTATCTTCTTAAAGCTAATTTACAGGTCCAAAAAAACAAAACAAAAACTAAACAAAGTTTTCTACTACCTAATAGTTATCGAAGTCCTCTTCTTTTCTTAAAGCTAATACATAGGTCCAAAACAATTTGATAAGGTCAAATTTAAAATAATTTCCACTTCAAAATATTAATAACCAAGCTCATAAAAAAAAGAAAAAAACACTGCACTATTCTACAAAACTCTCCCTCTTTTTAAAAATTACATTCACGTACATCATTTTCCCGGGAGAGTTTATATTGGAACATTCAAAAGCCTTTCCACAAAAGCCTTTCCGGTTGGTCTTCACCATCTTGTATCAGTGTATACAGATGCGCAAGTCAACTGTGGTGGATATTTTGGGGGGCGTTAACAGCGGTCTCGTTTGTACAGTTTATCGGTCTATTATGCATCACCCGTTCACCATTATTACAATTTCATTGGTAATTTGACAAAGGTCTCGTTTGCCGTTGGTCGAGTTGGTCAAGTAGAACAAGGGTCAGGATAGTCTCTGGTTTAATACAGTTCTTGGTCTCGTTGTCACAGGTATAAGTTTAACAGTTAGCCTACAATATGAATATGCAAGGAATAGTTATCTTACATAAAATTTACCGTTGGTCGAGTTTATGTAGAACAAGGGTCATGATAGTCTCTGGTTTAATACAGTTTTTGGTTCTCGTTTTCACAGGTGAATTCTAACAGTTATCGTACGAAAACACAAGGAATAGATTCCTCATATTAGTCTCCCCGTTGGTCAAGTTGGTAGAATAAGGGTCTGATATTCTCTCGGTTAATACAGTTCTTGTTCTCGTTATCACAGGTTATAGTAGTCTGACAGTTATCGCACGAAAACACAAGGAATAGTTTGCATTGGTCAAGGTGGTTGAATAAGAGTCTGGTATTCTCTAGTTTTTACAGTTCTTGGTCTCGTTATCACAGGTTATAAGTCGGACAGTTATCGTACGAAAACACAAGGAATAGTTTGCATATTATATATAATTTAGTTTACCGTTGGTCAAGGTGGTAGAATAAAGGTCTGGTATTCTCATGGTTAATACATTTCTTGGTTTCATTATCATAGGGTTATAAGTCTAACAGTTATCGTACGAAAACACAAAGAATAGTTTGCTCATATAATTTAGTCCACCGGTGGTCAAGGTGGTAGAATAAGGGTCTGGTATTCTCTAGTTTTTACAGTTCTTGGTCTCGTTATCACAGGTTTTTTAGGGTACAGTTACCGTACGAAAACACAAGGAATAGTTTTAACAATTTAGTTCACCACTGGTCGAGTTTGTATAGAATAAGGGTCCGATACTGTTTTACTACATTTCTTGGTCTCAAAATCATGAGTTATCATTCTGATGTTTCTCATACAGTTGGAGTGTGTCAAAATAATCTCTTTTACCATTCCAGATATTTTGGTTTGTTTAGGTTAGAAATAAAGGTCCAATATTCCTTTGATTGAATACACTTCTTTGTCTCGTTAGCATTACAGGTTATAAGTCCGATATCTTTCATTTTGATGACCGCAATTTTATCCAATGCGGATCACAATATCTTTGTTTTGGTCTTGTTTCCTATATCTATACCGATCACATCATCGTTGGCGAAGTCGTTTGCGTGCTCTTCGCAACATCTTCAGTTGAGCTTGTTGGTTTAAGTGTCACAAAACCACGGCACGGGTCACAACACTTCTGGTAAGGTGTTGCTTTTGTTTGTGCGCTGCATAAATACAACAAACACTGCTGGCTACAATGTTGATTTGATACACTTGTTGGCTCTTGTATAACTTCAACCCCTGTACTAGGCAAAAACATCTTTGCGCTTCCATTCAATGGTTTAAGTGTCTTTGGGTTCATGTTGATGATTGAGACCCACAAGCTCTCTTACCCGCTGTGGTTGATTCTAAGGGTGCCGCGAATGGTTAGTCTCTTTACCCTCAATATCAAGCTGTTTCTCTCAAGCTCGATTTTGTATGGTTTATTTCATCTTTATTCATTTTCAATTACAGAAAAGAAAACAAAAATTCACTTACCAAAAAAAATAAAAAATTATTAAAAAAGAAAAGAAAAAAACCCAGGAATTTTTTCCAAACATTCGATGAAAAAAATTCTTCACAACTATAGACCGTGCAAGTCTCGCGCGTATTCGAACATTTTTGGGAGCACCTTGGTCCCACGTACGATGCTTTAACGCGTGAAGGAAACAAACTCACGCGCTTTAACGGGTCCCAATGTTCGAATACGCACGAGACTTGCACAGTCTATTGTAGACTTGCTTTTATAGGAGTAGTAAATGCAACAGTGAACCTTTATAAGTCAATTCCACTCGAACAAAGTAAACATTTCCGGAGCGGTCGAACAAAACCTTTATTATCACAATTCCTCTTAAGCCATTTGCGACGCAATGTATCAACCAAAGCTCACAGACAATACCTCATTCTGATTAATTGCTGACAGTCACTGTCTTTTTATCATTAGGTTTCAATGGAGAGCTTCATGTAAATAATATTTTGTGATAAATTCATATTACAATTATAAGTATTTCAGATCATGATTGGTTGACGGATTTTGTACGGAACTATCGGTTCTCTTTTTAGAAAACAATTTGATCATGGGCGTTTAATTCACAAAGAGCAAAAATTGCAAAGTGTGATGTCCCAACACAAATCTCTATGGGCATTATTGACAACTCATCTTGAGATGAATTTGGGTATTTTGTGAAGTCGAGTCGTAGGCTCGATTTCACAAATAGCTAAGATTGATCTTAACAGCCAATCAGTATGAATTGCTTTAATTGCCCATAGTGTGTTGTCACGATTAAGTTTACAAATCACTATAGCAATAATGACAAACTCATCTTCATTTTAGTGTTTTGTGAAGTCAAGCCCAGCAGGTACATATACTAGGATTGCAAAATTCGGACAACGTTCAATTCAAAATCAAACCAACTCTTTTTTGTATACCAGCGTTTTATATAATACAAATCATGGCTACTAATTTTATAAAAAGTGTACTCGGTAAGCCTTTGGTATCGAAGTACAGAAATATGTTCTTTTGTATCTCATCATGTTGTCCGAAACTTTGATTGTAAGGATGTTTCGACACATCACTCTGTAACTTAACAGTTTGTTTAAACAATATTATTGAATAAAAATGATACAAAAATACAACCTTTGTGTCTGTGGTTTATTTGTGTGATTAAATGTCAGACCTAATTAGGATACACTTCGTCTGGGAGTTATACATTGTGTGAGTGAGGAGCCGATTGCTACGGAGGCTTGTGGGTGTCCTTTCCCCCGATGATTGATGTTGGAAAATACTAACTAAGTCTTGACTAAAAAATGATATCACCGAGAAATAACATAACTACAGTGACCTCATTTACTAGAATAAGGTTGGAGGATGTAGTTGGAGGATGTTAACAGGTTGTTTTTTCAGTGATGGGGACCATAGGTCATAGCCTAAGAATGTGTGGGGTAGGCCTACTGTTTATAAAGATATGGGAGCGAATAGAATAGAAAATGGGCCCCCTGTTGATATGTAGGCCCCTATTATAATTTAGGGAATAGTGACTTTGGTAGGAAAGCATCCTTACACTATTATTATTACGCAGTAATTGTGGCTCAGAATAACATTTACAGAATCTCCGGGCAAATGAAGTTATCACACATACATCGTCTTTACACTAGCATTCACAGGAATTTAATGAATTAAATAGGGCCTACACTGAAAATGAGAAAGCTCTAGAATCAGAAGTAACTAAAAACCCGAGCGTGCGATTGCGCGCTAATTGAACATGCAAGTCTCGCGTGTTCTGGGCCCTATTTAATAAAACTGCAACTTAATTTTAAGCACAAAATGTACGTAGCTGAGCACAAGAAAGAATAATCGCTAAAATAAAGGTTACCAGACAAAATACCACGTCACACGTAGGGTACCACTGACTGTAGCTGATACCCTGCTTATTTTTGCTTGGCAGAAATTTGTTGTTAAGCAATATGTTTAGCTGTGGAATTGGGCCCCTGATTAATGAACTCCATACATTGGTCTGCGCACATTATTGCGTGAACGCGCGCGTTTCAGAGTAGAGGGGGAGTTTGAATTCAAACCGCGGCTGGTCATTCGAGTCTATGCAACGTGGCATTTCCGACGCTACAATATAAAGATAAATTAATTGAGGACGGACAAAACCATGACCTTGGAAGTTGTGTGCTATAGGTGCATGGTCTGAAGAACCTCACACTGATGGGCTGCACATCAATGCAAAGTAAAAACAGAGTAGCTTATGGTGTTTAACATCGGCGACCATGATGCCCTGATTATGATGACCAACGGTGGTGCGTGTCTCTCAAGCTCATGATCAGATGATGACTTCAAGTACCTCGGTGACAGGACGCATAGCACTATAAAATACACCAAAGTACGGAAGGCCCTGGCATTGGAAAGCTCTTTCGTCATAAACGAAAATCTGGAGGTTAAACATGTCAAAGATGCTCAAGTTGAGATACTTTCGAGCGGCAATCGAGACGATGCTTCTCTATGTAGTGAGACATGGACCCTCACAGCAGCACAGACAAAGTCACTCTGCAATGCCGGAGTGCTACACCCGGATGCTCATGGCAATGGACGTGAGCTGGAAGGCCCTCGTGATGAAAGCCGAGCTCTATGGCAGCCTGTCAAAGGTCTCGGAGAAGATCAAGTCAAGACGTTAAACCTTGCTTGCTGGGCACTGCGTCAGGCATCCGGAGCTACCAGCAAGTCGGGTGATCCTGCATGCTGTGGGAGCCAAGACATGGAAAACCAAGCAGAGGGATGCCAATCAAGAAACAACATGGTGAAGACGATGAAAGAAGATACAGGGTTGGAGACTACGGATGAACTAGCTGGCTGCATATCGTGATTTGTGGCAATTGTATCATTGCGCTCCTCTCAAGACAAAGCAGCCACTTGGGTCGACGGAGTGAGTGAGTGAGTGAGTGGGGAATTGAAATTGAACTCGAACAAGAACCTGAAGAAGTAAGTTTTTTTTCTTGTCTGCAAAAACTGAACACAATATCAATTATCGTAAAAATATGCATTCTACTCTGTTCGTATTGGCCTATGTATAGATTTTTGTAAATGCTCACTTTAATAAAATGTCATTCTTTTAATAATAACGAAATAATTCTCTTATAAAACAAAACGCCAGCATAATTAATAAGCCATTATAAGGTATGGCGGACACATTACTGCGGAACTATTTGGTTTGGGTAAATTTGTCTGTAGACACCAAAACAAAACAGTGCACTCCCAGCCATAGTGTTTATTATATCTCAAAAGGCTAATGCGTCGACCGGTGTATAGACTGTGCAAGTCTCGCGCGTATTTGAACTTCCGGGACAATTGTGGTCCCAACCATATGAAGATTTACGTGCGCAAGATTTTATTTTGTCAATTATTTTAGTTTAACGTGGTTTATGACCATGAAAATTATATACATTGATGTTGTTGGGAATGTAATACTTAGTGATAAAAAAAATTCAACTCAACAATTTAACGAAGAAAACCCGAGAATTAAACTTGACCTCAGCTTCCGGTTGCTGCAAAAATTAAGAATTTTGTGCTCACCTCCGATCACGAAACTTATGTAAATGCTTGTTTTGGATGCGCGATGATAATCGCCAGATGCTGCAATTGCAACGCGAAACCTTTTCATTGCAGTCTATGGTTGTTGAGGCGTCAGCATCCTCTTTAAACTGTGTCAAGCGTTAAGTTTACGCCCGTGTGACCATCGCGAATCAACGTAAGTGTTTTCTGAAAAGTTAAAATCAAATAAGCATCCTTGTCTCAGAGTTTTAACTTTGCTTCAATAATAATTAACACATTATTTGTGTATTTATTATAACAACTAAAACTGATTTTATAAACATGCAATGAGTATTTTTGTTGTTCAGATTTTGTCATTAGATATAATTTAAGACAAAGATTTGATTTCAGAGAAATAAAATGTTCTTCGTTTGACGTGTTTTCTCGATCCGATACGCACAAGACTTGCACAGTCTATTGCCGCGCTTCCGCGTTTTAACGCAATCCTCCCTCAAAACGACACGGGCGCGTTGTTCCAAACACCAAAGATTATCGAACTTTAATCAAGTGCGCTGGTGAGTCTATCCACAAGTCAACAATATTGATATGTAGAGATCAATTATTGGAATAGATTGTTCGAATATGGCTAAATAAGCTGTACTAAAACATGTGATGTCTCATTATTATGAGTAAATCAACGACCATTATAACGCCTTGGGATGTTACTTGGTAAAACAAACTAAGAAATATTACATCCAGCAAACATCCTTGCGTATACCGCACACGTGTGTGCGCACTACGCCCAACTCTCAGCCAATGATAAGTGTTCTTTTGACCTTGAAGAGTGCGCTGTTTGTGTTTGTGACGTCACATACAAGGCCGGGTCTCTATTGGTGGAAAGTGTTCTCACGCAATAAATATTCAACAAAATATTCTTTTAGCTGTACGCGCGCAGCCGCGTGTGATGGTGCGGTTTGTGTTTTGTGTACCCAAACGTTACCAACGAGACACATGGAGGAAACAAACAGTGCATGCTTCATATTTCATTTTGCGATTGCGAGTGCAGGACACGATTTTCAGCTTCTTACAGTTTCAAAATATTACAGCTTTGCATCTTATCAGCAAGATAAAAACGGAACAAAAATGAGTGACGTAAACCCAGGAGGTAAGACGACACACTGAAATATTTAGTACCGTTATTTTTTTTTTCAAGAAACATTGAATCAAACTATTTTCTGAGATAACTAAAGCCCGACGTACAGAGAAATCTACGAGCTTATTTTTAATGATTGTGTTACTCAATTCAATTCAATTCAATTTAATAACATTTATTTCCAAACTGGCATAAAAAAGGTAGGCAAGTTCCGTATAGAAGAAACGCCATTAGGTTTAAGCAAGAGACAATCAAACAGGAGACTATTGTTTACAAAAAATAAATAAAATATGTTATTCATCACATGAATAATTTCCACAAGCCCTTGATGCATATTCTTTAAAGGAAAACAAAACTGACGGAAAGTATAGTGATCGAGCTGGTACTGGACTTTTAACATTACAAATTGTTCTTGCAGGACGGCCGTGGTATCAAATTTCATAACAGTTTCGCTGACAACGAAACTCACGCCTGACATAAGTTTAAAACACACACACAAAGTGTTGTCTTTGATACGATGAAGCAAAAAATATAGGAGTGCTGGATTTATTTTTCACTTCATCTACTTAACAAAGGTTGTCAAGAAGCAAGAAACCATAATATAAACAAAAAGACAAGTTTGTTAAAGGAATTGAACAGGATTTGGAGCTATAGAGCTGACGAAATAGTCTCAGACAGTGTTCATATTTTGTGTAAAATTTGGGCCTAATCCGTTGTGTGAGTCAGGAGAAAATATTTCAAAAACATGCACAATTTTCAGCATGTAAACACATTGTCCTTATTTTGGTTGTAACAACAGAAATCAGCTGATTGCGTTTTTTAAGTTTTCAGATACAGTTTTCTCGAATATGACTTCGTTTCAGAGATATATATTTCACAGAAAAAATTGTTCCAGTATAAACTTCATAATCGGAAGCTTTCAGGCTAAAATCAAACAATGATTTTTGTTATCCTTATACCAATCTTGTTTAATACCTTTAAACAATTCCTATAATTATGCAAACCATTTGAAAAAAAAGAAACCGAGAAAAAACCTGTACAATTTAATTCGATACAAATCCATTACAGTAATAATGTTTTACCTGCTCCTGCTGTAAAACAATCTTCCCGGTTATCACATTGTTTGCATTTTCAACGCCAAAGCATTCTAAAGTATAGTTTACACTAGTGCAGATTAAAGATCATCTTTGGCACCTAATCCCAGAACGGTTACACACCTATGTTCCGACACACCTATATGTTCCGACACCCCTAAATTGTATTTTCCCAAATTTGATCCCTAACCCTAACCCTAACCCCTACCCTAGCGTGTAGATCATGAGGGTTATCGGAACATAGGGTTGTCGGAACATTGGAGCGTCGGAACATAGAGCAGTCACTCCTAAAACACACTGAAAACATTTTATTTTATCTCACACAATCAGCAAACCGGATCAATGAACTGATCCGGAATTACGATTCTCCACGGTCCAATGAGACCGAGCCAACATGGGAGTGTGTATCCGAAAGAATTGCCATGGTGATGAAGATGCACACCCCGGAAGAGCAAGTCGTCCTCGCCAATTCCATCGCCTCCCAGATCATGAAGACCGGGGGAGTGGATGTGCCGTCCGATGTAGATCATGAGAATTACAGAAGAATCTACAAGTGTGACGAGTACGCACCGTTCGATAATTTGGACGGGGGCGTTACCACGGTGACAGAGAATAAGGAGGAGGAAGAAGGAGGCAGTGATGCTGTGCTAAAGGGGGAACTCCTAAACGTGAGTTTTATTCAATAATCTTGATTTGTATTTTACAATAGTGAAACATTCATTCGAAATTGTCATCCCAAATCATATAACGTTAGCCAAATGAGTATTTCCACTTGACAATTGTCAATGCCATTACAAGCCATATTCAAAAATGGCACTATATCTAACTGTTCATGTTTTGGTATAACATAAACGTGTACCCAGATTCGTGCTTTTACCACAAAGTACACGAAACTGCCAAATTATTGCACTTATCTGCTCATGCTATACGAAAGGCCGGTTGGTTACGATGTTTCAACCTGCATAGTCGATGGTAGATTATGTTTTAAGTGCTGTCTGAAATATCGAGGACAGTGTCTATATTATAAATTAAATTTAAACTTTATTTGTTTTTATCACAAGCTAGAGCATTAGTGATTGGAAATGAAGTTACTGAATTTGCTTGCGATACTTTTAATACGAAAGGTATGGGAAGAGCCATCCGACTTTGATTCCAATGAGCCAACCCTGATAGACAGCGTATCTCCTCGCTTAGAAACAACCAAAGAAGGCAAGAAGGAGAAAACAAATGGAGAAGAGGAGGCGGAGAAAGAAGAAGTCAAAATGATGAAGGATAAACAGAAGAAGGTTGAAGAGACAGATGAGGAAACGAAGATGAATGTGGTGAAGATCGCAGAGAAAGTTGTAGAGTCGAAGAGCATTATTGAAGAAGACTCACAAAATGAGGAAAAGAAAGAGGAAAGTTGGGACAAGGTGGATATGGTAAATGGTGAGGAGGGGGAGCTCAAGGTGATGTATAAGTTTAAGGGGGAAGCAAAGGTAGATCCTCAGGAGATCAGAGAGCGAGTTGAGGAGATGAACACCGAGGAAACCAGGGCCGAGCTAGAAGAGGCAAATGGTGACGAGGTTGAAGGTTTGGAGGATAAGTCGAATGGAAAAGAACAGGTTGCTCCAAAGAAGATCGGAGAGCCAGTTGAGGAGGCAAAGACAAAGGAAATCAAGTCCAAAGTAGAGAAGAGAAGAGATGGAGAAATTGGGGAGATGGGTGAAGTGGGGTCAAAGGTGGAAGAGGAGGTTGCTCACAATGAACCGGTTGAGGAGGTGATGATAAAGGAAGAAAGGAACAGAGAGGAAAAGAGGAAAGATGAGGGAGATGGGGATGCTGCGGCGAACTGGGTAATCGAGGAAGGGGTGATTCTGGAGCAAGAAGAAGATGAAGAAGGTAAGGTTCATATATTGAAGTCTGGATAACTATTATTAGAAATTCCTAGAATTTATTACTCTGTAAGTAAACAACTGCTAAGATCAAATTAAAAGTATTCCGAGAGCTTCAAATATGCGCTAGGATAACAATTCAAAGTGACTTGTCGACCAGCGTTACTCTAAGGCTTCCCAAGTTTTCAAGAAAGCCAATATACACTCCACCTTTTGTATAAGACATCTCTTGTTGAAATTAATCTTCATGATATTTGATTTTCAGAGTTGACGTCTTGGTCGAGCATTAGTGACCTGGATACGGTGTCGTTGTTCACGAGCATCTCTTCATTGTCATTCGGGGAAATTATCAGCATGTCCGGTGGGGACGAAGGGGAGTTGACTGCTGATGAGATCGATGACGAAGTGTGGGGGGATTTCATAAATGCTGACATCGAGGGTGAGTAAGGATGGACAAATAAACTGACAAAGACTTCTTCTTATATTTAAAAGAAGAAACAAATTCAAACAGCCAGACCACAGAGATGAAAAACGACAAAGCGAATAATATATGAAATATTTACGCCAGAATTTACAGCATCGCAAAATGTATCTCAGATAACATTTTCAATGTCCCTTCAGGGCCACCATAGATAACGCAACACATTTTATTACAAATAATTTCGGGTGTGTGGGTTGATATAAATAATAAAATGGTAAAAAAACCACCAAAACAAAAAATAACCAACACCAACAAACTAACCAACAAACAAACCCCAAACTGGACAGCGATGCCCACGGTAATGTCATTTCACACTAAGTTTTTGAATCGACAAGAAGTCGTTATTAAGCATACTCCTGTCTCCACTAATGTCGACGTTGTTATATCTACATCCTAAAAAGTCAAAACAAGTCTTGAGGAAACATACACATTTCAATAACAAGAATAAAGACGCTTCGTCGATCCGTGTTGAATCAGTAGCAAGTTGATTGCTTCCAAATATGAGTAAAACTGGTGCCCTCAGAAATCTGATAACAGTACTGCCGTATATTTGTTGTTGTACATTTATTTTTGTTTATTTTAAATCTTCAGACAATAAACACACCAGGAGTAGTCCAGGGAAGAAAACCAGTTTTACTTCCCTGGACTACTCCTGATGGTCCAGATTGTTTTCCTGTCCGAAGATTTAAAACAAATAAACATACATAAACAACAACAAATAGTTATTTTATACTATACGTTACTGTTTGAATTTCTTCGACGACACCAGCAATTTGTGAAACAATAACAACAGCTGGTCTAACTCAAAATAACAAGAAAGTCGTTCAATTTTAATTACACAGATGAAATACAAGAGGAGGCCTCTGTTACCTCGAAGATCATCCTCCCTAACGGAGACGATACTGCACTTCAGACAGCTGATGATCAGGCTGACCTGATATCGATTTGCTCAAAAGGTATTCATAAGTGAACAACATTGTACCATAATTATTTGATGTTGCCTGTCTTTAAATTGGAAGATTGCAAGCGTAGTGTTTCCTGATGGCAAGTAATAGTACCCCAACCCCACCCCAACAACCCAAAACAAACAAACAAACAAACAAACAAACAACAACAACGACAACAACATCAATAACAACAACAAACGAACGAACACCCCAACTAACCAATCTTTCATTTTAGTTTGAAAATATTTGTTTCTTGGTGCTGATTCCATGACTTTTGATCAGACAAAATGCCTTTTCATGATCTTCAGGCCAAGGGTTCACAGAGGTTGGTTCAACCAGAAGGGGATTCTGGTCAAGGATCTTCGGCAGACGCCAAAGCAAGAAGAACAAAAAGGTGAAGAAGATCGCAGTAGAGCAAGAGACCAAACCAAAAAGATCTTCCAAGATGGCAGCAATCATATTCGCCTGTTGCTGTGTGCAGCCGTCAGATTAGTATAATAATTGCGTTAATACGGGGGACTCCCCCGACCAAAAAAAAATATTTACTCGCTCAATGTAAAATAATTAATATGAAATTAAAACAAAACAATATAACAATAATAATTGCTTGAAAATGTTGTGATGGTTGATGCAATGCGACGAAAATGCTTATTCGGAATACTTCGTCAAAATCAAAGAAATAACTTTCGAAACACTCGGTTCAAGGAACTTTTTTTTCGGTCGTGCGAAGGTGGATTATATCATGCCGCGTATCATATCGAAATGTTAAATTGCACGTTGATTAACAGAGTCATGATTAACAAACGCCATTGCTCGCCCCTAAATATGTCGCGCTACTATCGTTAAACCAGATACGTATCAACCACAGCGGGTAAGTGAATGCAAATTCACTACAGTTAAACAGAACTCTGGCTGTGGTCATCTCTGCCGATGTGAACACTTAACTATAACTCCAGTAGGTTGAACCTGGAAGATCAAGGGGTTCTGAAATCAAGTTTTCACGTAAAACAACGCAATGAGACGCATAGTCCCTGGTTAGCCCTCGATCCGGGTAGTAGTACACCGATACTTTATTCATATTACCCTTGGTGAGGTACATGGTGGGATGTGTGTCGGGTTGTAGGGCTGGTGGTGGCCAAGTAGGAGTGGGGTGGGTGGGGGTTGTAGGCAGGCATGGTAAGATGATGTTTGGTGAGCTACCGGTACTCGCTCAGGGTGGACTTAAAAGAATGATACAGGGTAAGTATGAGTTGCCTTAACATGGACCGGGGTCGCCGGGCAATTAGGAATGTTGAGAAGGTTGAAAAAGGTGGAGTAGGCAAGTTGGTTTGTTGGCGTGTGAAGTAAGGGTAGGGTGTAGGCAGGCTTTTGTTACATGTGGGGTGGTTGATGGTATATTGACAGGTAAGTTTAAGATGGTATGGTTTGTTGGCAGGGCTGTTAAGAGAGGGAGAGAGGAGGGGGGGGTAGGAGGTTGAGGTGGGGCCGGCAGGTCGGTGGTAAGGATGGGCTAGATTGAGGCGGGTTTGAGATTTTAGGCAGGTTAGCCATGTTTCATGATGAATGAGATAAAGGCAGTTCAGTATCGATAGGATATTAAACCAGGGGATAGGGTTTGTAGACGGGGCGGATTTGTTGGTGTAGGTGTTGATTGATGGAAGAAGGGGGTTATGAGGAGCTTCAGGTAGGAAGGTTGATGGAGGGTAGGTTGAGTAGTATAGTTCGAGTCGGTCACTTAAGGTCAAGATGGAGAACGTAAAGATCATACGCGGATCGGTGTTAGGCAAGTAAGACTGGGATGTGATGATTGGGTTGTTTATTGGTTTATAGAAAGTTTCTTTTCCCTTTTCGAAGTCAAGCAAAGTCTAGTCAAGTCACAAAGTCACTATTTCAATTGTTTGTCAATTTTAAACACCGGAGTCAAACAAAGGTTTTCCTTAATCAAAAGAGAGTCGGTTAAGGCTAAGGTCATGTCATCCAAGTTTAAGTCCCTGAAAGTTTCTTTTGTACTCGTGGAGAAAGGTCAGAGGTTTACAAGTTTTGCCAAATCGGGCATTTGGGTCTCCTATATTCGGTTCAAAGTATTACGTCCAAATATATTGTCGTTTCAAAATATATTGTCGTTTTCCAGGTCAAATTAGAGGTTAAACTATCTAATGAAAAAAATATTATGGTGAGCAAATGATATATGAATATAAACGAGCCTGCTTTTAACTTCATAAATGAGACTTAGGCCGTATTAGAATTGACGGCTACGGCTACCACTGCTGCTAAGGGTGTTACTAACGGCGTCTTATACTTCAACACATGATGACGCAGCGATTCAGCCATAGCCGCAGCCGCAGCCGCAAATTCGGACGCGGCCTTTGGCTTCAAACATGTACATTATACAAATTAATAATAATAATAATAAAACAAACAAAACAAACAATTTGAATTGTTTGTTTTGTTTGTTTGGTTTTTACAATGACGATAGCAACAAACACACAAAACATTTCATATGCAAACATATGAAATTACAAACAGCAACAACCACAAACATACAATACACAAATTAAAAGAGAAAAAACTTTTAAAATTTATGTACACAATGCCTTACAACCAAAGCTCCCCAAATCCACAAAGATTGAAGCACATTGAGATCAAAATGTTTTAAAATAATACTTTCCGAGGTTCCTAGCCTTATCTTAAACACATTTACAGGTCCAAAAATAGAACACAGTTCCTTTACTGACATGGCTCATAGGGTCATCTCATTATAAAACAAAGCGAACTTATAGGCCCGTATAAAATGATAAATAATATATTATATTCCCTACTGCCATAACTCCCAAAGTTATGTTTTCTTTTATTAATACAAATTTGTATAGGTCTACATAATAAAACACGGTTCGTGTACTAACTAAGCTCCCGAAGTCCTCCTATCTTAAAGCAAATGTATAGGTCCACAAATGATGTAATAAGTTTCCTACTTTATACCTTAGCTCCCGAATTCCTCTTATCTTCTTAAAGCTAATTTACAGGTCCAAAAAAAACAAAACAAAAACTAAACAAAGTTTTCTACTACCTAATAGTTATCGAAGTCCTCTTCTTTTCTTAAAGCTAATATATAGGTCCAAAACAATTTGATAAGGTCAAATTTAAAATAATTTCCACTTCAAAATATTAATAACCAAGCTCATAAAAAAAGAAAAAACACTGCACTATTCTACAAAACTCTCCCTCTTTTTAAAAATTACATTCACGTACATCATTTTCCCGGGAGAGTTTATATTGGAACATTCAAAAGCCTTTCCACAAAAGCCTTCCCGGTTGGTCTTCACCATCTTGTATCAGTGTATACAGATGCGCAAGTCAACTGTGGTGGATATTTTGTGGTGTGTTAACAGCAGTCTCGTTTGTACAGTTTATCGGTCTATTGTGCATCACCCGTTCACCATATTACAATTTCATTGGTAATTTGACAAAGGTCTCGTTTACCGTTGGTCGAGTTAAAAGTAAAACAAGAGTCTGATAGTCCCTGGTTTAATACAGTTCTTGGTCTCGTTGTCACAGGTATAAGTTTAACAGTTAGCCTACAATATGAATATGCAAGGAATAGTTATCTTACATAAAATTTACCGTTGGTCGAGTTTATGTAGAACAAGGGTCATGATAGTCTCTGGTTTAATACAGTTTTTGGTTCTCGTTTTCACAGGTGAATTCTAACAGTTATCGTACGAAAACACAAGGAATAGATTCCTCATATTAGTCTCCCCGTTGGTCAAGTTGGTAGAATAAGGGTCTGATATTCTCTCGGTTAATACAGTTCTTGTTCTCGTTATCACAGGTTATATTAGTCTGACAGTTATCGCACGAAAACACAAGGAATAGTTTGCATAATTTAGTTTACCATTGGTCAAGGTGGTTGAATAAGAGTCTGGTATTCTCTAGTTTTTACAGTTCTTGGTCTCGTTATCACAGGTTATAAGTCGGACAGTTATCGTACGAAAACACAAGAAATAGTTTGCATATTATATATAATTTAGTTTACCGTTGGTCAAGGTGGTAGAATAAGGGTCTGGTATTCTCATGGTTAATACATTTCTTGGTTTCATTATCATAGGGTTATAAGTCTAACAGTTATCGTACGAAAACACAAAGAATAGTTTGCTCATATAATTTAGTCCACCGGTGGTCAAGGTGGTAGAATAAGGGTCTGGTATTCTCTAGTTTTTACAGTTCTTGGTCTCGTTATCACAGGTTTTTTAGGGTACAGTTACCGTACGAAAACACAAGGAATAGTTTTAACAATTTAGTTCACCACTGGTCGAGTTGGTATAGAATAAGGGACCGATACTGTTTTACTACATTTCTTGGTCTCAATAATCATGAGTTATCATTCTGATGTTTCTCATACAGTTGGAGTGTGTCAAAATAATCTCTTTTACCATTCCAGGTATTTTGGTTTGTTTAGGTTAGAAATAAAGGTCCAATATTCCCTTGATTGAATACACTTCTTTGTCTCGTTAGCATTAAAGGTTATAAGTCCGATATCTTTCATTTTGATTACCGCAATTTTATCCAATGCGGATCACAATATCTTTGTTTTGGTCTTGTTTCCTATATCTATACCGATCACATCATCGTTGGCGAAGTCGTTTGCGTGCTCTTCGCAACATCTTCAGTTGAGCTTGTTGGTTTAAGTGTCACAAAACCACGGCACGGGTCACAACACTTCTGGTAAGGTGTTGCTTTTGTTTGTGCGCTGCATAAGTACAACAAACACTGCTGGCTACAATGTTGATTTGATACACTTGTTGGCTCTTGTATAACTTCAACCCCTGTACTAGGCAAAAACATCTTTGCGCTTCCATTCAATGGTTTAAGTTTCTTTGGGTTCATGTTGATGATTGAGACCCACAAGCTCTCTTACCCGCTGTGGTTGATTCTAAGGGTGCCGCGAATGGTTAGTCTCTTTACCCTCAATATCAAGCTGTTTCTCTCAAGCTCGATTTTGTATGGTTTATTTCATCTTTATTCATTTTCAATTACAGAAAAGAAAACAAAAATTCACTTACCAAAAAAAATGAAAAATTATTAAAAAAGAAAAGAAAAAAACCCAGGAATTTTTTCCAAACATTCGATGAAAAAAATTCTTCACAACTATAGACCGTGCAAGTCTCGCGCGTATTCGAGCATTTTTGGGAGCACCTTGGTCCCACGTACGATGCTTTAACGCGTGAAGGAAACAAACTCACGCGCTTTAACGGGTCCCAATGTTCGAATACGCACGAGACTTGCACAGTCTATTGTAGACTTGCTTTTATAGGAGTAGTAAATGCAACAGTGAACCTTTATAAGTCAATTCCACTCGAACAAAGTAAACATTTCCGGAGCGGTCGAACAAAACCTTTATTATCACAATTCCTCTTAAGCCATTTGCGACGCAATGTATCAACCAAAGCTCACAGACAATACCTCATTCTGCTTAATTGCTGACAGTCACTGTCTTTTTGTCATTAGGTTTCAATGGAGAGCTTCATGTAAATAATATTTTGTGATAAATTCATATTACAATTATAAGTATTTCAGATCATGATTGGTTGACGGATTTTGTACGGAACTATCGGTTCTCTTTTAGAAAACAATTTGATCATGGGCGTTTAATTCACAAAGAGCAAAAATTGCAAAGTGTGATGTCCCAACACAAATCTCTATGGGCATTATTGACAACTCATCTTGAGATGAATTTGGGTATTTTGTGAAGTCGAGTCGTAGGCTCGATTTCACAAATAGCTAAGATTGATCTTAACAGCCAATCAGTATGAATTGCTTTAATTGCCCATAGTGTGTTGTCACGATTAAGTTTACAAATCACTATAGCAATAATGACAAACTCATCTTCATTTTAGTGTTTTGTGAAGTCAAGCCCAGCAGGTACATATACTAGGATTGCAAAATTCGGACAACGTTCAATTCAAAATCAAACCAACTCTTTTTTGTATACCAGCGTTTTATATAATACAAATCATGGCTACTAATTTTATAAAAAGTGTACTCGGTAAGCCTTTGGTATTGAAGTACAGAAATATGTTCTTTTGTATCTCATCATGTTGTCCGAAACTTTGATTGTAAGGATGTTTCGACACATCACTCTGTAACTTAACAGTTTGTTTAAACAATATTATTGAATAAAAATTATACAAAAATACAACCTTTGTGTCTGTGGTTTATTTGTGTGATTAAATGTCAGACCTAATTAGGATACACTTCGTCTGGGAGTTATACATTGTGTGAGTGAGGAGCCGATTGCTACGGAGGCTTGTGGGTGTCATTTCCCCCGATGATTGATGTTGGAAAATACTAACTAAGTCTTGACTAAAAAATGATATCACCGAGAAACTACAGTGACCTCATTTACTAGAATAAGGTTGGAGGATGTAGTGGTTAACAGGTGGTTTTTCAGTGATGGGGGACCGTAGGTCATAGCCTAAGAATGTGTGGGGTGTAGGCCTACTGTTTACAAAGATATGGGAGCGAATAGAATAGAAAAATGGGCCCCCTGTTGATATGTAGGCCCCTATTATAATTTAGGGAATAGTGACTTTGGTAGGAAAGCATCCTTACACTATTATTATTACGCAGTAATTGTGGCTCAGAATAACATTTACAGAATCTCCGGGCAAATGAAGTTATCACACATACATCGTCTTTACACTAGCATTCACAGGAATTTAATGAATTAAATAGGGCCTACACTGAAAATGAGAAAGCTCTAGAATCAGAAGTAACTAAAAACCCGAGCGTGCGATTGCGCGCTAATTGAACATGCAAGTCTCGCGTGTTCTGGGCCCTATTTAATAAAACTGCAACTTAATTTTAAGCACAAAATGTACGTAGCTGAGCACAAGAAAGAATAATCGCTAAAATAAAGGTTACCAGACAAAATACCACGTCACACGTAGGGTACCACTGACTGTAGCTGATACCCTGCTTATTTTTGCTTGGCAGAAATTTGTTGTTAAGCAATATGTTTAGCTGTGAAATTGGGCCCCTGATTAATGAACTCCATACATTGGTCTGCGCACATTATTGCGTGAACGCGCGCGTTTCAGAGTAGAGGGGGAGTTTGAATTCAAACCGCGGCTGGTCATTCGAGTCTATGCAACGTGGCATTTCCGACGCTGCAATATAAAGATAAATTAATTGAGGACGGACAAAACCATGACCTTGGAAGTTGTGTGCTATAGGTGCATGGTCTGAAGAACCTCACACTGATGGGCTGCACATCAATGCAAAGTAAAAACAGAGTAGCTTATGGTGTTTAACATCGGCGACCATGATGCCCTGATTATGATGACCAACGGTGGTGCGTGTCTCTCAAGCTCATGATCAGATGATGACTTCAAGTACCTCGGTGACAGGACGCATAGCACTATAAAATACACCAAAGTACGGAAGGCCCTGGCATTGGAAAGCTCTTCTGTCATAAACGAAAATCTGGAGGTTAAACATGTCAAAGATGCTCAAGTTGAGATACTTTCGAGCGGCAATCGAGACGATGCTTCTCTATGTAGTGAGACATGGACCCTCACAGCAGCACAGACAAAGTCACTGTGCAATGCCGGGGTGCTACACCCGGATGCGCAGGGTGGCAATGGACGTGAGCTGGAAGGCCCTCGTGATGAAAACCGAGCTCTATGGCAGCCTGTCAAAGGTCTCGGAGAAGATCAAGTCAAGACGTTAAACCTTGCTTGCTGGGCACTGCGTCAGGCATCCGGAGCTACCAGCAAGTCGGGTGATCCTGCATGCTGTGGGAGCCAAGACATGGAAAACCAAGCAGAGGGATGCCAATCAAGAAACAACATGGTGAAGACGATGAAAGAAGATACAGGGTTGGAGACTACGGATGAACTAGCTGGCTGGCTGCATATCGTGATTTGTGGCAATTGTATCATTGCGCTCCTCTCAAGACAAAGCAGCCACTTGGGTCGACGGAGTGAGTGAGTGAGTGAGTGGGGAATTGAACTTGAACTCGAACAAGAACCTGAAGAAGTAAGTTTTTTTCTTGTCTGCAAAAACTGAACACAATATCAATTATCGTAAAAATATGCATTCTACTCTGTTCGTATTGGCCTATGTATAGATTTTTGTAAATGCTCACTTTAATAAAATGTTATTCTTTTAATAATAACGAAATAATTCTCTTATAAAACAAAACGCCAGCATAATTAATAAGCCATTATAAGGTATGGCGGACACATTACTGCGGCACTATTTGGTTTGGGTAAATTTGTATGTAGACACCAAAACAAAACAGTGCACTCCCAGCCATAGTGTTTATTATATCTCAAAAAGGCTAATGCGTCGACCGGTGTATAGACTGTGCAAGTCTCGCGCGTATTTGAACTTCCGGGACCATTGTGGTCCCAACCATATGAAGATTTACGTGCGCAAGATTTTATTTTGTCAATTATTTTAGTTTAACGTGGTTTATGACCATGAAAATTATATACATTGATGTTGTTGGGAATGTAATACTTAGTGATAAAAAAATTCAACTCAACAATATAACGAAGACAACCCGAGAATTAAACTTGACCTCAGCTTCCGGTTGCTGCAAAAAAATTAGAATTTTTTGCTCACCTCCGATCACGAAACTTATGTAAATGCTTGTTTTGGATGCGCGATGATAATCGCCAGATGCTGTAATTGCAACGCGAAACCTTTTCATTGCAGTCTATGGTTGTTGAGGCGTCAGCATCCTCTTTAAACTGTGTCAAGCGTTAAGTTTACGCCCGTGTGACCATCGCGAATCAACGTAAGTGTTTTCTGAAAAGTTAAAATCAAATAAGCATCCTTGTAGAGATAGAGTTCTGTAACAGTTGTTATTACGCGTCTAAATTTACTGATAAGCTGATAGAAGATTTCTAATTCTAAATTCCGAGTTGACTTGAACCTTGAAAAGTGAGTCTTGGCAGGAGACGGTCAATAAAATAAATGGAGAGTTCTGTCCTTTTAGAATCGGCTATGCGTTTAATATTGTCTAAATTATAGCTCCAATGAACAATGGAAATAATACTTGCATTTAACTTCAAATAATCACATAAACGAAGAATATCACGATGAAGTCGACGACGGTAAAAGAACGGTGTAAGTTCCCTATCTCTGATCTCTGTGTGTGTGAAAATCGCCCCACAATGCATTGCGAAGATACGCTCTGCATGCAAATATCTTAGGGTCAAAGTCAACTAATTAGCATATGTAAACAAGTATCGTTGGAGACTACATTCTGGCCCCAGTCGCACTGATAAAGGGTGACAACTAACTAAAGTCTCCAATAATCCTAAACGATTTGGTAAGAGAATTTTGGGACTCACTAACATTTAAAGTGAGTTCAGTGCCTTTCCTTTTTTTTTTTTAAATGGCTTGCAAAACTTAAGTTCCATGAAATGGTACTTTGATAACATTTTCGAAATGAACTAAATTTCAAACTCAGGGAACAACTTTGTCCCTGACTTTAACATGTACAGAAACTTCTGAAATTAGTCTCTGTCGTACCAGCAAAAATGCAAATAATGATCATATAAGGTTTCCATGAACATCCAACAAGATGCAGTGAAACAAAATCACTCTGAGTTCAACATGTCCATATTACGATGGCTACTGTGTTGAGCTTAAAACAACACAAAATTAAGTCAATCCACATGCAGTAGACAGTTCAATGTTCAAAGTCTGTTCAATCAACAAATAGAAGTACTAGCACATCTCTGTTCCAACAACGTTCAGATGGTTTCTTCAACATCCAAACGAATTTGTTCACTAATAGATAAGACCCTAGTGTTCACTAATCCGAAGAAGTTTCCAACAATAATTGATGTATGACTGTTTCCAAGGTAAATTGTCTGGCATCTTATTTATCAAGAAAAAGCGGGTAACAGCTTATCAAAACAATTCTTGGTACTATGCGCTTTCGGGAGCATAATGAACCATTAGTCCTGTTCGAGTAGTAGGCACAGTTTGCTGATAGGTCTGACCAGAACTGCCGTCTTAGTTTTCACCCTGGCACTGCGCACAAATCCATGTTTGTCAGGGAAAATCTCTGTCACTAATCCCAATGGCCAGGAGTTTCGAGGGGCCTGATCATCCACAATGAGCACAACATCCCCAGTCTGTAAGTTTCTTTCCGGTTGGGCCCATTTCTGTCTTCGTTGAAGGGAGGGTAGATACTCCTTGGTCCAACGTTTCCAAAAGAGATCTGCTAGGTACTGCATCTGTCTCCAACGCCTTTTGCATATTGGTCCTTCTGAGTAAAATACCCAGGCGGTGGGACCACTGTGGGATGCAAGTTCAACAAGCTGTTAGGAGTGATAACATCCAGGTCATTGGGGTCATCTGAAGATCTGGTTAAAGGCCTGCTGTTGATAATAGCCTCAACCTCACACATGAGTGTATGTAATTGTTCTTCATTCTGGTGGGTACGCAAGAACTGTTCATTAAGGATGGAGTTCAGGATTTTGCGGATTGTTCGTATTTGTCTTTCCCAAACTCCACCATGGTGCGATGCTGTTGGTGGATTGAAAACCCAAGTCACACCACGGTCGGCTGCAAAACGGGTGATTTTATCTGTGTTCCATTCTTTCATGGCATCTTTCCACTCTCTATTGGCACCAACAAAATTAGTGCCATTATCAGAATGTATCTCCTTAATACATCCACGTCTGGCCATGAAGCGTCGCAAAGCATCAATACAGGAACTTGTGTCCATTGATTCTGCCACTTCTATGTGCACTGCCCTGCTGGATAAGCAGGTAAATAACACGCCATACCGCTTCCTAGTAGTACGGCCGCATTTGATTTCAAATGGTCCAAAGTAGTCTACTCCGGTGTAGGTGAATGCTGGCTGCTGTGGTTGCAATCGAAAAGTTGGCAGGTCAGCCATCTTTTGTTTCCCAACTTTGGATTGTATCCTTTTACAAACCACACAGCGTTTCAGGATACCTCTCACTGTCACACCGGCTTTGATTATCCAGAAGCTTTGTCTTAGTTCAGAAAGAACATGGTTTTGACCCTGATGGCCAACCTTCTGATGAATGTGTCTGATCACCAGCATTGACACATGGTGATTCTTGGGGAGAATCACCTGGTGTTTTGCACTTTCTGTGATGGGTGCATTTCTGAGTCTTCCACCAACTTTCAGCAGCCCCTTTTGCAGTACTGGGTTGAGACTGATCAATGGGCTATCTTTGTTGATTAATCTCTCTCGTCTTTGATCGGTTCTGGCTTTCTCATTCTGTACTTTCTCTAAGTTTGCAGAGTTTTGGCTGGTCTGTTTCTGTAAAGTTTGAAGTGCCTTTATCTCTTTGGTAAATGCTCATTTCTGAACATGCTTGATGATAGCAACTTCAGAATTTTGCATTTCTTCTGCGGTAAGAGATTTATCCATCTTTGGCACATGGCCGAGACTGACCTTTTGCTGTAGAACTCCTTTTAGGCGTAGCCACCATGCTACAGCCCTTTTAAGTCTTGTCCAGTCTGAGTAGTGATTGAGTAGCTGGTCTATTGGTCTTGTTTCCTCCTCAATCACCACTGCATTTACATTTATTTCTGGAGCTGGTTCAGGACTGTCACTTCCATCTCGTTCGTCTGGTGGAATCTCATTAGAGCTTGGCCAGGTATTTTCGGCTTGCCTTAGGAAATCTGGGCCACCTAACCACTCTGGCTTTGTGATTAGTTCTTTGGCACAGAGACCTCGGGATGCATGATCTGCTGGATTCAGTTTGGTTGGGATGTACCTCCATTGGCTTACATCTGAGCCATCACGGATGACAGCAATACGATTAGCCACAAAGACTGGGTACCGAGTTGTCTCATTGGCTATGTACTTGAGGACAGTTTGGCTATCTGTCCAGAATATTGTCTCATCTACTTTCAAAGTCAGCTCTCTCTTCAACAGGTCATCTTGACGAACAGCTGATGTTGCTGCTGTCAACTCTAACTTCACAATTGTGTGTGCTCGCAATGGTGTAACTCGAGATTTGGCACACACAAATTCACAGTGTTTCTCATCATTTTCATTGGTCAAGCGTAAGTAAGTCACGGTCCCATATCCTTGCTGACTTGCGTCAGCAAAGTGATGCAGCTGGGTGTTGATTACTTTTCCGAACTCTGAGGGTTTGTAGCATCGGTTTAAGAATACTTCACTAAGATCAGGCATGTCCTTTAGCCAAGTCTCCCATTCCTTTTGTTCCCTTGCTGGAATGGGTTCATCCCATCCTATCTTTTCTCTGCACAATGACTGCAGAATCATCTTGGCCTTCAATACATAGGGTGCTGTGGCTCCAAATGGGTCAAAGATGGAGCTCATCACAGAGAGGATGTTCCTTCGGGTAGGGGTTTGGTTCACATCCTTTTGTTTGAATTTTATCTGATCAGTCTCTACACACCACTGCACCCCCAAGGCGTGTTCCAATGGTAGAACATCAATTTCAACATTTATACCTTTTACATCCTTGGTACGATGTTCATCAGGTATGGATGAGAGTACAGCTCTGCTGTTGCTTATCCATTTGGTTAGTACAAAACCTCCCTCATGGACTACTTGCATGATGTCATGTGCTAGACTAGCTCCTTCATATTCTGTGGGCACTGACTTTAAGAAGTCATCAACATAGAAGTCCCTTTGAATGGCCTCTATGACTTCTTTCTTGCTTTTGTTTTCATTGTCAGTGGCAGTTTTCTTGAGGGCATAGTTGGCGCAGCTCGGTGAAGACACTGCACCAAACAGATGTACTAGCATTCTGTATGCCTCTGGTTCCTTTGTAAGGTCTCCTTGTGGCCACCAAAGGTAGCGCAACATGTCGCAGTCTTCTGGGGCCACCCTCACCTGGTAAAACATTGCCTCTATGTCGGCCATGATGGCTACTCGATCTTGCCTCCAACGAAGAAGAACGCCAATCAAGCGATTTGTCATGTCTGGTCCTTGTAGTAGTTGGTTGTTGAGTGAAGTTCCTTTGTAAGCAACAGGGCAGTTGAATACGACTCTCAACTTTTCTGGTTTTCTTGGGTGGCGGACACCATGATGTGGGATGTACCACACTCTGCCATCATCTCGATTTATTTCTGAGAGTGGTACTTTCTCAGAGAATTTCTTTTGTTCGAGATCTGCCATGAAGGAAGAATATTGTGATCTCAGATTCTCATTCTTTTCAAGTTTGCGTTTCAGTCGTTCTGCAAACATGTTTGCCTGAGATCGGTTTTTGGCATGATGACGTTTCTCTCTTTGAGTGGTAGCCTCATTTGGTAGTGGCCATTGATTTTGATAACAGAATCTTCCATTATCTTCATGAACTGCTTATCTTCTGCAGATAACATTTCACTTTGATTGCTCAGACGCTCATTGAAATCCATGTTCATATACATTTTCAGTTGTTCATCGAGGTGGTCCTTTCCATTTTGGACCGTTCCATTGCCAACTCTGCAGAAGTTGACACTTATTTCAGGCTGTCCCTTTAGTTTTCCTGGCAGTCCATAGACCAACCAGCCTAATGGGGTTCTTATGGCGTATGGATCACCAAGCTTTGCAGATGTCGTTTGTACAGGAGTGGATACAGCAGGTACATTAATCCCAATCATCATGGTGACTTTCGGTATGTCAATGTCTCTTGAGTTGGGAAGTTTTATTTGTCTCAGATGTTTCCAACAGTTTAGATCACTTTGGGTTGGAGCATCTTCCAGGGTAACTGGCATGTCATCCTTCATGTAAACTGTTGGAAGGTCAGTGTAGAATTTACCATCAAGACTACCAATTTGCAAATCATCAATAATGACATGTGTGTCAATCATTTGTTCAGAGTTCAGGGTTTTGATGATCAGCTTTGTCTTTCTGGATTTTGTTCTGAGATGCTGATTAATCTCCACAGTAGAGAAAACTGCTCCACACCCATTGTCAATGAATGCGTATGTACTGAAGCACTCATTACTGGATTTCGCTTTTATCATCACTGGAACAATGGCCATCATTGGGTTACCTTTGTCACTTCCACATTGGCTTGTGTTAACACCAACACATCCTGTAGTAATTTGAGCAGTTTCAACTTGCTCCTTTTGTTCACTGCTTTGTTTTTGTTGTCTTTCTGGGTCATGCATAGCTGTTACATGACGTTTTTGGCATTTTCCACACTTTGCCCATTCATGATTTGGGCACGTTTTCTTCATATGCCCTGGGTTGAGGCATCCAAAACACATTCCTTTTTTGTGACAGAATTCGGATTTTATCTTTGCTTCCAATGCAGAGAATTTTCTACATTCTAGAATGCAATGATTGGTTCCATCACCACAGTATAAGCATGGTTTCTTTGCAGCTCGGTTCTCTGTAGGGTTAGGCTTTCTGCTCTCTTGGTTTCGCACAGCAGTTGCGAAGACCGGTTTTGATTCACCTTTTGTTCCCCGTTCCCATTTGTGGCCTTTCTGCAGTGGGGACGGTCCTTTTCCATTTTTGTTGCATTGATATCCAAGTCCGGCAATGCGGGGGTCGTTCTCGTTGCGGGAAATCTGTCCCACAAACTTCTCAAAGTCAGTTAGCGTGGCTGATCGTTGGTCAACCTCTCTAAGCTTCCCAACTTGTTTGATCCATAGTTGCTGGAGGGGAATTGGAAGTTTTCCAGCCAATACTTTCAGGAATTCAAAGCCATCCATACTGGCCATGTCAGGATTGCCTTCTTTTCCATTACAACAGTTGATGAGAAAAATTGAGAACTTTCTCAAAGCTGCCTTGTCTCCTGAGGCAATTTTCTCCCAGTTTTCAGCTTTGTTTTTGTAAGCTGCTGCGAGAATTGGTGGTTGTCCGTAGTCTCTTTTGAGAAGCCATCTAGCCCTTTCATATGCCTTTGATGCTGGTTCAATCAAAGGGCACTCCTTTATCAGCTCATGGGCTTCTCCCTTTGTGTATTTTAAGAGAAGTTCAAGTCGTCTCGCTGGATCACTGGTCTTGTCTTCAACAACATAGCCAAAGTTCTTGAAGAACGACGAATAGGACAAGACATTGGTTCCAACGAAGTAGTCCATTTCGGATGATGGAAGAGCTGCTTCCTTTTGATTTTCAATAATCTTACTGAGGATTATTGCCATGGATACTTGATCTGAATTTGAATGACTTGGTGTTGCAGGTACCTTTGGCTCAATGTCATTCTTCACGTCTTGTGACTTGACTGGTGGGTTACATTCATTGGTTGTCATGGATACTTCATTTGCCACCGAAGAGAAAACCTTTGCATCAGGTTTCAAAGTAGATTGTGACACTGGTACTGGCGTAGTGCTCGCTGTTTCAAATTTGGTCACATCGTGATGGATTGCTTTGAGCATGTCCTCAGTTATTTTCTTAGAGACTGTTGTTGCAATACCACCGCTTTCTTGTTCATCCATCATCTTTGAAATTGCACGGGTTGCCTGTAACTCGGCACTTATTTCGATTTCTTGTTGTTCTTGGTCGATTTTGCTTCTTCTTCTTCAATTTCCTGTCGCCGTTTGAGATACATGGCCCTTTCTTGAGCATGCTTTATTTCATTTTCGGCTTCTTGCAGCGAAAGCTCTTTCTGCAGTAGACGTTTGCGTTGATCCAATTTGCTTTTCTGAGCCAATGCTGCGGATCGAGCAACAAGTTCGATTTCTCTTTGTTTATTCTTGTACGCAAGAGCTGATGCTGTGGTTCTCATTGATGAGCAGGAGACATTGCTGGAACGTCCCGTCATGGAGGCACTATCTTCAGGTGAAATCTTTGGCACCCATTTACTTCTGGCCCCAATGTCGTACGGTGCAAGTTCTGGCATGGATGCACTTTCTTCCGGGGAACTCTTTGCGATCCATTCTGTGGCCATGCTAACATCTGGCATTGAGGTTGTCTCACCATCACCTTTCAAATTTGTCTCCTTTTCTTTGTGTTTTGGAGTCTCATGCTCATCAATGTTCTTTGTAGTACTCATGTTGTACAGTTGCAACGAGGTTGCCCAGTTTCCGGACAGCCACGGTCTCTGAAACTGTACTGTGGGTACGTCTCACGAGGTTGCCCAATTTCCGGACAAACCAAAACGACAGGGATTATACGAGTTCCTCTTTGATTCATTTAAGTTCTGTTATTCTAGTAACTGACGTTCTTTTACAATGTAGAGATAGAGTTCTGTAACAGTTGTTATTACGCGTCTAAATTTACTGATAAGCTGATAGAAGATTTCTAATTCTAAATTCCGAGTTGACTTGAACCTTGAAAAGTGAGTCTTGGCAGGAGACGGTCAATAAAATAAATGGAGAGTTCTGTCCTTTTAGAATCGGCTATGCGTTTAATATTGTCTAAATTATAGCTCCAATGAACAATGGAAATAATACTTGCATTTAACTTCAAATAATCACATAAACGAAGAATATCACGATGAAGTCGACGACGGTAAAAGAACGGTGTAAGTTCCCTATCTCTGATCTCTGTGTGTGTGAAAATCGCCCCACAATGCATTGCGAAGATACGCTCTGCATGCAAATATCTTAGGGTCAAAGTCAACTAATTAGCATATGTAAACAAGTATCGTTGGAGACTACAATCCTTGTCCCAGAGTTTTAACTCTGCTTCAATAATAATTAACACATTATTTGTGTATTTATTATAACAACTAAAACTGATTTTATAAACATGTAATGAGTATTTTTGTTGTTCAGATTTTGTCATTAGATATAATTTAAGACAAAGATTTGATTTCAGAGAAATAAAATGTTCTTCGTTTGACGTGTTTTCTCGATCCGATACGCACAAGACTTGCACAGTCTGTTGCCGCGCTTCCGCGTTTTAACGCGATCCTCCCTCAAAACGACACGGGCGCGTTGTTCCAAACACCAAAGATTATCGAACTTTAATCAAGTGCGCTGGTGAGTCTATCCACAAGTCAACAATATTAATATGTAGAGATCAATTATTGAAATAGATTGTTCGAATATGGCTGAATGAGCTGTACTAAAACATGTGATGTCTCATTATTATGAGTAAATCAACGACCATTATAACGCCTTGGGATGTTACTTGGTAAAACAAACTAAGAAATATTACATCCAGCAAACATCCTTGCGTATACCGCACACGTGTGTGCGCACTACACCCAACTCTCAGCCAATGATAAGTGTTCCTTTGACCTTGAAGAGTGCGCTGTTTGTGTTTGTGACGTCACATACAAGGCCGGGTCTCTATTGGTGGAAAGTGTTCTCACGCCAGAATTAATATTCAACAAAATATTCTTTTAGCTGTACGCGCGCAGCCGCGTGTGATGGCGCGGTTTGTGTTTTGTGTACCCAAACGTTACCAACGAGACACATGGAGGAAACAAACAGTGCATGCTTCATATTTCATTTTGCGATTGCGAGTGCAGGTCACGATTTTCAGCTTCTTACAGTTTCAAAATATTACAGCTTTGCATCTTATCAGCAAGATAAAAACGGAACAAAAATGAGTGACGTAAACCCAGGAGGTAAGACGACACACTGAAATATTTAGTACCGTTATTTTTTTTCAAGAAACATTGCTTCAAACTATTTTCTGAGATAACTAAAGCCCGACGTACAGAGAAATCTACGAGCTTATTTTTTTATGATTGTATTACTCAATTCAATTCAATTCAATTTAATAACATTTATTTCCAAACTGGCAAAAAAAGGTAGGCAAATTCCGTATAGAAGAAGCGCCATAAGGCTTAAGCAAGAGACAATCAAACAGGAGACTATTGTTTACAAAAAATAAATAAAATATGTTATTCATCACATGAATAATTTCCACAAGCCCTTGATGCATATTCTTTAAAGGAAAACAAAACTGACGGAAAGTATAGTGATCGAGCTGGTACTGGACTTTTAACATTACAAATTGTTCTTGCAGGACGGCCGTGAAATCAAATTTCATAACAGTTTCGCTGACAACGAAACTCACGCCTGACATAAGTTTAAAAACACACACAAAGTGTTGTCTTTGATACAATGAAGCAAAAAATATAGGAGTGCTGGATTTATTTTTCACTTCATCTACTTAACAAAGGTTATATAAACAAAAAGACAAGTTTGTTAAAGGAATTGAACAGGATTTGGAGCTATAGAGCTGACGAAATAGTCTCAGACAGTGTTCATATTTTGTGTAAAATTTGGGCTTAATCCGTTGTGTGAGTCAGGAGAAAATATTTCAAAAACATGCACAATTTTCAGCATGTAAACACATTGTCCTTATTTTGGTTGTAACAACAGAAATCAGCTGATTGCGTTTTTTAAGTTTTCAGATACAGTTTTCTCGAATATGACTTCGTTTCAGAGATATATATTTCACAGAAAAAATTGTTCCAGTATAAACTTCATAATCGGAAGCTTTCAGGCTAAAATTAAACAATGATTTTGTTATCCTTATACCAATCTTGTTTAATACCTTTAAACAATTCCTATAATTATGCAAACCATTTGAAACAAAAGAAACCGAGAAAAAACCTGTACAATTCAATTCGATACAAATCCATTACAGTAATAATGTTTTACCTGCTCCTGCTGTGAAACAATCTTCCCGGTGATCACATTGTTTGCATTTTCAACGCCAAAGCATTCTAAAGTATAGTTTACACTAGTGCAGATTAAAGATCATCTTTGGCACCTAATCCCAGAACGGTTACACACCTATGTTCCGACACCCCTATATGTTCCGACACCCCTAAATTGTATTTTCCCAAATTTTATCCCTAACCCTAACCCTAACCCATACCCTAGCGTGTAGATCAAGAGGGTTATCGGAACATAGGGTTGTCGGAACATTGTAGCGTCGGAACATAGAGCAGTCACTCCTAAAACACACTAAAAACATTTTATTTTATCTCACACAATCAGCAAACCGGATCAATGAACTGATCCGGAATTACGATTCTCCACGGTCCAATGAGACCGAACCAACATGGAAGTGTGTATCCGAAAGAATTGCCATGGTGATGAAGATGCACACCCCGGAAGAGCAAGTCGTCCTCGCCAATTCCATCGCCTCCCAGATCATGAAGACCGGGGGAGTGGATGTGCCGGCCGATGTAGATCATGAGAATTACGGAAGAATCTACAAGTGTGACGAGTACGCACCGCTCGATAATTTGGATGGGGGCGTTACCGCGGTGACAGAGGATAAGGAGGAGGAAGAAGGAGGCAGTGATGCTGTGCTAAAGGGGGAACTCCTAAACGTGAGTTTTATTCAATAATCTTGATTTGTATTTTACAATAGTGAAACATTCATTCGAAATTGTCATCCCAAATCATATAACGTTAGCCAAATGAGTATTTCCACTTAACAATTGTCAATGCCATTACAAGCCATATTCAAAAATGGCACTATATCTAACTGTTCATGTTTTGGTATAACATAAACGTGTACGTGTGCTTTTACCACAAAGTACATGAAACTGCCAAATTATTGCACTTATCTGCTCATGCTATACGAAAGTCCGGTTGGTTACGATGTTTCAACCTGCATAGTCGATGGTAGATTATGTTTTAAGTGCTGTCTGAAAGATCGAGGACAGTGTCTATATTATAAATTCAATTTAAACTTTATTTGTTTTTATCACAAGCTAGAGTACATGATTGGGAATGAAGTTACTGAATTTGCTTCCGATACTTTTGATACGAAAGGTATGGGAAGAGCCATCCGAATTTGATTCCAATGAGCCAACCCTGATAGACAGCGTATCTCCTCGCTTAGAAACAACCAAAGAAGGCAAGAGGGAGAAAACAAATGGAGAAGAGGAGGCGGAGAAAGAAGAAGTCAAAATGATGAAGGATAAACAGAAGAAGGTTGAAGAGACAGATGAGGAAACGAAGATGAATGTGATGAAGATCGCAGAGAAAGTTGTAGAGTCGAAGAGCATTATTGAAGAAGACTCACAAAATGAGGAAAAGAAAGAGGAAAGTTGGGACAAGGTGGATATGGTAAATGGTGAGGAGGGGGAGCTCAAGGTGATGTATAAGTTTAAGGGGGAAGCAAAGGTAGATCCTCAGGAGATCAGAGAGCGAGTTGAGGAGATGAACACCGAGGAAACCAGGGCCGAGCTAGAAGAGGCAAATGGTGACGAGGTTGAAGGTTTGGAGGATAAGTCGAATGGAAAAGAACAGATTGCTCCAAAAAAGATCGGAGAGCCAGTTGAGGAGGCAAAGACAAAGGAAATCAAGTCCAAAGTAGAGAAGAGAAGAGATGGAGAAATTGGGGAGATGGGTGAAGTGGGGTCAAAGGTGGAAGAGGAGGTTGCTCACAATGAACCGGTTGAGGAGGTGATGATAAAGGAAGAAAAGAACAGAGAGGAAAAGAGGAAAGATGAGGGAGATGGGGATGCTGCGGCGAACTGGGTAATCGAGGAAGGGGAGATTCTGGAGCAAGAAGCAGATGAAGAAGGTAAGGTTCATATATTGAAGTCTGGATAACTATTATTAGAAATTCCTAGAATTTATTACTCTGTAAGTAAACAACTGCTAAGATCAAATTAAAAGTATTCCGAGAGCTTCAAATATGCGCTAGGATAACAATTCAAAGTGACTTGTCGACCAGCGTTACTCTAAGGCTTCCCAAGTTTTCAAGAAAGCCAATATACACTCCACCTTTTGTATAAGACATCTCTTGTTGAAATTAATCTTCATGATATTTGATTTTCAGAGTTGACGTCTTGGTCGAGCATTAGTGACCTGGATACGGTGTCGTTGTTCACGAGCATCTCTTCATTGTCATTCGGGGAAACTATCCGCATGTCCGGTGAGGACGAAGGGGAGTTGACTGCTGATGAGATCGATGACGAAGTGTGGGGGGATTTCATAAATGCTGACATCGAGGGTGAGTAAGGATGGACAAATAAACTGACAAAGACTTCTTCTTATATTTAAAAGAAGAAACAAATTCAAACAGCCAGACCACAGAGATGAAAAACGACAAAGCGAATAATATATGAAATATTTACGCCAGAATTTACAGCATCGCAAAATGTATCTCAGATAACATTTTCAATGTCCCTTCAGGGCCACCATAGATAACACAACACATTTTATTACAAATAATTTCGGGTGTGTGGGTTGATATAAATAATAAAATGGTAAAAAACCACCAAAACAAAAATAACCAACACCAACAAACTAACCAACAAACAAACCCCAAACTGGACAGCGATGCCCACGGTAATGTCATTTCACACTAAGTTTTTGAATCGACAAGAAGTCGTTATTAAGCATATTCCTGTCTCCACTAATGTCGACGTTGTTATATCTACATCCTAAAAGTCAAAACAAGTCTTGAGGAAACATACACATTTCAATAACAAGAATAAAGACGCTTCGTCGATCCGTGTTGAATCAGTAGCAAGTTGATTGCTTCCAAATATGAGTAAAACTGGTGCCCTCAGAAATCTGATAACAGTACTGCCGTATATTTGTTGTTGTATATTTATTTTTGTTTATTTGAAATCTTCAGACAATAAACACACCAGGAGTAGTCCAGGGAAGAAAACCAGTTTTACTTCCCTGGACTACTCCTGATGGTCCAGATTGTTTTCCTGTCCGAAGATTTAAAACAAATAAACATAAACAACAACAAATAGTTATTTTATACTATACGTTACTGTTTGAATTTCTTCGACGACACCAGCAATTTGTGAAACAATAACAACAGCTGGTCTAACTCAAAATAACAAGAAAGTCGTTCAATTTTAATTACACAGATGAAATACAAGAGGATGCCTCTGTTACCTCGAAGATCTTTCTCCCTAGCGGAGACGATACTGCACTTCAGACAGCTGATGATCAGGCTGACCTGATATCGATTTGCTCAAAAGGTATTCATAAGTGAACAACATTGTACTATAATTATTTGATGTTGCCTGTCTTTAAATTGGAAGATTGCAAGCGTAGTGTTTCCTGATGAAACGTAATAGTACCCCAAGCACCCCCAACCCCCAGCCCCACCCCCAAAAAACCCCGAAAACCAAAACAACAACAAACAAACAAACACCCCAACAAACACCCCAACTAACAAATCTTTCATTTTAGTTTGAAAATATTTGTTTCTTGGTGCTGATTCCATGACTTTTGATCAGACAAAATGCCTTTTCATGATCTTCAGGCCAAGGGTTCACAGAGGTTGGTTCAACCAGAAGGGGATTCTGGTCAAGGATCTTCGGCAGACGCCAAAGCAAGAAGAACAAAAAGGTGAAGAAGATCGCAGTAGAGCAAGAGACCAAACCAAAAGATCTTCCAAGATGGCAGCAATCATATTCGCCTGTTGCTGTGTGCAGCCGTCAGATTAGTATAATAATTACGTTAATACGGGGGACTCCCCCGACCAAAACAAAATATTTACTCGCGCAATGTAAAATAATTAATATGAAATTAAAACAAAACAATATAACAATAATAATTGCTTGAAAATGTTGTGATGGTTGATGCAATGCGACGAAAATGCTTATTCGGAATACTTCGTCAAAATCAAAGAAATAACTTTCGAAACACTCGGTTCAAGGAACTTTTTTTTCGGTCGTGCGAAGGTGGATTATATCATGCCGCGTATCATATCGAAATGTTAAATTGCACGTTGATTAACAGAGTCATGATTAACAAACGCCATTGCTCGCCCCTAAATATGTCGCGCTACTATCGTTAAACCAGATACGTATCAACCACAGCGGGTAAGTGAATGCAAATTCACTACAGTTAAACAGAACTCTGGCTGTGGTCATCTCTGCCCATGTGAACACTTAACTATAACTCCAGTAGGTTGAACCTGGAAGATCAAGGGGTTCTGAAATCAAGTTTTCACGTAAAACAACGCAATGAGACGCATAGTCCCTGGTTAGCCCTCGATCCGGGTAGTAGTACACCGATACTTTATTCATATTACCCTTGGTGAGGTACATGGTGGGATGTGTGTCGGGTTGTAGGGCTGGTGGTGGCCAAGTAGGAGTGGGGTGGGTGGGGGTTGTAGGCAGGCATGGTAAGATGATGTTTGGTGAGCTACCGGTACTCGCTCAGGGTGGACTTAAAAGAATGATACAGGGTAAGTATGAGTTGCCTTAACATGGACCGGGGTCGCCGGGCAATTAGGAATGTTGAGAAGGTTGAAAAAGGTGGAGTAGGCAAGTTGGTTTGTTGGCGTGTGAAGTAAGGGTAGGGTGTAGGCAGGCTTTTGTTACATGTGGGGTGGTTGATGGTATATTGACAGGTAAGTTTAACATGGTATGATTTGTTGGCAGGGCTGTTAAGAGAGGGAGAGAGGAGGGGGCCACCGGCGGCTGAGGCCGGGCCGGCAGGTCGGTGGTAAGGATGGGCTAGATTGAGGCGGGTTTGAGATTTTAGGCAGGTTAGCCATGTTTCATGATGAATGAGATAAAGGCAGTTCAGTATCGATAGGATATTAAACCAGGGGGTAGGGTTTGTAGACGGGGCGGATTTGTTGGTGTAGGTGTTGATTTATGTAAGAAGGGGTTATGAGGAGCTTCAGGTAGGAAGGTTGATGGAGGGTAGGTTGAGTAGTACGGTGTGGGCTTTGGTAAGGGTCGTACTCGAATTGTATGCACAGTTCGTTGACAAAATAAAGTGATCCTCAACATAGTTCGAGTCGGTCACTTAAGGTCAAGATGGAGAACGTAAAGATCATACGCGGATCGGTGTTAGGCAAGTAAGACTGGGATGTGATGATTGGGTTGTTTATTGGTTTATAGAAAGTTTCTTTTCCCTTTTCGAAGTCAAGCAAAGTCTAGTCAAGTCACAAAGTCACTATTTCAATTGTTTGTCAATTTTAAACACCGGAGTCAAACAAAGGTTTTCCTTAATCAAAAGAGAGTCGGTTAAGGCTAAGGTCATGTCATCCAAGTTTAAGTCCCTGAAAGTTTCTTTTGTACTCGTGGAGAAAGGTCAGAGGTTTACAAGTTTTGCCAAATCGGGCATTTGGGTCTCCTATATTCGGTTCAAAGTATTACGTCCAAATATATTGTCGTTTCAAAATATATTGTCGTTTTCCAGGTCAAATTAGAGGTTAAACTATCTAATGAAAAAATATTATGGTGAACAAATGATATATGAATATAAACGAGCCTGCTTTTAACTTCATAAATGAGACTTAGGCCGTATTAGAATTGACGGCTACGGCTACCACTGCTGCTAAGGGTGTTACTAACGGCGTCTTATATACTTCAACACATGATGACGCAGCGATTCAGCCATAGCCGCAGCCGCAGCCGCAAATTCGGACGCGGCCTTTGGCTTCAAACATGTACATTATACAAATTAATAATAATAATAATAAAACAAACAAAACAAACAATTTGAATTGTTTGTTTTGTTTGGTTTTTACAATGACGATAGCAACAAACACACAAAACATTTCATATGCAAACATATGAAATTACAAACAGCAACAACCACAAACATACAATACAAAAATTAAAAGAGAAAAAATTTTTAAAATTTATGTACACAATGCCTTACAACCAAAGCTCCCCAAATCCTCCTAGATTGAAGCACATTGAGATCAAAATGTTTTAAAATAATACTTTCCGAGGTTCCTAGCCTTATCTTAAACACATTTACAGGTCCAAAAATAGAACACAGTTCCTTTACTGACATGGCTCATAGGGTCATCTCATTATAAAACAAAGCGAACTTATAGGCCCGTATAAAATGATAAATAATATATTATATTCCCTACTGCCATAACTCCCAAAGTTATGTTTTCTTTTATTAATACAAATTTGTATAGGTCTACATAATAAAACACGGTTCGTGTACTAACTAAGCTCCCGAAGTCCTCCTATCTTAAAGCAAATGTATAGGTCCACAAATGATGTAATAAGTTTCCTACTTTATACCTTAGCTCCCGAATTCCTCTTATCTTCTTAAAGCTAATTTACAGGTCCAAAAAAACAAAACAAAAACTAAACAAAGTTTTCTACTACCTAATAGTTATCGAAGTCCTCTTCTTTTCTTAAAGCTAATATATAGGTCCAAAACAATTTGATAAGGTCAAATTTAAAATAATTTCCACTTCAAAATATTAATAACCAAGCTCATAAAAAAAGAAAAAACACTGCACTATTCTACAAAACTCTCCCTCTTTTTAAAAATTACATTCACGTACATCATTTTCCCGGGAGAGTTTATATTGGAACATTCAAAAGCCTTTCCACAAAAGCCTTCCCGGTTGGTCTTCACCATCTTGTATCAGTGTATACAGATGCGCAAGTCAACTGTGGTGGATATTTTGTGGTGTGTTAACAGCAGTCTCGTTTGTACAGTTTATCGGTCTATTGTGCATCACCCGTTCACCATATTACAATTTCATTGGTAATTTGACAAAGGTCTCGTTTACCGTTGGTCGAGTTAAAAGTAAAACAAGAGTCTGATAGTCCCTGGTTTAATACAGTTCTTGGTCTCGTTGTCACAGGTATAAGTTTAACAGTTAGCCTACAATATGAATATGCAAGGAATAGTTATCTTACATAAAATTTACCGTTGGTCGAGTTTATGTAGAACAAGGGTCATGATAGTCTCTGGTTTAATACAGTTTTGGTTCTCGTTTTCACAGGTGCATTCTAACAGTTATCGTACGAAAACACAAGGAATAGATTCCTCATATTAGTCTCCCCGTTGGTCAAGTTGGTAGAATAAGGGTCTGATATTCTCTCGGTTAATACAGTTCTTGTTCTCGTTATCACAGGTTATATTAGTCTGACAGTTATCGCACGAAAACACAAGGAATAGTTTGCATAATTTAGTTTACCATTGGTCAAGGTGGTTGAATAAGAGTCTGGTATTCTCTAGTTTTTACAGTTCTTGGTCTCGTTATCACAGGTTATAAGTCGGACAGTTATCGTACGAAAACACAAGGAATAGTTTGCATATTATATATAATTTAGTTTACCGTTGGTCAAGGTGGTAGAATAAGGGTCTGGTATTCTCATGGTTAATACATTTCTTGGTTTCATTATCATAGGGTTATAAGTCTAACAGTTATCGTACGAAAACACAAAGAATAGTTTGCTCATATAATTTAGTCCACCGGTGGTCAAGGTGGTAGAATAAGGGTCTGGTATTCTCTAGTTTTTACAGTTCTTGGTCTCGTTATCACAGGTTTTTTAGGGTACAGTTACCGTACGAAAACACAAGGAATAGTTTTAACAATTTAGTTCACCACTGGTCGAGTTGGTATAGAATAAGGGACCGATACTGTTTTACTACATTTCTTGGTCTCAAAAATCATGAGTTATCATTCTGATGTTTCTCATACAGTTGGAGTGTGTCAAAATAATCTCTTTTACCATTCCAGGTATTTTGGTTTGTTTAGGTTAGAAATAAAGGTCCAATATTCCCTTGATTGAATACACTTCTTTGTCTCGTTAGCATTAAAGGTTATAAGTCCGATATCTTTCATTTTGATTACCGCAATTTTATCCAATGCGGATCACAATATCTTTGTTTTGGTCTTGTTTCCTATATCTATACCGATCACATCATCGTTGGCGAAGTCGTTTGCGTGCTCTTCGCAACATCTTCAGTTGAGCTTGTTGGTTTAAGTGTCACAAAACCACGGCACGGGTCACAACACTTCTGGTAAGGTGTTGCTTTTGTTTGTGCGCTGCATAAGTACAACAAACACTGCTGGCTACAATGTTGATTTGATACACTTGTTGGCTCTTGTATAACTTCAACCCCTGTACTAGGCAAAAACATCTTTGCGCTTCCATTCAATGGTTTAAGTTTCTTTGGGTTCATGTTGATGATTGAGACCCACAAGCTCTCTTACCCGCTGTGGTTGATTCTAAGGGTGCCGCGAATGGTTAGTCTCTTTACCCTCAATATCAAGCTGTTTCTCTCAAGCTCGATTTTGTATGGTTTATTTCATCTTTATTCATTTTCAATTACAGAAAAGAAAACAAAAATTCACTTACCAAAAAAAATGAAAAATTATTAAAAAAGAAAAGAAAAAAACCCAGGAATTTTTTCCAAACATTCGATGAAAATAATTCTTCACAACTATAGACCGTGCAAGTCTCGCGCGTATTCGAACATTTTTGGGACCACCTTGGTCCCACGTACGATGCTTTAACGCGTGAAGGAAACAAACTCACGCGCTTTAACGGGTCCCAATGTTCGAATACGCACGAGACTTGCACAGTCTATTGTAGACTTGCTTTTATAGGAGTAGTAAATGCAACAGTGAACCTTTATAAGTCAATTCCACTCGAACAAAGTAAACATTTCCGGAGCGGTCGAACAAAACCTTTATTATCACAATTCCTCTTAAGCCATTTGCGACGCAATGTATCAACCAAAGCTCACAGACAATACCTCATTCTGATTAATTGCTGACAGTCACTGTCTTTTTGTCATTAGGTTTCAATGGAGAGCTTCATGTAAATAATATTTTGTGATAAATTCATATTACAATTATAAGTATTTCAGATCATGATTGGTTGACGGATTTTGTACGGAACTATCGGTTCTCTTTTTAGAAAACAATTTGATCATGGGCGTTTAATTCACAAAGAGCAAAAATTGCAAAGTGTGATGTCCCAACACAAATCTCTATGGGCATTATTGACAACTCATCTTGAGATGAATTTGGGTATTTTGTGAAGTGGAGTCGTAGGCTCGATTTCACAAATAGCTAAGATTGATCTTAACAGCCAATCAGTATGAATTGCTTTAATTGCCCATAGTGTGTTGTCACGATTAAGTTTACAAATCACTATAGCAATAATGACAAACTCATCTTCATTTTAGTGTTTTATGAAATCAAGCCCAGCAGGTACATACTAGGATTGCAAAATTCGGACAACGTTCAATTCAAAATCAAACCAACTTATTTTTGTATACCAGCGTTTTATATAATACAAATCATGGCTACTAATTTTATAAAAAGTGTACTCGGTAAGCCTTTGGTATTGAAGTACAGAAATATGTTCTTTTGTATCTCATCATGTTGTCCGAAACTTTGATTGTAAGGATGTTTCGACACATCACTCTGTAACTTAACAGTTTGTTTAAACAATATTATTGAATAAAAATTATACAAAAATACAACCTTTGTGTCTGTGGTTTATTTGTGTGATTAAATGTCAGACCTAATTAGGATACACTTCGTCTGGGAGTTATACATTGTGTGAGTGAGGAGCCGATTGCTACGGAGGCTTGTGGGTGTCCTTTCCCCCGATGATTGATGTTGGAAAATACTAACTAAGTCTTGACTAAAAAATGATATCACCGAGAAATAACATAACTACAGTGACCTCATTTACTAGAATAAGGTTGGAGGATGTAGTTGGAGGATGTTAACAGGTTGTTTTTTCAGTGATGGGGGACCATAGGTCATAGCCTAAGAATGTGTGGGGTGTAGGCCTACTGTTTATAAAGATATGGGAGCGAATAGAATAGAAAAATGGGCCCCCTGTTGATATGTAGGCCCCTATTATAATTTAGGGAATAGTGACTTTGGTAGGAAAGCATCCTTACACTATTATTATTACGCAGTAATTGTGGCTCAGAATAACATTTACAGAATCTCCGGGCAAATGAAGTTATCACACATACATCGTCTTTACACTAGCATTCACAGGAATTTAATGAATTAAATAGGGCCTACACTGAAAATGAGAAAGCTGTAGAATCAGAAGTAACTAAAAACCCGAGCGTGCAATTGCGCGCTAATTGAACATGCAAGTCTCGCGTGTTCTGGGCCCTATTTAATAAAACTGCAACTTAATTTTAAGCACAAAATGTACGTAGCTGAGCACAAGAAAGAATAATCGCTAAAATAAAGGTTACCAGACAAAATACCACGTCACACGTAGGGTACCACTGACTGTAGCTGATACCCTGCTTATTTTTGCTTGGCAGAAATTTGTTGTTAAGCAATATGTTTAGCTGTGAAATTGGGCCCCTGATTAATGAACTCCATACATTGGTCTGCGCACATTATTGCGTGAACGCGCGCGTTTCAGAGTAGAGGGGGAGTTTGAATTCAAACCGCGGCTGGTCATTCGAGTCTATGCAACGTGGCATTTCCGACGCTGCAATATAAAGATAAATTAATTGAGGACGGACAAAACCATGACCTTGGAAGTTGTGTGCTATAGGTGCATGGTCTGAAGAACCTCACACTGATGGGCTGCACATCAATGCAAAGTAAAAACAGAGTAGCTTATGGTGTTTAACATCGGCGACCATGATGCCCTGATTATGATGACCAACGGTGGTGCGTGTCTCTCAAGCTCATGATCAGATGATGACTTTAAGTACCTCGGTGACAGGACGCATAGCACTATAAAATACACCAAAGTACGGAAGGCCCTGGCATTGGAAAGCTCTTCTGTCATAAACGAAAATCTGGAGGTTAAACATGTCAAAGATGCTCAAGTTGAGATACTTTCGAGCGGCAATCGAGACGATGCTTCTCTATGTAGTGAGACATGGACCCTCACAGCAGCACAGACAAAGTCACTGTGCAATGCCGGGGTGCTACACCCGGATGCGCAGGGTGGCAATGGACGTGAGCTGGAAGGCCCTCGTGATGAAAACCGAGCTCTATGGCAGCCTGTCAAAGGTCTCGGAGAAGATCAAGTCAAGACGTTAAACCTTGCTTGCTGGGCACTGCGTCAGGCATCCGGAGCTACCAGCAAGTCGGGTGATCCTGCATGCTGTGGGAGCCAAGACATGGAAAACAAAGCAGAGGGATGCCAATCAAGAAACAACATGGTGAAGACGATGAAAGAAGATACAGGGTTGGAGACTACGGATGAACTAGCTGGCTGGCTGCATATCGTGATTTGTGGCAATTGTATCATTGCGCTCCTCTCAAGACAAAGCAGCCACTTAGGTCGACGGAGTGAGTGAGTGAGTGAGTGGGGAATTGAACTTGAACTCGAACAAGAACCTGAAGAAGTAAGTTTTTTTCTTGTCTGCAAAAACTGAACACAATATCAATTATCGTAAAAATATGCATTCTACTCTGTTCGTATTGGCCTATGTATAGATTTTTGTAAATGCTCACTTTAATAAAATGTTATTCTTTTAATAATAACGAAATAATTCTCTTATAAAACAAAACGCCAGCATAATTAATAAGCCATTATAAGGTATGGCGGACACATTACTGCGGCACTATTTGGTTTGGGTAAATTTGTATGTAGACACCAAAACAAAACAGTGCACTCCCAGCCATAGTGTTTATTATATCTCAAAAGGCTAATGCGTCGACCGGTGTATAGACTGTGCAAGTCTCGCGCGTATTTGAACTTCCGGGACCATTGTGGTCCCAACCATATGAAGATTTACGTGCGCAAGATTTTATTTTGTCAATTATTTTAGTTTAACGTGGTTTATGACCATGAAAATTATATACATTGATGTTGTTGGGAATGTAATACTTAGTGATAAAAAAATTCAACTCAACAATATAACGAAGAAAACCCGAGAATTAAACTTGACCTCAGCTTCCGGTTGCTGCAAAAAAATTAGAATTTTTTGCTCACCTCCGATCACGAAACTTATGTAAATGCTTGTTTTGGATGCGCGATGATAATCGCCAGATGCTGTAATTGCAACGCGAAACCTTTTCATTGCAGTCTATGGTTGTTGAGGCGTCAGCATCCTCTTTAAACTGTGTCAAGCGTTAAGTTTACGCCTGTGTGACCATCGCGAATCAACGTAAGTGTTTTCTGAAAAGTTAAAATCAAATAAGCATCCTTGTCCCAGAGTTTTAACTCTGCTTCAATAATAATTAACACATTATTTGTGTATTTATTATAACAACTAAAACTGATTTTATAAACATGTAATGAGTATTTTTGTTGTTCAGATTTTGTCATTAGATATAATTTAAGACAAAGATTTGATTTCAGAGAAATAAAATGTTCTTCGTTTGACGTGTTTTCTCGATCCGATACGCACAAGACTTGCACAGTCTGTTGCCGCGCTTCCGCGTTTTAACGCGATCCTCCCTCAAAACGACACGGGCGCGTTGTTCCAAACACCAAAGATTATCGAACTTTTAATCAAGTGCGCTGGTGAGTCTATCCACAAGTCAACAATATTAATATGTAGAGATCAATTATTGAAATAGATTGTTCGAATATGGCTGAATGAGCTGTACTAAAACATGTGATGTCTCATTATTATGAGTAAATCAACGACCATTATAACGCCTTGGGATGTTACTTGGTAAAACAAACTAAGAAATATTACATCCAGCAAACATCCTTGCGTATACCGCACACGTGTGTGCGCACTACACCCAACTCTCAGCCAATGATAAGTGTTCCTTTGACCTTGAAGAGTGCGCTGTTTGTGTTTGTGACGTCACATACAAGGCCGGGTCTCTATTGGTGGAAAGTGTTCTCACGCCAGAATTAATATTCAACAAAATATTCTTTTAGCTGTACGCGCGCAGCCGCGTGTGATGGCGCGGTTTGTGTTTTGTGTACCCAAACGTTACCAACGAGACACATGGAGGAAACAAACAGTGCATGCTTCATATTTCATTTTGCGATTGCGAGTGCAGGTCACGATTTTCAGCTTCTTACAGTTTCAAAATATTACAGCTTTGCATCTTATCAGCAAGATAAAAACGGAACAAAAATGAGTGACGTAAACCCAGGAGGTAAGACGACACACTGAAATATTTAGTACCGTTATTTTTTTTCAAGAAACATTGCTTCAAACTATTTTCTGAGATAACTAAAGCCCGACGTACAGAGAAATCTACGAGCTTATTTTTTTATGATTGTATTACTCAATTCAATTCAATTCAATTTAATAACATTTATTTCCAAACTGGCAAAAAAAGGTAGGCAAATTCCGTATAGAAGAAGCGCCATAAGGCTTAAGCAAGAGACAATCAAACAGGAGACTATTGTTTACAAAAAATAAATAAAATATGTTATTCATCACATGAATAATTTCCACAAGCCCTTGATGCATATTCTTTAAAGGAAAACAAAACTGACGGAAAGTATAGTGATCGAGCTGGTATACTGGACTTTTAACATTACAAATTGTTCTTGCAGGACGGCCGTGAAATCAAATTTCATAACAGTTTCGCTGACAACGAAACTCACGCCTGACATAAGTTTAAAAACACACACAAAGTGTTGTCTTTGATACAATGAAGCAAAAAATATAGGAGTGCTGGATTTATTTTTCACTTCATCTACTTAACAAAGGTTATATAAACAAAAAGACAAGTTTGTTAAAGGAATTGAACAGGATTTGGAGCTATAGAGCTGACGAAATAGTCTCAGACAGTGTTCATATTTTGTGTAAAATTTGGGCTTAATCCGTTGTGTGAGTCAGGAGAAAATATTTCAAAAACATGCACAATTTTCAGCATGTAAACACATTGTCCTTATTTTGGTTGTAACAACAGAAATCAGCTGATTGCGTTTTTTAAGTTTTCAGATACAGTTTTCTCGAATATGACTTCGTTTCAGAGATATATATTTCACAGAAAAAATTGTTCCAGTATAAACTTCATAATCGGAAGCTTTCAGGCTAAAATTAAACAATGATTTTTGTTATCCTTATACCAATCTTGTTTAATACCTTTAAACAATTCCTATAATTATGCAAACCATTTGAAACAAAAGAAACCGAGAAAAAACCTGTACAATTCAATTCGATACAAATCCATTACAGTAATAATGTTTTACCTGCTCCTGCTGTGAAACAATCTTCCCGGTGATCACATTGTTTGCATTTTCAACGCCAAAGCATTCTAAAGTATAGTTTACACTAGTGCAGATTAAAGATCATCTTTGGCACCTAATCCCAGAACGGTTACACACCTATGTTCCGACACCCCTATATGTTCCGACACCCCTAAATTGTATTTTCCCAAATTTTATCCCTAACCCTAACCCTAACCCCTACCCTAGCGTGTAGATCAAGAGGGTTATCGGAACATAGGGTTGTCGGAACATTGTAGCGTCGGAACATAGAGCAGTCACTCCTAAAACACACTAAAAACATTTTATTTTATCTCACACAATCAGCAAACCGGATCAATGAACTGATCCGGAATTACGATTCTCCACGGTCCAATGAGACCGAGCCAACATGGAAGTGTGTATCCGAAAGAATTGCCATGGTGATGAAGATGCACACCCCGGAAGAGCAAGTCGTCCTCGCCAATTCCATCGCCTCCCAGATCATGAAGACCGGGGGAGTGGATGTGCCGGCCGATGTAGATCATGAGAATTACGGAAGAATCTACAAGTGTGACGAGTACGCACCGCTCGATAATTTGGACGGGGGCGTTACCGCGGTGACAGAGGATAAGGAGGAGGAAGAAGGAGGCAGTGATGCTGTGCTAAAGGGGGAACTCCTAAACGTGAGTTTTATTCAATAATCTTGATTTGTATTTTACAATAGTGAAACATTCATTCGAAATTGTCATCCCAAATCATATAACGTTAGCCAAATGAGTATTTCCACTTAACAATTGTCAATGCCATTACAAGCCATATTCAAAAATGGCACTATATCTAACTGTTCATGTTTTGGTATAACATAAACGTGTACGTGTGCTTTTACCACAAAGTACATGAAACTGCCAAATTATTGCACTTATCTGCTCATGCTATACGAAAGTCCGGTTGGTTACGATGTTTCAACCTGCATAGTCGATGGTAGATTACGTTTTAAGTGCTGTCTGAAAGATCGAGGACAGTGTCTATATTATAAATTCAATTTAAACTTTATTTGTTTTTATCACAAGCTAGAGTACATGATTGGGAATGAAGTTACTGAATTTGCTTCCGATACTTTTGATACGAAAGGTATGGGAAGAGCCATCCGAATTTGATTCCAATGAGCCAACCCTGATAGACAGCGTATCTCCTCGCTTAGAAACAACCAAAGAAGGCAAGAGGGAGAAAACAAATGGAGAAGAGGAGGCGGAGAAAGAAGAAGTCAAAATGATGAAGGATAAACAGAAGAAGGTTGAAGAGACAGATGAGGAAACGAAGATGAATGTGATGAAGATCGCAGAGAAAGTTGTAGAGTCGAAGAGCATTATTGAAGAAGACTCACAAAATGAGGAAAAGAAAGAGGAAAGTTGGGACAAGGTGGATATGGTAAATGGTGAGGAGGGGAGCTCAAGGTGATGTATAAGTTTAAGGGGGAAGCAAAGGTAGATCCTCAGGAGATCAGAGAGCGAGTTGAGGAGATGAACACCGAGGAAACCAGGGCCGAGCTAGAAGAGGCAAATGGTGACGAGGTTGAAGGTTTGGAGGATAAGTCGAATGGAAAAGAACAGATTGCTCCAAAAAAGATCGGAGAGCCAGTTGAGGAGGCAAAGACAAAGGAAATCAAGTCCAAAGTAGAGAAGAGAAGAGATGGAGAAATTGGGGAGATGGGTGAAGTGGGGTCAAAGGTGGAAGAGGAGGTTGCTCACAATGAACCGGTTGAGGAGGTGATGATAAAGGAAGAAAGGAACAGAGAGGAAAAGAGGAAAGATGAGGGAGATGGGGATGCTGCGGCGAACTGGGTAATCGAGGAAGGGGAGATTCTGGAGCAAGAAGCAGATGAAGAAGGTAAGGTTCATATATTGAAGTCTGGATAACTATTATTAGAAATTCCTAGAATTTATTACTCTGTAAGTAAACAACTGCTAAGATCAAATTAAAAGTATTCCGAGAGCTTCAAATATGCGCTAGGATAACAATTCAAAGTGACTTGTCGACCAGCGTTACTCTAAGGCTTCCCAAGTTTTCAAGAAAGCCAATATACACTCCACCTTTTGTATAAGACATCTCTTGTTGAAATTAATCTTCATGATATTTGATTTTCAGAGTTGACGTCTTGGTCGAGCATTAGTGACCTGGATACGGTGTCGTTGTTCACGAGCATCTCTTCATTGTCATTCGGGAAACTATCCGCATGTCCGGTGAGGACGAAGGGGAGTTGACTGCTGATGAGATCGATGACGAAGTGTGGGGGGATTTCATAAATGCTGACATCGAGGGTGAGTAAGGATGGACAAATAAACTGACAAAGACTTCTTCTTATATTTAAAAGAAGAAACAAATTCAAACAGCCAGACCACAGAGATGAAAAACGACAAAGCGAATAATATATGAAATATTTACGCCAGAATTTACAGCATCGCAAAATGTATCTCAGATAACATTTTCAATGTCCCTTCAGGGCCACCATAGATAACACAACACATTTTATTACAAATAATTTCGGGTGTGTGGGTTGATATAAATAATAAAATGGTAAAAACCACCAAAACAAAAATAACCAACACCAACAAACTAACCAACAAACAAACCCCAAACTGGACAGCGATGCCCACGGTAATGTCATTTCACACTAAGTTTTTGAATCGACAAGAAGTCGTTATTAAGCATATTCCTGTCTCCACTAATGTCGACGTTGTTATATCTACATCCTAAAAAGTCAAAACAAGTCTTGAGGAAACATACACATTTCAATAACAAGAATAAAGACGCTTCGTCGATCCGTGTTGAATCAGTAGCAAGTTGATTGCTTCCAAATATGAGTAAAACTGGTGCCCTCAGAAATCTGATAACAGTACTGCCGTATATTTGTTGTTGTATATTTATTTTTGTTTATTTGAAATCTTCAGACAATAAACACACCAGGAGTAGTCCAGGAAGAAAACCAGTTTTACTTCCTGGACTACTCCTGATGGTCCAGATTGTTTTCCTGTCCGAAGATTTAAAACAAATAAACATAAACAACAACAAATAGTTATTTTATACTATACGTTACTGTTTGAATTTCTTCGACGACACCAGCAATTTGTGAAACAATAACAACAGCTGGTCTAACTCAAAATAACAAGAAAGTCGTTCAATTTTAATTACACAGATGAAATACAAGAGGATGCCTCTGTTACCTCGAAGATCTTTCTCCCTAGCGGAGACGATACTGCACTTCAGACAGCTGATGATCAGGCTGACCTGATATCGATTTGCTCAAAAGGTATTCATAAGTGAACAACATTGTACTATAATTATTTGATGTTGCCTGTCTTTAAATTGGAAGATTGCAAGCGTAGTGTTTCCTGATGAAACGTAATAGTACCCCAAGCACCCCCCACCCCCCCCCCCCCCCCCCCAAAAAACCCACAAAACAAAAAAAAAAAAAACAAACAAACACCCCAACAAACACCCCAACTAACAAATCTTTCATTTTAGTTTGAAAATATTTGTTTCTTGGTGCTGATTCCATGACTTTTGATCAGACAAAATGCCTTTTCATGATCTTCAGGCCAAGGGTTCACAGAGGTTGGTTCAACCAGAAGGGGATTCTGGTCAAGGATCTTCGGCAGACGCCAAAGCAAGAAGAACAAAAAGGTGAAGAAGATCGCAGTAGAGCAAGAGACCAAACCAAAAAGATCTTCCAAGATGGCAGCAATCATATTCGCCTGTTGCTGTGTGCAGCCGTCAGATTAGTATAATAATTATGTTAATACGGGGGACTCCCCCGACCAAAAAAAAATATTTACTCGCGCAATGTAAAATAATTAATATGAAATTAAAACAAAACAATATAACAATAATAATTGCTTGAAAATGTTGTGATGGTTGATGCAATGCGACGAAAATGCTTATTCGGAATACTTCGTCAAAATCAAAGAAATAACTTTCGAAACACTCGGTTCAAGGAACTTTTTTTTCGGTCGTGCGAAGGTGGATTATATCATGCCGCGTATCATATCGAAATGTTAAATTGCACGTTGATTAACAGAGTCATGATTAACAAACGCCATTGCTCGCCCCTAAATATGTCGCGCTACTATCGTTAAACCAGATACGTATCAACCACAGCGGGTAAGTGAATGCAAATTCACTACAGTTAAACAGAACTCTGGCTGTGGTCATCTCTGCCCATGTGAACACTTAACTATAACTCCAGTAGGTTGAACCTGGAAGATCAAGGGGTTCTGAAATCAAGTTTTCACGTAAAACAACGCAATGAGACGCATAGTCCCTGGTTAGCCCTCGATCCGGGTAGTAGTACACCGATACTTTATTCATATTACCCTTGGTGAGGTACATGGTGGGATGTGTGTCGGGTTGTAGGGCTGGTGGTGGCCAAGTAGGAGTGGGGTGGGTGGGGGTTGTAGGCAGGCATGGTAAGATGATGTTTGGTGAGCTACCGGTACTCGCTCAGGGTGGACTTAAAAGAATGATACAGGGTAAGTATGAGTTGCCTTAACATGGACCGGGGTCGCCGGGCAATTAGGAATGTTGAGAAGGTTGAAAAAGGTGGAGTAGGCAAGTTGGTTTGTTGGCGTGTGAAGTAAGGGTAGGGTGTAGGCAGGCTTTTGTTACATGTGGGGTGGTTGATGGTATATTGACAGGTAAGTTTAACATGGTATGGTTTGTTGGCAGGGCTGTTAAGAGAGGGAGAGAGGAGGGGGGGATAGGAGGTTGAGGTGGGGCCGGCAGGTCGGTGGTAAGGATGGGCTAGATTGAGGCGGGTTTGAGATTTTAGGCAGGTTAGCCATGTTTCATGATGAATGAGATAAAGGCAGTTCAGTATCGATAGGATATTAAACCAGGGGGTAGGGTTTGTAGACGGGGCGGATTTGTTGGTGTAGGTGTTGATTGATGAAAGAAGGGGGTTATGAGGAGCTTCAGGTAGGAAGGTTGATGGAGGGTAGGTTGAGTAGTACGGTGTGGGCTTTGGTAAGGGTCGTACTCGAATTGTATGCACAGTTCGTTGACAAAATAAAGTGATCCTCAACATAGTTCGAGTCGGTCACTTAAGGTCAAGATGGAGAACGTAAAGATCATACGCGGATCGGTGTTAGGCAAGTAAGACTGGGATGTGATGATTGGGTTGTTTATTGGTTTATAGAAAGTTTCTTTTCCCTTTTCGAAGTCAAGCAAAGTCTAGTCAAGTCACAAAGTCACTATTTCAATTGTTTGTCAATTTTAAACACCGGAGTCAAACAAAGGTTTTCCTTAATCAAAAGAGAGTCGGTTAAGGCTAAGGTCATGTCATCCAAGTTTAAGTCCCTGAAAGTTTCTTTTGTACTCGTGGAGAAAGGTCAGAGGTTTACAAGTTTTGCCAAATCGGGCATTTGGGTCTCCTATATTCGGTTCAAAGTATTACGTCCAAATATATTGTCGTTTCAAAATATATTGTCGTTTTCCAGGTCAAATTAGAGGTTAAACTATCTAATGAAAAAAATATTATGGTGAACAAATGATATATGAATATAAACGAGCCTGCTTTTAACTTCATAAATGAGACTTAGGCCGTATTAGAATTGACGGCTACGGCTACCACTGCTGCTAAGGGTGTTACTAACGGCGTCTTATATACTTCAACACATGATGACGCAGCGATTCAGCCATAGCCGCAGCCGCAGCCGCAAATTCGGACGCGGCCTTTGGCTTCAAACATGTACATTATACAAATTAATAATAATAATAATAAAACAAACAAAACAAACAATTTGAATTGTTTGTTTTGTTTGTTTGGTTTTTACAATGACGATAGCAACAAACACACAAAACATTTCATATGCAAACATATGAAATTACAAACAGCAACAACCACAAACATACAATACAAAAATTAAAAGAGAAAAAACTTTTAAAATTTATGTACACAATGCCTTACAACCAAAGCTCCCCAAATCCTCCTAGATTGAAGCACATTGAGATCAAAATGTTTTAAAATAATACTTTCCGAGGTTCCTAGCCTTATCTTAAACACATTTACAGGTCCAAAAAATAGAACACAGTTCCTTTACTGACATGGCTCATAGGGTCATCTCATTATAAAACAAAGCGAACTTATAGGCCCGTATAAAATGATAAATAATATAGTATATTCCCTACTGCCATAACTCCCAAAGTTATGTTTTCTTTTATTAATACAAATTTGTATAGGTCTACATAATAAAACACGGTTCGTGTACTAACTAAGCTCCCGAAGTCCTCCTATCTTAAAGCAAATGTATAGGTCCACAAATGATGTAATAAGTTTCCTACTTTATACCTTAGCTCCCGAATTCCTCTTATCTTCTTAAAGCTAATTTACAGGTCCAAAAAAAACAAAACAAAAACTAAACAAAGTTTTCTACTACCTAATAGTTATCGAAGTCCTCTTCTTTTCTTAAAGCTAATATATAGGTCCAAAACAATTTGATAAGGTCAAATTTAAAATAATTTCCACTTCAAAATATTAATAACCAAGCTCATAAAAAAAGAAAAAACACTGCACTATTCTACAAAACTCTCCCTCTTTTTAAAAATTACATTCACGTACATCATTTTCCCGGGAGAGTTTATATTGGAACATTCAAAAGCCTTTCCACAAAAGCCTTCCCGGTTGGTCTTCACCATCTTGTATCAGTGTATACAGATGCGCAAGTCAACTGTGGTGGATATTTTGTGGTGTGTTAACAGCAGTCTCGTTTGTACAGTTTATCGGTCTATTGTGCATCACCCGTTCACCATATTACAATTTCATTGGTAATTTGACAAAGGTCTCGTTTACCGTTGGTCGAGTTAAAAGTAAAACAAGAGTCTGATAGTCCCTGGTTTAATACAGTTCTTGGTCTCGTTGTCACAGGTATAAGTTTAACAGTTAGCCTACAATATGAATATGCAAGGAATAGTTATCTTACATAAAATTTACCGTTGGTCGAGTTTATGTAGAACAAGGGTCATGATAGTCTCTGGTTTAATACAGTTTTTGGTTCTCGTTTTCACAGGTGCATTCTAACAGTTATCGTACGAAAACACAAGGAATAGATTCCTCATATTAGTCTCCCCGTTGGTCAAGTTGGTAGAATAAGGGTCTGATATTCTCTCGGTTAATACAGTTCTTGTTCTCGTTATCACAGGTTATATTAGTCTGACAGTTATCGCACGAAAACACAAGGAATAGTTTGCATAATTTAGTTTACCATTGGTCAAGGTGGTTGAATAAGAGTCTGGTATTCTCTAGTTTTTACAGTTCTTGGTCTCGTTATCACAGGTTATAAGTCGGACAGTTATCGTACGAAAACACAAGGAATAGTTTGCATATTATATATAATTTAGTTTACCGTTGGTCAAGGTGGTAGAATAAGGGTCTGGTATTCTCATGGTTAATACATTTCTTGGTTTCATTATCATAGGGTTATAAGTCTAACAGTTATCGTACGAAAACACAAAGAATAGTTTGCTCATATAATTTAGTCCACCGGTGGTCAAGGTGGTAGAATAAGGGTCTGGTATTCTCTAGTTTTTACAGTTCTTGGTCTCGTTATCACAGGTTTTTAGGGTACAGTTACCGTACGAAAACACAAGGAATAGTTTTAACAATTTAGTTCACCACTGGTCGAGTTGGTATAGAATAAGGGACCGATACTGTTTTACTACATTTCTTGGTCTCAAAAATCATGAGTTATCATTCTGATGTTTCTCATACAGTTGGAGTGTGTCAAAATAATCTCTTTTACCATTCCAGGTATTTTGGTTTGTTTAGGTTAGAAATAAAGGTCCAATATTCCCTTGATTGAATACACTTCTTTGTCTCGTTAGCATTAAAGGTTATAAGTCCGATATCTTTCATTTTGATTACCGCAATTTTATCCAATGCGGATCACAATATCTTTGTTTTGGTCTTGTTTCCTATATCTATACCGATCACATCATCGTTGGCGAAGTCGTTTGCGTGCTCTTCGCAACATCTTCAGTTGAGCTTGTTGGTTTAAGTGTCACAAAACCACGGCACGGGTCACAACACTTCTGGTAAGGTGTTGCTTTTGTTTGTGCGCTGCATAAGTACAACAAATACTGCTGGCTACAATGTTGATTTGATACACTTGTTGGCTCTTGTATAACTTCAACCCCTGTACTAGGCAAAAACATCTTTGCGCTTCCATTCAATGGTTTAAGTTTCTTTGGGTTCATGTTGATGATTGAGACCCACAAGCTCTCTTACCCGCTGTGGTTGATTCTAAGGGTGCCGCGAATGGTTAGTCTCTTTACCCTCAATATCAAGCTGTTTCTCTCAAGCTCGATTTTGTATGGTTTATTTCATCTTTATTCATTTTCAATTACAGAAAAGAAAACAAAAATTCACTTACCAAAAAAATGAAAAATTATTAAAAAAGAAAAGAAAAAAACCCAGGATTTTTTTCCAAACATTCGATGAAAATAATTCTTCACAACTATAGACCGTGCAAGTCTCGCGCGTATTCGAACATTTTGGGACCACCTTGGTCCCACGTACGATGCTTTAACGCGTGAAGGAAACAAACTCACGCGCTTTAACGGGTCCCAATGTTCGAATACGCACGAGACTTGCACAGTCTATTGTAGACTTGCTTTTATAGGAGTAGTAAATGCAACAGTGAACCTTTATAAGTCAATTCCACTCGAACAAAGTAAACATTTCCGGAGCGGTCGAACAAAACCTTTATTATCACAATTCCTCTTAAGCCATTTGCGACGCAATGTATCAACCAAAGCTCACAGACAATACCTCATTCTGATTAATTGCTGACAGTCACTGTCTTTTTGTCATTAGGTTTCAATGGAGAGCTTCATGTAAATAATATTTTGTGATAAATTCATATTACAATTATAAGTATTTCAGATCATGATTGGTTGACGGATTTTGTACGGAACTATCGGTTCTCTTTTTAGAAAACAATTTGATCATGGGCGTTTAATTCACAAAGAGCAAAAATTGCAAAGTGTGATGTCCCAACACAAATCTCTATGGGCATTATTGACAACTCATCTTGAGATGAATTTGGGTATTTTGTGAAGTGGAGTCGTAGGCTCGATTTCACAAATAGCTAAGATTGATCTTAACAGCCAATCAGTATGAATTGCTTTAATTGCCCATAGTGTGTTGTCACGATTAAGTTTACAAATCACTATAGCAATAATGACAAACTCATCTTCATTTTAGTGTTTTATGAAATCAAGCCCAGCAGGTACATACTAGGATTGCAAAATTCGGACAACGTTCAATTCAAAATCAAACCAACTTATTTTTGTATACCAGCGTTTTATATAATACAAATCATGGCTACTAATTTTATAAAAAGTGTACTCGGTAAGCCTTTGGTATTGAAGTACAGAAATATGTTCTTTTGTATCTCATCATGTTGTCCGAAACTTTGATTGTAAGGATGTTTCGACACATCACTCTGTAACTTAACAGTTTGTTTAAACAATATTATTGAATAAAAATGATACAAAAATACAACCTTTGTGTCTGTGGTTTATTTGTGTGATTAAATGTCAGACCTAATTAGGATACACTTCGTCTGGGAGTTATACATTGTGTGAGTGAGGAGCCGATTGCTACGGAGGCTTGTGGGTGTCATTTCCCCCGATGATTGATGTTGGAAAATACTAACTAAGTCTTGACTAAAAAATGATATCACCGAGAAACTACAGTGACCTCATTTACTAGAATAAGGTTGGAGGATGTAGTTGGAGGATGTTAACAGGTTGTTTTTTCAGTGATGGGGGACCATAGGTCATAGCCTAAGAATGTGTGGGGTGTAGGCCTACTGTTTATAAAGATATGGGAGCGAATAGAATAGAAAAATGGGCCCCCTGTTGATATGTAGGCCCCTATTATAATTTAGGGAATAGTGACTTTGGTAGGAAAGCATCCTTACACTATTATTATTACGCAGTAATTGTGGCTCAGAATAACATTTACAGAATCTCCGGGCAAATGAAGTTATCACACATACATCGTCTTTACACTAGCATTCACAGGAATTTAATGAATTTAATAGGGCCTACACTGAAAATGAGAAAGCTCTAGAATCAGAAGTAACTAAAAACCCGAGCGTGCAATTGCGCGCTAATTGAACATGCAAGTCTCGCGTGTTCTGGGCCCTATTTAATAAAACTGCAACTTAATTTTAAGCACAAAATGTACGTAGCTGAGCACAAGAAAGAATAATCGCTAAGATAAAGGTTACCAGACAAAATACCACGTCACACGTAGGGTACCACTGACTGTAGCTGATACCCTGCTTATTTTTGCTTGGCAGAAATTTGTTGTTAAGCAATATGTTTAGCTGTGAAATTGGGCCCCTGATTAATGAACTCCATACATTGGTCTGCGCACATTATTGCGTGAACGCGCGCGTTTCAGAGTAGAGGGGGAGTTTGAATTCAAACCGCGGCTGGTCATTCGAGTCTATGCAACGTGGCATTTCCGACGCTGCAATATAAAGATAAATTAATTGAGGACGGACAAAACCATGACCTTGGAAGTTGTGTGCTATAGGTGCATGGTCTGAAGAACCTCACACTGATGGGCTGCACATCAATGCAAAGTAAAAACAGAGTAGCTTATGGTGTTTAACATCGGCGACCATGATGCCCTGATTATGATGACCAACGGTGGTGCGTGTCTCTCAAGCTCATGATCAGATGATGACTTTAAGTACCTCGGTGACAGGACGCATAGCACTATAAAATACACCAAAGTACGGAAGGCCCTGGCATTGGAAAGCTCTTCTGTCATAAACGAAAATCTGGAGGTTAAACATGTCAAAGATGGTCAAGTTGAGATACTTTCGAGCGGCAATCGAGACGATGCTTCTCTATGTAGTGAGACATGGACCCTCACAGCAGCACAGACAAAGTCACTCTGCAATGCCGGAGTGCTACACCCGGATGCTCATGGCAATGGACGTGAGCTGGAAGGCCCTCGTGATGAAAGCCGAGCTCTATGGCAGCCTGTCAAAGGTCTCGGAGAAGATCAAGTCAAGACGTTAAACCTTGCTTGCTGGGCACTGCGTCAGGCATCCGGAGCTACCAGCAAGTCGGGTGATCCTGCATGCTGTGGGAGCCAAGACATGGAAAACCAAGCAGAGGGATGCCAATCAAGAAACAACATGGTGAAGACGATGAAAGAAGATACAGGGTTGGAGACTACGGATGAACTAGCTGGCTGCATATCGTGATTTGTGGCAATTGTATCATTGCGCTCCTCTCAAGACAAAGCAGCCACTTGGGTCGACGGAGTGAGTGAGTGAGTGAGTGGGGAATTGAAATTGAACTCGAACAAGAACCTGAAGAAGTAAGTTTTTTTTCTTGTCTGCAAAAACTGAACACAATATCAATTATCGTAAAAATATGCATTCTACTCTGTTCGTATTGGCCTATGTATAGATTTTTGTAAATGCTCACTTTAATAAAATGTCATTCTTTTAATAATAACGAAATAATTCTCTTATAAAACAAAACGCCAGCATAATTAATACGCCATTATAAGGTATGGCGGACACATTACTGCGGAACTATTTGGTTTGGGTAAATTTGTCTGTAGACACCAAAACAAAACAGTGCACTCCCAGCCATAGTGTTTATTATATCTCAAAAAGGCTAATGCGTCGACCGGTGTATAGACTGTGCAAGTCTCGCGCGTATTTGAACTTCCGGGACAATTGTGGTCCCAACCATATGAAGATTTACGTGCGCAAGATTTTATTTTGTCAATTATTTTAGTTTAACGTGGTTTATGACCATGAAAATTATATACATTGATGTTGTTGGGAATGTAATACTTAGTGATAAAAAAAATTCAACTCAACAATTTAACGAAGAAAACCCGAGAATTAAACTTGACCTCAGCTTCCGGTTGCTGCAAAAAAATTAAGAATTTTGTGCTCACCTCCGATCACGAAACTTATGTAAATGCTTGTTTTGGATGCGCGATGATAATCGCCAGATGCTGCAATTGCAACGCGAAACCTTTTCATTGCAGTCTATGGTTGTTGAGGCGTCAGCATCCTCTTTAAACTGTGTCAAGCGTTAAGTTTACGCCCGTGTGACCATCGCGAATCAACGTAAGTGTTTTCTGAAAAGTTAAAATCAAATAAGCATCCTTGTCTCAGAGTTTTAACTTTGCTTCAATAATAATTAACACATTATTTGTGTATTTATTATAACAACTAAAACTGATTTTATAAACATGCAATGAGTATTTTTGTTGTTCAGATTTTGTCATTAGATATAATTTAAGACAAAGATTTGATTTCAGAGAAATAAAATGTTCTTCGTTTGACGTGTTTTCTCGATCCGATACGCACAAGACTTGCACAGTCTATTGCCGCGCTTCCGCGTTTTAACGCAATCCTCCCTCAAAACGACACGGGCGCGTTGTTCCAAACACCAAAGATTATCGAACTTTAATCAAGTGCGCTGGTGAGTCTATCCACAAGTCAACAATATTGATATGTAGAGATCAATTATTGGAATAGATTGTTCGAATATGGCTGAATAAGCTGTACTAAAACATGTGATGTCTTATTATTATGAGTAAATCAACGACCATTATAACGCCTTGGGATGTTACTTGGTAAAACAAACTAAGAAATATTACATCCAGCAAACATCCTTGCGTATACCGCACACGTGTGTGCGCACTACGCCCAACTCTCAGCCAATGATAAGTGTTCTTTTGACCTTGAAGAGTGCGCTGTTTGTGTTTGTGACGTCACATACAAGGCCGGGTCTCTATTGGTGGAAAGTGTTCTCACGCAATAAATATTCAACAAAATATTCTTTTAGCTGTACGCGCGCAGCCGCGTGTGATGGTGCGGTTTGTGTTTTGTGTACCCAAACGTTACCAACGAGACACATGGAGGAAACAAACAGTGCATGCTTCATATTTCATTTTGCGATTGCGAGTGCAGGACACGATTTTCAGCTTCTTACAGTTTCAAAATATTACAGCTTTGCATCTTATCAGCAAGATAAAAACGGAACAAAAATGAGTGACGTAAACCCAGGAGGTAAGACGACACACTGAAATATTTAGTACCGTTATTTTTTTTTTCAAGAAACATTGAATCAAACTATTTTCTGAGATAACTAAAGCCCGACGTACAGAGAAATCTACGAGCTTATTTTTAATGATTGTGTTACTCAATTCAATTCAATTCAATTTAATAACATTTATTTCCAAACTGGCATAAAAAAGGTAGGCAAGTTCCGTATAGAAGAAACGCCATTAGGTTTAAGCAAGAGACAATCAAACAGGAGACTATTGTTTACAAAAAATAACTAAAATATGTTATTCATCACATGAATAATTTCCACAAGCCCTTGATGCATATTCTTTAAAGGAAAACAAAACTGACGGAAAGTATAGTGATCGAGCTGGTACTGGACTTTTAACATTACAAATTGTTCTTGCAGGACGGCCGTGGTATCAAATTTCATAACAGTTTCGCTGACAACGAAACTCACGCCTGACATAAGTTTAAAACACACACACAAAGTGTTGTCTTTGATACGATGAAGCAAAAAATATAGGAGTGCTGGATTTATTTTTCACTTCATCTACTTAACAAAGGTTGTCAAGAAGCAAGAAACCATAATATAATAAACAAAAAGACAAGTTTGTTAAAGGAATTGAACAGGATTTGGAGCTATAGAGCTGACGAAATAGTCTCAGACAGTGTTCATATTTTGTGTAAAATTTGGGCCTAATCCGTTGTGTGAGTCAGGAGAAAATATTTCAAAAACATGCACAATTTTCAGCATGTAAACACATTGTCCTTATTTTGGTTGTAACAACAGAAATCAGCTGATTGCGTTTTTTAAGTTTTCAGATACAGTTTTCTCGAATATGACTTCGTTTCAGAGATATATATTTCACAGAAAAAATTGTTCCAGTATAAACTTCATAATCGGAAGCTTTCAGGCTAAAATCAAACAATGATTTTTGTTATCCTTATACCAATCTTGTTTAATACCTTTAAACAATTCCTATAATTATGCAAACCATTTGAAAAAAAAGAAACCGAGAAAAAACCTGTACAATTTAATTCGATACAAATCCATTACAGTAATAATGTTTTACCTGCTCCTGCTGTAAAACAATCTTCCCGGTTATCACATTGTTTGCATTTTCAACGCCAAAGCATTCTAAAGTATAGTTTACACTAGTGCAGATTAAAGATCATCTTTGGCACCTAATCCCAGAACGGTTACACACCTATGTTCCGACACACCTATATGTTCCGACACCCCTAAATTGTATTTTCCCAAATTTGATCCCTAACCCTAACCCTAACCCCTACCCTAGCGTGTAGATCATGAGGGTTATCGGAACATAGGGTTGTCGGAACATTGGAGCGTCGGAACATAGAGCAGTCACTCCTAAAACACACTGAAAACATTTTATTTTATCTCACACAATCAGCAAACCGGATCAATGAACTGATCCGGAATTACGATTCTCCACGGTCCAATGAGACCGAGCCAACATGGGAGTGTGTATCCGAAAGAATTGCCATGGTGATGAAGATGCACACCCCGGAAGAGCAAGTCGTCCTCGCCAATTCCATCGCCTCCCAGATCATGAAGACCGGGGGAGTGGATGTGCCGTCCGATGTAGATCATGAGAATTACAGAAGAATCTACAAGTGTGACGAGTACGCACCGTTCGATAATTTGGACGGGGGCGTTACCACGGTGACAGAGAATAAGGAGGAGGAAGAAGGAGGCAGTGATGCTGTGCTAAAGGGGGAACTCCTAAACGTGAGTTTTATTCAATAATCTTGATTTGTATTTTACAATAGTGAAACATTCATTCGAAATTGTCATCCCAAATCATATAACGTTAGCCAAATGAGTATTTCCACTTGACAATTGTCAATGCCATTACAAGCCATATTCAAAAATGGCACTATATCTAACTGTTCATGTTTTGGTATAACATAAACGTGTACCCAGATTCGTGCTTTTACCACAAAGTACACGAAACTGCCAAATTATTGCACTTATCTGCTCATGCTATACGAAAGGCCGGTTGGTTACGATGTTTCAACCTGCATAGTCGATGGTAGATTATGTTTTAAGTGCTGTCTGAAATATCGAGGACAGTGTCTATATTATAAATTCAATTTAAACTTTATTTGTTTTTATCACAAGCTAGAGCATTAGTGATTGGAAATGAAGTTACTGAATTTGCTTGCGATACTTTTAATACGAAAGGTATGGGAAGAGCCATCCGACTTTGATTCCAATGAGCCAACCCTGATAGACAGCGTATCTCCTCGCTTAGAAACAACCAAAGAAGGCAAGAGGGAGAAAACAAATGGAGAAGAGGAGGCGGAGAAAGAAGAAGTCAAAATGATGAAGGATAAACAGAAGAAGGTTGAAGAGACAGATGAGGAAACGAAGATGAATGTGGTGAAGATCGCAGAGAAAGTTGTAGAGTCGAAGAGCATTATTGAAGAAGACTCACAAAATGAGGAAAAGAAAGAGGAAAGTTGGGACAAGGTGGATATGGTAAATGGTGAGGAGGGGGAGCTCAAGGTGATGTATAAGTTTAAGGGGGAAGCAAAGGTAGATCCTCAGGAGATCAGAGAGCGAGTTGAGGAGATGAACACCGAGGAAACCAGGGTCGAGCTAGAAGAGGCAAATGGTGACGAGGTTGAAGGTTTGGAGGATAAGTCGAATGGAAAAGAACAGGTTGCTCCAAAGAAGATCGGAGAGCCAATTGAGGAGGCAAAGACAAAGGAAATCAAGTCCAAAGTAGAGAAGAGAAGAGATGGAGAAATTGGGGAGATGGGTGAAGTGGGGTCAAAGGTGGAAGAGGAGGTTGCTCACAATGAACCGGTTGAGGAGGTGATGATAAAGGAAGAAAGGAACAGAGAGGAAAAGAGGAAAGATGAGGGAGATTGGGATGCTGCGGCGAACTGGGTAATCGAGGAAGGGGTGATTCTGGAGCAAGAAGAAGATGAAGAAGGTAAGGTTCATATATTGAAGTCTGGATAACTATTATTAGAAATTCCTAGAATTTATTACTCTGTAAGTAAACAACTGCTAAGATCAAATTAAAAGTATTCCGAGAGCTTCAAATATGCGCTAGGATAACAATTCAAAGTGACTTGTCGACCAGCGTTACTCTAAGGCTTCCCAAGTTTTCAAGAAAGCCAATATACACTCCACCTTTTGTATAAGACATCTCTTGTTGAAATTAATCTTCATGATATTTGATTTTCAGAGTTGACGTCTTGGTCGAGCATTAGTGACCTGGATACGGTGTCGTTGTTCACGAGCATCTCTTCATTGTCATTCGGGGAAACTATCCGCATGTCCGGTGGGGACGAAGGGGAGTTGACTGCTGATGAGATCGATGACGAAGTGTGGGGGGATTTCATAAATGCTGACATCGAGGGTGAGTAAGGATGGACAAATAAACTGACAAAGACTTCTTCTTATATTTAAAAGAAGAAACAAATTCAAACAGCCAGACCACAGAGATGAAAAACGACAAAGCGAATAATATATGAAATATTTACGCCAGAATTTACAGCATCGCAAAATGTATCTCAGATAACATTTTCAATGTCCCTTCAGGGCCACCATAGATAACACAACACATTTTATTACAAATAATTTCGGGTGTGTGGGTTGATATAAATAATGAAATGGTAAAAAAACCACCAAAACAAAAAATAACCAACACCAACAAACTAACCAACAAACAAACCCCAAACTGGACAGCGATGCCCACGGTAATGTCATTTCACACTAAGTTTTTGAATCGACAAGAAGTCGTTATTAAGCATATTCCTGTCTCCACTAATGTCGACGTTGTTATATCTACATCCTAAAAAGTCAAAACAAGTCTTGAGGAAACATACACATTTCAATAACAAGAATAAAGACGCTTCGTCGATCCGTGTTGAATCAGTAGCAAGTTGATTGCTTCCAAATATGAGTAAAACTGGTGCCCTCAGAAATCTGATAACAGTACTGCCGTATATTTGTTGTTGTATATTTATTTTTGTTTATTTGAAATCTTCAGACAATAAACACACCAGGAGTAGTCCAGGGAAGAAAACCAGTTTTACTTCCCTGGACTACTCCTGATGGTCCAGATTGTTTTCCTGTCCGAAGATTTAAAACAAATAAACATAAACAACAACAAATAGTTATTTTATACTATACGTTACTGTTTGAATTTCTTCGACGACACCAGCAATTTGTGAAACAATAACAACAGCTGGTCTAACTCAAAATAACAAGAAAGTCGTTCAATTTTAATTACACAGATGAAATACAAGAGGATGCCTCTGTTACCTCGAAGATCTTTCTCCCTAGCGGAGACGATACTGCACTTCAGACAGCTGATGATCAGGCTGACCTGATATCGATTTGCTCAAAAGGTATTCATAAGTGAACAACATTGTACTATAATTATTTGATGTTGCCTGTCTTTAAATTGGAAGATTGCAAGCGTAGTGTTTCCTGATGAAACGTAATAGTACCCCAAGCACCCCCCAACCCCAGCCCCACCCCCAAAAAACCCCGAAAACCAAAACAACAACAAACAAACAAACACCCCAACAAACACCCCAACTAACAAATCTTTCATTTTAGTTTGAAAATATTTGTTTCTTGGTGCTGATTCCATGACTTTTGATCAGACAAAATGCCTTTTCATGATCTTCAGGCCAAGGGTTCACAGAGGTTGGTTCAACCAGAAGGGGATTCTGGTCAAGGATCTTCGGCAGACGCCAAAGCAAGAAGAACAAAAAGGTGAAGAAGATCGCAGTAGAGCAAGAGACCAAACCAAAAAGATCTTCCAAGATGGCAGCAATCATATTCGCCTGTTGCTGTGTGCAGCCGTCAGATTAGTATAATAATTACGTTAATACGGGGGACTCCCCCGACCAAAAAAAAATATTTACTCGCGCAATGTAAAATAATTAATATGAAATTAAAACAAAACAATATAACAATAATAATTGCTTGAAAATGTTGTGATGGTTGATGCAATGCGACGAAAATGCTTATTCGGAATACTTCGTCAAAATCAAAGAAATAACTTTCGAAACACTCGGTTCAAGGAACTTTTTTTTCGGTCGTGCGAAGGTGGATTATATCATGCCGCGTATCATATCGAAATGTTAAATTGCACGTTGATTAACAGAGTCATGATTAACAAACGCCATTGCTCGCCCCTAAATATGTCGCGCTACTATCGTTAAACCAGATACGTATCAACCACAGCGGGTAAGTGAATGCAAATTCACTACAGTTAAACAGAACTCTGGCTGTGGTCATCTCTGCCCATGTGAACACTTAACTATAACTCCAGTAGGTTGAACCTGGAAGATCAAGGGGTTCTGAAATCAAGTTTTCACGTAAAACAACGCAATGAGACGCATAGTCCCTGGTTAGCCCTCGATCCGGGTAGTAGTACACCGATACTTTATTCATATTACCCTTGGTGAGGTACATGGTGGGATGTGTGTCGGGTTGTAGGGCTGGTGGTGGCCAAGTAGGAGTGGGGTGGGTGGGGGTTGTAGGCAGGCATGGTAAGATGATGTTTGGTGAGCTACCGGTACTCGCTCAGGGTGGACTTAAAAGAATGATACAGGGTAAGTATGAGTTGCCTTAACATGGACCGGGGTCGCCGGGCAATTAGGAATGTTGAGAAGGTTGAAAAAGGTGGAGTAGGCAAGTTGGTTTGTTGGCGTGTGAAGTAAGGGTAGGGTGTAGGCAGGCTTTTGTTACATGTGGGGTGGTTGATGGTATATTGACAGGTAAGTTTAACATGGTATGGTTTGTTGGCAGGGCTGTTAAGAGAGGGAGAGAGGAGGGGGGGATAGGAGGTTGAGGTGGGGCCGGCAGGTCGGTGGTAAGGATGGGCTAGATTGAGGCGGGTTTGAGATTTTAGGCAGGTTAGCCATGTTTCATGATGAATGAGATAAAGGCAGTTCAGTATCGATAGGATATTAAACCAGGGGGTAGGGTTTGTAGACGGGGCGGATTTGTTGGTGTAGGTGTTGATTGATGGAAGAAGGGGGTTATGAGGAGCTTCAGGTAGGAAGGTTGATGGAGGGTAGGTTGAGTAGTACGGTGTGGGCTTTGGTAAGGGTCGTACTCGAATTGTATGCACAGTTCGTTGACAAAATAAAGTGATCCTCAACATAGTTCGAGTCGGTCACTTAAGGTCAAGATGGAGAACGTAAAGATCATACGCGGATCGGTGTTAGGCAAGTAAGACTGGGATGTGATGATTGGGTTGTTTATTGGTTTATAGAAAGTTTCTTTTCCCTTTTCGAAGTCAAGCAAAGTCTAGTCAAGTCACAAAGTCACTATTTCAATTGTTTGTCAATTTTAAACACCGGAGTCAAACAAAGGTTTTCCTTAATCAAAAGAGAGTCGGTTAAGGCTAAGGTCATGTCATCCAAGTTTAAGTCCCTGAAAGTTTCTTTTGTACTCGTGGAGAAAGGTCAGAGGTTTACAAGTTTTGCCAAATCGGGCATTTGGGTCTCCTATATTCGGTTCAAAGTATTACGTCCAAATATATTGTCGTTTCAAAATATATTGTCGTTTTCCAGGTCAAATTAGAGGTTAAACTATCTAATGAAAAAAATATTATGGTGAACAAATGATATATGAATATAAACGAGCCTGCTTTTAACTTCATAAATGAGACTTAGGCCGTATTAGAATTGACGGCTACGGCTACCACTGCTGCTAAGGGTGTTACTAACGGCGTCTTATATACTTCAACACATGATGACGCAGCGATTCAGCCATAGCCGCAGCCGCAGCCGCAAATTCGGACGCGGCCTTTGGCTTCAAACATGTACATTATACAAATTAATAATAATAATAATAAAACAAACAAAACAAACAATTTGAATTGTTTGTTTTGTTTGTTTGGTTTTTACAATGACGATAGCAACAAACACACAAAACATTTCATATGCAAACATATGAAATTACAAACAGCAACAACCACAAACATACAATACAAAAATTAAAAGAGAAAAAACTTTTAAAATTTATGTACACAATGCCTTACAACCAAAGCTCCCCAAATCCTCCTAGATTGAAGCACATTGAGATCAAAATGTTTTAAAATAATACTTTCCGAGGTTCCTAGCCTTATCTTAAACACATTTACAGGTCCAAAAAATAGAACACAGTTCCTTTACTGACATGGCTCATAGGGTCATCTCATTATAAAACAAAGCGAACTTATAGGCCCGTATAAAATGATAAATAATATATTATATTCCCTACTGCCATAACTCCCAAAGTTATGTTTTCTTTTATTAATACAAATTTGTATAGGTCTACATAATAAAACACGGTTCGTGTACTAACTAAGCTCCCGAAGTCCTCCTATCTTAAAGCAAATGTATAGGTCCACAAATGATGTAATAAGTTTCCTACTTTATACCTTAGCTCCCGAATTCCTCTTATCTTCTTAAAGCTAATTTACAGGTCCAAAAAAAACAAAACAAAAACTAAACAAAGTTTTCTACTACCTAATAGTTATCGAAGTCCTCTTCTTTTCTTAAAGCTAATATATAGGTCCAAAACAATTTGATAAGGTCAAATTTAAAATAATTTCCACTTCAAAATATTAATAACCAAGCTCATAAAAAAAGAAAAAACACTGCACTATTCTACAAAACTCTCCCTCTTTTTAAAAATTACATTCACGTACATCATTTTCCCGGGAGAGTTTATATTGGAACATTCAAAAGCCTTTCCACAAAAGCCTTCCCGGTTGGTCTTCACCATCTTGTATCAGTGTATACAGATGCGCAAGTCAACTGTGGTGGATATTTTGTGGTGTGTTAACAGCAGTCTCGTTTGTACAGTTTATCGGTCTATTGTGCATCACCCGTTCACCATATTACAATTTCATTGGTAATTTGACAAAGGTCTCGTTTACCGTTGGTCGAGTTAAAAGTAAAACAAGAGTCTGATAGTCCCTGGTTTAATACAGTTCTTGGTCTCGTTGTCACAGGTATAAGTTTAACAGTTAGCCTACAATATGAATATGCAAGGAATAGTTATCTTACATAAAATTTACCGTTGGTCGAGTTTATGTAGAACAAGGGTCATGATAGTCTCTGGTTTAATACAGTTTTTGGTTCTCGTTTTCACAGGTGCATTCTAACAGTTATCGTACGAAAACACAAGGAATAGATTCCTCATATTAGTCTCCCCGTTGGTCAAGTTGGTAGAATAAGGGTCTGATATTCTCTCGGTTAATACAGTTCTTGTTCTCGTTATCACAGGTTATATTAGTCTGACAGTTATCGCACGAAAACACAAGGAATAGTTTGCATAATTTAGTTTACCATTGGTCAAGGTGGTTGAATAAGAGTCTGGTATTCTCTAGTTTTTACAGTTCTTGGTCTCGTTATCACAGGTTATAAGTCGGACAGTTATCGTACGAAAACACAAGGAATAGTTTGCATATTATATATAATTTAGTTTACCGTTGGTCAAGGTGGTAGAATAAGGGTCTGGTATTCTCATGGTTAATACATTTCTTGGTTTCATTATCATAGGGTTATAAGTCTAACAGTTATCGTACGAAAACACAAAGAATAGTTTGCTCATATAATTTAGTCCACCGGTGGTCAAGGTGGTAGAATAAGGGTCTGGTATTCTCTAGTTTTTACAGTTCTTGGTCTCGTTATCACAGGTTTTTAGGGTACAGTTACCGTACGAAAACACAAGGAATAGTTTTAACAATTTAGTTCACCACTGGTCGAGTTGGTATAGAATAAGGGACCGATACTGTTTTACTACATTTCTTGGTCTCAAAAATCATGAGTTATCATTCTGATGTTTCTCATACAGTTGGAGTGTGTCAAAATAATCTCTTTTACCATTCCAGGTATTTTGGTTTGTTTAGGTTAGAAATAAAGGTCCAATATTCCCTTGATTGAATACACTTCTTTGTCTCGTTAGCATTAAAGGTTATAAGTCCGATATCTTTCATTTTGATTACCGCAATTTTATCCAATGCGGATCACAATATCTTTGTTTTGGTCTTGTTTCCTATATCTATACCGATCACATCATCGTTGGCGAAGTCGTTTGCGTGCTCTTCGCAACATCTTCAGTTGAGCTTGTTGGTTTAAGTGTCACAAAACCACGGCACGGGTCACAACACTTCTGGTAAGGTGTTGCTTTTGTTTGTGCGCTGCATAAGTACAACAAACACTGCTGGCTACAATGTTGATTTGATACACTTGTTGGCTCTTGTATAACTTCAACCCCTGTACTAGGCAAAAACATCTTTGCGCTTCCATTCAATGGTTTAAGTTTCTTTGGGTTCATGTTGATGATTGAGACCCACAAGCTCTCTTACCCGCTGTGGTTGATTCTAAGGGTGCCGCGAATGGTTAGTCTCTTTACCCTCAATATCAAGCTGTTTCTCTCAAGCTCGATTTTGTATGGTTTATTTCATCTTTATTCATTTTCAATTACAGAAAAGAAAACAAAATTCACTTACCAAAAAAATGAAAAATTATTAAAAAGAAAAGAAAAACCCAGGATTTTTTTCCAAACATTCGATGAAAATAATTCTTCACAACTATAGACCGTGCAAGTCTCGCGCGTATTCGAACATTTTTGGGACCACCTTGGTCCCACGTACGATGCTTTAACGCGTGAAGGAAACAAACTCACGCGCTTTAACGGGTCCCAATGTTCGAATACGCACGAGACTTGCACAGTCTATTGTAGACTTATAGGAGTAGTAAATGCAACAGTGAACCTTTATAAGTCAATTCCACTCGAACAAAGTAAACATTTCCGGAGCGGTCGAACAAAACCTTTATTATCACAATTCCTCTTAAGCCATTTGCGACGCAATGTATCAACCAAAGCTCACAGACAATCCCTCATTCTGATTAATTGCTGACAGTCACTGTCTTTTTGTCATTAGGTTTCAATGGAGAGCTTCATGTAAATAATATTTTGTGATAAATTCATATTACAATTATAAGTATTTCAGATCATGATTGGTTGACGGATTTTGTACGGAACTATCGGTTCTCTTTTTAGAAAACAATTTGATCATGGGCGTTTAATTCACAAAGAGCAAAAATTGCAAAGTGTGATGTCCCAACACAAATCTCTATGGGCATTATTGACAACTCATCTTGAGATGAATTTGGGTATTTTGTGAAGTGGAGTCGTAGGCTCGATTTCACAAATAGCTAAGATTGATCTTAACAGCCAATCAGTATGAATTGCTTTAATTGCCCATAGTGTGTTGTCACGATTAAGTTTACAAATCACTATAGCAATAATGACAAACTCATCTTCATTTTAGTGTTTTATGAAATCAAGCCCAGCAGGTACATACTAGGATTGCAAAATTCGGACAACGTTCAATTCAAAATCAAACCAACTTATTTTTGTATACCAGCGTTTTATATAATACAAATCATGGCTACTAATTTTATAAAAAGTGTACTCGGTAAGCCTTTGGTATTGAAGTACAGAAATATGTTCTTTTGTATCTCATCATGTTGTCCGAAACTTTGATTGTAAGGATGTTTCGACACATCACTCTGTAACTTAACAGTTTGTTTAAACAATATTATTGAATAAAAATTATACAAAAATACAACCTTTGTGTCTGTGGTTTATTTGTGTGATTAAATGTCAGACCTAATTAGGATACACTTCGTCTGGGAGTTACACATTGTGTGAGTGAGGAGCCGATTGCTACGGAGGCTTGTGGGTGTCATTTCCCCCGATGATTGATGTTGGAAAATACTAACTAAGTCTTGACTAAAAAATGATATCACCGAGAAACTACAGTGACCTCATTTACTAGAATAAGGTTGGAGGATGTAGTGGTTAACAGGTGGTTTTTCAGTGATGGGGGACCGTAGGTCATAGCCTAAGAATGTGTGGGGTGTAGGCCTACTGTTTATAAAGATATGGGAGCGAATAGAATAGAAAAATGGGCCCCCTGTTGATATGTAGGCCCCTATTATAATTTAGGGAATAGTGACTTTGGTAGGAAAGCATCCTTACACTATTATTATTACGCAGTAATTGTGGCTCAGAATAACATTTACAGAATCTCCGGGCAAATGAAGTTATCACACATACATCGTCTTTACACTAGCATTCACAGGAATTTAATGAATTAAATAGGGCCTACACTGAAAATGAGAAAGCTCTAGAATCAGAAGTAACTAAAAACCCGAGCGTGCAATTGCGCGCTAATTGAACATGCAAGTCTCGCGTGTTCTGGGCCCTATTTAATAAAACTGCAACTTAATTTTAAGCACAAAATGTACGTAGCTGAGCACAAGAAAGAATAATCGCTAAGATAAAGGTTACCAGACAAAATACCACGTCACACGTAGGGTACCACTGACTGTAGCTGATACCCTGCTTATTTTTGCTTGGCAGAAATTTGTTGTTAAGCAATATGTTTAGCTGTGAAATTGGGCCCTGATTAATGAACTCCATACATTGGTCTGCGCACATTATTGCGTGAACGCGCGCGTTTCAGAGTAGAGGGGGAGTTTGAATTCAAACCGCGGCTGGTCATTCGAGTCTATGCAACGTGGCATTTCCGACGCTGCAATATAAAGATAAATTAATTGAGGACGGACAAAACCATGACCTTGGAAGTTGTGTGCTATAGGTGCATGGTCTGAAGAACCTCACACTGATGGGCTGCACATCAATGCAAAGTAAAAACAGAGTAGCTTATGGTGTTTAACATCGGCGACCATGATGCCCTGATTATGATGACCAACGGTGGTGCGTGTCTCTCAAGCTCATGATCAGATGATGACTTTAAGTACCTCGGTGACAGGACGCATAGCACTATAAAATACACCAAAGTACGGAAGGCCCTGGCATTGGAAAGCTCTTCTGTCATAAACGAAAATCTGGAGGTTAAACATGTCAAAGATGCTCAAGTTGAGATACTTTCGAGCGGCAATCGAGACGATGCTTCTCTATGTAGTGAGACATGGACCCTCACAGCAGCACAGACAAAGTCACTGTGCAATGCCGGGTGCTACACCCGGATGCTCAGGGTGGCAATGGACGTGAGCTGGAAGGCCCTCGTGATGAAAGCCGAGCTCTATGGCAGCCTGTCAAAGGTCTCGGAGAAGATCAAGTCAAGACGTTAAACCTTGCTTGCTGGGCACTGCGTCAGGCATCCGGAGCTACCAGCAAGTCGATTGATCCTGCATGCTGTGGGAGCCAAGACATGGAAAACCAAGCAGAGGGATGCCAATCAAGAAGCAACATGGTGAAGACGATGAAAGAAGATACAGGGTTGGAGACTACGGATGAACTAGCTGGCTGGCTGCATATCGTGATTTGTGGCAATTGTATCATTGCGCTCCTCTCAAGACAAAGTAGCCACTTGGGTCGACGGAGTGAGTGAGTGAGTGAGTGGGGAATTGAACTTGAACTCGAACAAGAACCTGAAGAAGTAAGTTGTATCTTGTCTGCAAAAACTGAACACAATATCAATTATCGTAAAAATATGCATTCTACTCTGTTCGTATTGGCCTATGTATAGATTTTTGTAAATGCTCACTTTAATAAAATGTTATTCTTTTAATAATAACGAAATAATTCTCTTATAAAACAAAACGCCAGCATAATTAATAAGCCATTATAAGGTATGGCGGACACATTACTGCGGCACTATTTGGTTTGGGTAAATTTGTCTGTAGACACTAAAACAAAACAGTGCACTCCCAGCCATAGTGTTTATTATATCTCAAAAAGGCTAATGCGTCGACCGGTGTATAGACTGTGCAAGTCTCGCGCGTATTTGAACTTCCGGGACCATTGTGGTCCCAACCATATGAAGATTTACGTGCGCAAGATTTTATTTTGTCAATTATTTTAGTTTAACGTGGTTTATGACCATGAAAATTATATACATTGATGTTGTTGGGAATGTAATACTTAGTGATAAAAAAAATTCAACTCAACAATATAACGAAGACAACCCGAGAATTAAACTTGACCTCAGCTTCCGGTTGCTGCAAAAAAAATTAAGAATTTTGTGCTCACCTCCGATCACGAAACTTATGTAAATGCTTGTTTTGGATGCGCGATGATAATCGCCAGATGCTGCAATTGCAACGCGAAACCTTTTCATTGCAGTCTATGGTTGTTGAGGCGTCAGCATCCTCTTTAAACTGTGTCAAGCGTTAAGTTTACGCCCGTGTGACCATCGCGAATCAACGTAAGTGTTTTCTGAAAAGTTAAAATCAAATAAGCATCCTTGTCCCAGAGTTTTAACTTTGCTTCAATAATAATTAACACATTATTTGTGTATTTATTATAACAACTAAAACTGATTTTATAAACATGTAATGAGTATTTTTGTTGTTCAGATTTTGTCATTAGATATAATTTAAGACAAAGATTTGATTTCAGAGAAATAAAATGTTCTTCGTTTGACGTGTTTTCTCGATCCGATACGCACAATTCCGCGTTTTAACGCGATCCTCCCTCAAAACGACACGGGCGCGTTGTTCCAAACACCAAAGATTATCGAACTTTAATCAAGTGCGCTGGTGAGTCTATCCACAAGTCAACAATATTATTATATGTAGAGATCAATTATTGGAATAGATTGTTCGAATATGGCTGAATGAGCTTTACTAAAACATGTGATGTCTCATTATTATGAGTAAATCAACGACCATTATAACGCCTTGGGATGTTACTTGGTAAAAAAAAAGAAAGAAATAATACATCCAGCAAACATCCTTGCGTATACCGCACACGTGTGTGCGCACTACGCCCAACTCTCAGCCAATGATAAGTGTTCCTTTGACCTTGAAGAGTGCGCTGTTTGTGTTTGTGACGTCACATACAAGGCCGGGTCTCTATTGGTGGAAAGTGTTCTCACGCAATAAATATTCAACAAAATATTCTTTTAGCTGTACGCGCGCAGCCGCGTGTGATGGCGCGGTTTGTGTTTTGTGTACCCAAACGTTACCAACGAGACACATGGAGGAAACAAACAGTGCATGCTTCATATTTCATTTTGCGATTGCGAGTGCAGGACACGATTTTCAGCTTCTTACAGTTTCAAAATATTACAGCTTTGCATCTTATCAGCAAGATAAAAACGGAACAAAAATGAGTGACGTAAACCCAGGAGGTAAGACGACACACTGAAATATTTAGTACCGTTATTTTTTTTTCAAGAAACATTGAATCAAACTATTTTCTGAGATAACTAAAGCCCGACGTACAGAGAAATCTACGAGCTTATTTTTTATGATTGTATTACTCAATTCAATTCAATTCAATTTAATAACATTTATTTCCAAACTGGCATAAAAAGGTAGGCAAGTTCCGTATAGAAGAAGCGCCATAAGGTTTAAGCAAGAGACAATCAAACAGGAGACTATTGTTTACAAAAAATAACTAAAATATGTTATTCATCACATGAATAATTTCCACAAGCCCTTGATGCATATTCTTTAAAGGAAAACAAAACTGACGGAAAGTGTAGTGATCGAGCTGGTACTGGACTTTTAACATTACAAATTGTTCTTGCAGGACGGCCGTGAAATCAAATTTTATAACAGTTTCGCTGACAACGAAACTCACGCCTGACATAAGTTTAAAAACACACACAAAGTGTTGTCTTTGATACAATGAAGCAAAAAGATAGGAGTGCTGGATTTATTTTTCACTTCATCTACTTTTAACAAAGAATGTAAAGAAGCAAGAAACCATAATATAAACAAAAAGACAAGTTTGTTAAAGGTAGGCCTATTGTACAGGATTTGTAGCTAGAGCTGACGAAATAGTCTCAGACAGTGTTCATATTTTGTTTAAAATTTGGGCTTATTCCGTTGTTTGAGTCAGGAGAAAATAGTAAAAGAAAATTGCACAATTTTCAGAATGTAAACACATTGTCCTTATTTTGGTTATAATAACCGAAATCAGCTGATTGCGTTTTTTTAGGTTTTCAGGTACAGTTTTCTCGAAGAAAATATTTCACAGAAAAATGGTTCTAGTACGAACATCATAATCAGAAGCTTTCAGACTAAAATTAAACAATGATGTTTGTTATCCTTATACCAATCTTGTTTAATACCTTTAAACATTTCCTATAATTATGCAAACCATTTGAAAAAAGAAACCGAGAAAAAACCCTGAACAATTCAATTCAATACAAATCCATTACAGTAATAATGTTTTACCTGCTCCTGCTATGAAACAATCTTCCCGGTGATCACATTGTTTGCATTTTCAATGTCAAAGCATTCTCAAGTTTAATTTACACAAGTGTAGATTAAAGATCATCTTTGGCACCTAATCCCAAAACGGTTACACACCTATGTTCCGACACCCCAAAATTGTATTTTCCCAAATTTTATCTCTAGCGTGTAGATCATGAGGGTTATCGGAACATTGGAACGTCGGAACATAGAGCAGTCACCCCTAAAACACACTGAAAACATTTCATTTTATCTCACACATTCAGCAAACCGGATCAATGAACTGATCCGGAATTACGATTCTCCATGGTCCAATGAGACCGAGCCAACATGGGAGTGTGTATCCGAAAGAATTGCCATGGTGATGAAGATGCACACCCCGGAAGAGCAAGTCGTCCTCGCCAATTCCATCACCTCCCAGATCATGAAGACCGGGGGAGTGGATGTGCCGTCCGATGTAGATCATGAGAATCACGGAAGAATCTACAAGTGTGACGAGTACGCACCGTTCGATAATGTGGACGAGGGCGTTACCGCGGTGACAGAGGATAAGGAGGGGGAAGAAGGAGGCAGTGATGCTGTGCTAAAGAGGGAACTCCTAAAAGTGAGTTTTATTCAATAATCTTGATTTGTATTTTACAATAGTGAAACATTCATTCGAAATTGTCATCCCAAATCATATAACGTTAGCCAAATGAGTATTTCCACTTTTCCATTGTCAAGGCCATTACAGGCCATTTGAAAAATGGCACTATATCTAACTGTTCATGTTTTGGTATAACATAAACGTGTACCAAGATTCATGCTTTTACCACAAAGTACACGAAACTGCCAAATTATTGCACTTATCTGCTCATGCTATTACGAAAAACCGGTTGTTACGATGTTTCAACCTGCATAGTCGACGGCAGAATACTAACGATTGTGTTTTAAATACTGTCTGAAATATCGTGGACAGTGTCTATTATTATAAATTCAATTTAAACTTTATTTGTTTTTATCACAAGCTAGAGTTAGTGATGAATTGGGTTGAAGTTACTGAATTTGCTTCCGATACTTTTGATACGAAAGGTATGGGAAGAGCCATCCGAATTTGATTCCGATGAGCCAACCCTGATAGCCAGCGTATCTCCTCGCTTAGAAACAATCAAAGAAGGCAAGAGGGAGAAAACAAATGAAGAAGAGGAGGCGGAGAAAGAAGAAGTTAAAATGATGATGGATAAACAGAAGAAGGTTGAAGAGACAGATGAGGAAACGAAGATGAATGTGGTGAAGATCGCAGAGAAAGTTGTAGAATCGAAGAGCATTTTTGAAGAAGACTCACAAAAGGAGGAAATGAAAGAGGAAAGTTGGGAAAAGGTAGATATGATAAATGGTGAGGAGGGGGAGCTCGAGATGATGTATAAGTTTAAGGGGGAAGCAAAGGTAGATCCTCAGGAGATCAGAGAGCGAGTTAAGGAGATGAACACCGAGGAAACCAGGGCCGAGCTAGAAGAGGCAAATGGTTGCGAGGCTGAAGGGATAGAGGATAATTCGAATGGAAAAGAACAGGTTGCTCCAAAGAAAATCGGAGAGCCAGTTGAGGAGGCAAAGACAAAGGAAATCAAGTCCGAAGTAGAGAAGAGAAGAGATGGAGAAATTTGGGTGATGGGTGAAGTGGGGTCAAAGGTGGAAAAGGAGGTTGCTCACAATGAACCGGTTGAGGAGGTGATGATAAAGGAAGAAAGGAACAGAGAGGAAAAGAGGAAAGATGAGGGAGATGGGGATGCTGCGGCGAACTGGGTATTCGAGGAAGGGGAGATTCTGGAGCAAGAAGAAGATGAAGATGGTAAGGTTCATATATTGAAGTCTGGATAACTATTATTAGAAATTCCTATAATTTATTACTCTGAATAAGCAAACAACTGCTAAGATCAAATTAAAAGTATCCCTAGAGCTTCAATTATGCGCTAGGATAACAATTCAAAGTGACTTGTCGACCAGCGTTACTCTAAGGCTTCCCAAGTTTTCAAGAAAGCCAATATACACTCCACCTTTTGTATAAGACATCTCTTGTTAAAATTAATCTTCATGATATTTGATTTTCAGAGTTGACGTCCTGGTCGAGCATTAGTGACCTGGATACGGTGTCGTTGTTCACGAGCATCTCTTTATTGTCATTCGGGGAAATTATCAGCATGTCCGGTGGGGACGAAGGGGAGTTGACTGCTGATGAGATCGATGACGAAGTGTGGGGGGATTTCATAAATGCTGACATCGAGGGTGAGTAAGGATGGATCAATAAACCGACAAAGACTTCTTCTTATATTTAAAAGAAGAAACAAATTCAAACAGCCAGACCACAGAGATGAAAAACGACAAAGCGAATAATATATGAAATATTTACGCCAGAATTTACAGCATCGCAAAATGTATCTCAGATAACATTTTCAATGTTCCTTCAGGGCCACCATAGATAACACAACACATTTTATTACAAATGATTTCGGGTGTGTGGGTTGATATAAATAATAAAATGGTAAATGTCCACGGTAATGTCATTTCACACTAAATTTTTTAATTGACAAGAAGTCATTATTAAACATACTCCTGGGGTCGATTTCACTTCCCTGGACTACTCCTGATGGTCCAGATTGTTTTATTGTCCGAAGATTTAAAACAAATAAACATACATAAACAACAACAAATAATTTTTTATACGACGGAATTTCTTCGACGACGCCAGCAATTTGTGAAACAATAACAACAGCTGGCCTACTCAAAATAACAAGAAAGTCGTTCAATCTTAATATACAGATGAAATACAAGAGGATGCCTCTGTTACCTCGAAGATCTTTCTCCCTAGCGGAGACGATACTGCACTTCAGACAGCTGACGATCAGGCTGACCTGATATCGATTTGCTCAAAAGGTATTCATAAGTGAACAACATTGTACTATAATTATTTGATGTTGCCTGTCTTTAAATTGGAAGATTGCAAGCGTAGTGTTTCCTGATGAAAAGTAATAGTACCCCAAGCACCCCCAACCCCCAGCCCCACCCCCCAAAAAAACCCAAAACCAAAACAACAACAAACTAACAGACACCCCAACAAACACCCCAACTAACAAATCTTTCATTTTAGTTTGAAAATATTTGTTTCTTGGTGCTGATTCCATGACTTTTGATCAGACAAAATGCCTTTTCATGATCTTCAGGCCAAGGGTTCACAGAGGTTGGTTCAACCAGAAGGGGATTCTGGTCAAGGATCTTCGGCAGACGCCAAACCAAGAAGAACGAAAAGGTGAAGAAGATCGCAGTAGAGCAAGAGACCAAACCAAAAAGATCTTCCAAGATGGCAGCAATCATATTCGCCTGTTGCTGTGTGCAGCCGTCAGATTAGTATAATAATTGCGTTAATACGGGGGACTCCCCCCGACCAAAAACAAATATTTACTCGCTCAATGTAAAGTAATTAATATGAAATTAAAACAAAAAAATATAACAATAATAATTGCTGGAAAATGTTGTGAAGGTTGATGCAATGCGACGAAAATGCTTATTCGGAATACTTCGTCAAAGTCAAAGAAATAACTTTCGAAACGCTCGGTTTAAGAAACTTTGTTTCGGTCGTGCGAAGGTGGATTATATCATGCCGCGTATCATATCGAAATGTTAAATTGCACGTTGATTAACAGAATCGTGATTAACAAACGCCATTGCTCGCCCCTAAATATGTCGCGCTACTATCGTTAAAACATGTATCAACCACAGCGGGTAAGTGAAGGCAAATTCGCCACAGTTAAGCAGAACTCTGGCTGTGGTCATCTCTGCCCATGTGAACACTTAACTATAACTCCAGTAGGTTGAACCTGGAAGATCAAGGGGTTCCAAAATCATGTTTTCACGTAAAACAACGCAATGAGACGCATAGTCCCTGGTTAGCCATCGATTCGGGTAGTAGTACACCGATACTTTATTCATATTACCCTTAGTGAGGTACAGAGTGGGATGTGTGTCGGGTTGTAAGGCTGGTGATGGGCAAGTAGGAGTGGGGTGGATGGGGGTTGTGGGCAGGCATGGTAAGATGATGTTTGGTGAGCTACCGGTACTCGCTCAGGGTGGACTTAGAAGAATGATACAGGGTAAGTATGAGTTGCCTTAACATGGACCGGGGTCGCGGCAATTAGGAATGTTGAGAAGGTTGAAAAAGGTGGAGTTGGCAATTTGGTTGGTTGGCGTGTGAAGTGAGGGTAGGGTGTAGGCAGGCTTTTGTTACATGTGGGGTGGTTGATGGTATATAGACAGGTAAGTTTAAGATGGTGAGGTTTGTTGGCAGGGCTGTTAAGAGAGGGAGAGAGGAGGGGGGGGGATAGGAGGTTGAGGTGGGGCCGGCAGGTCGGTGGTAAGGTAGGCTAGATTGAGGCGGGTTTTAGATTTTAGGCAGGTTAGCAATGTTTCATGATGAATGAGATAAAGGCAGTTCAGTATCGATAGGATATTGAACCAGGGGTAGGGTTTGTAGACGGGGCAGATTTGTTGGTGTCGGTGTTGAGTGATGGAAGAAGGGGGTTATGAGGAGCTTCAGGTAGGAAGGTTGATGGAGGGTAGGTTGAGTAGTACGGTGTGGGCTTTGGTAAGGGTCGTACTCGAATTGTATGCACAGTTCGTTGACAAAATAATGTGATCCTCAACATACTTCGAGTCGGTCACTTAAGGTCAAGATGGAGAACGTAAAGATCATACGCGGATAGGTGTTAGGCAAGTAAGACTGGGATGTGATGATTGGGTTATTTATTGGTTAATAGAAAGTTTATTTTCGCTTTTCGAAGTCAAGCAAAGTCTAGTCAAGTCACAAAGTCACTATTTCAATTGTTTGTCAATTTTAAACACCGGAGTCAAACAAAGGTTTTCCTTAATCAAAAGAGAGTCGGTTAAGGCTACGGTCATGTCATCCAAGTTTAAGTCCCTTAAAGTTTCTTTTGTATTCGTGGAGAAAGGTCAGCGGTTTACAAGTTTTGCCAAATCGGGCATTTGGGTCTCCTATATTCGGTTCAAAGTATTACGTCCAAATATATTGTCGTTTCAAAATATATTGTCGTTTTCCAGGTCAAATTAGAGGTTAAACTATCTAATGAAAAAAATATTATGGTGAACGAATGATATATGGATATAAGCGAGCCTGCTTTTAACTTCATAAATGAGACTTAGGCCGTATCAGAATTGGCGGCTACGGCTACCACTGCTGCTAAGGGTGTTACTAACGGCGTCTTATACTTCAACACATGATGACGCAGAGATTCAGCCATAGCCGCTGCCGTAGCCGTCAATTCGGACGCGGCCTTTGGCTTTAAACATGTACATTACAAATTAATAATAGTAATAATAAAACAAACAAAACAAACAATTTGAATTGTTTGTTTTGTTTGTTTGGTTTTTACAATGACGATAGCAACAAACACACAAAACATTTCATATGCAAACATATGAAATTACAAACAGCAACAACCACAAACATACAATACACAAATTAAAAGAGAAAAAACTTTTAAAATTTATGTACACAATGCCTTACAACCAAAGTTCCCCAAATCCTCCTAGATTGAAGCACATTGAGATCAAAATGTTTTAAAGTAATACTTTCCGAGGTTCCTAGCCTTATCTTAAACACATTTACAGGTCCAAAAAATAGAACACAGTTCCTTTACTGACATGGCTCATAGGGTCATCTCATTATAAAACAAAGCGAACTTATAGGCCCGTATAAAATGATAAATAATACATTATATTCCCTGTATACTGCCATAACTCCCAAAGTTATGTTTTCTTTTATTAATACAAATTTGTATAGGTCTACATAATAAAACACGGTTCGTGTACTAACTAAGCTCCCGAAGTCCTCCTATCTTAAAGCAAATGTATAGGTCCACAAATGATGTAATAAGTTTCCTACTTTATACCTTAGCTCCCGAATTCCTCTTATCTTCTTAAAGCTAATTTACAGGTCCAAAAAAACAAAACAAAAACTAAACAAAGTTTTCTACTACCTAATAGTTATCGAAGTCCTCTTCTTTTCTTAAAGCTAATACATAGGTCCAAAACAATTTGATAAGGTCAAATTTAAAATAATTTCCACTTCAAAATATTAATAACCAAGCTCATAAAAAAAGAAAAAACACTGCACTATTCTACAAAACTCTCCCTCTTTTTAAAAATTACATTCACGTACATCATTTTCCCGGGAGAGTTTATATTGGAACATTCAAAAGCCTTTCCACAAAAGCCTTCCCGGTTGGTCTTCACCATCTTGTATCAGTGTATACAGATGCGCAAGTCAACTGTGGTGGATATTTTGGGGGGCGTTAACAGCGGTCTCGTTTGTACAGTTTATCGGTCTATTATGCATCACCCGTTCACCATTATTACAATTTCATTGGTAATTTGACAAAGGTCTCGTTTGCCGTTGGTCGAGTTGGTCAAGTAGAACAAGGGTCAGGATAGTCTCTGGTTTAATACAGTTCTTGGTCTCGTTGTCACAGGTATAAGTTTAACAGTTAGCCTACAATATGAATATGCAAGGAATAGTTATCTTACATAAAATTTACCGTTGGTCGAGTTTATGTAGAACAAGGGTCATGATAGTCTCTGGTTTAATACAGTTTTTGGTTCTCGTTTTCACAGGTGAATTCTAATAGTTATCGTACGAAAACACAAGGAATAGATTCCTCATATTAGTCTCCCCGTTGGTCAAGTTGGTAGAATAAGGGTCTGATATTCTCTCGGTTAATACAGTTCTTGGTCTCGTTATCACAGGTTATAGTAGTCTGACAGTTATCGCACGAAAACACAAGGAATAGTTTGCATAATTTAGTTTACCATTGGTCAAGGTGGTTGAATAAGAGTCTGGTATTCTCTAGTTTTTACAGTTCTTGGTCTCGTTATCACAGGTTATAAGTCGGACAGTTATCGTACGAAAACACAAGGAATAGTTTGCATATTATATATAATTTAGTTTACCGTTGGTCAAGGTGGTAGAATAAAGGTCTGGTATTCTCATGGTTAATACATTTCTTGGTTTCATTATCATAGGGTTATAAGTCTAACAGTTATCGTACGAAAACACAAAGAATAGTTTGCTCATATAATTTAGTCCACCGGTGGTCAAGGTGGTAGAATAAGGGTCTGGTATTCTCTAGTTTTTACAGTTCTTGGTCTCGTTATCACAGGTTTTTTAGGGTACAGTTACCGTACGAAAACACAAGGAATAGTTTTAACAATTTAGTTCACCACTGGTCGAGTTTGTATAGAATAAGGGTCCGATACTGTTTTACTACATTTCTTGGTCTCAAAAATCATGAGTTATCATTCTGATGTTTCTCATACAGTTGGAGTGTGTCAAAATAATCTCTTTTACCATTCCAGATATTTTGGTTTGTTTAGGTTAGAAATAAAGGTCCAATATTCCTTTGATTGAATACACTTCTTTGTCTCGTTAGCATTACAGGTTATAAGTCCGATATCTTTCATTTTGATGACCGCAATTTTATCCAATGCGGATCACAATATCTTTGTTTTGGTCTTGTTTCCTATATCTATACCGATCACATCATCGTTGGCGAAGTCGTTTGCGTGCTCTTCGCAACATCTTCAGTTGAGCTTGTTGGTTTAAGTGTCACAAAACCACGGCACGGGTCACAACACTTCTGGTGAGGTGTTGCTTTTGTTTGTGCGCTGCATAAATACAACAAACACTGCTGGCTACAATGTTGATTTGATACACTTGTTGGCTCTTGTATAACTTCAACCCCTGTACTAGGCAAAAAACATCTTTGCGCTTCCATTCAATGGTTTAAGTTTCTTTGGGTTCATGTTGATGATTGAGACCCACAAGCTCTCTTACCCGCTGTGGTTGATTCTAAGGGTGCCGCGAATGGTTAGTCTCTTTACCCTCAATATCAAGCTGTTTCTCTCAAGCTCGATTTTGTATGGTTTATTTCATCTTTATTCATTTTCAATTACAGAAAAGAAGAAAAAAAATCACTTAAAAAAATAAATATACATATGTATATATATATCTGAGAGAGAAAAAAACCCAATATTTTTTTTCCCAACTTTCGACGATAAAAATTCTTCACAACTATAGACCGTGCAAGTCTCGCGCGTGTTCGAACATTTTTGGGACCACCTTGGTCCCACGTACGATGCTTTAACGCGTGAAGGAAACAAACTCACGCGCTTTAACGGGTCCCAATGTTCGAATACGCACAAGACTTGCACAGTCTATTGTAGACTTGCTTTTATAGGAGTAGTAAATGCAACAGTGAACCTTTATAAGTCAATTCCACTCGAACAAAGTAAACATTTCCGGAGCGGTCGAACAAAAACTTTATTATCACAATTCCTCTTAAGCCATTTGCGACGCGTTGTATCAACCAAAGCTCACAGACAATACCTCATTCTGATTAATTGCTGACAGTCACTGTCTTTTTGTCATTAGGTTTCAATGGAGAGCTTCATGTAAATAATATTTTGTGATACATTCATATTACAATTATAAGTATTTCAGATCATGATTGGTTGACTGATTTTGTACGGAACTATCGGTTCTATTGTTAGAAGACAGTGGTTGATCCTGGGCGTTGAATTCACAAAGAGCAAAGTTTGCAAAGTGTGATGTCACAACACAAATCTCTATGGGCATTATTGACAACTCATCTTAAGATGAATTTGGGTATTTTGTGAAGTCGAGCCCTAGGCTTGATTTCACAAAGAGCTAAGATTGATCTTCACAGCCAATCAGTATGAATTGCTTTAATTAGGTTTACAAATCACATAGCAATATTGACAAACTTATCTTAGTGTTTTGTGAAATCGAGCCCAGCAGGTACATATACTAGGATTGCAAAATTCGGACAACGTTCAATTCAAAATCAAACCAACTTATTTTTTTATACCAGCGTTTTATATAATACAAATCATGGCTACTAATTTTATAAAAAGTGTACTCGGTAAGCCTTTGGTATCGAAGTACAGAAATAAGTTCTTTTGTATCTCATCATGTTGTCCGAAGCTTTGATTGTAAGGATGTTTCGACACATCACTCTGTAACTTAACAGTTTGTTTTAAAAATATTATTGAATAAAAATGATACAAAAATACAACCTTTTTGTCTGTGGTTTATTTGTGTGATTAAAATGTCAGACTTAATTAGGTTAGGCCTAAAAGTAAATTGACCGACCCCAAGAAATTAAAATGACCGTAGGTGTTAAATTTGTTTTACTACACAGTCGCGGTGCAGATGTCTAAGGGCCTTGTCACACGGGGCAACTTTTGGAGGCAACCAACTGCAGTAGGCCTACATGCTACAAGACCACTTTGGTGGCACATAAGTAATTTTTCAGACAATGTTTTACGATCCCGAAGAAAAATATGTGAACTTTCAAATGTGAATGCCTTTTTCTTTTTGGAGATTGCCTGGAACTGGTTGCTAGTAAATTCTTTCGTGTGACGTGGCCCTTAGAGAGCTAAGGCTTTAAAGCTTATATTAAAATAACAATACTTTAAAAGCCTATACACTAATTTCTTTGGCAGTTCCTCAAACATAATTTTTACTAAGGCTTTATAGCAACTATATGTCTCGTATTGGGTGTCATACCATGGCTCCGACATAAGGTACATTCATACGGCCATGCATGTCACACGAGGAATCGGGAAACTTATCTAGAGGTGACTTTGGTCGAAATACATTGTTCTCTGGATTGTGAGCATGATCTGACTGACAAAGACAATGGAAACATAAACTGGGCCCAATTTCATATATCAATTTAGAGCTGCTTAAGCAGAAAATAGTGCTTAACAAATTTCTTCTAAGCAAAAACAAGCAGGATGCCAATCACAAAATGGTACACGTGACATGGTGTTTTGGCTGGTAACCTAAATCTGGTAAGCATTTTTGTGTGTGTTAAGCAGCTCTTTGAACTTGGGCCTCCTGGTATGTCTCCTGTCAACTGAGCGTTCCCGAACGTTTCCCATTTGCACGCAAACACTTCCATCGGAAATTTCATCCGCTTCCGGTGCCCCACCCCCTCCAACGCCCCCAATCCGCCACTGATGAGTTTTTAAGAAACTTTGAAGATGTCCAACGAGTCCCCGTGACTTTTTATTACTAAAAAATAATTGCACTATCACAATGAATTATTTGTTTGAAGAACTCCTTCATCCATACCGACCTCGTCGTAACCTCCGTTCCATATCTACTTCTCAACTTGTCCCATACATCACTCGTACTAAATCATATGGCCATCGCTCGTTCTCACATTCTTCACCGACATTGTGGAACAATTTACCAAACTTCATCAAAACTGCTCCAAATGAGAACATTTTCAAATCTATGCTAAAAACATACCTCTTTAATTAATTTATTTCGAATTTGTATTGAGGCACTATAAAGGTATAGTTTATTATTATTATTATTACTATTCATTTATTTTTCAATTTTCTAGTGCCAAAGACAGACCGTGCATCATAAGGGCCCAATTTCATAAAGCTGTTTAGCAGAAAATACTGGTAACAATTTTCTTTGCTAAACAAAACATTAGTGGGGCACCAGACGCAACAATGTAAACTTTATGGAATGTTGGCTGGTAGCCTGTTTTTGCTAAGCAAGATTTTCCTGTGCTTAGCAGGTTTTTGTGCTTACAGTCTTTATGAAATTGGGCCCAGTTGTCAATGAGAGTTCCATTGAACAACTAGACCAAACAGCAGCAGCTGCGTGAAATATTCGAAAATCCTTTCAAAGCCAAATCAGAACATCAATTAACTAAAACGAAGTTGTCAATAACTAGTATATAAAAGAGTGTAAAATGACAGTGTTTAACATATCGATTTAACCCAGTTGATAAAAATAGATATCCATTGTATTCTAATTATATCTGTTTATCTTTTCAGCTGTTGGCATGTTTTTCACTTCAAAGCAAAAATATAAAGCCAGTCGTCTAGACATTAAAAATTATCTCTTCGATTTCGCGCAGTACCTGAATCAGAGTGACAATGGCCGTCGGATATTTTATTTTATTTGTTTTCTTGGCCTTCCGGGCGCGAAACTGAGTGGGGCTATGCCATTCCAAATATGGGGAGTTTTGCTCATAAAGAATATAATAAGGAGAGCCCGTTTTGTTCTAATTGTCCCTGCCACTCTTCCCGGGAGAAGAAAGATTCCTGTACCCCCCCCCCCCCCCAACCCCCGGCCCGGCCGCAATTTTTTGTTTACACCGCAGCGATGAGACTACAAACATTTATGCCTATAAAGGGTTAGGTTTAGGGTCAGGGTTAGGGTTAAGGTTAGGGATAAGGTTAGGGTGAGGGTTAGGGTTAGGGTTAGGGTTAGGGTTAGGGTTAGGGTTAGGGTTTAGGGTTAGACGTAGTCTCCTATCTCAAGACGGAATTGACAGTGTTACAGTACCAAACCCCTCGCTGCAGTGTACAAAAATAAATCAAAATACGCGGCCCGGCTGCGCTTGGGGATGGAAAGCAACGTTTCAATGACAACAGCCGTCCCAGAACTTATGCTTTTCTAACGGATGCGGACATTCGTGCTTCAATGCAATAGGTCAGTGGCTTTTGCCATTATTGTGTAGTCAGCAGCGCCGAAACAAGGGGTGCGCCAAAATTGTAGGGGTGCACCATTTCTTCTAGGGGGCACTTCTGGCCAATTAAAACTGTGATTTCCGTTTGCATTTCTCTTAAAAAACCCTGGAAGTCAAGGCTCTGTTGGTTTATGGCTTTCATGAAAGAGTCTGATGTCATGCATGGATTACCTGGCATATAAACACAGCCTTAAAGAATAGCTACTCGTAGTAATCAAGCCACAGCCGGAGCCGAAGCCATTGATGCAGACACGGCTTCCTGTGGCAAGGGGGAAAACGCAACACTTTGCACAGCTTAATACACTTAAAGGCATCGTACACGTTTGGTAATTGTCAAAGACCAGTGTTCTTATTTGGTGTATCCCAACATATGCATAAAACAACAAGCCTGTGGAAATTTGGGCTCAATTGGTCATCGAAGTTCAATTGCAAGAAAATGATGAAAGAAAAAACACCCTTGTTGTACAAATTTGTGTGTTTTCAGATGGGAATAAAAGCTTCTAGCTAGAAGTCTTTTATTATTTTAGTGAGAAATTACCTCTTTCTCAAAAACTACGTTACTTCAGAGGGAGTCGTTTCTCACAATGTTTTATACTATCAACAGCTCTCTGTTGCTTGTTACCAAGTCAGTTTTTATGCTAATGTATATTTTGAGTAAATACCAAACGTGTACGATACCTTTAATAGCGAAACTTTCAACAAGAGAGAAGCTTTGTGTTTATGCACGCTGCAGGACGTTGTATAATATAGTTGTGTGAAGAATCGGAAAAGAGACTCTTTCAAAAAGAGCCAGGCTCTTTCAAGGGCCTTGAAACATTAAGAACATTCTAATCTTGCAAGTTGGTCCTTGCGATGATCGAAGCATCAAGAAAGCCAATGAAACTGCTCGTGCCATTTTGACTTCACTTCGATTCTCAGTCTGAAATGCAGATGAATTCGTTTTGGGAAATAAATTTTGTGACCTACTATCGATGATATTTATAGGCAGTTTCTAACCGGCCTCGCTCGATAAAATGAAACCTAATAAAGTGTTGTATCAGAACAGTGGTGTTTGATCGATAAATGTGTATTTTGTTTATTGGAAAAGATTATTATTGGGGTTTTTTTGCAATTCGAAAATTTATATGCTGGTATCGAATGGCGTTATGCCAATAATTCATTTGAATAATAAAATATTGTTATTGATCCTGTAACATCTGTTGCTTTGTCACTATCGCCGTCATCGATACTGTTGTTTATCTTGTCTTCTTTTCGGAGATGGTGTTTGCGAGATATCAGTGCACTTGTAGTTGTTGTCGCTATCCATAAATACACACTCTTAAAAACATCCAAAAAGAAAGAGCAAGTTTAAAATGAATACATTCGCTAATCAGTAGCCATTGAAGTTCCCTGAGTGACGGGGTAATTGTGTTAAATCCCCAGGTTGACTAAATCCAAACAGTCATCAAATGTACTTCGTTTAAATACAAACTAAAAACATTGCTACTAAATTCTCAAAGAAATTTATATCTTATAAGTTGGTTTAGCCGTTATACCTATTATCAATTGTTCTTCAGTTTTTCATTTAAAAATTGCCATTATTTCTTATTTCTTAATTCTATAACTGGAGTTGTTTCTTTCTCTGAGCTGTGTCTATACTTTGTTTAACTGTTGTATATTTAATAACTGTTATTATTTATCAATTCTACAATTAGTGTAGTATATCTTGTTTTGTATTGTTGTAACGGGCACATCCATCACAAGCTTCGGCTTTTAGGATGATGCCTCCATGTGCAAATGTGGAAATAAATGTTATATTGAATTGAATTCAATTGAATGTAGGGACTGAAAACCCTATTTATGGGCGAGGCTATGCTAAGAGGACCTGCAAGTGGAACCAATTCACTTGATGCCTAGAGCGACAACTTTGAATGTTTAAAAGATAAAGTGTACCGTACAAATGCTGTGTTATTATTATTATTATTATTATTATGGTTGTAAAATAGAAACACTTCTGATAACATGAACAATGCAGTTCATTGCCAATGTACTGTTTTAGCCCCCCATAAAAAAAGAAAAACAATTGCAACAAGCGTACATTACTGAACCAATGTTGACATGATAAACAACACCAACATAACAACAACTTTTTCTTAGAGGATAAAATAAGTGTTTGGCGCGTTATTTTTTACAAGTGCACTGATATCTTGCAAACGTTTATCTTGCAAACATTATCTCCCAAAAGAAAACACGATAAACAACAGTATCGATGACGGCGATAGTGTCAAAGCAACAGATGTTACAGAAAGATCGATGACAACGTGCTATATCTTTGAATTCAAATGATTTATTGGTAGAGTGCAACTCGATACCACCAAACAATTCTTCGATTAAAAAAGCAAAAACAAAACATAGTTTTGACGAGAAAAAAAAATTCCACTGTTCTGATGCAACACATTATCAGGTTTCTTTTTATCGAGCGAGGCCGGTAAGAAATTGCCTATAAAAGTCCCCGACAGTTGGTCACAATTCACATTTTCCAAAACGAATTCATCCGCATTTCTGACTAAGAATCGAAGTGAAGTCAAAATGGCACGAGCAGTTTCATTGGTGTTCTTGATGCTGGCTGGAGCTCTGCTCATCGCAACGACCAACATGCAAGGTTTGTTTCAATTTTCTTAAAATGTTTTAAATCTCTTGAGAGCGCCTGGCTCTTTTTTGGAAGAGTCTCTTTTCCGAATCTTCACACAACTATAACAGAATGTCCTACAACGTGATTCTAAACACGAAACTTCTCTCTTGTTGAAAGTTTCGCTATAAAGTGTGTTATGCTGTGCAAAGTGTTGCGTTTTCCCCCTTGCCACAGGAAGCCGTGTCTGCATCAATGGCTTCGGCTCCGGCTGTGGCTTGATTACTACGAGTAGCTATTATTTAAGGCTGTGGTATGCCAGGCAATCCATTCATGACGATGATCAGACTCTTTCACGAAAGCCACAGTCTTGACTTCCAGGGTTGCTTTAAATTCATAATCATTCTTCTTATTGGGCACACAGTCTCACAAGTTAACAACAGCGCTAGACGGTAACAATGTTTTGATCTGTTTTCTTACAATAAAATATTTATCTTGCTTTGTAAGGTAAGTTTTAAATCACCACGTTATTCTCAGGCTGATTCCTAAGACCGCTCACTGAGAACCAAGTATAGATCTTAGAGCGTTCGGAATCGTTGGAGAATCTGACAAGTTCTTTAATTTCTGATCATTAATATTTACAACTAAACAATTTTGCGTAAATAAATGTTTCTATAACTAGTCTAAGTTAACTGCCCCCCGTTATGTAGTTTAGATGTCTGACTTAAAAATGAATTTGTCCATGCCGAAAACTTGACAAGTGTAAGTCTTGCGCGTATTGAAAACGAGAAAACCACTCGAACGATGACTATATTTTTCTATGAAATCAAATCATCTTTTCAATTTCTATTACTTCAATATTCTTGAAATAAAAAGGTAAACATACCCATAGTAATTTGTTAAAAATAACATTGCAACTCGTAAAATAATATATATATATATACATATTTTTTTAAACTAAAACTTGGAACGAGGATGCTTGTTTTTTAGGAACCCCAATTGCCAATCACGCCCGACTTTGTGCGACCGTTAGGTTTAACGATAACATGAACGTCAGTTGGGCAAAATTTGTAATTGTTCAAAAATAACCGGAAACGGAGGTCAAGTCTTAATCTTTTGTTTTTGTTGTTGATTTGTTAAATGCATTTTACTTTCATATATTATTTAGTGGCAAAATCTTACTTTCACAACGATATGGTATAGTTGTTATGCAAACTACGTTAAACTAAAGTATATGAAGACACAGAATCGCGCATACGTAAAACTCAATAAGGATGGGACCAATAGTTTGAATACGTGCGAGACTTGCACAGTTAACAGAGCCTGTTGACTGTGTACCTGTAATACTGTGTGGCCTTGTTGTTTGACCCATTTACCTGAAACTTTCTTTAATGTTACAGACTGTTATTATAATACGTATAGGCCAACTTAAATTTCTCTCCTTCATTGCATCTGACAAGGATAGTTGCTGCTACGAAAACTCATGCAGTTTTTGAGTAATTAAGTTAGTCTTAAAGTGACACCACTACCTTCCTTGCATTATTATATTATGAAGGAGTGAGTGGGATAAAGCTCGGCCTCTGCCCCGATTCGGCCGGTGCATGGGGAGCAGCTGTCTGCGTACAAGCATGCTCAAATGACGAGGCTTGCCAAGGGACCAAGAAATGTTGTACCACCGCATGTGGTGGGCGGCACTGCATTGAAGCTGAACTTGGAGGTATGTTGATCAGAGGCTCGTATTAAAGGCACTGAACACGTTTGGTAATTGTCAAAGACCAGTGTTCTCACTTGGTGTATCCCAACATATGCATAAAATAACAAGCCTGTGAAAATTTGGGCTCAAATTGGTCATCGAAGCTGCAAGAAAATGATGAAAGAAAAACACTCTTGTTGCACAAATTTGTGTGCTTTCAGATAGGAATAAAAACTTCTTGAAAGAAGTTTTTATTATTTGAGTGAGAAATTACCTCTTTCTCAGAAACTACGTTACTTCAGAGGGAGTCGTTTCCTACAATGTGTTATACTATCAACAGTTCTCCGTTGCTTGTTACCAAGTAAGTTTTTATGCTAATATTTGTTGAGTCATTACCAAACGTGTACGATACCTTTAAAGGGCACTGCATATCGGGACTCTCAAAACACAGGACATTTACTTTCATAATCATAATTGACAACTTGAGAAGATGAAAGTCGACATCCCCCCCGTAAAAACAAAAACAAAAAATAATAACATACGCACAGATTGTGCATTGCCTATCTTAAAGACCAGCTTGAACGGACACGGCAACAAGTGATCTTTGCTAAAATTAATTTAAAATGTTTTCAATTAATAAGGAAATTGAGTTCACATGAGAGAAGAGAGATTTTAATTGTGCGGGTTTCACGCTCGTTGTTTGACCAGTGGTGGGTTGATGGGGCGCGTAACCGATTAATAGCGTGGATTTTGAAATCACTTATTTGTTCATCTTTGTGTCTAAAAAGTGGTTCGTCCAGGAACGTGCCCGAGTATTCCTGCCGGTATGGGAGGAATTTGTGGCCCTGTGTGTGCCACAGATGGCCAGTGCACCGATAACAAGAAATGCTGCCACAACGGATGCGGATTCACCTGCCTACCTCCAACAGGTATGAAATAGGCCTACACCATCATCAAGGAAAACAAGTCAGGTGGAATTCACTGTATTTTTGACCGCGTGAGGGCGTATGTGAACCTAATTCACGTTCTGCAAAACGAGTAAACAAACTGTTTTTTTCTTCTTCTTTTTCGTTAGTTTTGTGTTTATGTATTTCGTCATTGTTGCAAAAAAACTACATACAGGCAATTAAAATAAGATGAAACTGTAATATTGGGATTGCAAGAGAATTCCCTGATGAAAGCGCCCTCATGCGTTTAAAAATATGGTCAATTAGTACGGTTTCAATGTGCGATTAATCAGTGGACCATAGTAAGCCACAAGGCACCTTTGCAGAGTAAAATAGCTCAATCTGTCATTCTTACTGTTATCCTTTATCTTTGTAAACTTGACTTGTTTAGTCTTCGGACAATAGTCCAGTTGTATTATTTGATTGTAAACCAAGTTGAATTGAATTGAATTTTAAACATGTGGCACACTAACACAAAGTTGCCAACCAAGAAAGTTAATGTTAGTTCCATATCATGCTATCAAGACAGACATTCCTTCTATTAAAGTGTGCCGATGACAACAATCTTTTAAGTTGTGCCGATGATATTATATCATGCTATCATGACAGACAATCCACTCTTATAAAGTGTGTTGATGATAATATCATGCTATCGTGACTAACATTCCACTTTTATAAAGTGTGCCGATGATAATATCATGCTATCTTGACAGACAACCCACTCTTATAAAGTGTGCTGATGATAATATCATGCTATCGTGACTAACATTCCAATTTTATAAAGTGCGCCGATGATAATATCATGCTATCGTGACTGACAATCCACATTCATAAAGGGTGCCGTTGATAATATCATGCTATCGTGAGAGACAATCCACTTTTATAAAGTGTGATGATGATAATATCATGCTATCGTGACTAACATTCCACTTTTATAAAGTGCGCCGATGATAATATCATGCTATCGTGACTGACAATCCACATTTAGAAAGTGTGCCGATGATAAGATCATGCTATCGTGAGAGACAATCCTCTTTTATAAAGTGTGCTGATAATATTATATCATGCTATCATGACAGACAATCCACTCTTATAAAGTGTGCCGATGATAATATCATGCTATCTTGACAGACAATCCACTCTTATAAAGTGTGCTGATGATAATATCATGATATCATGACAGACAATCCACTCTTATAAAGTGTGTTGATGATAATATCATGCTATCATGACAGACAATCCACTCTTATAAAGTGTGCCGATGATAATATCATGCTATCGTGAGAGACAATCCACTTTTATAAACTGTGCTGATAATCATGCTATCGTGACTGACAATCCACTCTTAAGTGTGCTGACGATAATATCATGCTATCATGACATACAATCCACTCTTATAAAGTGTGCGGGTTTCACGCTCTTTGTTTGACCATTGGTGGGTTGATGGGGCAGGTTGATGGGGCGGGTTGATGGGTATACTTTTAAGAGTAAATGTTGTTGCATGATATAATAGCGTGGATTTTGAAATCACTTATTTGTTCATTTTTGTTGTGTCTTAAAGTGGTTCATGCAGGATCGTGCCCGATTTTTCCTGCCGGTGTGGGAGGAATTTGTGGCCCTGTGTGTGCCACAGATGGCGAGTGCTCCGTTGACAAGAAATGCTGCCACAACGGATGCGGACCAACCTGCCTGCCTTCGGCATAAGGTATGACATACAAGGAAACAAGTTGGTATGGAATTAGAACGGTTTAATTAAAATGTCGGATTAATAAGTTGGAACCTCATTAGCCATCTTTGCAGAGTGACATCGTTTGAATCTGGAAGCAAACTACAGCTGCCAATAACATAACATAACATACCATAACAATAATTGCAATTTATAAGGCGCTAGTTAAATCAAGATCATAGCGTACATAATATAATTTGTTAATAACTAATCAATTTTGTACTCAAAAATTATCAATTGTTGTATAGTCCATCCTTATAACCAAGCATCTTCATTCAACCTGTCCAGCTGTGTGAATACTTCACCCCGATGCATTCGATTTGCTTACACACATCCCTGGCTGGGGGTTCCAGTACAAAACAGCAAGCCTCCCGAGATGAATTTTTGTTTCTTCTTAAAAAAAACCCAAATATAAAACCTTCAAAACCACATGTTTTTATTTTGTTTTAACAGTTACTATCTGCAAAACCTCAGAATAGAAAATAGCTTCAAGACGATTTAAACATAATTATTGTTTACAATTTTTTGGCAAAAGGTACTCTGCAGAATGAGTAGTGCAATTTGATAGGTATTCGCGTAGGGTTAAAGGTGGACGCATTAAACTTTTGGGGTCATCACTTTGACACACCATGAGTCTGATATCATGCTTACAAAGATGAAAATGAATGTCATTTGAACATACTTTATACCGGTTTTAAATAAAACGGCCCCGTGGAAAAGCTACTTTCACCACAGTATCCCAAACTAATGCCCACATTTTTAGCAGGAGAATTGTTTCCCCAAAATGTGAACTTTTAAATTGTATTCCTTTTAAAAATAATTACCATTCCTTCAGTTCACAGATAAGTGGACACTATAGCTGTGACATCACCAGCGAACAAAAATGGGGCACGGTCGGGAGGCATCATTTATGAAGATGATACGTAATTACGTAGTAACGCAACGCTGCGCTCGTACTACGGTATAAACCCAAGACATTTTGACGTCACACGTTACGATGATGCATACGTACCATCTCCTACAATGTTCCTGTTGCCCTATTCCGTTATGAAATATGTATTCTTCTTTCCTGTACTTCGAGCACTGACGAACATAAACAGTTCTTATATTTCCTGTTCCCCCTGCCCCAGTCAATGTTGTAAGAGCCCAACTAATCATATTTTTGACTGCGTGAGGGCGCTTTCATCTGGGTGTGTCTTGCATCACAATTACAGTTTCATCTTATTTTAATTGCCTGTACGTAGTTTCCTTGCATCAATGACGAAATACATAAACATAATAACAGCAATGAAAAAACACGCACGTCTGTTCACTTGTTTTTCATCACGTGAAATCGGTCCACATATTACGCCCTCACGCGGTCAAAAATACGGCGAATAGTGCAAGCCACCTTGTCCCTTTAACTTCCACACGACATACCCGTTGCTTATTGTTTGCGTTTTGGTGTGACACAATAATAAACGTCAGTGAACTAACAAGACTTGGTATCCGAATGATTTATTTGTCTGTCGAGTTTGTTTATGAACGCACCACAGCGGCTTGAACGTACGTAGCAGATGATCTACTTCAATTTCGAGAACCTCTTATAAAAACACATGGTCCGCTGCAGTTAAACATTCTCCAGCGAAGGACCTGGGCCCAATTTCATAGAGCTGCTTAAGCACTGAATACTGCTTAACATTCTTTTGCGCTTAGCAGAAATGAGCAAGATACCAGTCACAGATTGTACATGTAAAATCGTATTTTGGCTGGTAATCTGATTCAGGTAAGCATATTTCTGTTGTGCTTAGCTACTTTTTGCAGCTCTTAAGCAGCTCTACAAAATTGGGCCCTGGGCCCAATTTCATAAAGCCTGTAAGCACCAAAATGTGCTAAGCGCAGGAAAGTATTGCCAAGCGAAAAACAGGTTACCAGTCAAAATTACATTAAGTTTGCATTGTTGTGACTGGTGCCCCCAATCAATTTTCGCTTAGCAAAGAAATCTGTCAAGCAGAATTTTCTGCTAAACAGCTTTATGAAATTGGGCCATGTTTGGTTGCAACGCCCCCATGGTGCGTTGTCAGCACATGCTGACAAGCTTTTTCTTTAGGTTAAGAGGGTTTGTTTTGCATATTTCCAACTTAAACAAAAACACTCTAAGTGTTTTGTTTACATGTCCAAGTTAATTTAAGAATATATGTTTGCTTAATTAATTAAGTTTTAACAGTTTTAAAAAGTGTATGTGCAGATTGACCTGGGCCCACATTCATAGAGCTGCTTAAGCACGAAAATAGCTAAGCAAAACAAACGTTTGCTTCAATATGCACCAATAAGGTTACCAGCCAAACTGCCATGTCACATATTATATGCAATTTGTGAGTGATATTTTGTTAATTTCTGCTCAGCAGAAAATTGTGAAGCAATATTTTCTGCTTATAAGCAGCTCTGATACACAATGTTTCACAATGTACTAAACATAAGCTGTTGATCGGCATGATTTCAGCCACGCCAACTACAACAGGAGACTTACAAAGTGTGCCAATAGATCTTAAGCAATGTAAAATCAAGACAACACAATATTTGCATAGATTTCTTCTGAGCTGACCACCCTAGACATTAAGGCATAGGCCTAATAACCAGGGTTATTGAAAATTTCCCACTTGTAACCATGGCCGTTCCCATCAACACACAATTTTCCTCTTGTACAGAAATACTCCCTGAAAATACTTTCGAATTCCAGAGAAGAATTCAGGAGATTCCCAGAAAACCCATAACAAAATGAAGGCACAATGGGAGGGGGGGGGGGCTTACAATGCCACATGTTTTTCACTAAAATATCAATGTCCTTTCCAATGTAAGGAATGTTCTGCTTTGTGAACACTGAACTTCCACAGAATGTAATCAACCTTTGGATTTATAGAGCCATGGATGAAGCAAGTATTTGCAATAGGTCTGTGGTGGTGTCTACACATAAAGCAGTGTAAAGCAATGATACCATGCCAGATATGGGCAAAAGGGTATCCCCCAAGATTCCTATAATTTAACACACTATCCTCCTCTTTTACCGAAGTAACCCCACCCCCCTCCCCCATAAAATCCTCTAAAGAATTCCTAAGATTCCAAGCACACAATGAAGACAAAACAAAAGGGTGGCCGGGTTTTACACCATGCCCCATATTGAGCACCAAATGAAAGCAATGATATGTGTTTACTTTGATGTATAATCGTGGTAGTGCACTCACCTCATGTGACGCCGTTGACTTTTCAAATTCCCGGGTGTTGGTCACGTAGTGATTCGTTACCACTACTAACGTGTAGTTTACTCATACACCCACATACGACGATTTCACCTTTGCCCTTGAATACATGAATACATATAAGTTGTACAAACGATGATCGCATTTACTGCTGTAATATACTTCCTTGCTGGCCAAAGGTTAATATGATGTTTGTTGCTGACCAAGAGGCATGGCGCTTCCAACCGGTGACCTCCAGGATGGGTTAAACAACGCATGAGTCTCAACAGAGGGCGCTATTAACGACGGGAACTTTACCACCGCGGAAAACAAAATCTTTGTGGACAGGAATGATCAGAGACGCGGTAGGACAAGCGTAAGCATACGCTGGATCTCGACGGTGACAAACGCCATGAAATTGGGACCTGTGCCCAATTTTCTGCCACCTGTGTTTTTCAATTTTGTTTGGTGATTTATAATGACAACTTTTGAATACACTTCACGTTCAATTCAATTCGAACTCAAATTTATTTCCATACCGAATGAACAAGTAAATCAAACAGAAAATAGACTAGGAATTAAATTGAATTATCAACAAGATGTAAGAACCGAATATTAATGCTGGCACGGAGGCATCTACGGAGGATAGCGTAAAATCTAGTGTGACGAACCAGGATTAAAGCTACAGAGAAATTATACAATGCAAGAATGTAATATTGCTATAGCTCAGAATTGTCGGACGTCCTTATTATTATTATTGTTTTTAAACGAAGTATAGAATATCACACATGTTATACATATACTTCAATTCTGATCTATTCAATTCAAACTCACATTTATGTCCATTACCAAATGAACAATTAAATCAAAAAAAACAAAAATACACGAGGAACTAAATGGAATCACAAGATGTAAGAATCGAACATAATGTTGGAATGGAGGCATTTTCTAGAAGCCTATATAGGCTTGGCGAGATGCCGTGGATGGACTCAATACAAGACCAAGAACACATAGACAGTTGGACACTAGTCACGTATAGTCGCGTCCCCATCTTCTTGGTCCGACGGTTGGATTGCAGTGAGCCTGGCTAGCAGGATCCTGGTTTGTTTGGCTGCATATTGCGCCAAAGCATCTTGTAAACCATTATAAACCAAACCAAACCAAACCAAACCAATTATATGGTGCTATGTAAAGGAATAATATAGGTCTCATACTTCAATAGCTCAGACATCTTTACGAGAGCGACATAGTGGGGTTTCCACAGGTTGTGACTATGATCCCTTTTATTTAATCTGTTTTTGTTTTAAACATTGTGGGGTGAACCCCACACTCTCCAAAAACCCCACAAAGTACAGTTCCTACCTATAGACGATGTGACCTGTGACATCACATGTTTACAAAAGAGCCACAGAGCATGGACTTCCGGCAGGCACGATTTGTACACAGCCTAATGGAAGAAAACATAAAATCCAGCTTTTACTTTCATACCTCTTGGATTTATGTGGAAACTATGACACAAAATGTCACCTTTCCCATATGACCAGTGCAGTATCTTGCCTGCCAGAAAATCCAAAGAATGTACAAGGTCACACTTATTGTAAACAAAGGTCACATTGTCTATACATAGTCCCTTAATATCGCTCTTGTAAGCTCAGCATACCTTGCATGAAAAATTTACTGTCTGTCTGTTCAAGCGCCTTGAGTACCTTTTTGGTAGATACGTGCGCTGTATAAGACTATAGTATTTCTATGCTGTCCAACCCTCGGTGCTTGTATTCAGTACCTTATGGAGACCGAGGATATAACAGCAACAGGAAAAACAAAGCTCTCCATTATGGAAATTCTAAAGACCGGGGTTCTCCACAAGACATTTTGTGTGCAAAGTCTAATGTTAGGATGTCAAGTACAGGGACGAAGAAAAGGACAATAACATTCCTCACAGGGATGCATTTTTGAGAATGTGTGGATCGTTGCTTGTGTGAGTGTTTCCTAAAAGGCTTGCAACTAATCCATTCCCAGTGCACAATTTAATTCGGAGTGAATTTTTGTTATCATAAAACTCAGTGTGGTAATTAACTTACACAATTTAATTATGATTAATAATTGCTATAATAGAGACTGAATTTTGAATAAAGTGCTATCATTAGAGCCCCCAGGGTTGAAAAGTATTTTAGTTAAAACAAACACGACTGCTTCGGTAAAATTGCGTAACATGGTTCCAGCTGTAAACTCTTAAAACTCCTGGGTGCTGACCGGGATTCTTCTCAGAGGGGCCTGACCAATTTCTGGACCCGGAAAAATGGTTAAAATGGAATTTTAACTCGGATTCCGCGTCACCCTTTTTCCCTGGGTCATTTTGACACAGATTCCGGGTCTTAATGGCCAAGAAATTAGTCTCGTGTGGCCTGACTCGTTTCTGGGTCAGTATGACCCGGAATTAGTGCCAAAAGTTTGATTACATAATGGTCATTTAACCAGCGGCGGCGGAACACTTTTAAAAGTGGGGGGCCCTTTTTTTCATATGTATTTTATTTCCATTTGCACAACATAGGTATGTTGGCACACACCGGCTATGTTGGGGGTACAAAATAGACCCACACATGACTCTAAGACGGTCTTCCAGGAGTAGAGTAGACCAATCCCTAAAAATAACCGTCAAATTTGGCCGTTATCTAACATTTTCAAATAACTAAGTTCACGTGATTTATCTGAACCAATTCTTTTACGCAGATAAATCACAAGATCTTTGGAGTTAATTTTACTTTCAGCGATCTAAAAAGTGTATTACTGAACCAATTTCAACTCGACTGGGTTAACAACAGGAGCGATTGACGCAGCTGTAAGCCAAAGTGCAATTTGCCCGTAAAGATGGCGTTTTTCGGGAACGATCGTTAGACAAAATTACTATACCTTATACATTGAACAATACCACCATTCTGCAATTTGCCCATTGGCCATCAAGACGTGTTTTGTTAGATCGACTAAATGCAGATTGTGTCTACGTCATTCAGCCGCCAAGCTAATCGGATAACGTGGCGAGTGCGCATGCCCATAAAGACGCATCCCGACCGTACCTCTAGCCTCTTTTTGGAATGGTGTCTTTATGAGCATGCGCACTTGCAGACGAGCATTTTTCAAAACGGCCGCACAAGAAATCTTCTTTGATGAATTATCGGAAATAGGTTGATTTAATTTGTGAATGTAAATATAATACAGGGTTGCTTGGAGTATTGAGACCACATGACTATTAAAATAAAATCTTGACTATTGACCTGAAGACAGCGCAGAAAGTGGTTTATGAGAGTTGTTGATTTTTAATGTAAATAAATTATGGTGGTGTTTCAGTGGGTTTGTTGTTCATCCTGCCTTTTACAGAAATCAAAACAGGACAAAACAAGGTCACAATATTGCACCAAACTACACGTTTCACTTTCAGATAAAAAAAAATGTACAGGGCAGCGACCCACACCATCCGGTACTCAGAGCTACATTCCACCTTGCACTTCAAAGAAGGACATTACAGTGTTGACTTGTTTTTAATTAAGATGAATTTTAAACCATTTATTGGTGTGGGGGGGGGGGTGAGCTAGCACACATCAGTGATTCAGTGCAAATCAAGGAACCTCCAATGTCGGGACCCTGCACAATGAATTTGAAAAAATAAACACTTTCGCGGTAATATGCGCCATCATGTTTGACGTGCTATTAAAACTAATGGACCATCGCACCAGTCCTCAGTAAACTCTGGGAAACCTTATTTGCAAACTGAATGGTGATTAGGGCCTATAACGTGGTGGTCATGTTCATGGACGGTGAAACTTGTTTTCAAATTGAAACACAATTGTCATTATCATCGGCGTTTATACGAATCAGGAAAATTGTCCCTTGATAAAATAATCGAGAGCCACAAACTAGAAAAAGAAAAGGTAACACTATCGATTTAACTATAGGAATCAAACTTTAATAATAAAACAAGAATAATTTTTTGTTTGGGGGGGGGCATAAAAAAAGAAACTTGAAGAAAACCCAAAATAACAGTTACTCGATCGCGCAACATTGCACTCGAGAGGCACTAGCGTAGTCCGCTGGGCTACGTGGGAATGAAAAAAATTAAGCTTTAAAATACTATATATAATGTCACATACAAATCATGTAGTCGTGTACGCGTCAACAGGGGGAGGGTGGGCTCGTTTCGCATCATATTATCATTGCCGGTAAAATATGAGCTGCTTAACTAAATAAACTAGAAATATTTTCGGGGCCTAATAAAGATGACATCGGGGTTATGATCAGATGTATATGGTGAGCCTTATTGAAATGGGAGACTACATTTAAAAAAACATCTGACACTACATTGCGACTAAGGCTGTAACTGCGGCTGGTGCATGCTAACGGCTTCTAGTGGGAATAACGCACGGAGACACGTTGTGGCGCAGCCGGGATTCCGGAACCAGCCCGCTATAAAGTCAGCTTATTTTTACACCCGATCGCTAGTCTCGTGTGTGCTGGTTTGGCCCGGCCATGCGGTACACTACTCGCACCAGCGGTGACTCGCACTGCAGGACTGGTGAAATGTGCATCGTGGGCCATTACTATTAACTATAATCTATTGTCCGGGGATGGCAACTCGCCTACGTTTGGCGTTAATTGCTGTTTTTTGGTTATATAAATAAGATTATTTTGAGAAATGTAAAGGTGTGTATAATATTACAAACGGGGTTGTCAGTGAACCATAATTTGGTTTCAATAGCTCGATAAAAAGTGGGGGGGGGGGGGGCAAAATGACAACATTTTCAAAAGGGGGGGGCAACGGCCCCCCCCCCCCGGTTCCGCCGCCGGTGCATTTAACTGACCCAGAAGCGGGTCAAGCCTCATGGGTCCGGGATCCGGTTCAATTCGGACCCGGAAGTTTTATAGTGTGATCTTGTCAGTTGTGTGAACAGAAGTACCACCGATTCGGAGTATAGCCATCAAAGGGGCTCAAAATAACGGACGATATGAAATCAAAGAAATATGAAAGATATAGACCTTGTGACCTTTGTTTACAATAAGTGTGACCTTGTACATTCTTGGGCCTTTCTGGCAGGCAAGATACTGCACTAGTCATATGGGAAAGTTTGCATTTTGTGTCATAATTTCCACATAAATCCAAGAGTTATAAAAGTAACAGCTGAACAAGTTTTGAGATGTGCCCCTTTTCATTATATCAAAAGTTGAAAACAATTAGACAGTGCAATCTCCATAAAATGTAGGTTTTTATGTGTTTTTCCATTGAGCTGTGTACAAATCGTGCCTGCAGGAAGTCCAGGCTTGGTGGCTCTTTTGTAAACATGTGATGTCACAGGTCACATCGTCTATACTGATACAAGTTGCAAGTTACAATTTGCATATTACGTGATCATAGATGATTCCATCATTTTAGAAAACAGTGACGTGTGTAACTCATAACCTCCCCATACCACCGTTAGGTCTACAGCAAAACTGATATCGAGCTTACATTATAACACCATCAATCGATAATAATTATCAAATATGTGCGTTAATACCACAGCTTTGATAAAACATGCTATAGATTTCCTCAGTCTGTATTAACTACGAACACAACGATAGTCGCAATTATTAGGCCTCACCGATTTTTATCATTCGAGCGTTTTGACAAGCACTGACGTGATCATGACCAGCCGACTTTCCTTTCTTTGGCTGATTCTGGCAGGAGCTTTGCTTGTGTGTATAAAAGGTTTGGAATTATTATTAATATTAATATATTTCTTTACCTGAGTTGTAGGCCTATATTTTTCTTGGTGAATAGCTTTGTCCAACGTCAGTGTGCAGTCACTATTGTACTACTGAGAATAATCGGTTACACTGATTTATGGAAACGAATCCAATCATGTGGTCTTAAAACTGTTAGCCGTGATTATTTCGGTGCAAAGTAACTTGGTGTTGATGCTTTCCAGACGTATACTGTGTTTAAGACATAATACTTGTAGTATCAAACTTGTTTAAATATAGTTTTCAAAATTTACATTTCTCAATTTCTTTGGGATAAAAACCATTCAAAGACAAAGTATAATTTTGTGAGGATTTGCTGGTACAATTACCAGTTTGCTGGGATTTCAAAAATATATCGGCCTTTAATTCTGTGAAATTCAGCCACGAGAGCATTTTGATCATTGCGCTTAATTGTAAACAAAGCAGTTGATCCACCATCACGTTTCTCTTTTCATAATTGATTTGCCAAGTTGTGAATTCCGTCAGTCCCAACTTTCTTTTCACCCCAACTGGTTATGCAAGAAAGTAATGTTTCTCCTACAAAGGTTATAGCTGTAAAATCCTGGATTGTGACGCTGATCAGTTCCTGGGAAAAACATACATTTCCATTTCAGGAAAGGGGACTTCTTATAGACGATGTGACCTGTGACATCACATGTTTACAAAAAAGCCACCAAGCCTGAACTTCCTGCAGGCACGATTTGTACACAGCTCGATGAAAGAAAACATAAAAACTTACATTTTATGGAGATTGCACTGTCTATTTTTTTTCAACTTTTGATATGATGAAAGGGGGCACATCTCAAAACTTGTTCAGCTGTTACTTTTATAACTCTTGAAATTATGACACAAAATGCAAACTTTCCCATATGACTAATGCAATATATTGCCTGCCAGAAAGGCCCAAGAATGTACAAGGTCACACTTATTGTAAACAAAGGTCACAAGGTATATAAGCACATTGTCGACATCAATGGTTTCACACTGGTTGTCAGATGTTGACTTCAAAGGATGTTATCAAAGGATAATGTCACTATAGTAACCTTGCAGTGAGGAGGACCACTGTCAGCAAGTGCTGGCATATTTTTATATTTCCATTGTCTTAACCACGTCGTAACCACTGGTCAGCTATGCCATGGTATCCTAAGCTGGACCATGCTACATACCGTCGGCCTATATCTCTGTGAAATTCAGCCAGTAGAACATTTTGATCATGTGCCTAATGGTAAACAAAACAGTTGATCCACCATCATGTTTCCCTTTCCACATTTGATTTGCCAAGTTGTGCATTCCAACAGTGGTAAGTGATTTGGTTAGGAAGGGCAAGACAAAACTCTGCTATCCTTTGCGTACAAATCGGTATGTCAGTTGTCAATGATAGATGAAACCAAATTATAAAAGTTAATTAATTAAGCAAACAATCAGCTTAAAATAACCCCGCATAACTGGACATGTTAATCAAACACTTAGTTTCAAAATATCGTTCCCATCGAGTTGTTCAAGTCTCGCCTTAAGACTCATCTTTTCAAACAGTATTTTTGTAACATTGTAACTTATTGAAAGGTTTGTATCTATTATTCATTTTCTACAACTATTTTTAACTAGTTCATCCTTGTTGTTTTTGCTTTCTGTGTATTTGGCTGGTCCAGACGAATTTTTTTGTAAAATTGTTTAATTATCGTTGTTTTTAATTAAATTTATTTTGTTTAATCCATTTTTGCTTGTATTCGGCGCCTTGGGGCGGAACCAATCTGCAACTGTTTGCGCTTTATAAATCTCTCTTTATCATTATTATTATTGTTATCTTAATCTATGGAAAAAGCTTGTCAGCATGCGCTGACAGAGGTACCACGGGGCGTTTAAACCCAAAACAGCTCCCTCCCCTGAAATGGTATGACAACGGCGGTAAAGGTGTCAGGTATTCTCAAGGTTTATTGCTCTGACGATAATATTATTTGCCCATAGGTTGTCATATCTCAGGATATCGATAACATCAGATGGCACTTCAAAAACGTCGTATTAATATCATGTTTTGCAGCTCAAGTCAGTGGTAAACCAGGCCTGTGCCCTAATTGGGAGACGACACATTACTATTGTTACGACGGATATTGCACCAACGACAATGATTGTCCTGGGACAAAGAAATGTTGCTACTATAAACACTCCTCTGATTTGTGTATCGAACCAGGTAGGTAGAGCGCTGTTTCCTCTTTTTTTGTAAAACGACGAGTATTTCAAAGCAGTTTTTTCCCTACCTTCATGGTGGGATCAAGGCGAATAACAGCACATGGTGACCTACTCGGCGGTTCATTTTGATCATGCCGTGTTAAAGAGCCCTGGCTTGACTTCAGGTCAAATGTCCTTCAACAGGATAGCTTTTGAAGTTTTAGGGTCACAGATTAGTTTTTCAGCGTAATGCTTACCAATGCAAAAATTATAAAGATGAAGATACAATAAAAGTCACATAATTATGAAAGTTCCAGCTGAATACAGTGTCTACTTGCTGAGAAAACAGGGGGAAAACGGTCACACTACCTTCACAAGAACAACAAACCCATCCATATGGTAGCGAGGTGACTGCGGGTACCAAGCGCATCTCTGGCCGCAGCATCCACAAACGGACACCAACCCTCAGAAATCTGAGAAACGATGCATGCATGAATCGTATCTTAGATTCAAATGTTTTGAGGTGAAAAATTATCCAAACAATATTACTTCAAAGGGAATCAATTTCTCTCAAAATGGTTCATACTATCAACAGCTGCAGTGTTTTTCACTAAGTGAGTTTTTACGGTCATTACTTTTGGGATTATTTACCAATTAATGACCCTATGTTTCAGTCAGAAGAAATTGTATCGAAACACACTGATGCACCCAACAAATTGTCACCGTTTTCCCGAAGAGGCAAATTTTCAAAAAATCATACATTTTGGCAATTCGGTCTTTTACACCTTTTTGATGTTATCATTGACATCAACATTTTCCCAAATTTTCAAGTGATAAAACGTTATAGTTTCTTAATAACACTAATTAGCACAAGGACAATTTCACCAAACAAGTTTACGACACATTAATTAAACTTAATTTGATTAAAATAACAACATATTTGCATGAATTAAGATCTCCTCTTTCATGGTTGGTAAAATCTCAAAGTTTAAATGACAAACAGTGTCCGAAACAATGATTTGAAAAATAGTTTAACTTCTACCGCGGTCTTCTCCAAACATGAAAGTTTGGCTGCAGGGGCTAAAGTGTCTCTTCGTGAAAACGGTGACGAAATGTCACCGTTCAAGACAATGACACAGAGTAATAATAATAATAGTGGCTTCTTATACAGCGCACATATCCGTCACTCAGTGACGCTCAAGGCGCTTTTAACGTTCATTATTTTCCTGCAAGGTATTGCGGTGCTACGTTTTGAAGTATGAGACCAAGTCCTTTACATAGCACCATGTAATGGTTTACAAGGTGCTGTGGCGCAATATGCTGCCGATCAAACCAGGAACACCGGGGCGAACCCCTTCTCTTTTCGATAAGTGCACTGGGTTCTTTTACGTGCATTACACAACACACGGGACCTACGGCTTAACGTCAAATCCGAAGGACGAAGCATGTGGTTAAGTGTCTTGCTTAAGGACACAAGTGTCACGACCGGGATTCGAACCCACACTCTGCTGATCAGAAACACCAGAGCTTGAGTTCGGTGTTCTTATCCGCTCGGCCACGACACCCCACGATAATGTTTTGTATAATCTTCCACCCCGGGGGCACCACATTGTTTCAACGTACGTACCAGTATGCACAAGTAACCTTATCCAATGAATAACGCTTCGTATTTTGTGTTTACCAACGAAAAACAGAAAATTGCCCCCCAGCAACAACCTTCTTCGGGGGTCCTTGCCCACCACGATGCTTAACTAACAAGGATTGTCAATGTTCCAAGAAGTGCTGCTTCACGTTTGACTGTTATGGTGGTAGTTGGGTTTGCATCTAACGGATTTTGTAAGGTAATTATACCGAAACAACATCAAGAATGTGGCAATTTGTGGTTTGACAACATAAGTATTATGAGAAATATTAAATGAATTCCTGTCATTGTTTTCCTTTTAAATAATATCTCGCCTGGGTATGAAGGAACCAAGAAGTTTAGCTTGATTTGTGTTGTTTGTCATTCAACCGATAGGTGACAGTGCTGTATCGTTATTATTATTTCTAATTTCCCAAGCGCTTATTACTACGCACTGTGCACAGCGTAATCCGTTTATCACATTGCATTGCAGAAAGTAAAATGAGATGTAAAATGAATCTTTTTCGTTTAGAGAAAATTTCAAAGTTTGTAGGTTCAGTTGTCACTGAAACATTGAAACTACACGTATGGGACTTGCTGTGCGCCTTATACACGCCATGCGTTTTATATCTGATATCCCGTTTGCATACTAAAACAAAACCACACAGTATGCCTACAACCGACAAGGCTCCATTCACAGTCACACCAGAGACTGTTCCTTAATTCAGATCTTCAACAAACTTCAAAAAAATGTTCTTTCCAATAGACTGTGCAAGTCTCGCGCATACCGAAATCGAGAAAAAAACCTCAAACGAAGACTGTATTTTTCTATGGAATCAAATCTTCTTTTACAAAATTCTTGAATAAAAGCAAAATAAAAATACCCATGGCAAGTTATTATAAATAAATGTTCATATAATATATATTGTATAATACAAACAATTTGTTCAAATTAACATTGACACAAAATTAAAAACTTGGGACGGGGATGCTTATTGTTAGAAACCCCATTTGCCAATCACGCCCGAATGTGTGCGTCTATTACATAGGTTTAATGACAACATGACCGTCAGTTGGGCACAATTCTTTCTCTTTTTTACACGAAACCGGAAACGGAAGTCAAGTCTTATTCTCAGGTTTTCTTTGTTATTTTGTTGAATTGATTCTACTTTTATAGTGTTAATCACTTAGTATTACATTCCCAACAACATGTATAATTTTCATAGCCATAAACTACGTTAAAATGAAATAATTGACAAAACAAAATCCTGCCCACGTAAAACTCCGTATGGTTGGGACCATAATGGTCCCGGAAGTTTAAATTACGAGCGAGACTTGCACATACGCAGTCTGTTCCTGTTTAGCATCCTCTATATTAACGCCCTATTTATTGTTTGTTATTATGCTCTCAAATACTATGGTTTCCCCGCTCATTTTCGGCATAAAAAGCAGCCCATGAATTTCCATTCAAGCGAGTTTTTCTCTTCAGTTGAAACTGTCATTCAATTTCACTTTGAGGCGTGCGAATTGATATAGCGTTATATTCAATTAAAATTAAAAGGCGCTCTTTCTTTAGCAATGCGAAATTGGTATCCAATTTAGCAGAGTAGGTGCATCAAGAGATTTCTGCGAAAAGCTGCTGCGATTGGTGCCCGAGTTGATTTATACATTGAACAATTATCGTTTTAAATCGAATGACGCACAATAACAATAGATTGATTGCACATGACGTCATTGACCACCATCCATTCATCTCTATTATTTAATAGAGATCAATGCCACCATAGCCCAATTTCATAGAGCTGCTAAGCTCAAAAATTTGCTTAGCATGAAATTTCTTCCTTGATAAAAACAGAATTACCAACCAAATTTCCATGTGATTTTCAGGATAAGCAAACAACAGCTGAATACCAGACACAAGCAATATGCAACACATGGAAATTTGGATGGTAATCCCTTTTTTTATCAAGGAAGAAATTCCATGCTAAGCAAATTTTTGTGCTTAGCAGCCCTATGAAATTGGGCCATGCTTACATGAAAAACAATGGAAACGTACACGCGTGTACGCGCTGAGCATAACTCTCAGCCAATGATAGCATTTCACTGGTGCACGTGCAACGATGGCAGCCAATGCTAGGGGTCTATTGCTTACATGTTAAGTAAAATTGAAAGACTGTTTTGGGGAGTTATCAATAATATTAATAGAATAACGCGACGGTTTTTATACCGCTTTTTTGGGGGCCGAAAATTACCGGGAAAACCTAATTCCTGCAATTTCTTTAACAGATCCGTAAGGACACCAATCGACCATTCGCAAACACTACGGCGATGAATGGCGAATTCTATGAAGAACCAAACACTTTGGAAAAAACCAGATCACAATCCGTTTAGAACCTCAAAGACTATTTATTTTAAACAAGTTTATACACCTTTAGTAATAATCAACCCGAGAATGGTACCAGGGGGGTCAGGCCCACTTCCGTTTTAACAGTGTCCATTCTTCAGGTCAACGTGACACCGAACCCGAGTCAAAATACATTACTGAACCGTTTTCCTGGTCGGTGTGGAGTTATGCTGACCCCAAAATTGGGTGTGCCCCAGTTGGAACCCTTCTCGGGGTCATTATTCTTACCAGGAACTGTTTTTGAAGTGTTTTGAAACTTTTGATTATAATCAGAATACGCGCCTTACACGGTCTTTAAAGGGTTTGTATACGTTTGGTAATGACTCTGAAAATCCATGGCAATAAAAACTTACTTTGTAGGAAGTACAGCAGCTTTGGATAGTATATTGCATTTTGAGAAACTTTTTACCTCAAAGAACTGCGTTTATGGAAACAACTAACCCTTTTTATCCCAACAAAATTGAATCTGAGAAGCGTTGCTGCAGTAACGCTTCTCAGATTGTGTATTCCAATTGCAGATTATTCTTCCTGTGTGGACATAACCGCTCCAGATTTTCGGCAATATCTCAAAAACGGTACCACCTTTTGAAATAAAAATTTTCACAGGTTAGTTTTATGGTATATATCTACAACTATATACCAAACGTATACAATCCATTTAAAGGCACTGAACACGTTTGGTAATTTATTCTCACTTTGTGTATCCCAACATAAAATAACAAGCCTGTGAAAATTTGGGCTTAATTGGTCATTGAAGTTGCAAGAAAATGATGAAAGAAAAAACACCCTTGTTGTACAAATTTGTGTGCTTTCAGATAGGAATAAAACTGGCTTCTTGCAAGACGTCTTTTATTATTTTATTGAGAAATTACCTCTTTCTCAAAAACTACGTTACTTCAGAGATAGTCGTTTCTCACAATGTTTTATACTATCAACAGCTCTCCGTTGCTCGTTACCAAGTAAGTTTTTATGCTATTATATATTTTGAGTAATTACCAAACGTGTACAGTGCCTTTAAATCTCATTTTAAAATTCACTACGTCATAGTTGTCATCCATTCCACGCCGGATGCAGCTGACGTGGCCTAGAAGCGACACCCTGAGCTCAAGGCTCACCAGGCGGTTCTGCGGGAGCCGAAACATGGCAGGGAGAAGAGTCGAGTCAGGCACAAGTATGTCCTTCGTGGTGGTAAATTGAGACGGCCGCGGCCGGACGGCTAGCCTGCTGCCACCTTATCGCGGATCAGAGGGAATGGGGCAGTCGTATCGGCGCCGGGCTGATGGCGATGATTTAAGGCTCAAGGTTCATTTATTTTCCACAGTATCAAACCTAAAAAGTACATTATCACTCAAAAGAGATCAGTACAAAGAACACATCTTTACAGTACATATATCAAGAACTAGATGAACACAAATATGACGATGATGATGTCATCCGTTCACAAAATTGTCCCCATACACGGTGTCGTTATGTTGAGAGAATCACATTCTGGTAGAATATTAGAATACCTAGCCCCCCCCCAAAAAAAAAAAAAAACCTGAAAAACATATCTACTATAAAATATAATGAACACATGTTCGGTTGGCGACATTCTTATTTGCCAGGTTAACAAACTAACAATTGTTTTGTTATAAGGTGTAGATCCCCGACGTTTCGACGGTACCCATTCAAGCTTATTCATACATTATCAAAAATTATCAAAAGTTCAGGAAGCAATCGAGTAATTCTGTTCACTCTGTATTAGTACCTTTTTGATCTCCAAAGCAGCAAGTTTATTCTATACATTTCAAGAAACACATCGTGAAGGAAGTCTGAGTAAAATGCTTCAAAGGCACTGTACACATTTGGTAATTACTTAAAATATATATTAGCATAAAAATTTACTTGGTAACGAGCTGTTGATAGTATAACACATTGTAGGAAACGACTCCCTCTGAAGTAACGTAGTTTTTGAGAAAGAGGTAATTTCTCACTAAAAAAATAAAAACTTCTTGCAAGAAGTTTTTATTCCTATCTGAAAGCACACAATACAACAAGGGTGTTTTTTCTTTCATCATTTTCTTGCAACTTCGATGACCAATTGAGGCCAAATTTTCACAGGCTTGTTATTTTATGCATAGGTTGGATACACCAAGTGAGAATACTGGTCTTTGACAATTTCCAAACGTGTTCAGTGCCTTTAAGTTAGGGGGGCCACACACTGCTTTCAATAAAACACCGAATAATTGTTTACGTTTTGTCAGCTATTTTGTGCATTTGTTACGAACTGAGTGTTTATTATGTGACAGCTATTCACTTACACACGACAGTGTTTTAAACTATTTTATTTAACTGAACTTTTGTAATGGTATTAAGATTATTAAAGGTGACATTTTCGTTTCGATTATTACATTTTAAAATCTATATAAAATCTAATAAACTATACAGAGAAAAGTTGCAACTGTTTTGTTATTGTTTTGTGTTCGTTCTAGGAGGATATTCATTAACATTTTCAATGGATTACCATTCGAAGTGGATTACCATTCGAAATGGATTACCATTCGAAATGGATTACCATTCGAAATGGATAACCATTCGAGATGCCATGTAGACTTTACATTACTTGTAATGGGTTGATATTTGATTAGCATTAAAATGAGCTCATGCAGATTCTTCGGCTAAACAGCTTATTAGTGACTATTGGAACTAGTGCTGTGATCCTGGTGTATAATTAAGCCGTATCTGAACTAGCGGCTGTGGCTGTGGCTTCGGCTTGATCGTCACGTGAACAAGCGTTGAAGCATATGATGCCATTAGCAACACAGCAACAGCTGCCAATTCGGACACAAGCTCCGGGCTTTGTTTGAAAACACCGTACAAAATGCACACGTCCAAAAAGCCGGTACAAGCCGAAGCCGGGGCCCTAGCCGAGGTGTGGGAAAAGGCCCCAAATTCCCGCTCCGCAACCGGTGGCTCTACCTAGTAACAAACATAAACGTGTGTCAGTTTGAACAAATATTGGTTTACTAGCGGCGACAGCTAAATTGATGAAAGATAATTATACTTTTGAACATCGGCGATAGATTGAAGACATGCTCCACGGATAACCGAGCGCAACGTAGAGCGTATGGTCTTTGAACATTATCAATTTCGGAAACAATGTTGATGGGACCACACACCGTGCCTACACTCAATTTCCCTTTCCCACACAAAATGGTGGTTTTGTTTCACATCGTTTAACACAATAGTTTACTTTGTACTGGATTAATCTTGTAATCAATGAGATCGAGAAAATCGATTATCAACGAACAGCTGTTACCACATGCTGGGATCGCAGAGACCATATCTATCTCATAGCGTAATTAGTGTTACGTATACCCTGCCTGTTGCACGTGATTCGTTGTGTTGCTCAATGAAAGAGTATAGATCTGTAAAATAACACACACGAGACCAACAAGTGTTCCACTTTTGAAGGAAAACAATTCTGAGCTCGTTTTCTTTATCTTCCGCCAATATGGAAATAAATGTCGAATTGAGTTGAATTCAGTCGAATTAAGTTTGACTGGCATTGTTGTAATAATTATAATATAATAATACTTGGTTCTTGTATATAGCGCTTTATCACATCCCAATGGGCGTATCAAAGCGCTCAGTATTTTTTCCTGCAAGGTAGGCCTATGTGGAGCTACGTTTTTGAAGTATGAGGCCTATTTATTTATAGCACCATGTAATGGTTTACAAGGTGCTGTGGGGCAATATGCTGCCGATCAGACCAGGAACACCGGGGCGAACCCCTTCTCTTTACGATAAGTGCTATGGGTTCTTTTACGTGCATTACACAACACACGGGACCTACGGCTTGACGTCCCATCCGAAGGGCCAGCAATAATGGTTAAGTGTCTTGCTTAAGGACACAAGTGTCACGACAGGGACTCGAACCCACCTATGCTGATCAGAGTATTATTAGTATATGTTTTCGTGGTCATTTTCGGCAAATAAGCGGCTAATTTAAACGTCACGTGATTCTATTTCGCGCGAAATTAAAACTTAAAGCCCCTCAAAACAGTAATTGAATTTCACTTAATGTGTAAGAAATTCTTCATTAGCGTCATGAGATTAAAACGATAACCGTTCAATTTAACGATCCACTTGAACACCATTCAAATTCACATCAGGTTTTTTTTCGCTGAAGTCTCAAGTTGTGCCTATCTCTGCTAAAATGAATTCCTTGCAAGTTTAATTGAATATGAAGCTATATATAAATTCGCATGCCTCGAGAAGCGAAGTGAAGTTGAATGACAGTTTCAACTAACTGCAGATAAAAAATTGATTTTGTTACAAATGCATGAAAGTGAAAGAGAATGTTTTTTTGGTCGAAAATGACCGGGAAATATTTAAAAAAATAAAAAATAAAATCAATTCAAGGAACAACATAAAACGTCCACGTGTTTAATTCGTTGCTGCACGGGAGTCAAACAAAATACAAATGCACGCTTCAACAAATTAAATGTTTACACGTTTGCTTAAAGGCACTGAGCACGTTTGGAAATTGTCAAAGACCAGTGTTCTCATTTGGTGTATTCCAACATATGCATAAAATAACAAGCCTGTGAAAATTTGGGCTCAATTGGTCATCGAAGTTGCAAGAAAACGATGAAAGAAAAACACCCTTGTTGTACAAATGTGTGTGCTTTCAGATAGGAATAAAAGGCTTCTTGCAAGAAGTCTTTTATTATTTTAGTGAGAAATTAGCTCTTTCTCAAAAACTACGTTACTTCAGAGGGAGTCGTTTCCTACAATGTTTTATACTATCAACAGCACTCCGTTGCTTGTTACCAAGTAAGTTTTTATGCTAATATTTGTTTTGAGTCATTACCTAACGTGTACGATACCTTTAATGAGCAATGGACGTCTTGAGCTAAATTGCTAATTAACACGCTGACTGTTCATTCTGCCACGCCGCCTTAGAACACGAATGTAACAGCTGACGACACTTTGGTTGGTCTGGCTGAAAAGATGCTCAAGCTATAAGAATAGTAGACCCCGAACATTCTGCACTTATTTTATTGAAAACCGCCAAGCTCATCTTTCCCTGCGCAATTTTGCTGTTAAAGTTGAGCACGTTTAATCGGAGGGTCGAGACGATATCACGGTGAGTTTTAAGTGAATTATACTATACTTTGTTATCTGTTACTCTAATTTCGCTATCGTAGTTTAATAGGTTTTATAATTACCTAAACAATAAGCTGAACCATGAAATATTTTTGAATGAAAGTCATCCACGGAAACGCATCTCTGTTTTGTACTAAATTATTGTTTATTTTTATATCAGGACAAAACGTTTATAAGGAATGTTAGAAGAGATAAACTATTTTGTCATTATTGTTCTTCTTGCATTGATTGTTTTGCTTTGTGAGTAATGTTTTAACGTATACTGTTGAAAAATATTTTTTGTCCGGTATCTCAATTTCCTTTAGCAGTAAACGTTTACTGGTGTTAAGTATATATTACAGTTTTAGAGATCAACTTTAGGTAGGCCATTTCTATTGTACCGTATGCCAAAAAGTTGTCTGGAGCGCCAGGGAAAAATGAAAAGCAACACAGAACACAAACAACACAAAATAGTACAGTAATAAAACAATAAAATAGAGGATATAGTTACAAATGTATGTGTTTCATTACATAATTTAATGGGTCAGATTTATAGACACACTCTTCAAAGGAAAACAGCATTTACAAAGACAGACAAGTAGAGATGCTACGACAAAAATAACAAATTTCAAGATTTGAAATAAAGTAATACGGTATTTTGGTCAGATTTATAGACACACTCTTCAAAGGAAAACAGCATTTACAAAGACAGACAAGTAGAGATGCTACGACAAAAATAACAAATTTCAAGATTTGAAATGAAGTAATACGGTATGTTGCAATATTACATTTATTGATTGGTTTTCGGCATTTTTGTTTACAGACAATGAGGAGTCACATACTCCAAATGGTCATCGGGTCATTTGTAGCCCTTCTACTGATGACCAGTAACATGGTAGACGCCGATGGTTCGAAGACAACGAACGGTAAGAAGTCCAAGAAGATCAAGGATTGGGAGGACCCGGACCGGGACAACTCCAACGATCTCCTGGTGACCAAGAAGGCATTCTTCCAAGTCGAAATCGACGATGAACCTGTCGGCAAGATCGTCATCTCTCTTTTCGGGGAGACCTGCCCCGTGACCGTACAGAACTTCGCTGCGCTGGTGAGAGGGACGTCGAAAAACAGGGTATGTGACTGTGTTTGTTGGCGCAAAGAAGTGATTGATTGGGATGATGTTAGAATAGGAAGGGGTATGCAGACGTAAAAGGTATAAACCGGAGAAAGGGACAACCACAAACCTTTTAATTTGTACAGTGAAATCAGTCCAATCTTTTAGAAAACGTGTGAACAGGACGTCGATGTGCCAATGTTTGGTGAAACCTGGATTTAACAGTCAATTGGTACCCATGTTGTACCATGTTCAGGGAAACCATCACATTACTTTTTTTTTGGTTATTCAGGAGAGGCTGAGTTACAACGACACAGTGGTTCATCGCATTGTGCCTGATTTCGTCATCCAGATGGGTGACGTCACGGAGGGAGACGGCACTGGAGGTGAGCTCAATTTTGTGTTCCTTTTTATCAATTGTTTGTTGTGTACTTGTTTGTACTTTATTTAAAAGATGGCATAGATACTGAAATTGAAACTAAAAATATATATAACGCTATTATTTAGGAACTAAAGAAACTACTAAATTAAACAGGCCACTGCAATTAAGCAATTAGCAAGTGTTGGTCATAATATCAGTCACTGCAAAAACTTGACAAAGATTCGAATGATGCAATTTTAACGAGCTACTACGATAACTTGACAAAGATTCAATGACATTTTCACGAATTAGTTGTTAACTATACGTTTATTGACAAGTGCTTATTTCTCCCGTACAGAACAGTTATTTCATTCAGTTGCATAATGGTAAATATCATATTGTTTGGTTTACAGGTATAAGCATCTATGGTAAGTATTTCGATGATGAGAATTTCTACCTTCGCCATGCTGGGCCAGGCTGGGTTGCGATGGCCAATTCAGGCCCGGATACCAACAACTCACAATTCTTCATTCTACTCACCAAGGCAGGCTGGCTGAACGGTCGTCATGTTGTGTTTGGTAAAGTTACCGAGGGAATGGTAAGTACTTGTAAAACGAACATTTAAAGGCACTGAACAAGTTTGGAAATTGTCAAAGACCAGTGTTCTCACTTGGTGTATCCCAACATATGCATAAAATAACAAGCCTGTGAAAATTTGGGCTCAATTGGGCATAGAAGTTGCAAGAAAATGATGAAAGAAAAAACACCCTTGTTCTACAAGTTTGTGTGCTTTCAGATAGGGATAAAAACTTCTTTCAAGAAGTCTCAAAGGCTACGTTACTTCAGAGGGAGTCGTTTCCTACAATGTTTTACACTATCAATAGCTCTCTGTTGCTTGTTACCAAGTAAGTTTGTATGCTAATGTTTGTTTTGAGTCATTACGAAACGTGTACGGATACCTTTAATGGGAGGGTTTACCTTTGGTAATTACTCCAACAATTAATGGGCATAAAACAACTTACTTGGTAAGAAAGAACTGCAGCTGTTGATAATGTATACTATTTAGAGAAACAAATTCCTACAAAGGAAATGGTTTTAGAAAAACATTTAAATCTGGGAAAGTTTCTGCATGAAACGTTTCTCAGATTGTGTATTCCAATCACGGATTATTCTTCCTCCGTGGACATAACCGCTCCAGATTTTCGGCAATATCTCAAAAAAGCTACGACCTTTTGAAATGAAATTTTCACAGGTTAGTTTTATTGTATATTTTCACATTTATCTAGGATTAAAACAATCAAACGGTTTCAAAAACAAATGGTATAGTTTGCCTTCAAGACAAGGAAAACGATACTCTCTTTTGTGTTTGCATTTTTGTTGCACTCCGTTGGCAATACCTATTTTGTTTGCGTGTGTGTTTGATATGGTGGCCATGAAGGGACATCGCACATCGAAAATATCTTTGCAAATATTTGTGATGTCGTAAAATTTTCGCACATACCTTTTCAAATATTTGCGATGTCACAAATATTATCGCAAATATCTTTGCAAATTGTTGCGATGTCGCAAAAGTTATCGCAAATATCTTGATGTCGCAAATTTTGTCATACACTTTATCGCATATACTTTGTCGCATAGTTTGCATATTTGTTATCGGGCTATTTTTCAAGAAACTATAGAGGGTCTTAAAGGCATCGTACACGTTTGGTAATTACTCAAAATATATATTAGCATAAAAACTGACTTGGTAACAAGCAACAGAGAGCTGTTGATAGTATAACAGATTGTGAGAAACGACTCCCTCTGAAGTAAAGTAGTTTTTGAGAAAGAGGTAATTTCTCACTAAAGTAATAAAAACTTCTTGCAAGAAGTTTTTATTCCTATCTGAAAGCACAGAAATTTGTACAACAAGGGTGTTTTTTCTTTCATCATTTTCTTGCAACTTCGATGACCAATTGAGCCCAAATTTTCACTGGATTGTTATGTTATGCATATGTTGGGATACACCAAGTGAAAACAATGGTCTTTGACAATTACCAAACGTGTTCAGTGCCTTTAACGATTTTTTGAGTCCCAGCATTCATTGGTATACTTGTCTTGTTTCAATTATTTACACAACCGTTTCTACTTTGTTTTTTACAGGATTTAGTCGAGAAGATTTCAAAGATCGACACAGATGACGCTGACTTTCCACTGAAACCGGTTCGTATTATAGACTGTGGAATCATACCGGTGAGGACACCGTTCGTTCTTACCGTGAGCGACAGAGACGAAACCAAGATTTAGTTATACCAATTTTGCATAATGAAATAGTTATCACTCGTATACGGAAGCCAATTCAAACCATATCTTGAATTTGAGATTTCAAAAACCAGTGCGAAAGTGGTTAAAAGTGCAGGTAATTTCTTCGTGTTGATAACGCTTTCATAAATTCATCATAGGCTATCTCGATTTCACGCTCATTAAATAGTTGTGCAGAGTTTATGCAAAAATATGTTATATTAATAAATATAATACCTTAAAATATGACAACATTAAATTGCTAATGAGATTTGCAGAGACACCATGTACATAAATACTCTCTCTATGAGTTGTAGTGGTTCTGAAAAAAGGGACCGGTGGGTGCATGGTTTAACAACTCAACGTTTCGATCAGTATGCTCTGATCGTCTTCAGGAAAATGTATTTGAATCATTAAACCACTGGTTCTTTTCAGAACCACCCGGAGAAAGTTGTATGTTCATGTAATGGTATCTCCGCAAACCGCACCAAATATTGTATCCACAAAGTGCAAAGTTTCAAATAAATCCTACATAGCATTAAAGGGTCTGTATATACGTTTGGTAATAACTCTGAAACTAATGGCAATACAACCTTACTTGGTAAGAAAGACAGCAGCTTTGGATAGTATAATGCATTTTGAGAAACTTTTCAAATCGAGGTACTGCGGTTATGGAAAAATATATTACTTATTATCCCCCAAATTTGAATCAGAGAAGCGTTAGCGTTTCGCACATTGTGTTTTCCAATTGCATATTATTATTTCTGCGTGGACATAACAGCTCCAGATTTTCGGCAATATCTCAAAAACGCTACCACCTTTTGAAATGAATTTTTCACAGGTTGGTTTTATGGTACAACTCTATATGATTGAAATATACAGTGGGTTCCAATTACCAAACGTTTAAATACCCTGTGATGTGATTGTGTTATTGGATTAATTAAAAGTCAATTTGTGGTATGCATTGGAGTGGAACAATGATTACAAATAGTACATAGAAATATGGAAATGGAAATTACTGTCAGTAGTCACAAAAGGTAATTCGTTTATATCGAAAAATATTTTGTTTTACCTTCATATATTTCATCAACAGTTTTAATGACAATTCCTATAAAATGATAACAAGGGTAGTTGACAGTTGATACACCAATTTTGTGGTGAACAGAAAGTATATTGTAGGCCTCTTCGTTAAAGACAAACATTATACACACTTAGTTATTTATCACAATCAATAACAAGAACATTTAAAACAATGGGCAGTATTGCGTACCTTGTGTTGACCTGAGAACAAATGAGGCACACACAATGTAGAAACTTGAAACACTATGTGGACTACCACACGTGCACACAGTGTTTTTGACAATGGTGAAGAATATTTTACAATCAATAACACGAACATTTATTTCAAAGGGCAACTATTACAAACCGAAAGTGGACCTGAGAATAAAAGAGGCTCACACACAATGTAAGGACTTGAAATACTATGTGGACTACCATACGTCCACACAGTGTTGTTACCAGCGGTAAGAATATTTTGTCTTTATGTGCACAGAACAAATTAATGTCTACATTGTGTATGTAACACAAAACTGTATGTATATCAGTGTGCGTGCTTGGATGTTTAAAATTGTCGTGCAAGAATAAAAGTTTTGAAAGAAATTAAAGTGATATAATGTTAATATTACCTGTCGTGAAAACCAAAGGTTTGTTAAATGTTTCAACTTCTTTGTAATATTGTTACTTTGCTTCACTCTATGTCCATTGTATTAAAACACCTCAATTTTTTTTTCATTCTTTGTCTCTGAGGCATCGCTTTATGACAGAGCCCACAGCAACCGATACACGTTCTTCTTTTTAAAACCAAATATGGAGAATTTGCGCTATTCCCAAACGAACCGTAGCCACACATGGGTGAAAAGCCCCTTTAATTTTGGACAAACAATTGACCACGAAAACTAAGGCAGACCTACCACACCGACAAAAGTAGGATGGTGTATTCGGTGCACGCGTTGTCCCTTAGACTCGAATACAATTATTGTTTGGCTTGATAGTGTTTTTTATGGATATTGAGGGCATTATATTCATCTATACTTAGAATATTTTGAGAAGGGATTAAACGTAGTGCACGCTGTTCACCAACTAGCAATTTTACGAAGACGCAAGCGTGTTCGTAAACTGTGATATCACCAACGTTTTCATAGCGGCGCTGCAGCATCGCGCAGTGTTTGACTGTACCGTCGTAAACAAATTGTGTTAAGTCATTAACGGTGCGGTCAAAAAATTTGAAATTTTTCATAATCCTCGACTCCCCCCCATCTACAACACTGTAAAAGCCTGTTTAGCTTGGGGTGAGTCATCAACCTATACAGTCACCTTTAACTTCGAAGCCCCATAAAATCCCATGGGAATTGTATACACATTGACATACGACACACCCTACAAGGTCATTGATCTTGTGCCTCTACTATCAGGCAATCAATCATCCTGTCACTCTGGCTCTGCGGTTGGAGACCTCAGGCCGACACAAATGGACCAGATGTTTATTATAAAATGGCCAGGGTGGGCAAAATAAATAAGATACCTTGTTTCTCAGTAGACTGGTAAGCAGTGCAAAAAAAACGAAAAAAAGTTGGATTTTGGTAACTTTTTTTTTTTTGGTTTTTCGACTGCAATCCACACATTGAATTTGTTTTGCCTTTTTTGAGGGGTTCTGGGGATTCAGTGAACCTTTCTGAGTCTATTGAAACCATTTTAGAAGATTTTGTGAGGAGCTAAAAAAAACTATACACGAACGTCTAATGGTGCAGTCAGCGACTGCGCGTATAACCAAAAAGTTGGATTTTGGTAACATTGGTTTTTTGGGGATTTCGACTGCAATCCACACATGGAATTTTTTTGCCTTTTTTGAGGGGTTCTGGGGATTCAGTGAACCTTTCTGAGTCTATTGAAACCATTTTAGAAGAGTTTGTGAGGAGCTAAAAAAAAACTTACACGAATGCGTAACGGTGCAGTCAGCGACTGCACCATGAGGGGACCACGTTAGTATGACCTTGATACTGCAGCGCAGAGTTAATAGTTAATGTAAATCAGTGATTGCTAGGACCAAATGTAGCACTAAACATCTGACGTCAAACTTCGAGGCTCGTGAATAACGCCAGATACCTGCCTGACCGGATGTTGCCAGATATACCTTTGACCTCGCATTCATTTCACACGGAGATTCGCAGTCACGTACATGTACACATAGTGACTACAACAACACTGCATGGGATGTACAAACATTATGCACACTTTACATGCAGACAACCGAAAGTGCAAGCCGACAACAAACTACATTACCTCGGACCAATCATAATATAGATATGAAAAGCACGTTTATCCATTCAATGAAATCATAGTATCCAATGAAATCACTGGGCATGTAAGACCAGTGCCTGTCTTTATCCTTGCGGATAGAGACAGGGGACCAGTCTAGACCAAATGTAGATCTTCATTATTTGTTGGCCAGGGACTCACCCTGACCACTTGTTGTGGCTACTGCTTCGAGCCCCGAAGCCACATCATTTCCAGTCCCTTTCGTTGTCCCAATGATCGTTGCCGTCCCAATGTTTCCTTCAACATTAATCTTCCGGTAAACAGCAGATACCTGTATTGTAATCAAAACAAACATAATAATTTATCTGTCGTCCCCGTAGTACAAACTTAATTGATTGGGAACTTTGCTTGACTGACTAATTCAGTTCCAGTATAACTGAGACATTTGATAGCTTCCCATGTTGGGCGGCTGTTTCTAGGGCCCAATTTCATAGAGCTGCTGACAGAATAAAATTGTTCAAAAATTCTCCGATAAAGGTAATCAATCTCAAGGGAAACTGACTGGGTCAATTTTAAATAATTTTGAGTTGAACAAAGAAGAATTTACAAAATAAAGCGGGACTTGATCCTGCAATCTATGGATTAACGTGCCGGTGTGGCAGGAGATTCTGTCCCCCCCCCCCATACGGCGAAATGTGTACAAACTACTTTTGATAGCGCCCTCTTTTGAATCCCCCTCCTCCAGCCAATGTTAATTTTCCGTATGGGGACAGAATCTCCGGGGGGACAGATTTCCCTGGGACACCGGCGCTCTACCAGCTGAGCTATCTAGCTATAAATGTTCTGCTAATTAACAATTAGCAGGAAACCATTCACATACGGTGGAATGATACTATGGGTGGTAACCTTATTCCGGTATTAAGCAAAATGGTTTGTATTTGGGTACTTTTTGTGCCGATTAAGTAGCTCTATGAAATTAGGCTAATTTAGATCTACTATTGGTTACTATAATAACAACGCTATCAGTTTCCATCACCTTTTAAGACGGTACACAGAGCCAAAATGACATTTCAAACAAGCTGGCCATAAACTCACTCTGAATGAACCGAGGAAAGAGGTTTGCAAATAGTGGTATCCTCTCTGTATTTCACTTCTCCCGTCTTTCACCTTCCCCACCTTTGACCTTCCCACGTTTCACCCTTTTCCCACCTTTCACCTTTTCCACCTTTCACCTTTCCAGTCTTCGACCCTTCCTGTCTTTCACCTCTGTCCACAACAGGACAGAATAGACCTTATGCACATGACGTCACTGCGGTAGGGAACTCTCACGTAGAGGTCAAAGTGAGCTTCCTCATTGGCTCATACTGAGCCCCGCGCGTATACACAGCAGTACTTTTGTACCATTTTCATCACCGTTTCAGATGACGTCAGTGCTTAAGGTCCATTCCACTTTGGTCCGGTGCCTCAAGTCCTAACTTCCCAAGCTAATTAATCTCAATCAAGTTTCTTCTTGCACATTTAGCTCAAGGTGTATAGGCCTAAGTTCTTTATCATACCACAGAGGACCCAATTTTGGAAGACAGGTGCTGTAAATTTCACACATTCCCGAGATGTATACGGAAGCGTTAAAGGGACATTGAAAAGCAGAAAACCCCCACAAAAACTACTTATATCTCATACTTAGTAGAAGTCGTAATTATGACTTATATTCCATAATTAGGAGTTAGCATAGGTCATATTGAAGACTTGTGCCAATTAAGTCATGTGAAAGATATAAATTACAATTACGAGACTGTTTTGAGACGTAGGCCTATATCATAATTATGACTTTAATGTTCGTCCTTTTTCAATGTCCCTTTAACTTTTCGTACTTTTTGTGTCCTTAAATTGAAGCAAGCTTTACCTTTGGAAAGAACAGCATGCAGAGTGAAACTGTAATGCAAAACAGCATAAAGCATGAGACTAGGCCATAGGTGACGCCAATCGAAGACACCGAGAGAAAAGATAACGGCACAGCGACGACACAGCAGATGACGGTGTTGTAGATCGACAGACCTACGTAGTAACTGTCGTTCAGACCGGGAACGTTGATGTTCCTGAGCAGAAAATGAAACACAAGCTGAATTTAATGCCACCTGCAACGACATTTTAATTTGAAATTTTTGAAATAACATAAATCAGCCTACTAATTTAATTGACAGGTCGATTCAGCATGTGGACAACCACCCCGGTTTACAAAATAGGCCTATTGTATCATGCACTACAAAGAACTGGTCTTTTTAAAGTGACTTTATTAAATACAGCCAGTGCAACTGATTTGGTGCTGGGCAATTCAATTATTGAAATTCACATAGTTGTTGTTGGGGTGTTTTAATATTCGCTCCTTATAGAGACTGAAGAGTGGGATGTTCCACTAGGAATTTTGTGTACAAAGTCTATGGGGGATGTTAAGTTCAGGGACAACATAAATAACAAAAGAATGATGTTAGGTACAGGGACAAAAGAAAGAACAAAAGAAGGATGTTAAAAACAGGGACAAAACAATTAACAGAAGAAGAATGATAAGTACAGGGACAAAAGAAAGAAAACAAGAAGGATGTTAAGTATGGGGACAAAAGTAAGAACAAAAGAAGGGATGCAAAAATAGGAATGTGTTTGTTTGTTTGTTTGTTTGACTTCCAGACCACAGCTTTTAGCTCTGTATAAAAACAAAATCCCCAAACATTACCGTGTTGACCATGCAAGAAAAGCTCCAAACACAACGACAAACGCCTTGTAGATTAGCATGGCCATGATCCATATGGTGCTATTTTCGGACGTGCAGTTGACGTGAAGCAATTCGCGCTTCTGACGTTGCTCTAGATCGTCCTGCGTCTGATATAAATGTCACAATAAGAATGTTTCAAGATCATAATGGTTAATCATTTTTGAAAAGGGATTGTATACGTTTGGTAATTGGAACCCACTGTTTGTTTCAATCCTATATAGTTGTAGATACCATGAAACTAATCTGTGAAAATTTCATTTCAGGTGGTAGCGTTTTTGAGACATTGCCGAAAATCTAGAGCGGTTATGTCCACGCAGGAACAATCATCTGCAATTGGAATACACAATCTGAGAAACGCCACGTCAGTAACGCTTCGCAGATTCAATTTTTTGGGGGATAAAAAGTGATATCTTTTTCCATACATTGAAGTGAACAGTTTCTCAAAAAGCATTATACTATACAAAGCTGCTGTATAGCCTACTTCAGTTTCACAAAAACGAATAGGCAACGGGTCAATGCATATTCTACCAACATGTGCTTTCCCACAGGTCATTTCCATATGATGGGCCTTGGCATATTCTATCCCACATGGCCTTGCCCATGTCTTACCGATATGGGAAAATGCATATTCTATGCATATTTTATGCCCACATTCTTGCCCAGTTCTTTCCTAATGATTTGGCCTATATGCAGATTCTACCCACATGGGCTTGCCAAGGTCTTTCCCAAAATTATGATACCCATATAGTGGGCCTAAGCATATTTTACCCAAATGGGCTTGCCCCATATCCGATAAATATGGATTGGCCCTTGCCCATACGCCAGGTCCTGCCCATGTTCTACCTACATGGGCTTGCCCAGGTCTTTCCCATACCCAATGGGCATGTGCATATTCCACCCATATGGGCTTGCCCCATTTCGGATCAATATGGGTTGGCCCTTTGCCCATTATGCCCTGGTCCTGCACATAATGGCCACTGGGCTTGCTACCTGGGTATCAATGGTCACTGTTGATGCTGTGTTCGACTCACGATTGAGGCATATACTGGGTTCTGCAGTCAACATTGACCATCCTTTGACATAAGTTGTTGGTATACCCCGATCATAGGACGTACATCAGTGCCATCTCGACCAATGACAGACAAACCTAGAACTTGTCTTTTGGATTGTGTAAGTCTTCCAAGTGTTCAAACATTTCAGGGAGCTTTGGGATCCCACGTACATTAATCAAATGCTGGAAGGAAACAGGATTGCAGGGCACGGGTGTGTGCAATATCCTCAACACAAAAATTATTTGTCAGAATATGTTTTATCTTACATTTTGATATCACGTCAACTCCATCTAGACCTTCATTGACGTTGGTTGAAAAAAAATTACTAGGTTTGGACTAGGTCCGGAAATTCCGTTCACCCTTCTATACTGCAAAGGCTTGAAAGGCAAAATAATACCAACTTCAAGGAGATTGCATGCATTTGCTGGTTGTTGTTGATGTGTTGGGGTCAAATGAACATGTGTGACTACAATCATAGGTTCCCCTTTGTTTTGCTCTGCCATTATTATTAGATAAGGGGGCTTAATGGGGTCAGTTACGCTAGATGTGTGGATAAAATTCCACACACGTATGTCTCATAGTGTTATTTGAACACGCTCGTGCCCGCAAGGCTTTAGGGGTCCGACGTGGGAATACGTGCGATATTTCCACAGCCTTTTGACAGGGGACTTGGTCTACGTTTAGCTTGCTCTCACTTTCGGTACCTTATGGAGACCAAGGACAAAACAAAAAAAGAGAAAATAAAAGGACTCCATAGAGAAATTCTAAAGACCGGGGTGCTCCACAAGGAAATTTGTGCAAAAAGTCTATGGGGAACTGTTAAGTGCAGGGACAATGGAAAGAACAAAACAAATGATCCACAAGGATGCATTTTTCAAGATGTGTGTATTTACCTGAGTTATAGGATATGTTATTTTCTCGATTTGAATTGGATCGACGATCTGCCATGGGATGAGGATTGCGAAATCTACCAAAAGCAGCACAGCAATGATACCGAAGAGATACCGGTCCTTGATCACCTAGAAATCAAAACAAGCCAACAACAACGGTACGTTCAGAATATACATTGACTCGATGTTGTAATTGGTTGCTCTGAGACGAGGATTGGGGGGGGGGGGTGCGGGATAGGTGACTGTCACACTTTGATGTCAACCATACCACGTTGAAACTCAATCTCTATTTGTTTACAGAGATTTATAATTTCTTTTGAATAAAACGCATTATGAAAGTCCAGCTTGTCCAAAGGGTTGAATTAAGTTGAACACATTACATATCACAGCACGCACTTCCCTTCACTCAGAACGTTCAAGAATGAATTTGCTGCTTTTATTTGAAAAAACAACAACAACAACAACAACAAAAACATGGATGAGGAGGGATGGAGAGGGTTACCTTTCGTTTTGTCTTGTTGGCAATTACGATGGAATAAATCCTCCACATCTTTGTAAACATACCACCAAAGGCTAGCGTAAAAGCTAGTGGGATCAACCAGGATCGAAGCTACAGAGAAAACATATCAAAATGCGAACATAATAGTGCAAGAAGTAATAGCTCAGAATTGTCGGATGTCATTATTAATTGTTTTTTTTTAAAGAAGTTTAGAAGCTAAGCGCATGTCACATATACTTCAATATTGTGATCAACTCAATTCAAACTCACGCTTAATATGTCCATACCAAATGAACAATAAATCAAACAGAAAATACATGAATAAGTAAACGGAACTATCAACAAGTTTAGTGGCGTGTCGTGGCCGAGCAGATAAGAGCACCGGACTCAGGCTCTGGTGTTTCTGATCAGCAGAGTGTGGGTTCGAGTCCCGGTCGTGACACTTAACCATTACTGCTTCTCTTCACCCATGAGTACAAATGGGTACCGGCGAGAGCGTGGGGATAACCTCCGATGGACTGACAGCCTGTCCAGGGGGAATAGAAATATTCTCAGTTGTTTAATGCCAAGGAAACCGGATATAAACACCTGCCTGACGAGCCATTTTGGCTCAGGACAGACTTTACTTTACTGTAGGCTTAAGAAGTGAAATAATGTTGGCACGGCTACTAGAACCCTAGGCTTGAGATGTCACGGATGGACTCAATAAGAACAAGAAGGCAAGGAGTTGGATCAAGACGGAACCTAAGCACGAAAACTTACAAATAAGCTAGAAAGGTCTGCATTAAGAAAAACATACTATAATTTCATGATAGACATGGATATGCTGATTGTAAAATTTATTTAAAAATGATAAAAATGATGTTAGACACTTTCTTTATTGAGTAATCCTTCCAGGTATTTTGTATCTACTCAAAAACCAACTGTTGAGTTGTCTGGCAGGGAAATTAAAAACCTACAGGTTTTTTTTCTTCAAAAGCACGGCTTTGAGTCAAATTAATGTTGTGCCCAACCGGCACAAAATTCAGAATGGCTGTCAAGGTCCAAGCCGAAGAAAACCCAGCTGTCGAATTATGTACAATGTTTGATGATCATTTGGCCCTTTCGAAATAATGGCTTCTGCCATTGGTCTGGTTTAGATTCAGTCATCATTTTGTGACATGGCTCGCTTTCGGCATACGTCTTCATTCCATGGAGGCTTTATTACGGAACTCTAAGGAGGAGCCGATGTCGACACTGTGGTTTTGAAAAGGCCATACCTGGCAAACTGTCTGCAGTGCGCCCTCTTTTGCCGTTGATCTGTCAACTCCAAGTAACACTACACACAGGTAGGCCAGCATGATGCCGCAAGCAATGATGTTGTTCACTTTGGGGCTCGACATTTTGATTTGTCTGTTGGATAACAAAATTACAAACGAAAAGCCTGATACACTGTTCATTATTTGTCCTTTTTTTCGACACCTTATCACACGGGTATTTAGAAATATTATGACACTATAGCCTACTCACTTGTGTTCTTGCTTCCAGATGTTAAAACATAGAAAGAGTGTGGCAAGAATGATTCCCAGAAAGGATAAGACCGACATGACAATCACAAGTGGAAGGGGTGTAGCTTGAAGGGAGGTGATCGTCTTGGTGACGTCGGAGTCGAAAGGTTTGGTTCCTCCTACACGAACAATAAAATAAATTTAAATATTAAAAGCACTGAACACGTTTGGTAATTGTCAAAGACCAGTGTTCTCACTTGGTGTATCACAACATATGCATAAAATAACAAGCCTGTGAAAATTTGGGCTCAATTGGTCATCGAAGTTGCAAGAAAATGATGAAAGAAAAAACACCCTTGTTGTACAAATTTGTGTGCTTTCAGATAGGAATAAAAACTTCTTGCAAAAGGGTTTTTATTATTTTAGTGAGAAATTACCTCTTTCTCAAAAACTACGTTACTTCAAAAGGAAGTCGTTTCCTACAATGTTTTATGCTATCTACAGCTCTCCGTTGCTTGTTACCAAGTAAGTTTTTATGCTAATGTTTGTTTTGCATCCTTACCAAACGTGTACGATACCTTTAAGTATGAGATCTGGTCGACATATAGTAAGCCCGATCATAGCGTTGTAAGAACTATGAGGGCGTAACAAGACATTAGACAAGGCCCGACAAGAAGCACTTTTGCCCATTGAGACAATGGTGCTGACCCATCAACACTGGTCACTCAACAGTTTCCAACTTGTCCAAGTGTACATTACATTTATGTGCAATTTACCTAAAGGGATTTGTGCCAATGGTGGGTCATCGGAGTTACGTGCTTGACATAGCGTGTACTCCCATAATAGATCTTATTTATAACTGTATGGTGTTCATTTACACGGAGACAGACTAAAGCCCGGTTCATACTTCCTGCGAATGCTTCGTGCGAAGCGAATTTGACGTCACAGCTCTGCCCTCGCTGCGAAATGTTCTCACTCTTCCGAATACACTGTGAAAGTCTCGCGCATATCGAAACGAGAAAACACGTCAAACGAAGAACATTTTTTTTCTCTTTAATCAAATGTTTGCTTTAAATTATATACAATGATAAAATCTGAACAACAACAAATAGTCATTACCTGTTTATAACATCAGTTTTAGTGTTTAAAATAAATACACAAATAATTTGTTAATCATTATTAAAGCAAAATTAAAACGCTGGGACAAGGATGCTTATTGATCTTAACTTTTCAAAAACCACTTTCGTGGATTCACGATGGACACACGGGCGTAAAATTAACGCTTGACGCAGTTTATAGATGACGCTGACGCCTCAACAACCATATACTGCTATGAAAAGGCTTTGCGTTGCAATTACAGCATCTGGCAATTATCCTCGCGCATCCAAAACAAGCGTTTATATAAGTTTTGTGATCGGAGGTAAGCACAAAATTCTTATTTTTTGCAACAACCGGAAGCTGGGGTCAAGTTTAATGATCGGGTTTTCTTCGTTATATTGTTGAATTGATTTTACTTTCATATTTTGTATCACTAAGTATTACAACAACATACATGTTTTTCTTGGTCATAAACCACGTTAAACTAAAATAGTTGACAAAACAAAATCTTGCCCACGTAAATCTCCATATGGCTGGGACCATATGCGCGAGACTTGCACAGTCTATTGTTCGTTGCGAATTTGTGACGTCAAAATGCGCATCGCATTCGCATTCGCAGGAAGTATGAACCAGGCTTAACTCTTTGTGAATTTTTGTTTTCCTTTAAATAATAATACTATTTATAATAGTCTTATTGAAATAACATCAACACACATAATTAGCTGTTGCAAACTGCTATTCAACCAAAAAGACCTGTGGTATAAATGGACAAAATATTTAATGGCCTGACGTTTCGACCCTATCAGCAGATTCTTTCCCGAAAGCTAAATAACAACACAACAAACATAGACAAGTATACTGGTGTAACAGAAGCATCAGCCATGGGAAAATTATATGAAAACATACATTTTGCCCAGATATTACAACGAGTCATTCTACAATTTTGATTACCTTCCAGTTGTACAATGAATCATAAATCATAATCATAAAGGAGGTCCTGGTCATCGTAAGTTTAATCATTCGTACAATAGGCGAGAAGATGAAAAACAAATTGTGCAGGAGATGAAAAGCAATCTTCCAGTTTGGTTAGACGGCCAAGAGTTGATTAAATTTAAGGTAAACGAAAGGTTATTGAAAGTGCCATCTGATGTTGTGTCGACATCCTAAGATACGGCAACCTACGGGCAAATAATATTATCGTCAAGCCGATGAAATATCTCGAGTTGACGACACCCTACAACCGAAAAAGAGTTGTCTTTCCAATAAAACAACATTTTGGGGTTTCAACATCCTGAAAGTGGGTTAAGGCACTGAACACGTTTGGAAATTGTCAAAGACCAGTGTTCTCACTTGGTGTATCCCAACATAATGCATAAAATAACAAACCTGTGAAAATTTGGGCTCAATTGGTCATCGAAGTTGCAAGAAAATGATGAAAGAAAAAACACCCTTGTTGTACAAATGTGTGCTTTCAGATAGGAATAAAAACTTCTTGCAAGAAGTTTTTATTATTTTAGTGAGAAATTACTTCTTTCTCAAAAACTACTTCAGAGGGAGTCGTTTCCTACAATGTTTTATACTATCAACAGCTCTCCGTTGCTTGTTACCAAGTAATTTTTCATGCTAATATTTGTTTTGAGTCATTACCAAACGTGTACGATACCTTTAATAGATACATTATTTCTGGATTAATCATGACGTTATTCCTTGATACCACCCCAGGAAGTCGGCATCCGACAAACAGTGAGTCATTATTCAGGGTACTATTGGTGTCGACAAAATTGGTTGTAAGAAAGAGCCCTTCCAACAGCCTTTTTCCCAACGTACTGCATTTCTGTGAAACTCCTTGCGTGGTGTATGTTTCCCCCCACCCTACATTCTAATTTTTTTAAGAGGAATATCAATTCCTAACTTCAGGTCCCCTGAGTTATTTTCATCTTATAGGTTTTTATCTTGTATAGCCCTTTACCAAGAGTGGCTTTTAGTTGGGAGAAACTCGCATAACAAATATTTTTTAAAAGCTGTCGCCATCACGGAATGATTCTTACAGGATCTTAACAAGTTAGATGTTGATTCTATTAAAATGTCCCTTGATTGGAAAAATCTTTACATGTTTTTTATAACCAGTGGGGCCAAAAGGAAGACTAAAGGACTGACGAAATGCAAAGCTTGGCATATCAAATCTGAACAGGAAAACGTTATTATGTATCAACTGTTTCGTTTACCAAAAAGCACATGAATGCTATATAACGACTAAATTTCACAGGTATATAGATTATTTTGTTTAAATCAAAGTAATCTGGTTTTGTATCAGCAAATCCTCACAAAGATATAAATCCTCTTTAAACGGTTTTTAATCCAAAGAAATTGGTTACTGAAAACGCAAATTTTGTGCAATAATCACTGGTAAATGTTTTATGACAAGTTGCTTGTAAAACAAATGTACATGATTGGATTGGTTTTCAAAAATCAGTGTAGTCTTCCGAAAATCATCTCGTTGTACACTTAGTAACTGCACACTGACGTTTGACAAAAATATTCACCAAGAAAAAGATGCAACTCAGACAGAAAAAAACAAAATGAACCTTTTACACAAGCAAAGCTCGGCCAGAATCGGGAAATTCGGCCGGCCAATGCCGCCATGATTACTTGCTTTTCAAAAGGCTACGGTAATGAAAATTGGTCGGGCATAAAATTGCTACTACGTTGTGTTCTTAATTCATACAGTACAGCTTGAGAAAACGCGTAGCCCGTCTTCCGTCGCCCTTCGCCCGTCGTTCGTCGCCCGTCGCATGTTATTAGGTTTTGTCACGCATGCGCAGTGCAATTGTTTTGCTTGCTTTCGTGTACATAATAACATATACAACAGACGATTCTTGTAACTAGTATGACCCAGCCTCGCCACTATGGGCAGCGTGCCGTATCTATACCTCTCTGATCAGTTTTAATTTAAAGAATGCTGCTCATTATTAAGGAAGAGCACCAATTCTATTGATTGCAACTCATCTGTCTGACACATTATAAATAGCCGGATTAATATTAAAGAAAGTTATTAGACACAACTTGTTTTTCTTTCATTTCAGTTCAAATATCTCCAGATAGGGCAGTGTGTTTGATGTAAATAATGACGGGCGAGTAGCGACGGGCGACGCAGAACGGGCGACGCACGACGCACGACGGGCGACGGGCGACGTACGATGGGCGACGTACGACGGCCGACGGGCGACGGGCAACGGGTGACGCACTACGGACGAAGCACGATGAACGATGGGCGACGAGCAACGGGTGACGCACTACGGACGAAGCACGATGAACGATGGGCGACGAGCGACGGGCGGTGAACGACGGGTGACGGGCGACGGGCGACGGGCGACGGGCGACGGGCGACGGGCGACATTGACCCGGATCCGGGTCCCGTGGGCTCTGACCCGTTTCTGGGTCAGTATGACCCGGAATCGGTGTCAATATGAACCAGAAATTAGTCAAACTGACGCAGAATCAAAGATACAACTTCACATTATAAACCATTTTCCAGATCAGCCTGACCCAGAAATTGCTACAAAGGCCCCCTGGGACCCGGAATCTCGGTCAATTCTGATCTGGGAGTTTTTATAGTACACATACAGGGACTAGTTATGTTGTTTTACCGAAGCAATACATGTTTGTTTTAACTAAAATATTTTTCAACGGGATGAAGTGATAGCACTTTACCCAAAAAGCAATCGCATAATATATATAAATTAATCGCTGCTGTCTAAATTGTTCAAGTTAAACCGCACTAAATTTGTTCATAAAAAAAAAAATCTAAGAAAAAAAATCCTGAAAAGTACATGCACTGGGAGAATAGATCAGTTTGCAAGTCTTTCAAGATACAACAAAACCCAAAGCTCTACGGGGTTGGGCATAGAAAGGACGACGGAACAAGAAGATGACAAAATCCCTCGGGACCTTTCGGTATCAAAGACGTGACTACGTGGCTAAAGTCCAACTGTCAATAATATGTTAATGTCCCGTATTCGTCCATGATCAATGAGATCAATGAGTTCAACGAGGTTTGTTAAAGGAGAAATTTCGGCTGAAGAAAGATGGAAAAGCCGACCTTATAATTAAATCAATTAGAAACTTGACTTGCTCAAGAACACAATGCAAATACTCGAGAGGTACTTAGAGATGACCTATAGTTGAGGGAATTCTATTCGCTCACGGTTGTTGCTTTTCGGCCTCGAGAAAAGCGCGTCACTGATGAGGGATGTGAATTTATAAACCCATCGACTTCGATACTCAACAAAACGGTTTTTTCATCATTCTATAACATCCAGTATTGAAGAAAAGATTGAGATTTAGTATGATGAATTCTTTCAATATAATTGGAATCCTGTCCTTGGTGAGGACGATATCTGCACTGTAAAAGGGCACTTAGTGCTTCGTAAAAAAAAGTCCCATATTTTTTGTAATTTGTAATTTCTTGCTGATGTTCTCAATATTGGTCTCACAAATGGGCAGATGTCGTCCTCACAAAGATGGGCAGTGATCACATCGATTGAAAAAGAGGGCCAAGATGTAACCTAAAGAACTGGAGGCCAATTTCCTTGCTAAATGTGGATTTATATACAATTGCCTCAAAAGTGTTAGCTTTTAAAATTGGTAAGTCTTACCATTCGTCATTGACCAGTTTGGTTTGTGAAGGGTAAATTTATTGGATAACCAATAAGAACCATTCAGGATGTTAGGACTTAAAGAGATTGTATACGTTTCGTAATTGGAACCCACTGTTTGTTTAAATCATTTAGTTGTAGATATGTATCATAAAAGTAACCTGTGAAAATTTCATTTCAAAAGGTGGTAGCGTTTTTTAAAAAGATATTGCCGAAAATCTGGAGCGGTTATGTCCACGTATAAGAAGAATAATCTGCAATTGAATACACAATCTGAGAAACGTTACTGTCAGTAAGAAACGCTTACAGCTTTGGTCCTGTGACTTACAGCTTTGGTCCTGTGACTTGCAGCTTTGGTCCTGTGACTTACACCTTAGGTCCAGTGACTTACAGGTTTGGTCCTGTGACTTACAGCTTTGGTCCTGTGACTTACAGGTTTGGTCCTGTGACTTACAGCTTTGGTCCTGTGACTTGCAGCTTTGGTCCTGTGACTTACAGCTTTGGTCCTGTGACTTACAGCTTTGGTCCTGTGACTTACAGCTTAGGTCCAGCGACTTTGGTCAGGGGCGGATCCAGGATTTTCCAAACGGGGGGGCGTGAAAATATACCAAGCAGCAAAATCTTCCCTTCCCCATTTATCCCCCCCTTCTCTCTCTCTCCCTCTTTTTTTCTTTTCTCCCTCATTTTTTTTTATATGAAAAAGGGGGCGGGGGTGCGCCCCCCACGCCCCCCTGGATCCGCGCCTGTTGGTGTGAATCGGAGGAAACCTTTAAAAGGCCCAGTATAGGCACTGTCCCGGTTTAATGACTGAACTATCAGTGATTTGTTCGGGTGGTGGAAGCAGGGAACGCAACAAAATTATGCAAATTAAACTCCAATTTAATACACATAAAAGTTCACTTACCACTGTAATACCACAAACTGTCAGTAGGTACAGTCCACGTGATTATGTTTTGAATGTTGTCATAGGTGGCGATCAGAACCTCTTTTCCTCCTGTGGAATATTAACACGAGATATTGAGTCTCAATCTGGGTTGAACAAACAAGTCCTGTCTTTCGCCACGATTGAAAAATCATGAATATTTTGATATCAAATAGTAATACACATACCACAACATGTAAATATCTTTTCTGGTTGCTGGAAAGGTTTGTGATTTAATCTAATACAGAAAGTCGCACGTAAACAGGCAAAATTTGCTTCTCGATGAATTGTGCTGCTATTTTATTTATTGTTTATTTATGCTTAAATATTTACTGTTCTCAATTTATAGTTATCCCTTCCCTAAGAGAAATTAAATTAAAACTAATAACATAAAATATATGAATATCTACGATTTGACTTGTAAAGGTCTTATTTTCAACTAATATTATTATTATTATTATATACTTCTGGTAATGAAACCAAGTGAACTTAATCACTGTCGCTCGCAAGCCTGAGGATACCTGTAAACAAGGGTGCTTGCTGTGTGAACCAGAAACACCGGGGTTAATCCCTACTCTTCCACGAGAAGTGTTCTGGTTTCTTTTACGTGCACTACCAATCCTAGTACACGGGACCTACGGCATAATGTCCCATCCGAAGGACAGAGGATTTATGGTAAAGTATCTTGCTCAAGCACACAAGTGGCACGACTGGGATTTGAACCCACACTCTGCAGGTCAGAAACACCGGAGCGTGATGTCCCATCCGAAGGACAAAGCAATTATGGTAAGTATCTTGCCCAAGGACACAAGTGCCACGACCGGGACTCGAACCCACACTCTGCAGGTCAGAAACACCGGAGCTCGAGTCGGCGCTCATAACCGTTCAGTTACTCAGAATAAAAAACTGTTAAATGCCATTAAAAAAAAAAAAAGCCATTACACACAATCACTTAAAACGCTAGTAACTTACTGACATTCTGCTCTACAAGAAGATTCCCGAGCCGATAGCCGCCGTCTGTGAACGCTATTGGCCCCTAAAAAGGTAAGAAATCAGCTTCTTCAATAAATTCGTACAATTTCAATTAACACAGGATATTCCTTCTGAAAAGATGGTCTTAAAACCTAAAAATCCAACTTGGCGGTCAAATCATGGCGGTCATTTTGAATAACATTGCATCTTATACAATCAAGTGACACTTTGTTTTTAATTGTTTCTTTCGTAAATAAACAGTAATACAGGATAGAGAATAAGTACTCCCCAAATAAGCCGTACCCCCGTAGTTTATGTGACGGGTCCGATGCGAATATTATGCCCTACAAGGATATCATGATTCAGCTCTAAGCACCCATCGGACATAATGGGTAGGACGCCATGGTTCGATCACAACAAATCGTCGGAATGGGTTGGATGTAATTGGTTGGAAGTAATGGCTCGGACATGGTTCATCAGACAGAATTGTCGGGCGGACCTAGTGGTTTAAAATTCCCATAATTGTTTGACTGTATAAACATTAAACTATTCTGTTCGCCATTACATTGTTTATATGCATTCTGTAATGCTGTGTTTTTGACAGTATGGAAATAAATGTGAATTGAATTGAATAATCCATGGCAGAAATAATAGTGCGTAACAAAGTGTGTCATGAGTTCCAAAAATGCACATTTCATGTCCCAATGTTCAGATATATGTGAGCCTCCAATAGCATTATAGACAGCTACCGACATTCGTGTACGCCGTATATGTCCCAAACAACAATAAAACGCACACATTTCTGAGTAAACGTGACAATGGACTGTGAATGCCGATCTGAAAGAGATAATAAAAAGGCCGTTACCGACATCCCATCAAACTCCTGCAGTAGAATGCTCTTTCCGACCAGCCGTGCGTACTCCCCATCGCCATACTGGTACGAGTCCAGACCCCCTGGTATATGGTCCTGAGCATCGTGCATCGCTAACGCTAAGGCCCAGATTCCATCGTAGCCCATAGCTGCGAAGCCTGGGTCGCTCACGGTGATATTCACCCCGAGTTCGTCCTCCATTTTATGCCTGAACTCTGCAGGCGTCTAAGGGGTTGGGGGGGGGGGGGCGGTGAGGGAGGGCACAGAAAAAATAAAGACAACAAGAAACGGGAGTGATTTCTGATTATCAATTATGCTGTGACTAAAGGCTTTTCGTGATGTTTAAAAAGGAGTCAATAAGTGACAACAAACTTGTCAGGCATAAAAACGTACCCTTGGCCGTGGAAAAATGGCAGTAAGTTTTAGTTTGAAAGCTTTCTTTTCTGAACTTGTCAGAACTAGCCGGCACGTTTGGAATTTGTTCGAATGTTCAAAAATTACAAAATCGTTTGTTTGCTGGGAAAATGTCAGGGACTGTAAAAATTACCGTCTTTGAAAAATGCAAATTGACCATATTATTTTACTTTGAGAATGAACTAAAAGAAGGCTTTAGAATAAGATACAATTGTGTTTGAGGACAGAGTGAGTGGTCCTATGGTCTGTGAGTAAATAAAAAAACTACATTAATTTGTGGTCATTCGGTTAATAAGAGACTCTTTAAACGCTATAAGTAAATTACCCGGTTTTTAAAAGTCTTAAAGTCTTCTATTATCTATTAAAGTGTCTGTATACGTTTGGTAATGATACTAAAAATTAACGGCAATAAAAACTTACTTGGTAAGAAGTACAGCAGCTTTGGATAGTATAAAGCATTTTGAGAAACTTTTCACTTCGAAGTACTGCGGTTATGGAAAAAGATATCACTTTTTATCCCCCAAAAAATGAATCTGAGAAGCGTTACTGCAGTAACGTTTCTCAGATTGTGTATTCCAATTGCAGATTATTCTTCCTGATGCGTGGACATAATAACCGCTCCAGATTTTCGGCAATATCTAAAAAACGGTACCACCTTTTGAAATGAAATCTTCACAGGTTAGTTGTATGGTATATACAACTATATTGGATTGAAACAAACAGTGGTATCCAATTTCCAAACGTATACAATCCCTTTAAACGTGTATAGGTTTACGGGGACATGAATCTCACCCTGCCACATCGGCCAACCTCTTTGCTGCTTCCGTACATGCTGAACGTGACCGTGAGATAACCCTCGGTAGCCTCCCTGATCTGATCGGCCGTGCAGTCCACGTCTTCAACGTTATCCTGCCAATTAGCCGAATAGTAGCCTGGTAACATCCACACATAGTTGGCTCCGTACATGCCCAGTTTGTAAGCCTTTCATAGTGTAAAAAACACAAAAAATCAGTATTCGATTGTAATGTTAAGAATGTTCTTTTATTTGCTTGCAGCCCCAAACCAAACAGCTTCACAATGGGGGGGGGGTAATATAAATTAAAAATTTAAAAAAGAAAAAAGGCCCCATTCGTAAATTTAAACAGAATGTTCTAACCAAATCAAGATGCATTCCTTTCAATCGTACTTTAACCCTCTAGTTCCCAGCACCAACAGATGCTGTTGAAGAGAGGTATAGATGGCAAGACTCTTTTAAGAGTCACTTGACCGAAATAGTCAGCCTTGTATAATCTATTTTGAAAAATAGTTTAAACACTTACTGAAGTGACTGAACGGTTAATACAAATCTACTTACGCTGCAGAACACTTTCTTAACCTCTTCTTCGTAGAAACTGGTAGCAATTATCCTTGCATCTTTAGCCTGAAATTGAGAAAGAAATATTCTAGTTTAGGATGATGGTTATCATTAATTTCTTTTCATTATCTCTTCGCTTGTCCATCAAACAAAAGAATAATGTAAAAAAATATATAAACAAACGCCAGTGGTGTTAAAATTGCACCAGATAGGCTGCAGTTGGGAAAATGCAACTTTCCCTGCTCAATATTGAGAATGTCCACAACTTCACCCTGTTAAGGTTTCCTATGGCGCCACAATTTGATGCAACATGGACAATATATTTCATACGAGATAACTTGAACTAATTATCAGTATTATTAGTTAAAGTATGAACATTTCGGAAATGCTTCTGTTGAACCTGTTGACTAATCAAACCATTGTATAGACACCAACATACGGATTCTAGAACTCTTACCTCTCAAGTTAGGTATTATCTAAAGTATGGCTGCCATTTTGAAAATGGGATTCCTAAAAATTTGATACCTCCGACAATGCTTTTTTTGAGCTCTGATATTCTAAAAACTTGTCACCCAAATGTAGATTTTGGTCCTCTCACTTCCCATATCATGTTGAATGGCGGCCATTTTGAAAAATTGCCACCACGTTCATTACAGGCCATTTCATTTATGACACTAAATACCAAATTTTTCATAAAGGTTTCGGGGACTATTCTCAGAATGGTAATGCGTCATATATCGGTAAAAACACCCCATTTCTGTTTCGTTGTAGTTTATATAATGTTGATTTCGAAAACTGTACAGTTTGAGGTTACCATGAGCGTATTCATAAACCTCCTTTGTTTCTTCTACTTTCTAAGCAAACATTGGTCTACCTTGAGTCGTTTTAAAGCATCCGTTGGATCGCTCAGGAAACTCTCCGAGATGATTACAGTAAAATTACTCTCTGATTCCTCGTCTATTAGTCTTTTTATTCTCTGAGGAAAAATAATATTTAGTTCAAGACAAAGTACATGTCTGATTGTCAACACATTTGAATAGATTCGATCTGAAAGATCAACACAATCAACACGTGATCAACACAAATCCTCACAATCCTCGTCCTTGAAAAAGGACGAGGCTGCCGTAGACCGAGGTCCATGCAGAATTGTAGCTTTTTTGTGTTATCCTCGACAATTCCTCAGATTCAAATGTCTTTTCCCCTTGTATTTTGTCCACTTGTTGTATTTTAAAGAATTCTGTGGAGATTGTCTACTAAACAAATAATAAACAAACAAATCGTCAACTTTCGGCATGGATCCCGGTCTACGGCAGCCTCGTCCTTTTTCAATAGATGAACGAAATGGATGCATCGGGGTTAAATTTGATTGATGAGTATCTTTTTCAGACGACAGCAATTTAGCAAGGGTCCCTTGCTTAATTTTAGCACAGCTGCGATATTTTACAAAATGCACCTCATGTGAGAGGACAACAATGTCTCTACTGTCCATGCAGGACGGTACATTTGAGAAGATTTTTACTATAGGGAATCATTGTAATTGTCCGTTCACGAGAAGTGAAATGTCTAAAAAAATTCACAACCATGCTCAAATTAAGCAAGGGACCTTTGCTAAATTGCTGTCGTGTAAAAAAAGGCTTAAATACGCCAATGTGTGGTAAGCACTGCATACTCGGTGCTTTCCCGAGTCCTAAGGCAGTAACAATTGCACATACTAACAACATGATTTGTTTTCATTAAAACTAGACCACTGAATTTGCTTTCACATGTTGTTCAACCGTGTGTTATCTATAATACAAGAGGGTAGACATTAAATCACAACTTGAATGTGTTTCACCTGTAAAACAACACCAACGGAGTCAGTTCAGACACAATTTTTGGTCTACTAATACCAAGGTGCATCAAGCCCATGTATTACTGACTTAACCTTAAGGGTGCACTCCCACTATAAAATAGGGAGAAAACAGAGCGTCGGCCTCCTTAGCATTTTGTAGGCCCTCAAAATATTCCACCATGGTGCATCAGGCCCATGTATTACTTACTTGACCTTACGGGTGCACCCCAACATAAAATAGGGAGACAACAGAGCTTCGGCCTCATTAACATTTTGTCCCCAAATATTCAGATTTGAGAGCCAGAAAAAGGGGGTACAGTGTAAACCATTTGCACCAATTGAAACATGGGGGTTGTTGACTTCCAACTTGAGGTATTTTGGATGAAATAGGCCCTGGAAAAATGGTCCTATTTGCCGAAAGGTGTTGGGAAATTTTTCCAAGATTGATGCTTGGACGTCTGGAAATTTACACATGGGTCGGGGTGTTTTTATTTGGAGGGAGAATAACTCGACGGGCCTTGATGGGAACCCACCCCCCCCCCAAAAAAAACAAAAAAATAATAATAATAATAATGATAATAATAATAATAATATAAAAGTATTTTTGAATATTTAGCATTTTGCACTGAATTCTATGGGAGTTTATTTAGTGGAGTGCACCCTTAACAGACCCCTCCCTTGCATCAAATCAATCAATCAATCAATGGATCAATTAATCATTACATAAATTAATTAATTAATTAATGGGAAGAAAGCAAGCAATTATGTAAGATTATACACTGATAATACAAAATATAAACACAACAGACTTGTCTGACGTTTTTCTGTCACAGCTCAAAACTGGTTTTATTGAACCCACGAGAGCATTACTTTGCCCATATTAACTAATAGCCAAAGGCGGGCAATTTGCCCCAAAACATTGTTATACCAAGAAATTGGGCAATTCATGTTTGCCTTAAGGTATTGATGTACAAACAAACAAACAAACAAACACACGCACCCGGGCAACGAGCGGCCCACATAAAATCACGGGCAACGAGCGGCCCACGGGCAACGAGCGGCCCACGGGCAACGAGCAGCCCACGGGCAACGAGCGGCCCACATAAAATCACGGGCAACGAGCGGCCCGGGCTGATCAAACACTTACAAATTATCTTTACAGCCTTGCATGCAATTGAAATTTCCACCGGTTGCCACCGGTCGGATTAGCCCCGTCTGAACCGACGGGTGCTAAAAGCATGTTTACATTTCGGCTGTAGTCAGTAAAAACAAACAATTAGTTGTAAATATTACCAAATGAGGCAATGTGAGACCTAAAAAAACACTCCCAATCCCACTCACACTCCAAAGACAAAAACATTCCCACATTATTAAATGGCAGATGTAAAATGACAATCTTATTGTTTGACCAACTGTTATGACAAGCCTGACTGATCCATTGGGACTTTTTCTTTTCTAACAGTGAAATATAAGCACTGATGCTATATTAATAGTAACATGTATTTAAATTATTGATACATTTTTTGGGCATTTTATCAATATGACTGTTATGCCTATTATCCTTGTTGGTCATTGTGATTTATGTCACTGTTATTCATATTACTACATAGATCTTGGAAAGCTCACTATATAAAATTGGTCAGTGCAATTTGCAGCCCAAAACTTGAACCAAACACTAAGGTTGGAGTAGGGGACGGAGGTGGGTTGAATGATCCAGTTCAAAGAAAAGCTGTAACTAAAGTGATTCAAATTTACTGTCAGCGTCTGCTCGCCACGTTGTCATTGTTATGATCGGTCCTGATTGGTCCCGACTGGCCAATACTTGCGAACCTTGAGGATACTGTGCGTCCCTGGGAAACCAATTTCACAGTTACGTAACCACCATGTAAGTGAGACAACGAGGGCGCTATCCTGGAAGTGTATTGCAGTGCATAAAACATTTTATCACGGAATGATAAAATGGAAAATACATAGGCCTAAATAAATTTATCACATAATCAATAGATAAATCAATAACTCCATAAAGAACAGATGACATTAATTATACCTTGGTTATTATGCACAATTTACTTAAAAGAGGCACTTTATAGCAACAAAAATGTATATCATATTGAGGGGTTGGCATTTTGGAATACTCTCGACACTTTTGCTTTTCATGTTTTAGCAAGAAGCTGATTGTTGAAAAAAGTGTTTGTAACTGAGAATAGACTGATCCATTAATTAGGCCCGCCCCTGTGCTTGCGCCCTAATTGCACTTGCCTAAAGTATTTGCAATGTATTTTTCGGACTTTGTCGGACTTTTGGTTGCACAACTTCACGTCTGTGATTGGTCGAAAAGCAAGGGCGGCGCAGAAGGGATTGTTCTATTAAGGAGACAACTGATGGATGTAAAATCGCATGGTGTATAAAATAAAATCGTTTCTTTCAAGGAGGAGGTCCTACCCCACCTGAATCGTCTCCTTTGGCCCAGAGATTAATGTCACAACTATTGTGGTACTTCCTGGCCACTTTGCATTTAGGTGGACAAAATTACACTTATTGTCTACGACAACTTGTACATTGATTGAGTGATAAGTAGGATTTGAAACCTTGAGTAATAGTTCTTTCTGTTCACGAATTTTTCTTCATGTACCGTTGAGCTTACAAGAGCGATATTAAGGGACTACGTATAGGTAGGAACTGTACTTTGTGGGGGTTTTGGAGATTGTGGGGTTCACCCCAGGTTATTTAAAACAGAAAAGATTAAAGAAAAGGGATCATCGTCACAACCTGTGGAAACACCACCATGTCGCTCTCGTAAAGATGTCTGGGGCTACAACTCTATTGTGTGTTCCGTCAATGAGACCCACTATGCCGGGAAATCCCGCAACTTCGAAAAATCCCCTCTGAATATTTGAGATTTCATCACTTCTTGGACACCTTATGAATTCAGCAACCCTTCGAAATATACTTGATGAAACAGTATTGACTATTCTGGACAAGGATGATTGATAAATCTTTATCGTATATCCATTGCTTCGTTTGAAGGTTCCACAGAATACTGCAGTGCAACGAGTACCTTGACTTCAGCAGGAATAGCGCCGCTCCGTTAAGTTGGTGGGTCGATTTCTTCTCTTATTAGCTCAGAAACAAATAAAACACCGTTTCTAACTGACTTCTTAACTCAAGGTCAACATAACAGACTGACTCTGTTACAGGCAAACTTATCAGTGAAGATGGCCTCCCCGCAATACAGTGTCCACCGTTAGACAAGGTTGAGTAAGAGCAATTACCTCAGAGAACCGTTCTTGCTTGAAATTCTCTCGATCCTGAAAGCTTTCCGCATTCCACTTCTAATTTAGATGAACTTTCTCAGAACGTGAAAAGACTTTTAACCGCCCATGTCGAATTACTTACCGTCTTTTATATAAAATAATCATCATATTCCCAACTGAATATCGGTTTGTCAGAATGCTTGCATACAGTAAATATATTTTTCTTTTAAAGGCACTGTACACGTTTGGTAATTACTCAAAACATATATTAGCATAAAGACTGACTTGGTAACGAGCAACAGAAAGCTGTTGATAGTATAAAACATTGTGAGAAACGACTCCCTCTGAAGTAACGTAGTTTTTGAGAAAGAGGTAATTTCTCACTAAAATAATAAAAACTTCTTGCAAGAAGCCTTTTATTCCTTTCTGAAAGCACAAAAATTTGTACAACAAGGGTGCTTTTTCTTTCATCATTTTCTTGCAACTTCGATGACCAATTGAGCCCAAAGTTTCACAGGCTTGTTATTTTATGCATATGTTGGGATACACCAAGTGAGCACACTGGTCTTTGACAATTACCAAACGTGTTCAGTGCCTTTAATCATGCGGTATCGGGTTGGTTTATTTATTGGTGTCTTGACTTGCCTTTCACCTCTGTGGACCCGGTGAGAATCCCATCTTTCATGGAGCCCTGCCTGTGGATTGGGTTTTCAGTCCCCAATTTCATAGAGCTGCTCAAGGCAGAAAATACTGCTTAAAATATTTGGCTTAGTAAAATAAGCAGGATACCAGTCACGTATGATAGGCCTGCATGCATGTGACACGGTATCTCGGCTGGTAACCTTTTATTCTGGTAAGCATGATTGTATTGTGCTTAGCTACTTTTTGTACTTAAGCAGCTCCACGAAATTGACCCCTGGTTAGTTGGGTTTTTCCTAATTTCCTCCCATTAAGTTTAAAAATGTCTTCATCGTTTTCTCTACGCATGTTCAGGGCCTAAATACATAAAGCTGTTTAGCAGAAAGTTCTGCTCAGCAAATTTCTTTGCTAAGCAAGAAATGAGTGGGGTACCAGTCACATCAATGGTAACTGTATGGTATTTTGGCTGGTAACCTATTTTTCCTAAGCAAGAGTTTTCTGTGCTTAGCAAGATTTTGTGCTTACATGCTTTATGAAATTTACAATGATATAGTCACTTTTAAGGATCCCTTTGTTTCATCATCAGAAATATTTAAACTAAAACATATTGTCTGTTTGAATTCATCACAATATAAAACATTCAAGACTCTTGCAGGGTTAAGAATAGGCCATAGTTAGAAACTGTCCTCCGGAGAATCTTTAAAGAGATTGTATACGTTTGATAAATGGAACCCACTGTTTGTTTCAATCCTATATAGTTGTAGATATATACCATAAAACTAAACTGTGAAAATTTCATTTCAAAAGGTGGTAGCGTTTTTGAGATATTGCCGAAAATCTTGAGCGCTTATGTCCACACAGGAAAAATAATCTGCAATTGGAATACAAAATCTGAGAAACGTTACTGTCAGTAACGCTTCTCAGATTCAAATTTTTGGAATAAAAAGTTATATCTATTTCCATAACCGCAGTACTTCTAAGTGAAAAGTTTCTCAAAATGCTATCCAAAGCTGCTGTACTTCTTACCAAGCAAGTTTGTATTGCCATTTATTTTCAGAGTTATTACCAAACGTATACAGACCCTTTAATCCCTTACTCTGGTCTAACATTTTTGAGCATTGTCACACTGAAACAATCGGTGCTTTACACAAAGAAAAACATTTTTCAATTCTGTTAAATATTTTTACTTGTTTTTTGCCCTTTATTTACAACGCTGTGTATTAAGCACTGCATACTCGGTGCTTTCCTGGCTCCTGTGAAAAAAATCCACAGGCATAATTATCTCTGTGGATGTTTTTTTTCTTTCTCATAGGACGATGCTTAATACAATGTAAGGGCAAAAACACAAATGATATTCTATGTACTCGATGCAAAATCAGCATCTAACTATTTAAATAACATTTATATTTATTAATTGTTTATCTTGGAGAAAATTTTCAGTGAACAATGTTTTTACAAAGGTGCCCGGCAGTTACAAACACATTAAAAAAAAATAGAAAGTTATAAGAAACATTACAAAGATATAGTGAAACAAATTTTAAAAATAAAATAAAAAAATAGAAAGTGAATCAAGGTTGATAAAAGCATCACATTACGGTAAACATCAAGGACGATAACAAAGAAGAAGAGGAAGAAGAAAGAAAAAAAATGGCCAGGCAGAATAGATGAATATATAATTTTGATAATGCACCTCAGTACAGAAACAGTAACAAAATATAAGAAAAACAAGCCATAAATTACCGTACATTAAAATCTCAAATTCGTGTACAGGACGGGCTTTTAATATAGCATGAAGGAGGAGTCAAAGAGTGTTTGGTTGTTGCAGGGTGGTCGTTAAATACATTGACTCCACCCCATGGGCTTTAAATTTACGTTTTCCTGAACTAGATTTGGAAAAAGGAGGAACGAACTACACTCTAAATTACAAGGATAAATGAATCTTTCAAAAGATTTTAAAAATTAGTCTTCGGAGGATTAATTAAATTAATCGTCTGTTTGGATTTATTTATAAACTTTCCTGGACCAGGAGATTTACCTATAAATAAAAGACCAATTTTTAACTTTATTGTCAAGTAAATAAATACAATGCACAAAGTTTCACAGATAAACCTTTACATAGTACGTCAAGATTGTTAACTGTTTTAATAGTTTTGACTTATATGATGGATCGTACACTTGCGACGTGTATCAAGCTTAAGAGGATAAGTTTAGACAACGGATTCAACATTGTTAAAGAGAACCATGTCTGGCCATGTGTATACATGTTCAAGAAACACAGTGCAGACATGGGAACTCAGATTACACAACCAGCAAATGGTCATAGATAACCGCTCCAGATTTTTAGCGGTATTTTTTAAAAGAACACATAGAAAGTTTTTGAAAACTTATCAAATGCTTCCCGCTGTGTGAACCGCCACTGATAGGAATAGAGTCCACGCACAAGAAAAACTGATTCGGCTTCTTTTCTGGCCCCAGGAGATTATTACTGGCTGCTATCCCTTTCGCTTTGATGCTGTCAACTGCATGTTCGATATGTGTCCCCGCCTGTTTTTTAAAGAAAACAAACAGATGTAATTCAAATATAGAGATTTATTTTGACAAGGTTTGAAAGTTGCTGTTATTAAATGGGAGGAAGACAGGAAGTATTGTTCTTTGCTGTTTACAAACTTGCTGAAATCATGTTATTGTTTTGTTCTCGGTCGTCGTCGTTTCACAACCAAACGACCAAGTTTCTGTGTCTTTTTTTTTACTGTACATCATTGTTTCTGCAAATCATTTTCAGTTCAGCTTTCGTCTGCGATGCACGGAATAAACCATTCGTTATGAATGAAGGAAAAAAATTGACAAGATTTGAGTTATTTATGTCTAAAAAGTATCTTGTAAGTTAAAGATACAATGTATTACATTTTCAACGAAGAACCAGAAATCGATGAAGAACTACAGTAGTACACTCACTCGTGATCAGATGCGCGCGCGTATAAAACAACACACAGGCGTAGTGTGTGTGTGTGAAAACTGGGATTATATCATCTTTTTTTTGTTTTACGACGACAGGCCTATCTTATCTTTGACTAATTACTATGGCAATACGCCAAGTGAAGAAATTAGTAAGTAATTGGAGAGAAGTAAACATTTCACTGAATCGTATTAGATGTCTTAATCTGCAAGCCCAGTGCAGTAATATGCAGATTTGCAGCTGGGCAAAGAACAAATACATTTTTAATAATTGATCCTCCTCTTTAAATAATATGCAACTTAAAAAACGTTAGAAACAAAAGGACGATCGCCCTTCGTAAAAAAGATGGCGGGATGTCGTTGAAAATCCCGCTCCCGAAATGCTCATCATGTGATGCAAGCCAATCACCGGATTGGTCCTTTGTCGATAATTGTAGCGTCCTTTAATTGATGGTTAATTTTAGCTTTTAAATCTTTTAAGATTAATTTTTAATTATTAATTTTTTATAAATCCATAATAGATTAACGTTTTAATCTCGCACTTTAAGAGTGTTTATTAATTTTTTTTATAAATCCCATAGATTATTAACGTTTTAAATCTCGCACTTTAAGAGTGTAGATCCCCTTGTAATTATATTAGTTGTGTACATATCATGTGAACAATACATTTACGCATTTTCCAAACAATCCTAATTAGTTCACCAACTGATATGCACGAAATATTTCAATTTCAGATGATTGTTTTGACTGCATTATGAAAAAAAAATCTATTTTCTTTAATTTCATTTGGGGAGGGGGGTCAAGAGTGAAACAATAGTTTTGAGTGGGGGGGGTCTCAATATCCCTGGCCCTCTCCAGTCAGACTGCTGGGGTACGTCAAATATAGTGTTACTTTGTTTATATATAAATGTATTTTTTTAACAGCAGCCCCCTAAAAACAAACAAACAAACACCCCAACAAACAAACAAACAACAAACAAACAAACAATCAACAACAACAAAATTTTTAAAAAAATCACTCACCCCTTTATGCGGCTCCGTTGCCGTATTCAATGTTGCAATCTTTGTCCATCCGAACTGGCGTACGATCCCAGCTTGAGCAGCCCCGAAGGCGTCTGAAGAGGTTAGCATTCGGTACACATGGGGGTATTTTACTCGGTCAGACAGAACGGGGGTAGACGCTCCTGGGGACATCTGATAAACATATAAATATTTGTGATTTTTGTTTCCCCTTTCATTCTAACCCCCTAAGCATTTCTACTAGAAAGCTTCCACAACCCATCATACTCCAACAGTTTACTTAATTGAACAGCACACAACCCATCATACTACAACAGTTTATGTACTGGAACAGTACACAACCCATCATACTCCAACAGGTCCTGTGCTTCTGGACTGTGATTTAGTGGGTACTTTTCACAGTATTAGACCATCCAAATTTCAACAAAACCATCTGTTTGATTTTGGCAGGCCTGGGGTGGTTAGGGTTTTAATGTTTGTTGTGATGCACTAATTTCCCAACAGATAGAGTCCTTATGAAAAATGAAAAACAAAATACAAGTCTCCTCACGTAAGGCAGGGTATACTTTTGGTAATTGTCAAAGACCAGTAGGCCTATCCTCACTTGGTTTGCATAAAATAACAAACCTAAAATTACTTCAAAGGGGTCGTTTCTAACAATGTTTTATAATACCAACAGCTCCCCTGTGCTCTTACCAAGTAAGTGTTATGGTCATTAACTTGTGGACTAATTACCAAAAGTACACCCTGCCTTTAAAATGTTGTAAAATGTCATTTTGATTTGATACTCTTTCAGAGCGAAAATTAAAATATTATTTAAATATCATTGGATATCAACAACAAATTGGTCTGTACATTCCAAATAATTTTTTTTTGTGACAGTCAAAAGGTCAAATTCAATACATTTTTGATTGAATACCATCAAAATATATATTTGAAATATGACGTCAATTGGGCGTTTTAGGATGTTGACAAAATTCGCACTGGAAGGGTATCAAATACAATGGAATTTTAATCTGAGGTTTTAATAGAGACTTGTAATGCCCCACCCCCCTGTTTCAAAAGGATAATATTAGAAAATGATTGCATCACAAAAACTGAATTCGACCTTCGAGCCCCTCAGTCTATGCGATGCAAATTTGTACGAAGGTGTGACAAGTTGCCCTCGTTTCTATTAACGACGAAACTAGTTTTTAAGTAACTCGGATACCTTTGCCTTCTACACTATGCTGGTCTTTTGTTCCCAATCAGCTCTTTCACTCTCTGCTATTTTTTTAGGGCGGAAGCTTTCAAATATGTCTGTTTTCTTTCCAATTGACCCGGATCTCAGCTTCCGACCACAAAACAACAAAATTCGACTGAAACCTGGAGATTTCAGAAGTGACAAACAAGTCACTTCCCATAATCGTATTTAAAGATGGGCTTTAATGGCAAATTCAAATGTGTGATGTACTCGTTTTCCAATAGATATAGTCCTCATGTAAGTGGTTACAAAAATTACAAATCTCTAACCTTATGTTAAAGTGGTGTAATTGCCATTCTATTCGATACACTTCCAGTGCAAATTTGTCAACATTCAAAACATCCTATGATATCATTCAGGAGAAAAATGGGTCTGTAAGTTTGTGTACGGGGATGTTTTGGTTCATTCCTGACTTTCGTTGATATTCAATCAAATCAGCATTGAATTTTAACTCTGGACTGATGAATAAATTTTTCCTAGGAATGTAAAGACCCATAAGTTGTTGAAATCCAATAATGTCATGTTTCAAATTTGGCTCTGAAAAAGTCAACAAATTAATGTACAGACCCATTTTTCTCCTGAATGATGTCATAGGATGTTTTGAATGTTGACAAATTTTGCACTAGAAGTGCATCGAATATGTCAATTACACCACTTTAACATCAGGTTAGAGACTTGTAATTTTTTTCCCCACTTACATGAGGACTCTATCTATTAGAAAATGGTGTATCACAAAACAAAATTTGACGTTATAGCCCATGTTTAATTTTGCCACCTGGCAGATACAGAAAAAGACGACGGGTATTGTTTACCTCAGTGATGTTCCATTGTCCGATGACCTCAGCTAACACTGACGTGATGGATGAGAACAACGGACCAAATATTGCTACCTTTACCGGCGGGGTGTATATGAACTTATACAGCATATTGAGGGTGGTGGGCAGGTTATGCTAAGAGACAATACAAACAAACTTAAGAAATAACTACACATAAATAGTGAACTTGTGGGTACAACCATGTGTAAGATCCAGGCCTGGTAAGATCTCATGTGTGGGAGTATTGGCTCTGAAAAGAGCAGGTGTGGTCTCGACGTTAAGAAGTAACTATAAATAAATAGTGAACTTGTGGGTACAACCATGTGTAAAATCTCATTTGTGGGAGTGTTGGCTCTGAAAAGAGCAGGTGTGGTCTCGACGTTTCGAACAATAAACTGAATTATGCGCTTAGAGCCCTGTAAAGTACATAATTCTAAGGGATGTAAGCGCAGAATTTTACGGTAAGCAGAGCCATGAAATTGGGCCCTGATCTGACGTCACACTTCGAGACACGTGATTAGACTGTGCAAGTCTCGCGGGTACTGAAAACGAGAAAACGAAGATTATATTTTACTATGCAATCAAATCTGCGTTTTAAATGATATTAAAGGCACTGAACACGTTTGGAAATTGTCAAAGACCAGTGTTCTCACTTGGTGTATCCCAACATATGCATAAAATAACAAGCCTGTGGAAATTTGGGCTCAATTGGTCATCGAAGTTGCAAGAGAATGATGAAATAAAAAACACCCTTGTTGTATTTTTGTGTGCTTTCAGATAGGAATAAAAACTTCTTGCAAGAAGTTTTCATTATTTTAGTGAGAAATTACCTCTTTCTCAAAAACTACGTTACTTCAGAGGGAGTTGTTTCCTACAATGTGTTATACTATCAACAGCTCTCCGTTGCTTGTTATACCAAGTAAGTTTGTATGCTAATATTTGTTTTGAGTCATATACCAAACGTGTACGATACCTTTAAAACATTCTAAAATACCCAAAGCAATTAGTTATATCAATTTTAATTTTTTATAAAAACAAATTGCAAAAAAATTGAAACAAAAATAGGACTTGGGTCGAGGATGCTTAACTTTCAGAAACCCCATTTGCCAATCACAACCAGATTTGTGCGACCATAAGGCCGTGTACGAATGAAGGAGTTGGCAGCGACTACGGCCGGTGTCGCGTGCAATTATGTCCTCTATGCAATACTATCCGGCGGACATTATGGCATATGCAATAATGTCCGCCGGACGGTTTTGCATATGCAATCGTGTCCGCCCGGACGCTGCTGCGTAATGCAATTGTGTCCGCCCGGACACATTTGCATATGCAATCGTGTCCGCCCCCGTGCAAAACCGTCCTTGCAGTAAATTAAACGCCCTGATAATTGTCAACCTCGGGCCCCTGATGGACAATGTACAATAATAATATCTCTCATGATAGCGCGGGGTCGACTCAATTATTGAGTCTTGGATACAATGTTCCGTTCATCGACTAAAAATGTAGTCAGGATGCCCTGCGACACAGAGAAAAATGCACGCGAAATGCCGTTACGAAATAGCTGACTTCTGGGTACCAGTCGATGCACACTATTAATACAATTAGATCGATCTACTAGCGCATTGAAACGGTGGTTTGTGTTCGTCGTAAGTCTTTTTCGACATTTTTTGTCCGGGCGCACGACTGTTTGTCCGGGCGCTACATTTTTTGTCCGGGCACATTTGGTATTTTGAGAATTTTACATGGGCGCAGCGCCCGGACAAAACCTCGTGTGGACGGCAGCCATTGTTCCTATTGAAATGACCTTGTGGTGTCCTTTGTTCTATTGTTGTCAGGACCCCACAAATGCCCTTCCGTCAGCCCACGCTCGCTCACGCACGTGTACATGTACCGCCGGACGGTTTTGCATAGCCCCGGACACGATTGCATATGCAAAAGTGTCCGGACCGGACAGTATTGCATGGCGGACACAATTGCATCTGACACCGGAACGCCTAAAAATCCGATTCTCCAACGTTGTCGTTGCAGTCAACAGCCATAGCCGTAACCGAAGCCACTCGGACATTGCTTTGCTTTGGTTCAATGATAACATGACTGTCAGCTGTCTTCTATTGAAATATTTTGTAAAGCCTGAATGAATAAATGAAATTAAAAGTTGTGCAACATTCGAAATTGTTTACACGTAACCGGAAACGGAAGTCGAGTCTTATTCTAGTAGGCCCATGTCACACGAGGCAATTTACAGGCAACCAGTTCCAGGCAATCTCCAGAACAAACAACACACAACAAGGTTTTGTTTCTACATAGGTCGTTATTTGAGAGTAGAGTTTGGGGGGGGGGGGAGTAGGGGTATATGAGGGTTGGCGAGTAGCCTGAAAACAAGACCATAGAGTGCTCTTCCCTCTGTGGTAATACTGTAATCTCCAATCTCCAAGAAACGGCATTCACATTCACATTTAAATGTTCACATAGTTTTCTTGGGGATCGTAAGACACCGTTTGAAAAATTACTCATGTGCTACCAAAGTGTTCCTGTAGCATGCGCTGCAGCTGGTTGCCCCAAGTTGCCTGTGAAAGTTGCCTCGTGTGACAAGGCCCTAAGTCTTAAAAAACAAAAGAAAAACAAAAAAGAGAAATAAAAAACAACAACAAACAAACAACACACAACAAGGTTTTGTTTCTACATAGGTCGCTATTTGAGAGTAGAGTTTTTTTTAAATTTTTTTTTGGGGGGGGGGTAGGGGTATATGGGGGTTGGCGAGTAGCCTGAAAGCAAGACCACAGAGTGCTCTTCCCTCTGTGGCAATACTGTAAGTTTACTTTGTACAATTCCCCTTCCCTTTCTCGGTTTTTTGTCAACTTCTTCTTACTTGCCTTTACTGCGTTTTATATTAGGTTTGCAGACGTTTAGTAATTAAATCCGGTAATTAATCCGGCGTCTGCAGTGTTATTAAAAATAAAAGTAAATTTGGGTTTTAATTTAGTTTTAAATTAACATACTTAACTGGTTCCCATGACAACAGACTATGAAATTGAAATAAGAAACTGAGACACATAGGGGTGAGAGACACAATACTAGACTTTCTCTGTCAAAGTTGTGTGTGAATTTGTATTTCCCCCAGGTCATTAGAGAGTATAGTAACTTGAAATCCTTAATATACTGATTCAAACGCGTCTTGCCACTACGTGCAATCATACTCAATTCATTTGAATAAAATCACTCAACGCTGAAGTTGAGGCATTTAACAAGATGTTTTATATTAGCGAGACACAATTATACACTTTTCTTTGTCGACATTTTCAAGAAGTGTGTAATTTCCATTTTCCCCTGTGGTAATTTGTGAACCATTTTGGGCCCTTTTTTTTGTTGGTTAACATTATAAACTTAATATAATGATTCAATTGCGTCTTGCCATTACGGCAATTATTTTCAAGTCTGATGAACATATTACCATGCATTGACGTCATGGCTTTTCACAAGATGTTTTGTTATATAATTTTGACTCAAAAACTGTTCAGACTCTGTACATTAAAGGCACTGTACACGTTTGGTAATGACTCAAAATAAATATTAACATAAAAACTGACTTGGTAACAAGCAACGGAGAGCTGTTGATATTATAAAACATTGTGAGAAACAACTCCCTCTGAAGTAACGTAGTTTTTGAGAAAGAGGTAATTTCTCACTAAAATAATAAAAGACTTCTTGCAAGAAGCCTTTTATTCCTATCTGAAAGCACACCAATTTGTACAACAAGAGAGTTTTTTCTTTCATCATTTTCTTGCAACTTCGATGACCAATTGAGCCCAAATTTTCACAGGCTTGTTATTTTATGCATATGTTGGGATACACCAAGTGAGAACACTGGTCTTTGACAATTTCCAAACGTGTTCAGTGCCTTTAAGAACACTGGGATGCGTTCTGGGTTACGCACTTTTATACTTGCTTTTTTAATTCTTAGTTCTTGTCTTCCGACAAAGTTGAATTGTTTTTCTAAACACAACCATTTTAGCAATAGGGAGCCAAACAACCTGAAGGGTTGGTTGGAAATCGGAACAATACAAAAGGCAAAATAAAAAGACGTGCTACGCTAAAAAAATAATACAAAAAGTAGTTCAGGAGTTTTTTAAAAGAGAAAGATTTGTAAGTTTTAGAGATTAAATCAAGTCTCATGGTAATTTTGAACAGGAAAACAATTACACAGTCAAACACTTCTTCGCTAAAATTAATTGCTTATCCCTTGATTTTGATAATTTTTAACCCCATTTATTTGTTTGTTATTTGGTTCGTCTCTTTTTACAGATATTTACATGGTCACTTGGTAATTTATGGCAGACTTGCTTTATTTTTTATTTTTTATTTGTTTTGGTTGGGGGGCAAGTGGTGCTTGAGGGTAATGGATTTTACCAATATCTCAAAATATTACTAATATTTTCAATGACACATAATATGAAGAGCAAACAACCCCTACAGTTTCTGCCTCAAATTATTCAATAATATTGTTCAGAGCTTTCGTTCCCCCTCATTACTGACGAACGTCCCATTGAGTTTCCGTCTCTTATATCACTCTGTTCGAAGTGCTTTTGGAGAGTGAGTGCTGCTTTTACGGCACAGTCCGATGTTAACCGTTACAGAACTAAATACACACAACCGAACAGAGTCAAATAGGCGACTCTTCCTGCTTGTTAGCCTTCGGAAAAGATGTTCACACGAGCGAAACTGAACGAGATAAACATCAATAGTGGGCATCCCTCAATGAATTGAGCTATAAAAAGAAAGAAAACATGAAATGTCTATGAACATAAGTGGCGTATGGTAAAGATGGTTTCAGCATAGTCCAACATATTTGTTACCATCTATCCAAAAGCTTTAGTCATTGAGCTGTTTATTTGCACGACCGAGTTAGCTATGTAAATAAAAACCACCATGTTGTCACTTCATTATTATTTATAGCTCCTGTTATAGCATTGGTTGGGCAGATTAATTTAAGTTGCAACTCGAAATCATCTTGACTGGGAAATAGTAACAAGGTGTTTTTTTTCATCACAGGTACTTTTCCAGAACCACCACAACAGCTAGTCGGAGTGCTAACTGTGTTAAAGCAAACCCTAACCCGTGAATGCTTTTACACCTCCGCAAAAAACGGTAAACAGGGGGAGACCTCCAATTCTAGCACGCTCTTATAAAGAATGAAGTCAATTTTGATTAACCTTCTCCGGAAATTAACTTGTGAGTTAAAGTTTCCGCGCCACGGACTTATTTATTTTTATCACTTTAACGTCGTCAACCTTTATCAAACCGATTCTTGTGTGCAATTATTTCATTCTTTCGAGCGTATTCCTTTGAAGTTGTGTTTGGGAAATGAAATTGACGGGGAACCACGACCGACCCTATTGGCAACTGTAGGAGGACATTATTATCAAATGAAATGAGTTCGTCCAGTTTTTTGGTTCGAGGTTTTGTCCCCACTTCAATAATGTGTCTCTGCTGTAGATATCGGTGGTTTTTTTAAATAAGCAACGATGGTCATAACAGTGTCGTTTTACTATAATAAAATGAAAGAAACATGAAAAAATTTGCAAACATTTCGTCACCGTTTTCATGAAGAGACACTTTAGCCACTGCAGCCAAACTTTCATGTTTGTAGAAAAACGCGTTTAAAGTTGAACTATTTTTGAAATCTTTGTTTCAGACACTGTTTGCCATTTCAACTTTGACATTTTACGTAGCTTGAAAGTGGAGATCTTAAATCATGCAAATTTGTTGTTATTTTAATCATAATAAGTTTAATAAGTAATTCTTGGTCAATCTCTCTTAATCGTTAACCAAGTGTAAAATCACCTATGTTTGAGTTTTAATACAATGAGGTTGGAAGTTTAATATTATGACCTTGTTTTTGAGTTTATTAAACTGAAAACAGGTTCAAAACAATATAAACTGGGTAAAATAGTCCCGCGAAGGTCAGAACTCTCGAGAATAAATTGTCATCCGGCTTTAACTCTCGAGAACACGATTTCCCGTATTTCGCTGAAATTTTAACACGTTCGCATTTTGTACGTGGCATTTGGCATTTGGCATCGGGCATTGAATTTGTTCGCTGTGGTACGGAAGGTAATGGATTGGATTTTGCCTTTGACGATGCAAGCTTGGAATTTGGCACCCGGTCAGAGTATGTCATGAGAAGATTGTATTTGGCTATAGAGGCCATCGCAGATTTGTCCTTCGAACAAAAGTTAATCAAGGTACAATATCAAGCAATTTTAAAATCTTCAAAATGGCGGCATTGCTTGTTAGTCTATCCACATTTTTTTCAGAGGACTATAGCCATCTGTCTTCTCATGATATAGACCCCTTGCACACGCGCAGCGTACTCACATGCGCCTATCCTGGGTGTCATTTTGGGTGTCAAAATCGTATACAAACATGCAAAAAAGAGAATTTTGACACCCAAAATGACGCACATTGTTCGGAGGTGAGTTCCGCGTTGTGCAAGGGGGCTATAGAAATCAATAGACCGTGCAAGTCTCGCGCGTATTCGAACATTTTTGGGACCACTTTGGTCACACGTATGTGCGGCATCTAAATGTAGCCCGAGCCCTAAATGTCGCCCGACCTAAATGTAGCCCTAAACCTGTACCTAAATGTCGCCCGGAACTAAATGTAGCCCCAAACCTATACCTAAATGTCGCCCGGACCTAAATGTAGCCCCAAACCTGTACCTAAATGTCGCCCGGACCTAAATGTAGCCCCAAACCTGTACCTAAATGTCGCCCCGACCTAAATGTAGCCCCAAACATGTACCTAAATGTCGCCCCGACCAATGTAGACGCAAAGTTGTGCCTACAGTAAAAGTGTGATTTTATTTTATTTATTTTGTATTATTATTTAAAAAATAATTGGGTGGGGGAACGGGCTGTAAAAGTTTGCGTTCTTTTGTTCTTAGCCACAAACATGAACCTATTACTAGATATTCGTCGTAGGAAGTCTGTGGATGTTCAGTCTAGCATGGAGGTAAGATTTACTTCAAACTTTTACTGAGGAACAAGCCGATTGCGTTGTTTCCATTGTTCGACACCGCTACCGAACCCCCCTACTCCCACCCCCCGAAAAACACTTTGAACACTCTGGATGCTGCGGTTTCATGGCTCTTCTTGGTATATGCAGTAATTTCATCTTAATTATGTTGATATGTTTCATGCGTAAACTTGCCAAGTGTTTTTTTTTTAACTTACACAAAAAGATTATTAATTTGATCATGGTATGATTTCTATTCTGTCGGATTTGAATTGATGCTGACCACCGTTCAGGTATATTTACATTTACTGTGTGTGCAAAAATCATATCTCGTGAACCAAAAAAGGTTGGGACTTGAAGCTAACCATGTACCTAGTATGTCGATGAAACCGCAAAGGTTTTCGGGATGATGACTTCAACGATGACGTCATAACATGAAATCAATGTTTAATATTTAGAACAATCATATCCGGAGAACCATAATTGCTACACACAAGATATTTGGACCATGTGAAAGACCCTGGGGAATTTTTAAAATCGTACACAAAGTGTGACCCCCATGACCTTTACTTCCGTTAATTATTATTTTATTTTTTAAGTTCGTAAAAAAGATGTTAGGAACCTAAAAAGCCTTAAAAACAACTTTTCGCTTTTCATTTCCACCCCCCCCCCAAAAAAAACCCCCAAAAACCACAAAAAAAACCCAACCCACATCTCTATTTAGTCATATTTCCAAAATATCGCTAGACAAATTGCCGTGATGTCCCAGGATATGGGTGATTTCCGATGTGGCTATTTTGTACACAGCCTATTGAGCCAGTTGAACCCGCTACATGGGCATATTCTTAGACGCAGAGTCCCCATACACTGTGCACAAACAATCGGTACAGGAATATGGCCATATCCCGGACCTATCACGGCGCAGTGCTCAGTGCTCAGTGCACATTGCAATATAGGTACAGGAAAATAGCCATATCCCGGATCAACCACAACGCATTGTATGCTCAGTGTTGCACAATGCAATGGGTACATAGGAGTATACCAATATCCCGGATCAACCACGGTGCAGTGCTCAGTGCAATGCGTACAGGAATATGGCTATATCACGGGTCCACAGCACCGAGACGTTAATAAAAAAAAGTTGGGACGGGATGTGTTGTTCCACATCCAAAATTTGAGCGTCATGCCGAACACCTTGTTTTTGTTTAACAAAAATTGAAGTCTAGTTTTACATGTTTTTGTTTGACACGAGTCAAACAACTCGCCTTAACATTCATTGTAGCTATCATTACAATGATGAGCTAGGTCGGGGCGACATTTAGGTACATGTTTGGGGCTACATTTAGGTCGGGGCGACATTTAGGTACAGGTTTGGGGCTACATTTAGGTCCGGGCGACATTTAGGTACAGGTTTGGGGCTACATTTAGGTCCGGGCGACATTTAGGTATAAGTTTGGGGCTACATTTAGGTCCGGGCTACATTTAGGGCTCGGGCTACATTTAGGGGCCGCACACACGTACGATGCTTTAACGCGTGAAGGAAACAAACTCACGCGCTTTAACGGGTCCCAATGTTCGAATACGCACGAGACTTGCACAGTCTATAGACCGCCCTTGCATAAAGCGAAACGCTACAGGTACGCTGAGGTCACGCGCACGTTTTTACGCACAGAGAACAGCTATCGTTCAATGATCTGCCTCCTTTTTAAAAGTGTGACGTCATATGCAATGAGTCTATACTCTGACTGTCTGCCAAATTCCATTAATGAATATGCTAATTTGTATCTCAAAGGCACACATCCCTCAAATACTTCCCCTGTCTACCCCATTACGCGATACAGCCACAACTTTTACCTGTGTAACAAGCGTTCACGTAGAAGTATTAATTTAATAACTTAATTTCATACGTTCTAAGTGCCCGGCCGTCGATTTCACCAAACTCTTCCTAACTTAGGATTAATCTTAGGGCTTAGGACGAGTCCCAGCCTTGCACTGTGACATGTAAACCTTAAGATTAATCCTAAGTTAGGACGAGTTACTCGTCCTAACTCGAGAAAGGATTACTGCGGGGGATATTTGTTGCCGCAAATTACAATAACAATTTCAAAATTCTATGGTCCTATATCAACGTACAATAATTGATTAAAAGCCTTAAAATGCATACAATTTTGTACCAAACAACATCAAATGGAGCAACATTACAAACAAAAATATGAAATGTTATTTATCTTTGGAATAATAAATTGCTGTTCGTAAACGAGTCATAGCGCATGGTTTAACTTTCTCTTGCAAGAGTGTTGATAAATGAGGGGGTTCGCACTCGACAAGCTTGCTTCTTGGAAATCCCCTCCACATCTTTGTTTAGTCTTATCTACTTGTTTATGTATTTAAAGAATATACCTCTGCTTCTTATTTTTTGCATTGATGTGGAAATAAAATGAATGAATGAATGAATGAATGGATTTCCTCCCTCTTGCAAGTTTTATTCACTTATAATAGGCTGAAATTTACTTACACATTACACACTCATACTAATTTCTTATCAACACACAACATCTGTAGCGTCGGGTGGCCAAGCTATTCTCTAGCGTCTGTATAGTCTTATTATTGTGCATGTCGAGCACAGCCTACCGTTCTAGGTCAAGGGTATACATCCAGGCCGGATAGCTTAGATGTCACCACACAATGCCTAAAAGAAGACAGTCTTTCACGATGTGAAGGATGGTGTATATGTATCCACATGACCGGTATATACAATGTAACCCGTGACATCACATGTGAAAGGGTCTGTATACGTTTGGTAATGACTCTGCAAATTAATGGCAATAGAAACTTATTTGGTATAGAAGTACAGCAGCTTTGGATAGTATCATGTATTTTGAGAAACTTTTGTTCAGCTGTTACCCTTGAATTTATGTGGAAATTATAATATAAAATTTGAAACTTCCCATATTTCCAGTATCTTGCTTGCCAGAAAGGAGCTCTAGAGGCTTCTCTTTTTGTCAACAAAGGTTTCATGGTCTATTTCAAGACTCAATTCATAGACTTCATTTCATGTTTTGGTTCTGGTACTAGTTTTTATGCTACCGTATATTACGGTCTGGCTCACTAATTGCTCCTCAATGACATCTTCTCCCAGTCAAAATTGAAATAAATTAATTACATCTACAAATCAAGGTCTCCAACAATTCGTTCGAAAGTGTTTCCTTTCTTTTCTGATTTCGCATTCAAGGTTATCTCTTTAAGCTGATGGGAACCAGACGACGGCTACATTTCCTTACCTTCGATTTGAAACTGAGCATGCCATACATAGGCCTAATAGTTTGTAAAACAACGAAAATCTGAGACCGAAAAACAAAGACATGTCAATCCACAATTGTAACAAACGGATGCCGCTCCATCAGTGGCGTAACTAGGGTACATTTTTAGAGGGGCACAAGGGGTGCACCGTTTTGTTTAGGGGGCACACCATTTTTTAGGAGGGCACTTCTGTAGACTCCTGTTAGACTACTGCAAACATCAATGAAAAACAACGAAAGTCTGAGACCGAAAAACAAAGACATGTCAATCCACAATTGTAACAAACGGATGCCGCTCCATCAGTGGCGTAACTAGGGTACAGTTTTAGAGGGGCACAAGGGGTGCACCGTTTTGTTTAGGGGGCACACCATTTTTTAGGAGGGCACTTCTGTAGACTCCTGTTAGACTACTGCAAACATCAATGAAAAACAACGAAAGTCTGAGACCGGAAAACAAAGACATGTCAATCCACAATAGTAACAAACGGATGCCGCTCCATCAGTGGCGTACCTAGGGTACATTTTTAGAGGGGCACAAGGGGTGCACCGTTTTGTTTAGGGGGCACACCATTTTTTAGGAGGGCACTTCTGGCCAAGTTTCCGTTTGCCTTGCTCCAGGCGCAGTTCTACGGGGGAGGGGGGGACACTGCAGGCCCTCCCTCAATTTTGTCTAGCCCCCCCCCCCCTAAAAAAAAAATTAAAAAGGAAATAAAGAAGAAGAAGATAAAAAGCTGGATAGGGAATTTAGAAAACAAAGATGTAAAGCAAAGGTGCAAGAATAACAATTGGAAATATTCTTTTCCCCCCAATTTATTACAGTTTACAGGTTGTAAACAACCCGGTCATGATACACACCTTGATTCTACGAACTTTTGCCCAGAAGGGTTTAATTCACCAAAAAGCATTGACAAGGACCACGAGATATCCGCTGCGGCCAAACTATTCTATTTTTCACGTCGGCACTTTGTTTTTCGTACACAGGTGCACGATTAGAGGACATGAAGTTCCTTTTGGATATTCGCTGGTATAGTGTCTCTATGGGTTTCGAGGCATGGTATGGTCAGATATCAATTATTCAGCTTGCGGTAACATCATGTCTATATAGCAAGCTATATTGTTTAAACCAATAAGAACTCTCTCCACAGCAGCGAAGATATTGACGAGAAGTCCCCTCGATCCAATAAGCGAAAGTGGTATATACTCCCGGTCGATTCCCTACCTACCCAGGTAATAATTTATAAAGCAGGGCAATTTTTTCAGAGTAGTCTCCCGAATTAGGAAATCTACTCCGCAAGACACGTTGTCCAGGAACAAATCTATACACAGCAAAGTAGTATACACATGGTGTAACCGCAAATTGATTATGTCTTTGCTATGGAGGCAATAATGACGCAGAAATCGTTACGGACGTTTGTTTGCAAAATGGTACATTTTCTGCTGTTTATCAAAGGGTTGTTTGTTTGCTTCGGTTTATTAACTTAATTCCCTTAACCCAGCCCTGTAAGTTTCGCTTGTCTTTAGTTGTCATAACACAATTTCCCCCACCGCTTATTTTATTTTATTTGTATTTGTATTCTTTTTTGGGGGGGAGTGGAGCTCTTAGACCATTCAACTCCAGTAATTACAAAGTACAGCCATGTTCTATGGAACATTAATGCAAGTACTGATAAATCAATACATTGAGTACATAGAGGTTACTAGAAACTAAAGCACAATGAATAAAAGGTGATATTACATACCAAACAAAAGGAGATCAAAACATGATAAAAAGCAAATTAGTAGAAGTAAAAAGATTAAACTTAAAGGCATCGTACACGTTTGGTAATGACTCAAAACAAATATTAGCATAAAAACTTACTTGGTCACAACATGGAGGTAGGAATGTAACAAGCAACGGAGAGCTGTTGATAGTATAAAATATTGTAGGAAACGACTCCCTCTGGAGTAACGTAGTTTTTGAGAAAAAAAAGGTAATTTCTCACTAAAATAATAAAAACTTCTTGCAAGAAGTTTTTTTTTCCTATATGAAAGCACACATTTGTACAACAAGGGTGTTTTTTCTTTCATCATTTTCTTGCAACTTCGATGACCAATTGAGCCCAAATTTTCACAGGCTTGTTATTTTTGCATATGTTGGGATACACCTAGTGAGAAAACTGGTCTTTGATAATTACCAAACTTTGACAATTACCAAACGTGTTCAGTGCCTTTAAGGCTCTACGGACGCCCTTAACAGAATTAACACAATGGCTCCTGACACAATCAAATAAATAAATAAATAAAATAAATAATTGTAGTTGCATTATCTTTACAGAATTAGCCTATCCCCAAAGAAACGTTTTCCCATGCCCATGCATGCAAAACGTTCTTTTTTCTTTGGCAGAAAACCGACTCTTTCCTACTCAGTTCTTGAAGCAAATTGTTCACATTAATTGCTCATGCACATTTTCCGATAAAACTTTGGTACGACCTTCTATCGGGAATACGATGTATATCTTACAATATTTTTATGGGTTTGTCATGCGTAATAACACAAACATTTTAATTGTGTTATTATTTTGAAAAGAGAAGCATGATATAAATGCAGATTTGAATTGAATTCTTACCTGAGTATCCGTCCAATTCACTATGAGTTCGTAATCGGGCAGTACATCACTCTTGTTATTGATATCATCGACAGCTAATTTGCATCCTGCGAAAGCTGTGGGCCCGAAGTCCGGGGAGGACCCCTTCGTCAGCGGGAGTAGTCCGCCGATGTAAAGTGGTCTTCGACCCGGTGTGGCGGCCGCACGGTTTCCCGCAAAGCCCGTGACCAAGACGAAGAGCCAGACGCTTTTCACCGACATAACGTTCATCAACCTGTGCATACTGAAGATCATTGATATCTCTCATGATATATACCACTGTTTTAAATCCCTGCCGCCGTTAAAAACGGTTTCGTGGATACTTCCATTACCAGCAGGGGATACATTATTGTGCCCAAATATTTATTTAGCCAAAGAGGGCAGCTACAAAAACATGTAGTTGATTTTATCCTCGGTCATCAGTAAGTTTCTTTCAAAATTAGTAACTAAAATAAAACGGCGTTAATAAAACTGTTGTGAAGTTTCAAAGTAGATCTACGTGAGACTACCCATTCAAGCAATGGATGCTCCCAAACCACACCGTCTAAAAAGCATCAACGGAATACCATTCTCTGCCCTGTGTGTAGGCCAACCTTGTTTCCATGAGGAACACTGCTAAGTGAGTCCAGCATTCCAAACCAAGGGTTGAAAATTTGTCTCTTTTGAGCAATATGTTATAATAAGTTTTTTCTATCATGGACCAAAAGCCTGGCTTGTTGCTTTGTTAATTTATAGTTACAGTCTTTCTTGAACAACTGTTGTTTTTCAATTCGACCAAAACCTTTAAATTTGAAACTAATGAACCTTTCAAATCTTAAAATTCCCGGGTCAAAAATCGACCCAGATTTCGGGTCCCAAGGGGGGCCTGATCCATCTCCGAGTAAGGGTAACCCAGAAACTGGTATTAAAACAACACTGAGGATTTAGAGTGTACCTCCTCATATAGTTTCATTTCTTGTTTGTTTTGATTTGTTTAAAGGTGTCGTACACGTTTGGTAATGACTCAAAACAAATATTAGCATAAAAACTTAGTTGGTAACAAGCAACGGAGAGTTGTTGATAGTATAAAATATTGTAGGAAACGACTCCCTCTGAAGTAACGTAGTTTTTGAGAAAGAGGTAATTTCTCACTATAATAAAAACTTCTTGCAATAAGTTTGTATTCCTATCTGAAAGCATTTGTATTCCTATCTGAAAGCACACAAATTTGTACAACAAGGGTGTTTTTTCTTTCATCACTTTCTTGCAACTTCGGTGACCAATTGAGCCCAAATTTTCACAGGCTTGTTATTTTATGCAAATGTTGGGATACACCAAGTGAGAACACTGGTCTTTGACAATTTCCAAACGTGTTCAGTGCCATTAACACGAAGATTGGACTTCAGGAATACTCAGAGGGTCTGAAGTATTTCAGTTCAAAATAAGTATATTGAATGTAATCGTAATTATTGATATACGTTAACATTTGGTGCCAGATATGACAAGGTGTACCTCTTCCTATTGTTTATTCTTTGTATTATGAGAATCTTGGGATTTCTTCACAGGATATCGGGGAGGGGGGTGTACAAGAAGCGAAGAGAGTGTTATAGTATCGGAACATTTGGGGGACTCCATCTGCCGCATATCGGGCATGGTATGATTATACGTAAATAATAATAATAATAATAATAATGCAGTTCTTATATAACGCTTTATACTCCCGATGGGTGTCTCAACGCGCTCAGTATTATTCCTACAAGGTAAGTGGAGTTACGTGTTGAAGTATGAGACCTATTTATTCCTTTGCATAGCAGCATGTAATGGTTTACAAGGTGCTGTGGCGCAATGATGCAGCCAGCCAATGACTGCATGGTTTTTGTGAATCCTACAGAGCCACAGAAGAAATGAGGTTTTTTTGCGATTTGCTTTCAATGGCAATCACGTACCGTATGAGGTCCTTGTGGTGAGGGATGGAGATTAAGATTGAAAGACAGGGACAGGCAACAACAGCCATGAATTTCACCTTTAAATCGGCTAATACTGATGGAAAGATTAATTCGCAGTGTCGCAAGTGATAGTTTTATCAATGGTATGTATAGCCTCGAAAAATGGTACAGGAAGCAGAAGAAGAAAAAACACTAATGAGAGAGAGAGAGGGGGGAGAGAAGCGATAAGAAAGGGGGAAGCAACATTCTGCATTAAAATGTGGCAAACATATATTTTTTCGAGGGAACGGAATGTTTTTTTAGGAAACCAAATCTGAGTTAACTAAAGACAATTTTGAGTAAAAGAAATACATTTCCCTTTTTTAACCTCTCCATTCATTGTCTCCATATTTAACACACTTTAAAAGTTACAGATTCGTAAAGTTAGTTTATTATTGAAGGCAAATATAATCCAAATGAAAAACAAGTATTTATTTTATTTTAGAGGTCGTTGACAACAAGTATAGGCCAATTTGGAGTAGCGCAGCATTGGACCTTTAACATCAAGTAAAAACTAAATTGTACCATCGATGAGGTAAAATTTAAATCAACAATTTCAGGAAGCATGTTAAAATCAAGCTAAATTTTACACTGAAATGAAACTTTTCTATATGTGGCTTATAGCCCGTGTCTTTTCATCGTACGTGCTTTTACAATAAACAAATATCTGTGGTCATCTTTCCAATCCCCGTATTTTAAAATCGTGGCTTTTGAACGGCGGTAGATACAAAAATACCTGTAAATTGTGCATCTTTTGCATTGATTGACACAACCCTGTAATTTTTCATTCAGGGGTGCCATACGCGTGCTGCCTCAAAAATAAGGCGCTTACCCAACACAGTTTGGAATAGAATAAAGCTCCTGTATTCATAAAATAGTCTCTTGACTTTGGGGAATTGAATTGCCATGAACCCTTTTGAAAAGACTTAAATTCTTTGTTTTGTTCCCTTTACAAAATTGTGTCTTTGTTGGTCTGGTAAAACCCAATGCATTGTTGCATCATCGATTTAATTTGGATGTCCTTTTCCCGGCTTTTACATTCTTTTCTCTGTCCCAATAAGGCGATTTGGGACTTATAGGGGTAAAAAAGCTATTACGATTCAAGCTTGACCTTTTATTCCCCTAGGGTACATTTATTTTGTCTGTCGATGAAAAAGCTTTTCATCCAACGAAATGGTGAAAACGTTTTTTTATTGTAACTGCTAGTGTGAGCAAAGGAATCTCAAAGATTTGTTGTAAATCTTGCATCTGCGAAGATGAACGGTTAGTTGTGCCCTTCAACGGTGTATTCAATCGGGTCTAATTCTTAAACATCATTCCACTTGAAAGAACAACTTGATTTATACCACAGAAACCTTCATTAGGGAAGTCGGAGGCAAATACGGCAGAACAAAACTCCTACGTAGGCAGACTTTATGGAGACATACAGGATGTACCTAAACCTTAACTGCCCTCTTCGTCCCTGGAAGGACAAAAGGCTGCTTTCTACAACTTTTTTTTTTACCGGAGTGGGGTTGTTGGCCCAACGTCCATCATCCAACCTGAAGAACAAGGATACCGTATTTCGTATGATCTTTTCCCGCCAGCCTCCCGGTTTGGTTAATAGCAGCACCACACTTACAACGTGCTACATAAATTAGGTCTCATAATTCAGCAAATTAAAAAACCTGCCAAAAACAACCGCCGGTAAAAAAAAATACAAATTGCAAAAATAGATGTGCAAATGCAAAACTATCGAGCACACTCACGGTGTATATTTACAAGTAGGCTTTCAGCAATCCATGAAAACCTTCAACCTCATTGGTCACCCAGAGTTGGTGAAAAGATCTATCTGAAAGACAAGAAAACAGACCCTTTTGAACGACGTAAGTTTTAGTGTCAAATGCAAAAAAGTCTGTCCGAAGTTAATTTCACCGGTCTTATTATTTTAAGCGTGAAGAAAATTACCTCGCGTTGAAATTCAAGACAATTTATACATAATGTTATACCCTTATAAATTATGGTGGGATAACGGGTGTTATTCACATATAGGGGGAGGGGGTGCTAGACACTTATTTTATAACTAATATAAAAATCCTGCTCCTATGCCCGGGGGGAAATGCCAAATCCGATCCACACTTTCTAAGAGATTTTTGTTTCAAAAGTTGTACTTTATTTTAATTTGTACATATATTCTTCTCGAGGAATTTGCAGCTAAAAAGTATAATGATGATCTTTTTGAACAAGAGCTTTCAAGTGGACATTTTCATCGTGCGGCAGAAACTCTGGTCTAGCTACAATACTTGTCTACTTTGTATAGTCCACACTCCCCTTTATCAAGAATCGCAGCCGGTAGAGGGCGCTACATCTGCAAGAACTGCTGTCGGGGTGCGCCGCACTAAAGTTAGCTGTCCGTAGTATAAACCAATAATGCTAAAATGCTAAATATTATAAACAAACTAAAACACAAAAAATTCTCAGCCCCTTCAAAACAAATATATTTTCTGAAATTAAACTTCAGCTAGGCTCATCCAAAAACAAAAGCACCCCTGAACGAGAAAAATAGTCATACTCCATCTTGGAATAATGGCCCTACCTTTTTGTTTGCAAAATAGGGCCGAAGTTTTATAGAGCTATAGTGTAGGCCTACCCAAATTGCTCTAGGATGAAAATCAAAAATCCCGGGGGCACAATATTGGACCATATTCAACAATCTCGTAAGAGTAACTACCTTCGCATCTTTGATTTACAGACAAAATACACGTACAAATTTGCCTCAAATAAGACATTAAACACTGTACTCTAATTAAAGTTCTACTTATTAAATTCAGTATTTTTGAGAATCTAGAAATAACAAGAAATTTCATTGAGCTGTCTTGAGTTTACGGTTCACCCTATCAGGGCAGGGGGCACAATAATTACCATACCTTTGTCCGTAAAGTTTTAACACTGCATCTGATCAACACAAAGTTTTCCGAATGGTTGTTTTCAGGGGTCAGTTGTTACCATAGCAACCGTTTGCTTGATCTTGGATCGAACGTTTTCAATCTTTTTTGTGTTTTTGTTTCTCCTTTTCAAAACAAACTCTACTTGTTTTTGTTTTTCCCAAAAAAATAGCGGTGATGTGTCACGTGATAGTGTTAGATGCATTGTGGAAATTCAAAATGTCCGCCATACCCGGCGGCCATCTTTGATTTTGTGTTTTTAGCTCAATGGAATATTGTTAACATGTTAATTTTCAACTGTTCAGGCCAAACAAATACCATAGAGTCGTCAACTAGGCGTCATCATTGCACACAGCGTCCAAAAAGCTGGCGGTAATATCAATGTTTAACTTAAAAATAAAAATATGTACTGAACATGGGATAAACCATTAATAGCGCCCCCCAACTGCTTTGCAAAGGTTTCCAGCATTCTGACGAGAAGTTATGGGAAAGATACGAATTTTGACCATAATGGTGAAAACACTACCAAAAACTACCTTTATATTATGGCAAGTTTGCGTTATCATGTAGAACTTGGTAAATTTAACATTTGGTGGCAAGTTTGATAAAAAAACAAAACTCAGAGAACTTTGAAAAAATACTGAAGGAGGCAATAATGTGCCCCACGCACGCTTCCCGTAAGTGCAAAAAAAAAAAAAAAAAAAAAAAAATGCTGGTTAAATTAAGTTAATGAATTTAATGATGACAACGTAATTCGAAAAAATTATTAGTTTTGTTTACTTTTCAGGTTCGTGGACTTTGTTCATTCCGTTGTATCTTGGTTGAACTTGCTTCGCAAGTAGCCATCCTCGCTGATGGGAGGCCGGGTGTTGCAGCTCTCCTCCCGCCGGGCTAAGTCATGCAGCTCTGGTACTGCAGGCTGTGGTTGCAGCTCTGGTGGGGTCATTTTCTCTGGTATTTGCTATAGCTGTCTTCAATGTCGACAATTTCGCATTCCTCGGCACTCACCTCCTCCGTGGCGACGTAATGAGGCATGTCACAAAAACTGGAGCCGTTTACACACTGTTAAAATAAAGCCAAAAACGATGTTTTTGATATTTACAGTTTGCTAGGTTTCTAATTACCGACAGAAAGAGCTGTGGTTGTTCAAGTAGACAAGCCAGTGTAGAACCGAGTGTAAAGAGGAAAAAATGTTGCATTACAAAGGTATTTGCATAATGTTTGGCCGATTCTCGGTCCAAAGAATGCAAGGAATTTTCGTGATGCGTGCAAACTCCTAAAGGGACAAAACAGCGCTTTATGCTGTTCTATACGCTTTGGTAATTTTATGCTTTCAAACTAAGCAAGGATATGGTGCGTGCATTTTGCTGAGCCAAGTATTTTTATTTTCTATTTTGTTTTAGCTGGCAACCAAAATAATTGGAATATACCACAAATTAAGAATAGGTTGTATCGTAAGCCGGGCGTGATCCCTGGCTATAGACCCACCATCTTGGCCACGTTCCCTGTATCAAATAACAGTAATAAATGCTAATATTTATTGTACAAAAATGAGCCAGACTATTTCTCCTTCCACCCTCGGTTTGGTTACCTTGATTTGAATTGGGAGAAAATCAAGATGGCCGCACCATGATAAAGGTCTATTATGGCAGTATACGGTTGTAAAGGAGTTCTGAGTGGCGCACAAACAAAAGACTGTCCTTTCTCTACGCTCTGACCAAACAATAGGGCCAGAACGAAATGACCTGTTATACGATGTGTCAGCGCCATTTTCTCAACGGCTAAAAATACTTCTTGTTTGGGCTGTGTCACGCGTTTTTGTGCGCTTTCTAGTTCTATCATAATATAACCGCATAGGCCAGGTACCTCAGTTGATAGAGCACCGTCACGTATAACCGGATGTCGCTGATTCCAATCTCGCTGTTGTTATTAAAATAAAATAAATTAAACAACAAATAGAAAATTAAGTATTCTTAAAGGCACTGAACACGTTTGGAAATTGTCAAAGACCTGTGTTCTCACTTGGTATATCCCAACATATGCATAAATAACAAGCCTGTGAAAATTTGGGCTCAATTGGTCATCGAAGTTGCAAGAAAACGATGTTAAAAAAAAACACCCTTGTTGTACAAATTTGTGTGCTTTCAGATAGGAGTAAAAACTTCTTGCAAGAAGTTTTTATTATTTCAGTGAGAAATTACCTCTTTCTCAAAAACTACGTTACTTCAGAGGGAGTCGTTTCCTACAATGTTTTATAATATCAACAGCTCTCCGTTGCTCGTTACCAAGTAAGTTTTTATGCTAATGTTTGTTTTGAGTCATTACCAAACGTGTACGATACCTTTAAAACGAAAAAAGGTATTAAACTAAAAAAAAAAAATAATAAAAAAAAACAATATCTCCTACACCGCATGCCTATAATGATTGTGCTTTCCTGTAAGTGAAGTGAAACATTTATTTACCTAGACGAACCAACTTGACCTCTCCTTCTGGCCAAAATAGGAAGTAAAACAAAAAATTTGAACAGAAACTTCAAATGTTAGTTCAACAATACCAAAAATGTGAACCCTTTGGTCTTAGGATGTCAGTGTTTTTGAAACCATCATATGCAAGCGTTCAAAATGCATGTAGGCACCTTCATGTATGGTGGTATGACATGACATGTTTTTCACTCGGCTCCACTGGTCTCATCGGTCTCATCCAAGACCGCTGGGATGGGGCTGATGCTTCGTACAAATTCTTGTTCAGGATGTAGTGACGCATGATGGGAACGATTTTACTGCTGATTGGCGTAATGCGCACAATCAATCACAACATGTACAAACACAAAATAAAGTATGGATGCGCCATGGATAATGTAAAAGATCTTTAAAAACCAAAATTGCAAAAGAAGAATGTTGCGATCGAGGCCTGTCTTTAGTACAAGGCAAAGAATGACAAAATTGCAAGGGATTTACACAATAGAGCTACATTTGTTTTGATAGTCAAACCTTTCTTTAACAGGAAGAGGTGACGGGGGATGGGGGGGGGGGGGGGTCACGGGAGTTGTCCGATTCGTTTCTGCATACTTCAACCCATTAATGAGGCGTTGGGACCGAGCGAAGACATGTTTATACAGCGCCCTCTAGTGAGATGTTTAAAATAAAAGAATTATATCTCCCGAAAGAGATGACTTGTTTTCAAACAACGTCTCCTTATAGATCCGAGCAAGTTTGACATTTGTGTGACCCCCTTTATAACCTTTTGCATCCTGCGCAAACAGGGAGTTTACACAATAATAACTATCAATGTTATATTATTAGCTACTAAAGTGATTTTCCGAGTTCAACTTATCGGAACAGCTCTGTGATTGTGGACTGCAAACACTGGGGTGTTAAAATTGACACCACGGGTGTTGTCACATATTATAGATACCGAAAAGAGAATCAAAAATTGACATCATATGGTGTTAAAAAAACACCAATGTAATTGTTTTGGCAGAACTAAGTGTTATTTCAACACCTTATGGTGTTCCTTTCGAGTATTTTGGGTATTTATACGTGACAACACCCATGGTGTCATTTTTAACACCCCAGTTTTTGCAGTGTGGGTAAAATCGCAATTTCGAGTGATATATTATTAGAGTTATATTGTAACCATTGGTAAATTAATTAATTAACGATGTTAAGCTATTTACGTCAAATGATAAGTTCATTACCAGTCCTAAGCTTTGAAATGATATACTATGTGACTCTTTTATATATTATGCTAAGTAAGACTTGAGAAGCAAACAACATTTGTGTGTAAGTCCTATGAGATTTTGGCGGAAAAAAGAACAAGATTAAGAAAAACAAACACAAATCTTGAAGAATACAATACACTGTAGCAGTTCCGACTACTTTGTCGGAACTGCTAACAAACTGTACACGATTATATTCTGGTATCCTGTACGAGGGCGTTTTGTACTGCTGATATTCGACATTGTTTGTCATGCAGTTATAATAATAATAAAATATTTATATGAGCGCTTGTAAAATATTTATAGAGCGTCTTATCTTCAGAACCCTTAGAGTTTAAGTTGTGGCCAAATAATAAAGACTGGGAGGTAAGCTTTAAACTGATGAATGCCTTGACTGCAGGAAATTGTTTCTATATAGGCCTATTTGTTTAAAGGCACTGAACACGTTTGGAAATTGTCAAAGAACAGTGTTCTCACTTAATGTATCCCAACATATGCATCAAATAACAAGCCTGTGAAAATTTGGGCTCAATTGGTCATCGAAGTTGCAAGAAAATGATGAAAGAAAAAACACCCTTGTTATACAAATTTGTGTGCTTTCAGACAGGAATAAAAACTTCTTGCAAGAAGTTTTTATTATTTTAGTGAGAAATTACCTCTTTCTCAAAAACTACATTACTTCAGAGGGAGTCGTTTCCTACAATGTTTTATACCATCAACAGCTCTCCGTTGCTTGTTACCAAGTAAGTTTGTATGCTAATATTTGTTTCGAGTCATTACCAAACGTGTACGATACCTTTAAAGACAGACTTTATGCGCTAGTCAAAATGTGGTATTTTCCCAGTGGTCATTTCTATTGTCTCTATTCTTTGATCATTATATTTAAAGGAAGGGTCATAGATTGCTTTTTGTCAACGAAATGCTAAGTTATTGACACAGTTATAAAGAAACATACAATAAAAGTCACCTGTGATAGTTTCAGCTGAATACAGCGTCTTCTTGCTGAGAAAACAGCAAACAAAAATGCCACGGTATTTTCACACGAACGTCAAATCTGCGTTTTGCGAGGTTGAAGCGGGTAACAACCACATCTCTGGCCGCAGCATTTGCGAACGGACACCAAAACTCATGCTAGAGTCGTTCCTCCGAAATGTTTTGGGGTAACAAATTATCCAAACCATATAGAAGGGAATCCTTTCTCAAATTAATTTATATACAATCAACAGCGGCAGTGCTTCTCACCAAGTATGGTAATTAATTTTTGGAGTACTTACCAATATGACCCTACACTGTAAAAACGGCCTTTAGAATATAAACACATTTCTAAACGCCTCGCTTGTACCCACTTTTTCACACGTTTAGCCCTCAACATGTTTAGATTTTGCGTTTCTGGTGACATGTTTACTCCGAGACACATTTAGCCTGTGACACATTTAGGTTGAATGTGTTTAGGGTTCCTAAATAGTGGGTGCTTAACATGTTTAGAAGGCAAGACACGTTTCAAAGAACAAGCTTAATTTATAAAGACCTGTCTCTTTTCTTTAAGTGTAAAAGAAAAGAGAATTGTTGAAATATAATGCCCAAGCAACGCTCGGCATGAGAATTGATAAATCATCATTATCTCAAAGGTCTTCGAGAAGATTTGAGGGGCAATGATGTCATGAATTCAGACATGCTGAATACAGTCACTTTGCTATTATTGAGTTCTTCTAATTAGGCCTATACACATTTTGGGCTTTACTTTCTACCCATGGTATGAATCTTTGAAGTGCTGACCAATACAACAACAATTTGCTTCAATTGAACTTTTAATACACACATTAAAGTATAAACCACTGCGCAGGAAAGGCTGTTATACCTACAATGGTTTTGAATAAACACCGAGGTCTATATTTGTGCATATTTAATTAAACCCCGCCCATATCATTCTAAACAAACTGATAAATTTAAACACATAAAAGACATGTTTACAGGCAAACATGTTTAGAAATATGTTTGTAAGCTAAATTGGTATCTATTTAACATGTCAAAAAGCTAAACGTGTTGCGATGAATGCAGGTTTGAACTTGTTTGAACACCAGAATGTGTTTACATCATTTGAGTACGTTTGCTACCTGAGCAATTCTACTTGCCATGGGCATGAGGCTAAACAAGTGGAGCTTTTGATACTTTGTCAAGTTTATTACGTACCAAAAAAAAAAAATTTTTTTAAACCTGTATGTGTTTGTGCCATATAGCAAACACGAGCTCTTCAATGAAGGCCTATATGCCTACATGGAAGCCTATACATACCAATAGCAAACGTATTCAAATGATGTAAACACATTCTGGTGTATTCAAATAAGTTCAAACCTGCATAACAAATCGCAACACGTTTAGCTTTTGACATGTTACAGAGCTAGCCATTTAGCTTACAAACATATTTCTGAACGTGTTTGCGTGTGAACATGTATTGTATCTGTTTAAATTCAAAACTGCATTTCAAACAAGCACAACAAATCTCAACCTGTTTAGCTTTTTGACATGTTAAAGAGATAGCCATTTAGCTTACAAACATATTTCTGAACGTGTTGCGTGTAAACATGTTGTGTATCTGTTTAATTTCAAAACTGCATTTCAAACAAGCACAACAAATCTCAACCCGTTTAGTTTTTTGACATGTTAACGAGATAGCCATTTAGCTTACAAACATATTTCTGAACGTGTTTGCGTGTAAACATGTTTTGTATGTGTTTAAAATCTAAACGCTGTTTTTACAGTGTACCTCAAGCCCATATTGTGAAAAAACCCGTACAGTTTACCTAAACAACACGCACGACGTAGCCCTCACAGCAGCCCGACATACAAACAGACAAATAGACAGCCCCATACAAACGAGCAAACGAGGGGCAAATACATTTAAAAAAATACCTACTTGGCAGAAGTATAAGAGGTAATAATGAACCAACAAAACATATTATGACAACAGAGCCGAATTGAAGTATCGCTAAAATTACTAAAACACGAACAGGACCATAAAGGAAACTTATTACTGTATTAATACTACAGAAATACTGTTGGTTTCATTATGTCGTTTCTTACCGTGTCTGGCAATAAAGAAGTCAATTACATGCATATAGGTTTCCATTCAATAATTCTCTGACTCGTGTTCGTCTATAAACACCAGTTGCCATCGTAACGAGCGGGCACAATGTAAAAATCAATTCTTTAACACTTCCAACTTCCGTAATTAAATTTTCCGTTGTGTCGCCAAGTGCGTGGTGCTCAACCGCACAATACACAGTACACATGCATTTGAACAAAGTGAACATAATTTGTTTACTTTTTCTCAAGCTGTGGATGATTCGATTACCAACATCGACTGAGGTGAGTTAAATTGTAAACGGTAGTTCGTTACGTCCGGCAAGGTGGTTACCCACATTATAAAAAAACAAAAATTATTAACAATAATTGTTCTGCGAAATTAACCTGCATTTTGATGACCTCATGTAGAGCTAAAATTTAAATTGTTACTATGTAGTACATTACATGCAAACACTGCTTTGTCTTACATGTTTAATCGTTAAAGGCATCGTACACGTTTGGAAATTGTCACAGACCAGAGTTCTCACTTGGTGTATTCCAACATATGCATAAAATAACAAGCCTGTGAAAATTTGGGCTCAATTGGTCATCGAAGTTTTAAGAAAATGATGAAAGAAAAAACACCCTTGTTGTACAAATTTGTGTGCTTTCAGATAGAATGATAAAAACTTCTTGCAAGAAGTTTTTATTATTTTAGTGAGAAATTACCTCTTTCTCAAAAACTACGTTACTTCAGAGGGAGTCGTTTCCTACAATGATTTATACTATCAACAGCTCTCCGTTGCTAATTGTTACCAAGTAAGTTTTTATGCTAATATTTGTTTTGAGTCATTACCAAACGTGTACGATACCTTTAAGGCACAAAACATGGCCTTCCCCCCCCCCCCCCGCCCAGGATGTTTGAGGAAGGCACGACAATTTGTAAGATAGTAGATTATTAATGCGAAGCATTTTTTAAACTATAATTGCCTGGTTCACGTTATAGAGAAAATATTACAACCATGTATAATGTTATTTAAATTGTCATATTGCATATTTATAAAAAACCCAAAAACAGTTTGTATTACTGGTGGCAAATGACAGTCCCACGAATATTTAAATATTTCTGAATTATATCAGTATATCAAGCCGAATTTATTCTAGGCTCAATAAAACGTTACGTTCCAGAATTGTTTATGCCTTGGAGACTGAAAGTTATGAGAATGTAGGGACGTTTATAAATTAATTTAATATCATGTTGTTTTGTCTTCAATTTTACCACAGACACTATGAGTGGATTTCATTTTGGCGTAACATTCGCTTTCCTTGGTAACGTATTATTCATTAATTGATATTAATGATTTTACTTGTAGTCACTTATTCGTAGTTCTTCTTCGGGTTTTTATTGGGCTTTTTTTACCTATTTTATTCATTGCTTGGTTTTTAAAAGTACATTGTTTGAATTATATTTTTACTTTTTTTTTTCAATTTACAATTTTGACTCATTTATTTTTTTTATATCCATGGTCATACATTGCAAATTAGAGAAACCATAGTGCGAATTTGTCACAAGAGTGAGCCCGTTAAAAATGGACTGAGAACAGTACATGTGTTCTCGTTAAAAGGTCTGTATAAAACGTTTGGTAATGACTCTGAAAATTAATGGCAATAAAAACTTACTTGGTAAGAAGTACAGAAGCATTGGATAGTATAATGCATTTTGAAAAACTTTTCACTTAGAAGTACTGCGGTTATGGTAAAAGATATTGCTTTGTATCCCAAAATTTGAATCTGAGAAACATTACTGACAGTAACGTTTCTCAGATTGTGTATTCCAATTGCAGATCATTCTTTTTGTGTGGACATAACCGCTCAAAAACGCAATATCTCAAAAACGCTACCACCTTTTGAAATTAAATTTTCACAGGTTAGTTTTATGGTATATATCAGCTATTATAGGATTGAAACAAACAGTGGGTTCCAATTACCAAACGTATACAATCCTTTTAAGGCATATTTAGGATGCTTTTTGTACCAGACCTTCCTGCATAACCAAAGTTGTAAAAAACAAATAATAATACAAAAAAATAACATTAAATTCAATTAAAACATTTAAACCATAATTAACAAGGATGACCCATCTAGCACAGCTGCTCATTTGGGAACCCCACATAATTAAATAAATACAAGCAAAGATGAAATACTAACGACAATAAGACTTTGGCAGAAAGGGGGACATATCCAATACAATAAAAGTAACAATAAGACAAACCAGTGCAAATGCAATATTAAAATTGAGGTAAGAACAAAAACGAAACAAAATTGCCAAGAAAATCACACGAAAGGATTTAATTATCAATTTCCTTTTAACATGCGAGTATTTTTAACGAGACATAATAATAAATTGCAGTGACTGCATTGAACAAGTTTTACAGAGTTTATTAATAGATCAGTGGAAGATGTTTTGTTCGTGACCTAGGCAACGCCCTCTATCGTTACAATAAGTGCTGTATCTCCCTTTACGATCGATATGTAATATTGATATTGTGAAGGCCAAATAGAGTACCAGTCTACGCTCGTCATCATCTACAATATGTATCTCATTAACATGAAATAGAATACAAATAATGATATACAAAATGTTGCATTCAACGAGGCGAAGCTTATTCCATCTTTCAACGAATGCAATTAGTATTCTCTCACAAATTTCGTTTTATATAAAGTCCAAGTAGACAAACTTTATTGGATCATAAAACTAAACTGCTCACAAAAAGTTAGGAAACTTTGTTTAATCAAGTATATTTTTATTATTTTTTACTCTCTTTGTATGTGTTATATATCAATGAAAGCTGAAGTGTTCCTCTTTAAAATGATACCACATTTGCAATGATTACATGTTGCTGAATTTGGCTACATGAATGACAATGGGGCAAAGTCACAAATCAAATGTGCCAAAATTACCGCATGTTTGAATTACAGTGTCAATTTGTTTGTTCACACAGTAACACAAAATTGCTAATTTTGGCACATTTGATTTGTGACTTTGTCTCATTCTCATTAATGTGGCCAAGTCCAGCAACATGTCATCATTGCACATTTGGTATCATTTTAAAGAAGAACACTTCAGCTTTCTATTGATATGCAACATAACACAAGAGGGTAATAAATAATAAAAATATTCATGATTAAAAAAGGTTTCCTAACTTTTTGTGAGCAGTTTATATAAACAAACGATTGTATTCTGGCTTCCAGTTCGCATAGCCGGTGTTGATAAGCGTGCACAATAATCAAAAAGGATGGGACGAAAATGCATGATGAACAGTACCAAAGTGCAAGGTTTATGACGTAGGCCGTGAAATGGTTTGATAATAGTCAACATTGCCTGATCTGATGTTTTCCAATCAATGGCAATGATGTACTTGGTTGTCATATTATTGCTATATTATTACTCTATGGGTACTTGTTGTATATGAGTATTATTTTGTAGTATGTATTGTAACGAAATGTCGAGGGCTGGGGTGCACTAACTCCGCGTGAACATTTTACCAATATTGTCGGGTTATTTCCATAGGACCATCAAATTTGCTCGAAGAACTAGTTTTTAATAGTAGTCTTTTATTTTGAACACGGCTTGTAATGGAAATCGGGCATACTATATATTATTTGATTGCAATAATCGTCACCGACGCCACGAACTGACACACACATTTACCAGCAAAAAGTAATAAGAAAACGGCATTGAACGCTTGTAAAAAAAAATAAAGCTCATCAAGTGGGTGTCATATTATTGCTATATTATTACTCTTCGGGTACTTGTTGTATGAGTATTATTATTTTGTAGTATGTATCGTCGCGGGCTAGTTACCCTAGCTACGTCACTGTATTATTATTACAGTGATTACAAGTTTATCTTGAATTGAATGGAATATCAGGTCTTTTTTACTCCACATATTCCAGGGGTATGCCTGGGCATTGTGGTGTCCCAGCACGTGTGCTTCACTGGTACCGCGTACAGCAAGGATGTCAAGTCATTCCGTTGGGTCTTACCCTACGAAGATCCGTGCGTCTGTACTGCCATACGACCTGGTGGACACATGCCCTTAAAGCCTGTGACTGGCCACTATCTGAAGGGACTCTTTCTGAGCGAGGACTCTGATGAAATTCGTAAATTCTTCGATTGCCAAGGTAAGAATGTTTCGCGGTGAAACATTGAAAGTGCCCAAATGAGTCAATGCAGCGACTCCGGTATGCTGTTCAAAAAGCCTGCAACTTGCCATTATATGGAGGCTGGGAGTCTTTCTCAGTGAGGACTCCGAAGATATCCGAAACAGTTTCGATTGTGTTCGGATACCTTGTTGATTCTTTATTTGGGAGATAAGGGTTTCCATTTGATAAAAGTCCGTTGAGGAGTCTCTATACAACTTGGAACACTGTCAAATTTTTAAAGAGAAGTCTTGCTGTATAGCCTACCCACACAAAAATGAAACAATGCACTGCAGAATGCTTTAGGTTGTTCATGCGTTTTTATTTTACTCAGAATTAGCGAGTGGCAGCTCAGCAAAATGTACACCTAGTCCTTTAGGAGTTGAGAACGGTCATCCTATACCCATCCGAGACAGGGACTTCACTGCATCGTCCGTTGACGTTAAAAGCACCGTTGGTTCGGCCAAACTCAACTTCAGAGCGACGTCTGATACATACGTGAGTGGTTGGAAGCCCAGTAGCAGCTCAGACGAGTGGATCCAAGTGGATCTTGGGAAAGATGTAGACATGTATGGAATCATCACACAAGGTCGCTACAGTTCAGTCAAACAGCACTGGGTGACCAAGTACACAGTCCAGTACACAACTTTGGAAGATGCAAACCTGGTGGAGGTCAAGTCCAGAGATGGTCAGATACAGGTAGGCTTATACACTCCATTCCTAATTTGATCACGGCGTTGGTTTCGTCAGCCGAACTGACGTACGACGCACCACAGCCAAAACTTCGTGCTTGGAGAAAATTTCGTTTGAAGTTGAACTATATTTGTAACTAAGCCTACTGTTTCGGAGACTGTTTTCAGCATTTTTGAGCAAAACTGTTAATCCCAACTAAAGTTGAGGTATTAGTACTGAACTGTTTTCAATCTTGCAACTGTTCTGATGAGTTATTAATTCCTAAACACAATATTTCATGTCATAGACTCCCGGTATGAATGATTATGATTGAAGTCCTTCTGAGAGACATGGTGATGGTAATAAAGATGATAGTGAAGAATGCGATTGCGTATAATTTGTCCAAGAGGGCTCGTGTAGATGGAGAACAGCACAGGTCCGAAAACAGATCCTTGTGAGACACCAGACAGCAGAGTTGATGGTCTAGAACACATGCTATTGATTTGTACACATTGAGATCTGTCTGTGATATAAGATTCAATCCAATCTGGACTGTTCAGTCAAAACCCAAATATTTAAGTCGATGAAGTATCGTCGATGGTGTCAAACGCTGGAGATGGTCCGAGAAGTACTAGTGCGACAAGTCCGCTGTTGCAATTTAACATTACAACAAAAAAGACATTCCCGCAAATCGGCCTAAAATTGGGTTAAAGCATCTCTAATAATTGTTACTGACCAGCTCTTCACTAAGTTTATTGCCGCGTCAGTGTAAAAACGACGTTATATCGATTTTGCGAAAAACGTCGTATCTCGCACGAAAATGATCCGTGCAAAAACGTCGTATCTCGGCGCGTACTTGTTCTGTGTGTGCATCCGGGCTATTTCAAGCGAGATACAACGTTTCGACAATTTCAAACTCGTGCGTAACGTAAAGTGCTGATTCCTGTGAAACAATATCCGTATTGCTTTAAAAATGTAGTCATCAACGATCAAATAGGACTGATATGTTTTCTTTTTACAGACGTTTAATGGCAACACTGATGGTGATACGCAAATAACCAGGTGGTTTGATGCGCCAGTCATTGCAAACAGCATTCGCATTGTTCCAGTCTCTTGGATGAGTGAAATCGTTCTTCGCTTCGAGCTTCTTGGTTGCCTCCCAATGTCTTGATCGGTCGTTTATTTCAAGTTCAGGAAGATTATCAACTCATCAATTTGCTCCTTAACCGGCATATAAGTAATAACATATCGCAAACTTATCAATGATACTATTATTCAAAGTTTATTGACCCGTATGCCCATCATGATCTGCCATTTCTTCTTTAGACAATTGAACCTTAATAATGAACACGGCAACAATTTTAATGACGTCATGATGACGTCATTAGGTATCATTTAATCAAAGTTTAATATTGAACAAACAAATTATAACTCCTGAACAACGCATTGGATTTTTACAATCTATAACATCATGACGTCCTCAGATGTCACTAAATCAAAGCTTAAATTATTAAAGTAAATCATAACTTACGAAAGCAAGATACGAAAGCCCGTTAGTGCCATCGCTATTTTATTTTCAAAATCAGTTATTTTTATTTTCAAAAGCAGTTCATTTTATTTTCGAGAGCATTTATTTTTCAAAAGCGGTTACTTCTAATTTTCAAAAGTGCTTATGTTTATTCTCAAAAGCAATTATTTATTATTGTTTTCAAGAATAGTGATCCTAAAGTTCATTGGCGTCTATATTGTTAAGACTTGGGGCACAAAATCGTGAAATTTGTCATGAATATTGGCGTCAATAATCACGACGTGGGGTACATGTAAATTTGTCTTGAATATTGACGTCAATGGTTATGCTCATTAACCCTCGAGGGCCACCATAACATGGGTTAAACGTTTCTATCTTGCCTTTCACCATTAACACATTAACACCATTAACGCATGTATTAAATTCAATGTGAATTAGATATATGTCATTCTAATTATATTATCTTTGGGTTGAACAAACACAAACTTGACTGGAGCAGGATTTGAACCTGCGACCTCCGGTTTAACGTGTCTGCGCTATATACTAATGTGGATTGCTTTTTAGCGCACAAGGTTGGGCAATATTTCTGATTGAATTTTGTCTTAAAGGCATTTATTGCTACTTTATCAAGTGTATCGAAAGTATGGCTACAGATTAATATTCAATCTTTTATATTTTCGATAGTCTTCAATCGTGTAATCTTTAATTGTGTGTTCGGGCCACAGACCATAAGATCCTCACCAACAGTTGATGCTTTTAAGCGCAATCTCAAAACCCATTTACTCTAGTGTGTTGACATTGCTGATGTTGTTCTTGTTTGTTTGTGAAGCGCAATGATAATTTTTTGAATTGCGCTACATAAGTTATTATTGATTATTATAATATTCGATGGATTCATAAAAAAATATATGGTTGTCGAATTTGCAAGATACTTGTTAATAATCTTATGGGTCTTAGTGCTGACTCTACACTGAAGCACCTCAATCTAAATAAGGAGACCAGCATCTCAAACACTCTTCAGTCTCCTGACGATGACTAGAGCAGGCTAGTCGAAACGTTGAGACCAGTTAGAACTCACTCCGCGGCAGTGGAGTTATTAATGAGAACCCCCCCCCCGCCCTCGATCCACTAGGGGAAAGTAGTAGTTCCGGCTGAATTCCTGTGATCAATATAATTCAATATTGGCCTATTTACAATTACTATATTACTACATCTGCTCTCGCAATGCAAAGGTCGTGGGTTCAAATCCCATCCGAGTGACAGAACTCGGGAAAGTACTGAGTTACAGTTCTTAATACACATCGCGGGTAAGGGTTAAAAACAATGTTATTCTTAAATTAAATACTATATTACCATAACAGTGTAATTTTAAAAAATAAAATAATTGATGGATGCAATTAGATAACGCTACCAGTGTCAATAGGTCATTTCAAACAATTGTCTGACAGGTGCTTCCGTTAAGCACCCCCCCCCCCGCTCTCCGCTTGTTAAAGCAATGTCCTTGATCAATCAAGTCTAAGAAACAATCTTATTGGCTACCGTGGTATACCAAAAACACCGGCCTCGGCATAATTACTATATATAGTAATCTCTCCCCAATTCAACGGTAAACGAATAAAGTAGGTGTAGGTCTCATTGCAATTGGTGACACGACGACACGGCAAAGGTACTGTTCCCTTTTCAGATGAACATGGGTGGTGAAAAGGGCCTCGGTATCTGGATTGCCTATTTAGGTAAGATAAATTATAAAGTATTTATTACCAAGTCCATAATTATTAGGTTTAGGAGTTTGTCTTCGAGATTATCAGTGTCTTGTCAGATTTCCTCATTTGTGTCTCTAGAAAGGAACATTGTCGCAAATAGGATCCAACTTAAATTCTTATGTGTGTCAATTGGCTTCATAGAAAGCTTATCACAAAGGCAAAGTGTTGGTCTAACAATATTAGGACCGGTGGTGGTGGGGGAGGGGTGCTTTTAACGGCAGAGCCGATCACTAACGTTGGGACTTTCCCTTAACTGCGGTCATGTTTAACCTCGGTGTACCAATGTTTTCACATTTTGACAATCGATATATGATACTTTAAAGCATAATAATCATAATTATTAATTTGGGTATTTTCAATACTAACAAACAAATTGAAGTATTGAGTTTCGTTTTCTCCGCAAAATTGGGTGTTAAACAACGCACTCAAAATGTGAACTCGGAATTAAAATTGATGTAAATAAACAACCAAGTCTGCAATGTTTTTAATTGCGAAATATTGATTTTTTGAGATGAGAAAAAAATATTAAAAATACCACTAGTGGCAGTTATTGTAAAACACATTTTTGCACATAGATTTTGGTTCAAGGAACTTTGTGTTGAAAGTTTCAAGAAAATTTGCCGCGAACTTTGGAAAATACTGAGAGGAGCATTATGTGCTTCGCCCAAGGTCTGGAAAAAAATAGACCTAAGCTTTTGTTGTTACAAAAATAAGGTGTTCGGCATGCACATGTGTATTTACCTATTTATGTAATCTTGTATACAAAGCAGGGATTTCACGCACTGACAAATTGAGATGTACAGTTGACTGAGATAAAAGCGCAATATATTTGTGCGCGTAATTTTCATTGTGAATGAATTTTCATTCTAAAGATTACATATCAAGGAGTTCACAGGAATTATGTCAAAGGCTTCCTCAGATTCCCTTCAGACCTAAAGACAATGTAAAATTGGGGTCATGTCTATGCAACTTTTAGGAAGTATGTTACAGATCAACTTAAACGAAGACACTCAAACTAATTTGACTCTTTTTTTATTTCGTGTTTAGTTAGTGTTTGGTCATAAGGTTGAATTTGTCTGCCCTGCAATTGTGTTGAAATTTGAACAGGAAAAAATAGTCCCCATTTTCGATTTTTGAATTAGTGTGGGGGGGGGGTCGCCGTTGGTGGTTCCCTTGTCAGAACCATTACGTCACAATACAGAATGGTGGGTATTGTCTCTCTATGCATTTACCATTTTGTCCTGGCATTTACCATTTGTCCCGATTTGTTCAAGTTTGTTTTCTTTTTTTAGTAACGTGTGTCCGTTTGTATCATGCCTAGCAATTGTGCTGTCGGTGGATTCAACAAAGAATAAGGAGGTTAATTTCTTTTCTTCTGAGTTTACTGAGGTATAGTTTGCAAGACAATTGCAGTAAACTATCAGAATCATGGTTCAAAAGATACCCTTTTTTGGCTGATACGGCTGATTGTTTTCGTACAATTTTTATCCTTTTCGTTAAAGGACCCAAAATGTGCCTGTAAGGTCTTCCAGGAGTAGTGGAACGGCTTCTAACAGTAACCTTAAAATTAGGCCGTTTTTGAAAGAAAAAAATAATAAATAAGGTCACGTGATTTTGGTTTTTAAAAAATCCCGTGATCTTTGGAGTTAGTTTTACTTCCAGCCGTATAAAAGTTTACTGAACCAAATTCAAACAACAGTACTTGACATATAGGTGTCCACGGTCAAAAAATCTATTTTTTTTAATACTCTGTATAGGATGAAAGGACTTGGGGTGCAAGTAAAGAAAATTTACTTTTAAAATCAATACATAGCTATAGCTGCCAATTTTGTATTTTGGGCCAATTTGGGGTCTTAAAAACTGGTTTTTAGCTTATACATTTAAAAGTTCACCTATAGCCAAAATGCAAAAATATTTCACAAACCATTTGTTTATTATCATCCTTGCCCTTACTTGAGAAACAAAAATATGTTGTTATAAGTGTCAAAATTGTGCTATTTTTAAAACATGTATTAGAGCATGTATTTGGAATTTGAAAAATTGACACCCCCTTATCCCATTTTTGCTCCTCAAAATGTCAACTTGACAGGGGTCGTATAATATTTTTCTTTCGGTAGTTAATAGGGGCAACACTGGTCTTTTTAAAGCTGGCGGGAAAAACTTGGGCAATCGTATTTTGTTATGACAGTGCTGCCCCAAGAACTGTCATCTGGTGGAACACACTCCCAGGCAACATCATTGCCTCACCTTCAGTTGAGGCATTTAGGGGAGTAGTGGCTGCACACATGTAAGCAGCGATGACGTTTACTTGCACATTGTACATACGCACCCCTGCACGGCTCATGGACAAGTAGTCCCTCGGCATTACATCCAGACTTATGGATCCTACCGAGTATCAGAGTAGAAGTAGAAGTGTAGAAGTCAAATACGGTATTTTTTCCAAAAACAGGAAAAGTGCGTTTTACGTTTTTCCTCGATTTGAATTATTATTACACGTAGAAGTTTTTGCTCTTAAGAATCTGGCCCTCTCTCCTGGCCAGTTGAGTAAAAATTACATAGTTAGTAAATTCTAGTATCCCATGCCTTACAACATTGATTTCATGGGTTATTGTTTACATAACACAGGTTTACTTGTAATGTATGTTGTGTGTTTCTCATTTTTAAGTACAGACCTACTCCACTCTTAAGTGAGCAGTCTGTTTGGTTGTTGGGGTTTTTGTATGACAATAGACTGTGCAAGTCTCGCGCGTATCGGAACGAGAAAACACGTCAAACGAAGAACATTTGTTTTCTCTGAAATCAAATCTTTGTTTTAAATTTCATTCAATGATAAAATCTGAACAACAAAAATACTCTTTACATGTTTATAAAATCAGTTTTAGTTTTTATAATAAAAATACACAAATAATGTGTTAATATATTGCTATTTAATATATTCCTATTTTTTATTACTAAGTATTATAATCTCAACAACATATATATTTTTCATGGTCATAAACCACGCTCAACTAAAATAATTGACAAAACAAAATCTTGCCCACGTAAATCTCCATATGGTTGGGACCACAATGGTCCCGGAAGTTCAAATATGCACGAGACTTGGACAGTCTATTTTACAAACAAGGTTGAAGGCCACTCATTGTATGGGGTTACAATAAGAAAATACATGTGCAAGGTGAAAACAGTAAGGGGAAGCTGAAGGTATACCTCTTAAAACAGGCTAGATTGTAGGGAAGAAAATATGCACCAGGCAGTGAGTTCCAAAGAGATACAGCGCATGGGTAAACGTTATCAGACTGCCTCTTCGCTCTACAGTACATCTCACAAAGCTAGAGTATCTGGTCTCATGCATATTTATAATCAAAATCGTGAGTAAAAACAAAAACCTAACCAGCGTTTCTCAAATTCAAGTGTAGCACCGTACTATCTTTACACTTGTCCGGCAATCCCTTTAAAAGGGGGGGGGCATTTGAATGCCGTAACGACGAAAAAATTGGCCCAGCATTGGTTTCAAATGCTAACGTTATTGTTGAAAATTTAGTGAAATATAATAAAAGCAGTAATTTGGGAGAAAGAAAAAATGCGATTGGCATATCATGATGAACAAAAATCCATCCTGCTTCCGGGGAAAAAACCCAGCACAGACAAACACACACTTGCGACTTTCTCCTTCCCCTCTCTCTTTCTTCCCCTTCTTTGGTCCTTATTATTATTATTATTTTTTCGGGGACCGGGCACACCCCCCCCCCTGCTGCGCCACTGGCCAAATTCATAAAAGCAAAAATGTATAGGTGTATTAATAATTCAAATTTAGGGAAAACTTAAAACGCACTTTCCTGTTTTTTTGAAGAAACACTGTGATAAAGGGATACGATTGCCCAAAATTGACCGAATCACAACCGAAAGGAAAAACATTCAAAATCTAAGTGCATGCTCAAATGATAGTTCTTAAAATATCACAAGGGTGACACTTATAACAATAATTCTTTTCTCAAGTTAGGGCAAGGATGATATTTTGTAATTCTATAAATGGTTTTATAATAAATTTTTGCATTTTGGCTCTGTGAACTTTTAAAGATATGCTAAAAAACAGTTTTTAAGATCCCCAAATTTGCTGACAAATTACCAAAATACAGGGTATAGGCCTGTTACTGTTGCATCGGGCTACACATTGATTTTAAATGCCTGTTTCCGATCTTTTCTCGTTAATTTTGATGACTTTTGTTCTTTCATAAAAAAACATCAAAACATTATTGTCTATGATTTTACGTCACTAATATGGATGCCCCTTAATATCATAACCATTGAATAACAGATTACTTCATGTTGAGGAAGTAATTACGCATATACGAGAATAATAAGCGCCTCTGTAACAGCTGATTGTTATGTCGGGGAAAAAGCCATTTGCCGCAATTGGTGCTCGATATGGGGCATGGTGTACCCCCCCCCCATGTGTCTTCATAGTGTGCTTGGAATCTCAGGAATTCTTTTGAGGATTTTAGGGGGATCTCTATACAAGAGGAAAATAGTGTTTTATAGTATGGGAACATTGGGGGATCGACCCTCTGACCCATATCGGGCAGGCTATAATTTGCCGGGTTGGCTTGGTTAAAGCACATGTGTCACACATTGGTAATTGTCAACGACCAGTGTCGTCACTTGATGTGACCCAACATATACATGAACTAACAAACCTGTGAAAGTTTAAGCTCAATCAGTTTTTGGAGTCACGAGAAAAAAAGTTGGGAGAAAACCTTAAATGTTTTCACTGTTTTCAAACATTGAGTTTTGGACTTGCAAGATCAAAACCAATTGTTTTACTCATTTCTCAAAAACTATTGCATTTCAAGCAAACCTATTTCAAGGGAAGTTTCACACCATGGCCATCTTTATACCATGTAAGTTATGTGCATATCTGTGAACGTTTATTTGTTTACTCTTAATAATGTTATGCACACCCTTTAAGCCAGATAAACCCAGAGTTAGCATACTGAGTGTTCAATTTTCTCAGGAAAATTGCATCAAATTTTAAACGAGCATGGATGTTACGGAAGCGTTAAACATTCCCTATGAATTTCCTGTGCATTATTTAGTGTAAAAAGGGCATAAACAGTTAAGAAAAGGAACAACTAACAAGACAACAAGCTTATGATTTGCCAGGGACTTCAGGATGTCTTATTATATAGTTGTTCCTTTTCTTAACATTTTTAGCGCCCCCCCCCCTCAACCAAAATATTTTCATTATAAATCTTTTAAAAATTGTCGAAAAATTTCGAAACAGTAGAAAACTATAAAATCTTGTTAGTTGAACATTTGTATACATTTTAATATTCAACATTTGATGAAAGAGTTCAATACAGTGAAAGTGTTGTTTTTTGTGTATGGACTTAATATTTTAACAGGTTTATATTTTCAAATATATTATCCATTTCAAAAAAATAAATAACAATAATAATACAAAATCTACCTACCGACCATACCCTTTGAGGACCCTCTATATGGACAAAATAAACAACTTGTTGAGGCCTTACCTGATCACATCAAGCTCACATTAGTAGAAACCGTCTCCGTGGGCTTTAATCCTTGAAACTCTAGGGTGAAAAGTGACTTCAGATTACCATGGGTTCTGAGGAAGTTGATTAAGAAATTAAAAGCGTATAAGTTAATACATGTAACTTAAATATGAAATTAATTTGTTGGTGTGGGTGTCTTAAAGCGTTATGAGCACTGTATGTGTAATCGAACCAATAAACTTTAAAAATAATCTTTTCAAATTATTGTTTTCACTTTGTATCTCTTTTAATAGGTGTGAAAAATCAAATAACAGCAATACACAAATAAAATACTTTATGTCAGAAAATTCGGTATCTCACTTTATAACAGCCTATAGATAATTCAATTGACATGGTTCGCAAAAATGGGCCAAGGGGATTCATTATCTTCCGAAGCGTTAGTACGGTCAATGCCTTTTACACAAAAGGTTCAACAATACTCCCTTATTGTTTTATATTTTACCTGTTTGCACCGTTTGTTGGGGATGATTAAAACGGACGGCTGAACAACAAAGGAATCCAATAACTTATTCATAAAAATGGGTTGAGAAAACGAACGTTAATAAAACTGCCTTCGACGGTCCTTTATTTATTGGTGGGTGATTAATTATCATGTCAGCTGATGGGGCAGTTTAAGCAACCCCGACCAGAAACAAATTGATGATTTTAAATTCACTGACCGTAAACAAATTCCGGGAGCTACAAGAAAATGGTCGGAAACTATATTCGTGACGCAGGAATATCTCTTGAAATTTCAAAATGTCAGATTTGTTATATATTTTTTTCACGTATTGGAATTGAACTTGTCTTGATAACAATATTATTGGATTGGTATGCTTTAGGGGGAGTTCAATAGAGATTTTTGGTTAGATTTTTCAATCATTCGTTTTGAAATCAAGCCTATAAGTGAGTCAAGAACTCGGTTAGAGTTTGGTCAGAACAGCTACGGTACGTCACTGCGGCCAAACCACACTCGCGAAAAAAAAAGAAAAGAAAAACAACCCCAAAATACCCTTCTCTCTCTTTAGATTGTTTTTTGTAATAACAATTAAAAAAACAAAAAACTTATTATCAGACCGAAATTCAAACAGGACCCAATTACATAAAGCTGTTTAGCAGAAAATACTGCTTAACAAATTTCTTCGTTAAGCAAATATGAGTGTAGCGCACCAGTCACAATAACTAATAACGTAAACTTTATACGGCGTTGTGGCTGGTAACAAATCACGATTTTTCTGTGCTTAGAAGGTTTTCGAGCTTACAAACTTTATGAAATTGGGCCCTAGTCGTTTTTGGTTGAGGTCTTCAAAACGAGCCCAGTCTTGGCTAAATTTCCAGAACATTTAAGATTTATCTAAAGATGAGATGTCAATAGTCTTTGCATCGCGACATCACACTTTGCATAACAATAATTGTAGAAACACATGTGACAGATAGGGTACTCTAATAGTTTGGTTTTGTCGATGTAATGCTGATTTATAGGCAACAATATAAAGAAAGATACAATCAAAAACATATGTTAATGTTTCAGCTGAATATATTGTCTACTAGCTGAGAAAAAAGAGCAAAATTGGGACGGTGTTTTCACAAGAACGTCGAGTGAGTTGACTGCATGTACTAAACGCATCTCCGGCTGCAGCATTCACGAACAGACACCAACTATCTGAAATCCGAGAATGAATCGTTTCTCAGATTCACATCTTTTTGGGTGGAAAATTATCCAAACCATATTTCTTCGAAGTGAATCCTTTCTCAAAATAGTTTAAACTATCAACAGCTGCAGTGCTTCTTACAAAGAAAAATTAACAAGGTGAACATTTTTCCAAACCATATTTCGAAGGGAATTCTTTCTCAAAATAGTTTAAACTATCAACAGCTGCAGTGCTTCTTACAAAGAAAAATTAACAAGGTGAACATTTTTTCCAAACCATACTTCGAAGGGAATCCTTTCTCAAAATAGTTTAAACTATCAACAGCTGCAGTGCTTCTTACAGAAAGTTTTTGCGGTAATTAAATGTTTTGAGTATATTTACCGATCTATGATCCTACCTTGAAGTTTAACCTTTTTGTGATTTCTGGGTTTGGGCCCAGGACTTCTATCATCGTGCCCCTAGGTATCGTACACGTTTGGTAATGACTCAAAACAAATATTAGCATAAAAACCTACTTGGTAACAAGCAACAGAGAGCTGTTGATATAAAGCATTGTAGGAAACGACTCCATCTGAAGTAACGTAGTTTTTGAGAAAGAGGTAATTTCTCACTAAAATAATCAAAACCTCTTGCAAGAAGTTTTTATTCCTAACTGAAAGCACACAAATATTTTGTACAGCAAGGGTGTTTTTTCTTTCATCATTTTCTTGCAACTTCGATGACCAATTGAGCCCAAATTTTCACAGGCTTGTTATTTTATGCATATGTTGGGATACACCAAGTGAGAACACTGGTCTTTGACAATTTCCAAACGTGTTCAGTGCCTTTAACCTTTTGTGATTTCTGGGTTTGGGCCCAGGACTTCTATCATCGTGCCCCTAATAACTGATTTTGTTGACGACTGATTACGTTTTCTCAACTCTCTTTCATTCTCTTTTCCCCTGTGCGATTTCGTTGTGCAAGCTTAAATATTTGTCTGCTGTTGGTTTGTTTTTGAAAGTTAACTATAGTAAACATAAACTGTTCATTTAAGCGCTAATAATGTCTAAAACTTTGTTAAAACAACACTGCATGGGTGTGTACATATCTTTCAGCGGTTCGACCTTTGGTCACATTGGTCACGTTAAGAAAGTATGATAAGCACACATGGAATCATCTACATGTTCGTCATGCGTTTTATTAGCCTTGATTCAAGGCTGTTGGCGTAGTGTACCCCGGCCCGGTGCGGCACGATTCGGCACGATTCGGCAACAACTGCAGTGCATAGACAGTGTACATTGTACATGTACAGTACATTGTACATGTACAGTACATGTATATACATTGTACAGCGAGAACAGTATAGCCAAGTCGTGAGTACGGTCGTTCTTTCAACCTCGAACGCGTGACTCAAACAACAGCCTTGACCGGTTTGTAAATGAAAGCTTATGTGTTTCTTTATATTTTATTGGAAATCCAATAAAAGCACTTATGCAGGATGTGGGCGTTTCATTCTAAACATTGGCCAATCACAGGCGCGATTGAGAATGACCTATTTGACCTGAACGACAAGGCTGCATAATTACTGCTGCTATCCAATCCATGACGACCACTGTGTTGGTTATGTATACGCTGTACACGCGGATCGGCCGGTCGCGGCCGGCTGGAGCGCCTTGATCAAGGATATGGACAACCCTGATCATTCGCCGTTCTTTTGGTTATTAATTCTGGAGTTGATGTAGTTTCTGCATTTGTGTTTTCCTTACATGTCCTCTCGAAGTCCGTCTTAACTCTGTGCAGCCACACCGTCTTCATACTTTTGAATTGTTCTCGGGCAGGGTCTTAAGAATTTACTGCCAAGCAAAAATTGAAAGGATACACAGTCACACATGATACATGTGAATTAGAGTTTTAGCTACCTTATTCTAGTAAGTGTACTTGGAAATGTGCTTTAAATAAATAGGCAGCTCTGAAATTGGGCACCTCTTGGGGCGGCCCACAAGATATAAAAAGTGCAATAAGCTATTAATTGCCTCCATGATGAAACAATCAACAATATTGTAGTTATTTGAGGTCTTTGTTTTGTATATATTCTACCTCCAATGAATGCACCAACAATGATTAAATCACTGTTTTAATGGTGCAAGATGGAGACAGGAGATGGTCAATCGGGCTTATAGGCCATTAAAAAACAAAGTAAAACGTCAGAAAAGCGTCTTCCTGATGGGAAATGGTGTATACATGTTATGTACTAAATCGATCCACTCAACCTCATATTCCTGCCCTCGTTGTCTCGCTCAGCTGACAATTTGTAGAGAATACGCAACATTTTCAGATAGATATTATTATAACAAAATATTCCCAAATTCAAACCGGCGCGCCAGTGCATGCAAGTAGCCACATCTGGATATTAAATGCATATTCATAAGAATGAGTAAACAAGACTTCCGCCACTGACCAATGGGGTCTCGCCTTTCGCGCGCATTATAGTAATGAGTCATTGGCTTCAATACAAAACCATCAAGGCGTTGATCGGGACGTATAGCTAACAATATTATGAGCATGCGCACACTGATACTGCACACAGACACGTCCATGCACGTAGCTGGTAGCTCGGGTGGGTAACTCGGGCGGGTAGCGCTGCGCAAATAAAATACAAATTAAAACATTACAATAAAAATTATTTAAAAACCCTCCAACGCCTTGATCAAGGCTAGCGTTTTATTTGAAAAGCCAATCGACAGTCGGGGTATTAAAAACAAATTGATATTGTGTGTGTTATTTGTATGGACTTATGTAGGAGCATATCTGGGCATTGTGGCGTCCCATCACGTGTGTTTCATTGGTACCGTGTACAGCAAGGATGTCGGATCACTCCGTTGGGTCTTACCCTACGAAGATCCGTGCGTCTGTACTGCCATACGACCTGGTGGACACCTGCTCTACAAGCCTGCGACTGGCCACTATCTGGAGGGACTCTTTCTGAGCGAGGACTCTCGTGACATTCACAAATTCTTCAATTGTCCAGGTGAGAGCTGTAGTAAATGCTCGGAAATTTAAAAACAAGATAAAACATTCTGCTAGGGTCGAAACGTCAGGCCATTAACTTTTTGTTTCTCGCAAATTCAAAAATACTCATATTTATGTTACATTTATTTATAGCTTTAGAAAAGAAAACAAATCCTGCACCAAACGGCACTTTGGATCCTTTTTCAAAACACATTATTTGTTTAGCTTATTTTCTGCAACTTCTTAACAAAAACAACCAAAAAAACAAAAAATGTCTGGATAAATTTACAATTCCCTCCTCTTGTTTTGGTTGAAACACCGATCCAATTAAAATCATGTTTTCTTATCAAGGGATGTGTGATGAGAGTAGCCCACTGGGTGTAGAGCACGGTAACCCTCTTCCTATTGAAGATGACGATTTCGAGGCATCGTCTGTACACCAAGATGTATTCTGGTATAGCTCCGCATCGTCGGCTAGACTTAACTACAGAGGCAAGTCTAGTTTTTTTTTGTCCCGTGACAGCTTCGGAGGTTGGAAGCCTCAACGCAACCAGAACACCGATTCTTGGGTTAAAGTGGACCTTGGGAGAATCGTGATTGTCTCCGGGATCATTACACAAGGTCGCGACGGTGAGGGCGATGGGTCCGGGTCCCAATCTTGGGTCACTCAGTTCAAGGTTAGGTATCGCCCGTCGGAGAAATCGGAGCTAGTCCTCGTGACATCAGCAGATGCACAAGAGGTAATTTATTTAATTTATTGATTCATAATCTTGTATAAAACGTTATCTTGAAAGTTGACTGCCCAACGTAGGCTAAACCACATGAAATACGCCCTGTAAAGCGAATGTTTTTCTTGCATTGAGGCTTATGGAATGGAAACGTGGTTTGCCTTTCTGTATTTGATGAGGTCTATCAACACCTGACACACCAGGGCCCAATTTCATAGAGCTGCTTAAGCACAAAAAGTAGCTAAGCACAACAAAATTATGCTTACCCAAATAAGGTTACCAGCCAAACTACCATGTCATGTGTACAATTTGTGACTGGCATCCTGCTCATTTCTGCTAAGCAGAAAATTGTTAAGCAATATTTTCTGCTTAAGCAGCTCTATGAAATTGGGCCCTGAATGCAAAGTTTACACGAATACACTCTCCAAATGTCCGGGTCATAAATTGATCCGGTTGCGGGTCCCCGGGGAGCCTGACCCATTTCTCAATGTGACCCGGAAACCGTGTCAACATGACCCAGAAATGGGTCAAACTGACGTAGAATCCGCGCTATTAGATCCATTTTTAAAACCAGTCTCCGGATCAGGAATGGGTGTGGCTCCTGGGACCCGGAATCCGGGTCAATTGACCTTTATCACACTGCCGCCATCTTGGTCATGTTCCCTGTATCCAACAATAGTAATGAATGCTAATATTCATTGTACAAAAAGGGCCAGACTATTTTTCCATTCCAGCCTAAGTTTGTTTACATTGGTTTGAATGGGAGAAAATCAAGATGGCCGCACCGTGATAAAGGTCTATTCTGACCCGTGAGTTGTTAGGGCCCAAAACAGTCTCAATCGTCAGGCTGGTCAAGTTGGCAGCTGAATTTATCAGTATATTATTTGACATACCAATGGGGTACTTTTGGGACGCTAGGTGGCAGCAGACTTACCAGGTAAATCCATTGTTCTCGGTAATGTGCGCATGCTCAGAACTACGTAAACAATGGAAATTTACCTGGTAAGTCTGCTGCCACCTAGTGTTCTAAAGTCTCCCATTCGTTTATAAACTGCTGCTTTGAAACTGTTATGCTTCCCTCCAGGTGTTCAACGGCAACACTGATGCTTACAACACGAAGGTGACCAACTTCTTTTTGGAACCAGTTCATGCTTACAGCGTTCGCATCTACCCGGTAGCTTGGAAAGGACAAGTCGTACTTCGCTTTGAACTACTTGGATGTCCGATAAAACCTTAAAGCAGCAATGTTTACAAAATGAAGACGATAATCAATTTGAGGTATCACACGGTAGCAAACTAATACATTGACATATATGTTTTCTTTCGTCATCGCCAACCACATTCTAATATACACCAGTACACTATTGTATTACTCTGGATTATTCATTAAAGGCACTGAACACGTTTGGTAATTGTCAAAGACCAGTGTTCTCACTTGGTGTATCCCAACATATGCATAAAATAACAAGCCTGTGAAAATATGGGCTCAATTGGTCATCGAAGTTGCAAGAAAATGATGAAAGAAAAAACACCCTTGTTGTACAAATTTGTGTGCTTTTAGATATGAATAAAAACTTCTTGCAAGAAGTTTTTATTATTTAAGTGAGAAATTACCTCTTTCTCAAAAACTACGTTACTTCAGAGGGAGTCGTTTCTCACAATGTTTTATACTATCGACAGCTATCCGTTGCTTGTTACCAAGTAAGTTTTTATGCTAATATTTGTTTTGAGTCATTGCCAAACGTGTACGATACCTCTAGCTAATATCACACATATCGATAGTCCGATTGTAAACACTACTTGGATTAAAAGTTTACTAAATTTATTGTGAGTATATGTTATTGTAATTATAATATTAACCTTACAGAATAACAAACACATTAAAAAAAAGAACATTATATCACCCGAAGTGCAAATTTACTTGTTTAGTAAACACAGAAACATGGTTCTGATTAGGAAGTTCAGTTTCTGTGTGTAAAAAAAAGAAAAAAGAAAAGGATAATTATAAATATATTAGTTGCGTTTAGAGTTGTTCTGTAGTGTTGCATCGTCTTTTAATTGGAAGACAATTGTTTGTTCTGTCAATTCATATTAAAATTGCACGCCTTCAGTGAGATTAGGTGTTTTTTTTCCTTAGGAACATTGAGGTTGCCTGCATGGGTGATGTTTAGCAAATGTTTTAAACAAAACAGTTGTTAGTAAATATTGTTGTTACCTTTAATTGTATTTCATTTTACATTCCCCTCTTATCTCCAACAAGTACACTGTTCAAACAAATCGTTGGAAATTTAATCAATAGTAATGTGCCAAGTTTTTGATTGAAAGGGAGGTAAACAAACATCGCAAAAATGGTTTTTGATTTTAGAAAGATTTCTTCATACCGATTTTTTGCGTTCTTATTTAGCGTGGGGTTTTTGTTCCCTTATTTTTTTCGACTCATTAAAAAGTGCAAAATGGGGAATGAGTTTTAGTGTACAATGCTGGGCAATATTCCTGAATGAATTAATTAATGTTTTCTTAACTGCTACTTTATCAAGTGTGTCAAAAGTGCTTGGTTGTGGTAGAATTCTCAAGAAACCACACTGGTTAAAATCCCACTCTAGTCAATTTGTCTTTGTTCAATCCCAAATGGTTTTAAAAAAAATGTTAAAAAACAAACTTCTAATAAAAAAAATGTAAAAAAAATATTTTCGAGCTTGATCATTCAAGATTTCCAGACATTTTAACAAAAGGACAGGACAAAAACAGGTGTGTTGACATTGTCACATATAAATATCAAAAAAGAATCAAAACTGACACCATAGGGTGTTAAAATAACATCACTTTCTGCCAAAACAATGACATTGGTGTTATTGAACACCCTATGATGTTAATTTTGATTCTCTCTTCGGTATCTACAATTATGTGACATTTATCAAGTATATCGAAAGTGTTGCTTCAGATTATTAATCAATCATTTGTATTTTCGATAGTTTTTCAATCGTGTTATCTTTAATATTTGATGGATTCATATTAATATATTCCGTATTGGTTGTGGTAGAATTCTCAAGAAACCTGCTATACATTGCAAAAACATGTGTGTAAAAATTGACACCATGGGTGTTGTCACATATTAACCAAAAAAGAATCAAAATTGACACCATTGGGTGTTAAAATAACACTACTTTCTGCCAAAACAATTACATTGGTGTTATTGAACACCCTATTATGGTAATTTTGATTCTCTCTTCGGTGTCTATAATTTTGTGACAACACCACTGGTGTCAATTTTAACTTCCAAGTTTTTGTAGTGTAGTAGCTTATTTGTCTTACACCAACGGCTTTATGATATTGTTATTATTTCAATCCGACCAAGCAGAAAATAATAAAAGAGCTATGAACTTTATTTGAAATTTTAACATGCAACTCAATGGCTAATACAAGGATAGTGCTTTAAAGGCACTGTACACGTTTGGTAATTGTCAAAGACCAGTGTTCTCACTTGGTGTATCCCAACATATGCATAAAATAACAAACCTGTACAAATTTGGGCTCAATTGGTCATCGAAGTTGCAAGAAAATGATGAGAGAAAAAACACCCTTGTTGTACAAAAATGTGTGCTTTCAGATAGGAATAAAAGGCTTTTGCAAGAAGTCTTTTATTATTTTAGTGAGAAATTACCTCTTTCTCAAAAACCACGTTACTTCAGAGGGAGTCGTTTTCTACAATGTTTTATACTATCAACAGAACGTTTTAGCAGTAATAAAAAAGGATAAATCCGCTATATCGAATGCCTTTGTTTTTCAAAAAATGTGAACCTTGCAGGTGTGTCAGTATTTTCACCTAAAAAGTTTCCGCCATAACAAAATCCAAGTCGTTGTTTAATTTTTTTTCTCATGCAGAGACATTTACGCTAAGTGGCAGTATAGGTAGTCCACTACGCAGGTCTGAGCCACTGATCTACACTACTGTTAAAACTCGCATGATAACACATTTCCAACGCATGCTGTGCATGTTTTTATGCAAATTTTCAATAAAACTAACAACGAAGAAAATAACAACTTGGACATAAACAAGCTTTATAAACAAAACAAAACTTGTTGATAAAATAAAATCCCTTTCTTAAATCAAGTTCTCATCCAATCCAAGCAATGGTCGCCTTGAGGATCGCTGATCGACCAACTGAGCTCCTAATGACGAAGAAAAAAATAGTTGCTTTTGAGAAAAGAAATAAGTGCTCTCGAAAATACAAATAAATAAACTCGAAAATAAAATAGCGTAACGGGTTTTCGTATTAATGGTTGGGGACATTTTTGTATTATTATAATAAAAAAATTATCAGGCACAAGAGGGCGCACTCAGCATTATTCGGTGTAGGCCCTATCCTTTTTTGTCAAACCCAATAATGTGTGAAGGGTTGTAGTATAAGAATGTGTTATTCTCGTGTGATTCGAATATTCCACTATTGCTTTAAAGGTATTATACAGGATTGGTGGAGCTGACAAAACAGTCACTGACAGTGTTCATGTTTTGTGTGATCTACCATATGCATGAAATAACAAACCTGTGGAAATGTTGCATTTGTTTTGTTTTGTTTTGTTTTGTTTTTTTAAATAAATTTTCAGATACAATTTTCTTTAATATGACTTCATTTCAGAGGGAAACATTCAACAAAATAAAAAATAAATAAAACAGTTTTTCTATGAACTTCTTAAAACCCTGCGATGCCGCACCCCTGTCAGATTTACACGAATGCCATTAGGTACTGCAGCTAGACCGTCGGGAAACGTGTATAACTCCTTTGTAATGTTGATTTCATACTTTTTTCAAAGCTAATAACCTTTCCAGATGTTGAAGAGACAGTTTGATGAAGAAAAAATTAACAAATATTAGTTTTTAATTTGTTTGTGTTAATTAGTATGTGTTTTCACTTTTGTGCACAAGTCTATGAGGAAAGTGTTTTCTAACTGGAGATTTCGAGCCCATGAGTCATAGACTATGTCAATCGGGCCTGTCTGAGGATAGAACTTAAAGGGTTTCAACTATTTTTGCTAAAAACTTAATGAGTACTTAACCAAAATGTGTTTTCGGTCTACTGGCTGCAGACCGGTAGGCCATCGGAGGGTTTTAATCAATAAACTTTCGGACCAAAATTAAACAGTTATATGTTTGTTATCCCCACCAATTCTGCATGATACTTAAAGGAATCCCAACGTCTATCATTTTAAGGAAAATGACATCATGTATTGTCCGTTACAATAATTGAACTGAAGATCTCCAAACAACAGGAACCATAGCCTATTTTGTTTTTACACCAAGCCTCTGTTTCGACCCATGTATGCGTATATAGATTTTTGTGCAGTAATATTTTATCACTAAATTCCTTATGACAGATGCCTGCAATTATATAACGTTACCAGTGACCATTAGCTAATTTCAAATCAATTTGTTGACACGTGGTTATATCCAGTGCCCCCCCTCCTGCTCCCCGCTTGTTAAGGCAATATCCTCGTTCAATCATGTCTAAGAAGCAATCTCATTGGCTGCCGTTTTATGCTAAAAAACACCAGCATAGGCGTAGTTATTATAAATATTCCTATCCCCGATTCGACGCTAAACGACTAAAGTAGGTCTTATTAGCATTGGCGACACGACAAGGCTACGGTTCGTATTCACATATTTTAGGTGAACATGGCTGGTGTAAAAAGCCTCGGTTTACCGCTCGCCTATCTAGGTAAGAGAACAAGTACTTATTTTGTTATGTACCGGTAGTTAAAGGAACGTTACAGAACTGGTAATTAAAATTTTCTTTAAGATCACAGATTTACATAAAACTTACACGGTCTAATGATGATGATAGAAGAAAACATCCCTAGAAATATTTCTGTCTGAAATGCCATATTTGATGAGAAATAAATAAAACTAATTTCCGATTGGAGTTTATCGCTCATGAGCGTTTTATTCATGCATTGTATAACACATGCAGATGTGTAATCGGTTGTTCACTATTTTCTCGTGACCCAGATGGCCGATCGATCTCAAACTTCTACAGGTTTGTCAGTTTATGTATATGGTGGATTATATAAAGTGCTGAACTATTTTGTTAGCAAAAACCAATTTTGTAATGTTCCTTTAATAATTATTAGATTTAGTTTTAGTTGAGTCCTTCGTCTGTGTGTGTCTCTAGAAAGAGTCAGTGTTGCAACAGTACTAATAATTTTCCAATTAAGGGGACACATTGCCTTGGATTATGCGAGTTATAAAAAAGCGTTTGTTATAAAAATTAATGTGGTTGGAAAGATGTTTTAAAAGTAGAATATAATGTTTCACACAAATATATCTCGAAATTATGTGGGTTTCCTTTTACTTCGCCAACTAACACGATCCGCCATTTTGTAGATTTTTGACTCCACGAAATGGCGGACCGTGTTAGTTCACGAAGTAAAAGGAAGACCACACAATTTCGAGAGATACTAGTGTGAATCATTAAATTCTACTTTTAATCATATTGTTATAGCCCAAAGTGCCAAATTCAAGGCAACGTTCCCCCTTTAAATTCTTACTTATGATCATTGTTTTCATGGAAAGCTAACCATAGAGGCAAGGTGTTGGTCTAACATTAATATTAGAACCGGGGGAGGGGGACGGCACAATGAACGCATCATCCTTCCGTATTTTTGCTAGTATAACCTTTTAACGGCGGAGCCGATCACTACCAAACGTGGTGACTTACCACAGATGTTATCTAGGGCCATGATTACCAAAGCAATTTGACAGGAGGTTTACTTTTACCATGGCAACCGTTTATTTTTTACCTTGGTACCTTGGTATGGTTTTACATTATTGTGGACAGTCAGTAGATTTTTGATACGTTAAAGCCACTAATTACAATTATTAATTGTGGGTACATTTTGATAATATCAAGGGAATTTTTGAAACGTTGGAAAATAAATAACGCACATGCACTCAAAGGTGAAATCGGAATTAAAACTGATGAAAATATCCACTTATGTACACTGCATGTTCACAAAGATGCTGAATGCATCCATACGCGTAGTGTGCATGTACAAGAAACTTAGTGTAAACTTGTATTATTTGTTAATGGTTTGTCAAATAATGGGTAAATACGTATACTTTAACGTCCGGTTTTGACCGGAAGTTACTTTAAACATGTGTCATAATATTTGCGAAAGTTTGAACGGGCACAAACATAAATTATACAATCTGATGTAAACATTATGATGAGATGAGTAGTTGTTGAGATATGAAATTTGAAATGTTCAAATTCCGGTTTAGAAAACCCCCAAATACAAAACAAGAATTCTGGGCGTTGCTCCGAACACAAAAACCGGTCCTGATATAGGGTTTACACTATTTCTGTAACATGGGATGAGGTTTCGTCTTGGTATTGAGTGCAATCTACTGAACTTCGTCCAGGGTGTTTGCAGACTCCCTACACCAAGGTTATGAAACTACACTGCAAAAACTGGGGTGTTAAAATCGACACCATCGGTGTTGTCACATATAGATGCCGAAGAGAGAATCAAAATAAACACCAATGTAATTGTTTTTGGAGAAATTAGTGTCATTTTAATATATACCCTATGGTGTAAATTTTGATACTCTCTTCGGTATATGTAACAACACCCACGGTGTCAATTTTAACACCCCAGTTTCTGCGGTGTATTATGTTTTAAAATTGAACTACCAGTATGTCTTTGGCCCCCTTTGACGCTAAGTCAATATATTTCAAGACAGCGTTATAACCCTCTAGTCCATGCACTGCCCGAAACTGCTAAACATATTTATTTTTTTTAGATTTACCGTAGTTTGCAAGACAGCTGCAGTAAGCTAGCGGAATCATGGTTAAATTAATGCCTTTTTGGCTGATTATACAAGTACACAATTGTCATCCTTTATGTTAAAATTATCATTGAATAACAGGTTATTAAGTTCAGAAGTAATGAATCATACGAGAATAATAATTGCCAGTTGCCGATAAATAGCTACCCCTGCTTGGGAGTAGGGCTAAGCCAGATAACCCCAGGGTTAACATACCGAGTGTTCAGTTTTCCTGGGGAAATTGCATCAAGTGTAAAACGAAACCTTGGATTTTGCGGCGGGTTAAAATCCCAATTAATTTCATTGGGTTTTATTTCCTGGGGAAAAAGGAAAAACCCGTTGAGACATCCTGAAGTCACCCTGGCAAATATTTAGCCTGTTTAAACAGCTACTTGAGCGAAAAATGTTTAACGGAAATTCTATTTAAACTTTTTTTATAATGTGGTTGTCTATCATTTAAATGTAATTTTGATTTTTGCACACTTCTGAATTTTTCGTAATTATCGATCAAAAAATTTGGCCCCAACCTCAAGGTTTTGAAAAAACTAGAAACACTTCTGCCGTTGACAGCGTGCGTCAAAATGGCAATACTTCGACGTCATGTTTGGGATCTTGTTTTATACCTCCATGCTGCAACAAAGCGGCTACACAGAACGGAGCTCCAACATAAGACGTAATATGAGTGATTACGTTACAAGGCTTTTCACAAATCTTTCTGAAAAGCACCGAAGAAGGGTATTCAAAATGATTGTTTTTCCACAATTAAAATCTGTTTAATCTCATGTGAACTTAATTTCCTTATTGATTAAAATCATGTTAAATGAATTTCAGCAAAGATCACTGGTTGCCGTTTTCGTTCAAGCATGGTTCAAGTAGGTCTATACCAATCTTACCTTTTAACATCAAGCTCACAGTGAAACAGTCTCCGTGAGTTGTAATCCCTGAAACTCTAGGGTGAGAAGTGACTTCAGATTTCCATGGATTCTGAGAAAATGTATTAAGAAATTAAAAGCATATCAGTTAATACATATAAACGAAATAAGGAATGAATTTGCTAGTGGCTTATAGCGTGTACTTATGAGCACAATGTGTAATCTAACAAACCAATAACTTCAAAATATCATGTCAAATGCAAGTTCTTCAATGTTCCCTTTGTTAATGTTTTATAGATGTGAAAAATCAAATGCACAGCAATACACAAATAAAGTGCTTCATTTCAGAAAACTCTGTATCTCACTTGATAAAAGCCTAGATTAATCGCGAAAATGGGCCGAGGGGATTCATTATCTTCCGAAACGTTAGTACGGTCAATATCTTTTTCACAATGGGTAAAAAAATACTCCTTTTTTTCTTTCTTTTTTTCTTCTTTTTTTACGGTTTATTGGCGACGATTTAAACGGACGGCTGAACAACAAAGGAACCCAATAACGTATTTATTATAACAATGGGGTCAGAAAACGAACGTGAATAAAACTGCCTTCGACTCCCAGCTTTGATTATTGGTGAGTTATTAATTATCACGTTAGCTGGGGCAGTTTTGGCAACCTTGACAAAATAACAAATTGATGACTTTTAATTACTGACCGTAAACAAATTCCAGGAAAATTACAAGAAACGGTGACGCAAGAATATCTCTTGAAATTTCAAAACGTCAGATTTTATATATTTTTTGTTACGTATTGGAACTAATGGATTGGTACGATTTAGTGTGAGTAATTTCTAATGAGTTCAGTAAACATTTTTGGTTAGTTTGTCAAATCAACCGTTTTGAAATCAAGCCTAACTGAGTCGACAACTCGGTCGGCAACTCGGTCATGGTTTGGTCAGAACACATGTGGTACGTCACCGCGGCACAACCACTTATTATCAGACCGACACTCAAACAGGACCCATTTTATAAAGTTGTTTAGCAGAAAATACTGGTAATTTAATTTCTTCGCTACGCAAAAAAAATGAGTGAAGCAACAGTGTTACAGCAACGTAAACTTTACGGCATTTTGGCTCGTAACAAGGTTTCTGTGTTTAACAGGTTTTTGAGCTTACTAACTTTATGAAAAAAAAGAGCCCAGTCTTGGCATGAATCGTTTTCCATAACGAAACGTCAGTCAATGCCTTTTACACAAAGGGTAAAACAACACTCCCATGTTATTATTATTATCATTTCGTTTACCGTTTGTAGGGAGATAATCCATACAGACGGCTGAGCAACAAAGGAATCCAATAACGTTCGGTCATCACTGTGCACGTTCGGTAATGACTCAAAACAAATATTAGCATAAAAACTGACTTGGTAACAAGCAACAGAGAGCTGTTCGTAGTATAAAACATTGTGAGAAACGACTCCCTCTGAAGTAACGTAGTTTTTGAGAAAGAGGCAACTTCTCACTAAAATAATAAAAACTTCTTGCAAGAAGTTTTTATTCCTATCTGAAAGCACACAAATTTGTACAACAAGGGTGTTTTTCTTTCATCATTTTCTTGCAACTTCGATGACCAATTGAGCCCAAATTTTCACAGGCTTGTTATTTTATGCAAAACCTGTTGTGCCATGTTTTATACTACCAACAGCTCTCCGTTGCTTGTTGACAAGTCAGTTTTTATTTAATATATATTTTGAGTAATTACCAATAACGTGTACAGTGCCTTTAAAGATGAGTTGTCAATAATAGTAATTTATATTGTGACTTTACACTTTGCTTAGCAATTGCAGAAATAATTCTTAAAAGGTCAATCTCATAATGCTTTCTGAAATCGAGCTCAGGGCTGCTATATCATCGATCCCCTTACTGATTTTGTTTATCACGCTGTACATTATTCATACTGTCTCTAGTTATCTTTTCCCTATGTGGTTTCATATAGACTGTGCAAGTCTCGTGCGTGCGTATTCGAACATTGGGACCCGTTAAAGCGCGTGAGTTTGTTTCCTTCACGCGTTAAAGCATCGTACGTGGGACCAAACTGGTCCCAAAAATGTTCGAATACGCGCGAGACTTGTACGGTCTATTGTGAATTTAAATGTTTGTTTGGGTTTGGGTTTTTTGGAAAGATAACTATAGTAAACCTAAAATTTACATTTAAACGCTAACATTATGTCATAAACAACACCGTATGATGTGCATAGATATTGCTGCAGTTCGACCTTTGGTAACATTGGTCACATTAAATAAACTATATAAGAAATTATAATACGTGAAAACATCAACAAATACATTTGTCATGCGTTTTTAAAGGCAAGCAACTGTCAGAATATAAAAAATGGTTTGATTGTAATTTTTACGGACTTATAGGAGCATATCTGGGCATTGTGGCGTCCCATCACGTGTGTTTCATTGGTACCGTGTACAGCAAGGATGTCGGATCACTCCGTTGGGTCTTACCCTACGAAGATCCGTGCGTCTGTACTGCCATACGACTTGGTGGACACCTGCTCTACAAGCCTGCGACTGGCCACTATCTGGAGGGACTCTTTCTGAGCGAGGACTCTCGTGACATTCACAAATTCTTCAATTGCCAGCAAGGTAAGAATGATTCGTCAAAACACTAAAAGTGCCCTATACGTCAATATCATATCGACTTCGGTATGTTCAGAAAGTTGACAACCAAAATACAGTCATAAAAGTTAAACACTCTCGCTAGTAAAGTTTACAATGTTGTAGACAGATGACAATATAGGTTGTCTGTTTCACAACGTTTTAAAGGCAATGAACACGTTCGGTAATTGTCAAAGACCAGTGTTCTCACTTGGTGTATCCCAACATATGCATAAAATAACAAGCCTGAGGAAATTTGGGCTCAATTATTGGTCATCGAAGTTGCAAGAAAATGATGAAAGAAAAAACACCCTTGTTGTACAAATTTGTGTGCTTTCAGATAGGAATAAAAACTTCTTGCAAGAAGTTTTTATTATTTGAGTGAGAAATTACCTCTTTCTCAAACACTACGTTACTTCAGAGGGAGTCGTTTCTCACAATGTTTTATACTATCAACAGCTCTCTGTTGCTCGTTACCAAGTCAGTTGTTATGCTAACATATATTTTGAGTAATTACCAAACGTGTACAGTGCCTTTAAGTTGTACTTTCATTTCTTAATCTGCACCTATTTTAGCTGTCTGTGATAAATCCGGTTATCTGGGTGTAGGCATGTGGGATTCTCAACCTGGCATTACTCCTTTGCTAGAAATACACGATGTCAAGTTCAATTCATCCTCCAACGACGTGGATGGAAGGTTCCAATGCACCGCCGCATCAGCTAGACTGAACTTTGATGGTTCGTCCAACCGGGCCGCCGCCTGGAAACCCGCAGGTAGCAACCACGTTCCCGGGAATGAATGGGTTTCAGTAGGTCTTGGCAGAAATGTACTTGTTTCTGGGATCACCACGCAGGGTCGCGGTGACGACGGATCAAACAAACATCAGTGGGTCACTAAATACAAGGTTGAATACAGTACGTCCGAAAACATCGACCACTACGATGAGGTGAAGTCCACTGGCGGATACTCTGAGGTATGCAACAAACGAAATGTGCCACCCTAAACTTGTATAACTATAATAGTAGCTCCATCCATCCTACCCATCCATCCCGCCCACAAAATACCCCCCCCAACAACAACAACAACAACAACAACAACAACAACAACAACAACAACAACAACAACAACAACAACAACAACAACAACAACAACAACAACAACAACAACAACAACAACAACAACAACAACAACAACAACAACAACAACAACAACAACAACAACAACAACAACAACAACAACAACAACAACAACAACAACAACAACAACAACAACAACAACAACAACAACAACAACAACAACAACAACAACAACAACAACAACAACAACAACAACAACAACAACAACAACAACAACAACAACAACAACAACAACAACAACAACAACAACAACAACAACAACAACAACAACAACAACAACAACAACAACAACAACAACAACAACAACAACAACAACAACAACAACAACAACAACAACAACAACAACAACAACAACAACAACAACAACAACAACAACAACAACAACACCACCACCACCAGCAGCAGCAGCAGCAGCAGCAGCAGCAGCAGCAGCAGCAGCAGCAGCAGCAGCAGCAGCAACAACAACAACAACAACAACAACAACAACAACAACAACAACAACAACAACAGCAACAGCAGCAGCAGCAGCAGCAGCAGCAGCAGCAGCAGCAGCAGCAGCAGCAGCAGCAGCAGCAGCAGCAGCAGCAGCAACAACAACAACAACAATAACAACAACAATAACAACAACAGCAGCAGCAGCAGAAACAGCAACAACAAAAATAACAACAACAACACCAACACCAGCAGCAGCAACAACAACAACAACAACAGCAGCAACAAAGGTGAAAGGCCGGGAAAAGAAAGGCAGCCTGATTATTACCACAAAATTCAAATCTCTTCTCAAAACTTATCTGATGTCACAGGTTTTCAAGGACTAATTTTGTTGTGTCAGTTTTTCTTTGTTTTGTTTTGTTTTGTTTTTGGGTTTTTTTTACTGCGCCTTGAACACTCAGCAGGGTGGATATGTGCGCATTACAAGTCTTATTATTATTTTCTTATTAGTCAATTCATTATTAGTCAATTAAACAAGTTGATGCCCGAGTTATTCACTGAACGCATTGAGAGAACACCGTATATCATTATTTGCTATTGACAGATGCAAAAATGTTGCACCCTATGTAAGCAAAATACATAAAAAGTAATAATCTGAAATGTTTACTTTTGCATCCCCTGCAGTTTAACGGCAACACCGATAAAAACAACATTGTGACCAACTTATTCCAGCACCAAGTCATCGCGAGCAGCATTCGTGTCATACCAACCGAATGGCATTTTTCCATCGCTATTCGTTTCGAACTACATGGTTGCTTTCTGGACTAATCGAATTCTGAATGACCATGGCCCAATATCATAAAGCTGTTAAGCACAAAATACTGCTTGGCAAATTTCTAGGCAAAAAATGAGTGGGGCACCAGTTGCAATAATGTAAACCTTATGGAATTTTGGCTAGTAACCAGTTTATGTATTTACCCTTGTGGATAAAGACAGGGAACCAGTCTACTTAGGCTGCAACGACAACGTTGGGGAATAAGAGTTTTCAGAGTTCTGGCCATAGCCACTGCCAGAACAATTCTTTAGAAACCCATGACCATATCATGCTGCTCAATTGGTTTATAAGAATCTGTGTGTTTTAAAAAGCGTTTTATTTCTTGGTTCCAGGCCTTCAAATTAATTTTATAGAATGAAAAAAATAAAATATTAATAAAAACAATCGTTACTTTACAATTCGTTCGCTCGTAGATTTGTATAACCTTTTGGATCAAAAATCAGAACATCAATCTTACATTGATAAGGGACACTCCTTAAGGGTGTGCGTAAGGTTCAACACATGAATATCCACATATTTGCACATAGCTATATGAAGATGGTCATGGTGTTTCTTGAAATATTTGTGCGTGAACTGCATGCTATAGTTTTTGGAGAAATTGATAAAAACAATTAGTTTGGATCTCGCGGGTCCAAAGCCTGATATTTGAAAAGAGGGAAAAATTTATAAGGGTGTTTTCAGTATTTTTCGTTGCTGCAATGACTGACTGAGTTTAATCCAACTTTCACACGGGTTTGTTATTGCACGTGCACATTTGGGTCACATAAAATACAATGCGGATACTGGTCTTTGACATTACCAATGATGTCCGCTTGGAACAGGGGCGCACGTAGTCTAAGCCATTTACTTACATTTGAATGTATTGAGTTAACGTACTGTTATGTTCACGCACTTGTTTCGTTGTATTTTTAGAATAATTTGTCACGGTAAAATACATTTTAAAAAAAATGATTGTATAATTTCTGCACAATTTTTGGCTGTTTTTTCTATACAATAAAAAGTGCCTTAGAATGCCGAAATGCTACTCCTTTATAATATGCAAACAATAATTTTATTTGGCTCGTCACGCAATGATGTGACGGCATTGGATTAGGTACTTTAATTGCCACAAACCGCCGCAAATTGAACGAACTTTGATTGTGTCGTACAGAACTCCAGGGTCAGAATTGAACCGGATTCCGGTTCCCAGGGGACCGGACCAATTTCCGTGTCAGGCTGACCCGGAAATTGGTTATAAAAGATGGGATTTTAACCCAATTTTGTGTCATTTTGACACAGAATCCGGGTCATACCAAACCAAAAATGGGTCAGGCCCCACGGGACCTAGAATCCGGGTGAATTCTGACCAGGGAGATTTTAAAGTGTACAATTTAAAAAGGCTTAGGCCGTGTCCGAATTGGTGGATACAGATACGGTAGCCGTAGCCGTCAATTGAGATTCGGACCCGGGAGTTTTTAAAGTGTACATTTTAACAGACTTATGGCCGTGTCCGAATTGGCGGATACGGATACGTAGCCGTAGCCGTCAATTGAGAAACCGGTACGGATTTTTGTTGACACCACACGCCTTAAAGGTATCGTACACGTTTGGTAATGACTCAAAACAAATATTAGTATAAAAACTTACTTGGTAACAAGCAACGGAGAGCTGTTGATAGTATGAAACATTGTAGGAAACGACTCCCTCTGAAGTAACGTAGTTTTTGAGACAGATGTTATTTCTCACTTATTCCTATCTGAAAGCACACAAATTTGTACAACAAGGGTGTTTTTTCTTTCATCATTTTTATGCAACTTCGATGACCAATTGAGCCCAAATTATCACAGGCTGGTAATTTTATGCATAGGCCTATGTTGGGACACACCAAGTGAGAACACTGGTCTTTGACAATTTCCAAACGTGTACAGTGCCTTTAAAATTAGCTGCGTTTATTCCTCCCGCTCGTTGTGTTTAATCATTAAAGTGCGCTCTATAAATAATTAAGAAGTATAATAATTAAAGAAATAATAATTAGCACAATGTTCACGTACAAAGCTTATACTTTCCCACGAGTATCATTGCATCCAATTAAAAAACGATAAACGAGGGGACATTAGGCTGTTATTGTTAGCTTCGACTTATTTATTGATTGAGTGAATCCTTTGGCAGAAGCATCATGAAGGACGAAAATTGCATTTATGGCTGTAACAAAAATAAACTCGAAACTCAATATAATATTAGGGTTGTCAGCTTATATCTTATATAGGATTTGAGGCATTGCATAGTGAGGTAGCAATATATTTGGTTTGCGGTAACACCATGTACCTGGCAAGTAGATACACACATGGTGTTACCGCAAGCTCATATCTTATTACTGATGGCGGGAAAAAACAAGCAGTGAACAAGGAAAACGGAAAGATCTGAAATGGCAATAACATTTCGTATGATTTCTTTTTCTCAGAAATAAACGCCACACGTTTTTCCACTCATGAGTAAAACTATATACTTAGTCATATTTGACGCAGTAGGGCCTACTTCAATTATTAACATGCCCCTTATATTACGGGCAATCAACAATTCTTTAATAAATGTTAAATTTGCATCGGGGATAAAGAATATTATGTTTGGTTTTTACCCGTACACCGATGTGTGTAAAGCACTGCATACTCAGTATTTTCCCGAGTCCTGTGAAAAAAAATCACAGGCATATTACTCGGGTGGGATTCGAACCCACGACCTTTGCCATTCTTTGTTTTTCGAAGGCTAGTAGCTCTCGTGGTAACCCTAGGTCAAGAGGTCATCAAAATGGCTGCGCCCAAGGCTTTATCGCCTCTGCAATTTTTGCTCTGATGGGATTGACCACCGAAACATCTGTGTTAGTTACGCATTTCCTCTTTTAACGTTTTTAGACTAATCTGTCATAAAGTTCTCTTCCAAAAGTATTAGCACTTGGACAGTTTTTGGAACCTTGAGTTTTGTTACACACTCTCCAACATGATGTCATCCTCCACAGTCCCGTATCTTTCTACATACTTACCGGAATGCTTATCATGCCATTTCCTATCACCGAAGCCAGAGTGAGATTTCTTGTACCTACAGCTTCTCCTCAAGAGTGGCAGACATTATTAATGAGTTACGCAGCATTCTTAACCCCATCCATGATGCACTTGGATTAGACATGTTGACTCCGTCCAGCGGACTGGCTGTTCAACGTCAAGAGATCCAGTGATCAGCATATAAAGCACAACTCTAAACGTCTCGAAAATGCAAAGACACATAAGAATTTCTACCGCAAACTCATGAAAGAAGCAAATACCCTAAGATCGCCAGAAAATCACCCAAGCACTTCGAACACACAATCGGCTTCGAAAAGAAAGAACTATAAGCAATGTCAGAATAAAACAGCCGACCACCAAGAAAAAACAGTACAAAGAAAACTTCTGGACTTTTGCAAACAAAATGCTTGTTATGGAAAATTCGGGGCAAGGAGGTATATTTAACCCACATACCCCACCAAATTTTCCAAAAGAAACAGCTGATTTATTCTACCCTGGGAAATACTTACAGTCTCATGACCTAGATGTATCACATATTACGTATGTCGTGGTTTCCCTTTGTCAGAGCCAGCGAAACTCCTTTTAATTTAACATGCCCCCCCCCCCCCCGTATACGAGTAAAAGAAGTAATTCAGCGGGAAAGTAGTTCATCAACTCCAGGTCCAGGGCCCGATTTCACAAAAGAGTTAAGATTTATCTCAACTGTGAATCAACCTTAATTTCTAAGCAGAGTGATGCCACAATATAAATCACTATGATGCTCTGTAAAATCCAGGCCTGATCTGATAACTTATGCCATTCTCAAAAAATGCCCTTGCATTCACCATTTTCTGGGCCGTTATCAATAATCAGGGCATAAATAATGAAACATAGTAAAAGTAGAATCACAAAGCATTGGATGTAAAACAAGAAATTGGATTAAAACCAGATTAAAGGCCCTGTACACTATTCGTAAGATCGAAAAACACAAATGTTCACAGATTCACACATAACTTACATGATTTAAAGTAAAGTAATGGTTGAAAGGGTTCCTAAAAACATTTCTGCCTAAAATGCTATCGTTTCTGAGAAATGAGTAAAACAATAGTTTTCATCACGCGCGATATTTTGAAGAAAAAAACAGAAAACACATAAGATCTCTTTTCACTATTTTCTCGTGATTTCGATGACCAATTGAGCTCAAACTTTCACAGGTTTGTTTGTTCATGCATATCAAAATGTGGACACTGATTTTGAGCTGTTACCAAAAGTGTACAAAATGATTAGAGTGGGATTGCAACCTGCCACCTCCGGATAACATGCCGGCGCTCTACCAGCTGAGTCATCTAGCCATCATGTGGCTGGTCCATGTGAACACCAGGTACCTCGAGTGATGTTGGAAGATGGAATTTCCAAAATAACCAAGTCATTTAGCATGCAGAACCTCAAGGGAAACTGAATGTGATTAAATTGTAATACATTTTGGGTTTTGTACACAATATTTAAGCCCCTTTATTACAGTTTTCCCATCACCCCCCCCCCCCAATAGTATACAAATTTATGTTTTCCAAGAACGAAACTAAAACCGGGAAATTATATTGAAAATTGATAATACTTTCTTCTTAAAAAATGCTGAAAGACCAACAACATGGTTTATAGAAAGAAAAAAAAAAAACATTGGGCGATGCATCTCTACAACGTGAGTATAGCTGCTGTTATTTTCAAAGTCAATTACGGCCCTATGTCCCCGAATTTTTTTGACACGGTATACATAGAAACAGCTTATAAGTAATTACCCGAAAGGAATGACCCCTGACAACTTAAGTGAAATCCGCTGAATATCGACTGCACTATTGACGTTTTTTTACCAGGAGCTAGATACAAGGTGTTGCTTTGCAAAGGATGCTTTCGGTCAGAGAATATTGTCTATACAGCAACTAAACATGATAATTTATTTTGGTTTTTAACCTCCGTGATTTAAAGGGTGTGTACAACATTGGTAAGAATGAAAATATAAATGCTCGCAGATTTGCACATAACTTACATGGTATAAAGATGGTCATAGTAGAAAACTTCCCTTGAAATAGTTTTGCTTGAAATGCCATAGTTTTTAGGAAAAGAGTAAAATAATAGTCTTTATCCTGCAGGATAAATTCCGATGTTTGAACAAAAGGTTTTTTTCACTGTTTTCTCATGACTACGAAGACCGATTTAGCTTAAAATTTCTCAGGTTTGTTATTTCATGTATATGTTGGGTCACATCTAGTTTGGATACAGGTCTTTGGCAATTACCAATGTTGTACACACCCTTTAAACCCGGAAAATTAGCAAATCCGTCAACGGAGGAATCGCAAAGGTCAGAGCAACAATTGAGGGCTTAATGATAACTACTCTACTCGTCAAAAGGGAATCCGTAGCCCGCCAACAGTCGTATAGGGAAAGCACACTGTTTTCACAAATCAAAAATAGTTTCGTTTACATCTTCTTGAAGTTATTTTCTCTTACATCAATCCAGGTTCACTGATAAAAATGTCCGTAAATTTACGGACTCCGTAAAGTAAAATATTCCGTATTTTCGCCCGTAATTTTACGGACTTTCCGTAAATGTAAATATTAATTATGCTACTAAGCGTAATTACAATCAACCACATTTGCCCAAACACCTACACATAATATAGTACATGTAAGTACATATTGTTATTTCACCCACAACCGTGTACACGTGTACAAACTCATGTTAAGGGTTTTTTTATTTTACGGAATGAACAAACTTTTCCGGTAATTTTGCTGCAGGAATACGGAACGCTATTTTTTTGCTGGCAGCAAAATTACCGGAAGAAGATTAATCTTCCCGCGTGGACATCTCCAGATTTTCGGCAATATCTCAAAAACGCTACCACCTTTTGAAATGAAATTTTCACAGGTTAGTTTTATGGCATATCTACAACTATGTAGGATTGAAACAAAAACAGTGGGCTCCAATTACCAAACGTATACAATCCCTTTAACTGGTCAACCACTCATACTCCATTCTAAAGAAAGCTTTCCAAGAGGACATTAGCTTGGGAATTGCGAGGAAACCGCCTTTGTTCCTTAGTTGCAGAATACCTCTGGTTTGGTCAAATGGAATCCTCCTCTGAGTTTCTCAGGAATTCGGTGCCAACGTGTACTTTGTGATACATTCGGAAAAAATTATGTAATGTATTTAATTGTAACTGTGGTTTGAAAGATTACATAATGACTCCCGGGCTCTTCTATAAACTTAGGACATAATAATAAAATGACGTTTAAAGGCACTGAATACGTTTGGTAACTGTAAAAGACCAGTGTTCTTACTTGGTGTATTCCAACATATGCATAAAATAACAAGCCTGTGAAAATTTGGGCTCAATTGGTCATCGAAGTTGCAAGAAAATGATGAAAGAAAAACACCCTTGTTGTACAAATTTGTGTGCTTTCAGATAGGAATAAAAGGCTTTTGCAAGAAGTCTTTTATTATTTTAGTGAGAAATTACCTCTTTCTCAAAAACCACGTTACTTCAGAGGGAGTCGTTTTCTACAATGTTTTATACTATCAACAGCTCTCCTTTAACTGAACGTTTTAGCAGTAATAAAAAAGGATAAATCCGCTATATCGAATGCCTTTGTTTTTCAAAAAATGTGAACCTTGCAGGTGTGTCAGTATTTTCACCTAAAAAGTTTCCGCCATAACAAAATCCAAGTCGTTAATAAAAGGCTTCTTGCAAGAAGTCTTTTATTATTTTAGTGAGAAATTACCTCTTTCTCAAAACTATACGTTACTTCAGCAGGAGTCGTTTCCTACAGTGTTTTATACAATCAACAGCTCTCCGTTGCTTGTTACCAAGTAAATTTTTATGCTAATATATATTTTGAGTAATTACCAAACGTGTACAGTACCTTTAATAGGAGATTCGAGATAGAGCTATATTTATATTATTTACACGATCCTCAATAGTCACTATATATTTAGAAAGGTTTAGATGCTCAGCACATAAACTTCAAGTTGACGTTGGGAGATAGGTGTAAAATTTAATAATCGTATTTGTCTTCACTGCTTGGAAGATGTTGAAACCAATTCTCTTTATTTGCTTTTGTCCAATGTGTGTATTACGAAAGAAATTGTATGATACCATTGGTCAAAGTTACACATTTTAGCGTCTTATCAAAGAAGGAAACATTTATTTTCCTTATGAGTTCTCATGATAAAACCATTATGAATGGTGATTGCCAAGTATTTACTCTGCTTTTAAGAAAAAATGAAACCAAATTTGATATTTATGTTCATGCTAACCTCTCCTTCTTTGCCATATTGTAAAAACTTAAGTTTTCTTTTCTAGTTGTAACCCTTCCCCAGAGAATGAATTGTTTTCAAGTTTTTGAATAAACAGTTACCAGCACTCATACAGGGGGAGGGGGATCATCCCGAATTCCGATACCAGTGGTGAAAATTCGGGCACAGCATGAAAACAAAATAATGGACAGGGAAAGCAAAACAAAATTACCGGGAATACAAAACATTTCCTTTGTTTTATCTGTATAAATTTTCAGGCAAATCAACTTCTATGTCCCCCATAACAAAAAGGTCCACAGACGCCCATGCCAGTACTGATGGTGGGATGCAAAATCACCCAACTAAAAAAGATTAATGCATAGGGGGCCTACTTACTACACATAGTGACGTGAGTCAATAATAGTCCATACATAGTTGTACCGTAAACTGACCTACATTTTTTTGATGGGAAATATACATGTATAACTTGGCGCCTTTGGAGGATTAGACTTACTTTGACTTGAGGACCCACGAGAATTCGCAGCCTACTTGGTGCTAGCACCAAATTTCTTGACCATTTCTTGCCAATTAATTGAGTGACACTTGTAATAGTGTTATGTCGCCCTCTCTTGACAACTCTTATGTTATTCATTTTTAGTCTGGTCCCACTTCACATGTTTTTCGTTCGACTATTGTATCGATGTAGGTCACCAGACAAGATCAATCTTAATTTTTTTTTTACAATAACGAATGGAGCGATCGACGTGATTTTTAGGAATTATTTTTGTTGATATGGCTGGCTGGGGGAGAGAAATTGTTACTCTGCAATGCGGCCACTACTCCAACTTCGTCGGTACTCACATCTGGAACATTCAGGTAGGTTTGTTTTTGGTGTCATTTTCGTGATCGATTTTTTTTCTTCATTTTCTGCCTCCATGTTTTTTTTTTTTTTTTACAGAGAGAGTCGAGAGAGAGTAGTTTGCAACGAACAAGACTCAATTCAGTACAGTGTCAACACATTTTGTGCTAGTTTAACGTTATTTACATGTAATATGTATTTTTAAATATCATCATCATTCACTGATTGTGTGGTTCTTTTATTATTAATTCGGTTGTAAAATGTGCGTGCACTGCAGAATGAATCCGACCGGGCCGCTGGATCTATTTTGTTTTCACCTTGATTTAATTAACAAACTGTGAATCCCATTCACCCATCATCGTCACGGTCAAGCTCATCTCATCATAATCATAAAGATTATGATTTTTATCACAATGAACAAATTAACAAGTTGAAACATTTAACAAATCTGATGTGGTGACTGGTTACTAGTGTTCAGACACAACACTGATTATTTATCACTTTGTTACTTGTTGATTGCACCCGCCAGCCTGACCATGCTGACAATGCTCTTCAATTCAAGATGCAGCACAACCTTGTCACCATCAATGCCACCCATTATTTGTCCCCATGCAATGATATCCTCAAGCAACAGATCCTACCACCATGTACACTCCTGACTAGACACCAGCCGCACTCAGCTAGATATGAAAGCTCCTTTTTTCTCAGAACTGTAAAACTTTGGAACTCGCTCCAGGGTGTGGTGTTGGCTGCCCCAACTTTAGAGGCTTTCAGGGGAGGAGTTACATCAAGTCTATATAAAGCAACAGCTCAGGTTTTTACTCGCGCTGTGTCTAGTTCCCCGCACCAGTTGAGTTCTAGTTGTCTATGTCTACAGCACTTTGAGTTCTGCAAGTTTTGTTTATGGTAGCACTTTTGTGTCCAGTCTGACTTCACCAACAATCAAGCACCCTTGGCCTAACGTCCTGACTTAAGGATCCTGCCGAGTTATCAACGTAAACGTAGCAATGATTGACTGATAGCGCAACGCAACCGACCGATCACGCAGATCGACCAACTGCCCCCAACATAGACCCTATACATTGTATACGCACACACTATCTTACAAATCATGCACCCTTCTTCTTTTTTTGTGCACTTTTAATATAGGCCTATTATTATTAACACAGGATCACCTAATTTGGTGATGAAGTTCTGTTTTTTAGAAAACTAGAACTAGAAGATCAAACTAAGGGAATATCCCTTAAAATTACCTGTAATGTAAGGTTTGATGTGTTTTTATTTCAGGAATCCACGTTTTTATACGATGAAAACCCCGCGGCTGTGGTGACTAAAGAGATCAATCATGACGTGCTGTATAGGGAAGGGCGAACCATGACGGTCAGTATCAATACTTAGGAGTTTCCCACAAGTTTTTATTTTTTCACTCGCGGCTGGACTAGTAGTAAATCTGAAATTTGTGTAGCTGCATGGTTTTTTCCAGTAGTCCTCATAATTTTGTCAAGAAGTTGTCAACTAAATCTCTCAGAGTCTATTTTGTTCTTCCAACAAATAGTTACTAAAGCCTACTACCTAGTGTTGAGCCACATGGACAAACCACAGCATGGACAACAAAATATCATCGCAAAGCACCCATGCCCATGTTGCATGAAAATCTCTACACTTTACATTGTTCCACAATCCTTCACAGAGTTATTTTGACTGGTAACATAAATAGAAGCGTTTTGACTCACCTGCCACTTTTTGTTTGCACTCTTTTTGGCAAGTGAGGTCGAACTCTGAATACTAACTGACTCTGAATAGGGGCCTACTGACAGATTAAGTTAATTTAAAATCAAGAGTCTCCTTGTGCAAACACTTGAAAGGATAATAATTTCAAATGTTGAGCCTTGATTAATTTATGAAAAGATCCATGTAGAAGGTCTTTGTTGATGGACTGTCATTATTGTAGAAGAGCAAAATTGAGCCACACTATTGGAGCTGATAATGAAAACATAATACTTGGTTAGGAATAACCATTGTCAACAAATATCTTTTTTTTCTAATTCGATTGTCAAATGGTCTTGATTTATTTGTTATACTTTTGTTTAATGTTTTATGAAAAATCGTTTAACACAAGGCCAAAGGGCCACATGAAGTGAAGGCTCAATACAGACAGGGAGTTCCAAAATGCAGCAGGGGAAGGGAAAACTAGTAGAATATTACACAGCACTGGCCTTTGGAACAGATACAGTGATGAGAAGATGTTGAAAGGCATATGTACTGTGAGTGAACATACAGCAGAGACAAGGGCCCAATTTCATAGAGCTGCTAAGCACAACAATTTGCTTAGCATGAAATTTCTTCCTTGATAAAAACAGGATTACCAACCAAATTTCCACGTGATTTTCAGGATAAGCAAACAATAGCTGAATACCAGTAACAAGCAATATGCAACACATGGAAATTTGGTTGGTAATCCTGTTTTTATCAAGGAAGAAATTTCATGCTGAGCAAATTGTTGTGCTTAGCAGCTCTATGAAATTGGGCCAAGGAGTGAGAGACCGTCTGCGCACATCTCCTTGTGGCGTGTCATGGCTGAGCAGAGTGTTTCAGCAGAGTGTGGGTTCGAGTCCCGGTCCTGACACTTGTATCCCTGAGCAAGATTCTTTGGCATTATAATTGCTTTGTCCTTCAGATGTGACATTAAGCCGTAGGTCCCGTGCACGTAAAAGAACCAAAACACTTATCATGGAAAAGTAGGGGTTAACCCCGGTTTTTCTGGTGCACATAGCAAGCACCCTTGTTTACAGGTTTCCTCAGGCTTGCGAGATACAGAGATTTAAGTTCACTTATGCGGCATCTTTGGTTTCAATACCGAAAATATATAATGATAATAATAATAATGAAAGTATCTGTAGAGGGTGCTTGGTAGGGAGACAGAGCGTCTGAAAGAAAGCAAACAATTTTCTGTATGGCGCATGATTATAATTCAAGTGTGTTTCCTATTTGCAGGGGGCTGTGACCTACACCCCCAGACTGGTGACCATTGACCTCAAGGGGAGCTTGAACACCCTGAAAGCTGAAGGCGTCCTGTATGACTATCACACATTGGAAGACATCAAGTGGTAAGTGTCGAACCTTCCGGTACAGATATCAAGGAATTCTTGGGTGCTCTTTGGGTACTGTACTGTGACAGCTACGCATAGGCCTTCCCAATTTACAGTATAGCCTGAAGAAACTGGGTAGAAACCTTCACTTTCGGAAAAACAGGAAAGCCCTGCTATGCCTCACTCATTTTTTAATTTTTTAATTTTAATTTTTATTTTTATTTTTTTTAATTTTTTTAAATTTTTTTTTAATTTTTTTTATTTTATTTTATTTTAATTTTATTTTTATTTTTATATATATATTTTTTTTATTTATTTATTATTATTATTATTATTATTATTATTATTATTTTTTTTTGTGGGGGGGGGGTGTAGGGTGTACACCAATAACTTGATCTATGTATAAAACACTGTCAGATACTGGTCTGTTGGATGTTAACCGGGGTCTGCAGGCAGCTGCAGTGTCACTACACCATCCTGGGCCCAATTTCATAAAGCATGCAAGCATAAAAACTTGCTAAGCACAGAAATATTTTGCTTAGCAGAAATAGGTTACCAGCCAAAGTACCATACAGTTTACATTGCTGCGACTGGTACCCCACTCAATTCTTGCTTAGTAAAGATATTTGTACACTCAACCTGGCCTGATACTTTTTATTTAGTAAAAGGCACCTCTATGAGGGAAATTCAAATGTGTACTGGAACATTTCAAGGGGTCCCAAGGCAATGACCAGGGACATGGAGTCAAATTCCTCCATTTCCTCTGTATCATGCCTGCTCAACTGTTTTTGTTTCTTAAAACCAATACTATTGTTTGTGTTTAGTAAAATTAAGCACTGTATACTCAGCACTTGCCCGAGTCCTGTGAAAAATATCCACAGGTATATTATATTACTCCAATATTAAATCGTTACTGCAACTCACTTGTTGATATCAACACTTTGATTGCAGGGAAGGCGATGTCACGCTTCACGAGGAGAAAGCTGCCAGAAAGAACGAGTTCTTGTCTGATCTTGAAACACAGGATGTAAGTAACTCTTTTGTTTGACTATACCCATTATTTCACAACTCCTTCATCCTGTTCATGCCTTTAGGTTTAATAAGTACATGACGGCCGAACCCATTATGCTTTTCATTAAGACCATTTACCCTTCTATACACTGGTACCACAGACTTCCACAAAGTACCATACCTTCCAGGCTGTCCTTGTGTGCATGGGTTTCTTCTGTTTGTACAGGTGGACACTGGTACCACAGTCTGCCACAAAGTAACGATCTTCTAGCTAGGCTGGCATTAGGTGCATTGGTTTCTTCTGTTTGTACAGGTGGACACTGGTACCACAGTCTGCCACAAAGTAACCATCTTCTAGCTAGGCTGGCATTAGGTGCATTGGTTTCTTCTGTTTGTACAGGTGGACACTGGTACCACAGTCTGCCACAAAGTAACCATCTTCTAGCTAGGCTGGCATTAGGTGCATTGGTTTCTTCTGTTTGTACAGGTGGACACTGTTACCACAGTCTGCCACAAAGTGACAATCTTCTAGGTAGGCTAGCATTGGGTGCATGGGTTTCTTCTGTTTGTACAGCTAGCACTGGTACCACAGTCTGCCACAAAGTATCATACATTCTAGGCTAGTATTGGGTGCATGGGTTTCTTCTGTTTGTACAGCTGGCACTGGTACCACAGACTGCCACAAAGTACCATACCTTCCAGGCTAGCATTGGGTGCATGGGTTTCTTCTGTTTGTACAGCTAGCACTGGTACCACAGTCTGCCACAAAGTACCATACCTTCCAGGCTAGCATTGGGTGCATGGGTTTCTTCTGTTTGTACAGCTAGCACTGTTACCACAGACTGCCACAAAGTATCATACATTCTAGGCTAGTATTGGGTGCATGGGTTTCTTCTGTTTGTACAGCTAGCACTGGTACCACAGACTGCCACAAAGTATCATACATTCTAGGCTAGTATTGGGTGCATGGGTTTCTTCTGTTTGTACAGCTAGCACTGGTACCACAGTCTGCCACAAAGTACCATACCTTCTAGGGTAGCATTGGGTGCGTGGGTTTCTTCTGTTGTACACTGGTATTATCAGGAAACCCCCATGGCTTGTTGTACTGTGGACTTGGTCTCCACAGTCTCCTGTGGTAGTTTTTGGCAAGAGCTAGTTGGGCAGGAGAGTGCACCAGTAGTAATAAGATATTAATCAGTGGTTTATAAAAGCAAAGGAGTCTTGCGCATTGAATCACATAAATCATACTATCTTGAACTTAGAGGAGATTGAGAGTCCTTACAAAATTTCCTACAGAGTTGGAACTATTTTAACAAACTTTTTAAACCCATGTTTAAGGATATTTCATAGTACATGTGAATCTCCTCAGTCACTTTCCTTTATCTCTCTGCCTTGTATACTACTACTAAATATCCAGACGCAATCCTGTGATAAACAAGAGGGTACATCCAAAATGGACAGCCAATCTTCTAGGGAGAGTGATACCGCAGAGTTCAAAGGTCAAGTCCCCCCGGGTCAAGTTTCGAGCGGTCAACAATCAGAAACCAAGCAGGCCAAGGTTTATCGACTGGATGAAAGCATCGACGTGTGGTCTGACTTCTTACACGGCCACCTGCACCCCAAGTCTGTGATGGTGATTAAACACCACAGTCATGACAGGTAGGGTGGACTTTTCCTTTCTCTTTTAACTCTTTCAGTGCCAAAGTCGTACATGTACGATCTAAGCCCAGCTTATCCAGTTCACGCCTTCGCGCAACACCAAGCTCAAGTACTTAAGCAGCATCCAGCAACAGAGTCCAGCATTCTCCTGAAGACGATCAGAGCATACTGATCGAAACGTCGAGTCGTTAACCACCGGTTCTGTTCAGAACCAACTCTACTCAAAAGAGTTATTCACATGGTGTTACCGCAAACCTCTCTTAGCTATTTGATGTACTCAAAAAGTGCCATCAATCGTACATGTACAACCCATAATCTACATGTACATGTTATCATGAGAGGGCATTATCACTGTAACGTATTATACAATTTCGTACATGTACAACCTTTTTCTCTAGGTTTGATTCGGGTTCTTGCAAGAGGGCGCATCGTTTTCTGAGCTTTTCTAATTCTATTTTTAGCTACGATCCATACCGCCATGGTGTGATTAATCGTCTGCTTGTTTGTAATTACACTTTGAAACAATGGCAGCCCCCAGAAAACGTACACGCTTTACTCCAGAAGAAGTTTGTGATTACTTTGCTGATTCAGACAGTGAAAGGGATTATTTTTCCGATTCAGAGGTGGAAGTATCAGACCAGAATGGTGAGTCAGAAGATGAAGGGGGTCGGATAATGATTACAGAATTTTGAAAACCTAAAAAAACTGGGCATTTTAGGGTCAAAAACCACCACTACTTATAGGGAGAGTTTTTTTGTACATGGTGTCTCTGCAAACCTCACTAGATTGTATTCCCACGATGCAAATTTTCAAATCTTTCATATGGGACTTGCTGGTTTATTTTATTCTCATGTAAACTGCAGTGAGGTTGATCCTTTTGGTCTGTACACCAAGGGGCGGAGTCTCCTGAGCAAAAGGGATGTTGCAGAAGATATTGAGAACCGTCTGCACTTCTTTGTTGAGGAATGCGACCATCTTCAGGTTGGTGTGTAAGCCTTAAACGGTAGTGGACGGAGGAAAGTTTTTGTTCTGACATCTTTGTCGTGTTCCCTGTATACACAATGGAAACTATTGTTGAAAACCTCCATTAACACAAAGGTGTCAGACCATTTTTCCTTCGAGCCTCGCTTTGGTTACTGTGGATTGTTAGGGAGAAACCCAAGATGACAGCTCAGCAGGAAATCTTATACAAGCATGCTTTTAAAACTAGCCAACATTTTTAACCCCAAACCTACAGAATCTGTCTATCACTTTCTTAAAACATGATGAAGATGCTATTTAAAAGTTCACTTTGTGTTTTCAAAAGTTTTTATGACTACAAAGTATTCTTCCCTTTTCAATTTGATTTTCGATTTTTATTTGTTTGTTGTTTTTTGCTCTTGGAAATGAGTGAGATTATTATTAAATAGCCTCAAAATAGCCTATCAAAGTCTATACCATGAGTTGACTCAATTTACCTGACGTCATCATCACAATAATCTTGGTTGCGCATCATACAGTGTGGTGCACATTTTAGGCAACACGGTGTTCACACACTTACCATAATTTATACAGGTAATTTGACTCCCAAAGTAGCTATGTGTGACATTTGTGCAAGGGGTCAGTAGGAACTTACTGATTTTCCTACTTTTTCTAGGGTCAAATATCATGCCTGGGCTCAAAAAGTCCTGGAAGAGAAATAACCATCTCAAAATCGTCTTTGTTGTTTGTTTTTTCAGGGTTTTCAGGTTCTTGTAGACTTCTGTGATGGGTTTGGAGGCCTAGGATCCAGTCTCATCGAAAGTCTTGCTGATGAATACAGAGGCAAAGGTATCATGGCTATTGGTGTGGCACCAGGATCGTTTCCAACCAGTGTAAGGAGACATGTCATATTATACTGACCAAAATAAAAAGAGAAAATTCACTTTTATCAAAAATTTTGCACCACAAAGCAGACCAGTAGGTCTATGTTTTATTCTTTAAAGGCACTGAACACGTTTGGTAATTGTCAAAGACCAGTATTCTCACTTGGTGTATCCCAACATATGCATAAGATAACAAGCCTGTGAAAATTTGGGCTCAATTGGTCATCGAAGTTGCAAGAAAATGATGAAAGAGAAAACACCCTTGTGGTACAAATTTGTGTGCTTTCAGATAGGAATAAAAACTTCTTGCAAGAAGTCTTTTATTATTTTAGTGAGAAATTACCTCTTTCTCAAAAAGTACGTTACTTCAGAGGGAGTCGTTTCCTACAATGTTTTATACTATCAACAGCTCTCCATTGCTTGTTACCAAGTAAGTTTTTATGCTAATATTTGTTTTGAGTCATTACCAAACGTGTACGATACCTTTACTGTTATGCTACGGAAGCATGATTGTAACTTTCCCTGTTGTTTTTCTACAGAACCTTGCTATGGATAACCACCGTTTGATCAATTCACTACTGTCCTTCGATAAGCTGAGTGAGCAGAGCTCACTCTTCCTCCCCCTGTCCCTTTCCTCATCACTCTGGAGGAAAATGGGATCACCCGTCAAGTTCCAAAATGTTCATTATAAGGTAAAGGAAGTAGTGTATAAATAACTTATTACTGTATAGTTGGTCATAAATTGTATTTTATTTATTTTAATTTTATTACACAACCAACAGCACAATTAGCACCAATAACAGGATGAATAGGAAACAAGAAGAAATGCTCAGTTTTAGATGTGGGAAGAAAACCCCACATGGGGGAAAACCCACGCAATGAGGCAGGGACTGAAAACCCAATCCACATGCAAGGCTCCGGTCTGAGGTGGGATTCGAACCGGGGTCCACAGAGGTGAAAGGCAGGGCAAGAAACCACTGAGCCTCAATAGTGCTTGTAACTGATAATGTCAGACGAATTGGTTTAAGGATGCCATACTCGGTGTACAGGTTATTCTTGCTTCAGGGGTAAAGAAGGCAAAAGGACTTTAAAAGCATCTAGTTTTGGCGTGTCGTGGACGAGCAGTCAAGCGCACCAGACTCAAGCCGTGGTGTTTTTGATATCAGCAAAGTGTGTCCTGGTTTTGACACTTGATGCGAAATGTGAAATTTCTTAAGCAAGACACTTGACCATTACCGTAATTTCCTGCGGATAAGACGCGTCTTGTCTGACTTTCAACGGTACAATAAAGTCACTGCGTCTTATCTTCCAGTGCGCCTTATCTGATTTTGATTGAGTTCATTGTGATAATTACAATGTGAAATCTTACATTTGTACCACAAAATAGTTCCTTTATTTCGTCCAGGGTAATTCTACATGTCACATTTTTCTTAAAATAAAACCTAAACTGTTCACATTTTTGACAAAACTTACCGAAGAACGAAGTCACTTCCAGTCTGTGTGTCTTGTAAACATTTGATATTGCTGGTTACATGGTTTGTATGTATTCAATGATTTGTTTGTTTATGGTGTACTTGTTGAAGTACAGCTGTTTTACTCTTCAGTGCCTGTGTGTCTTTCGTGGAGGCTTGGTTTCTTCAAAATGCATGTAGAGTACACAAGTGAAATAATTATATTAAGTGTGTACACAATCTCAAGAATGCACAAATTTCTAATTTCCAATCATGAATTCATCCGATTGTGTGTTTATTTTTCAGCCTTCTCTTGCCTACCACACCAGTGCAATCCTTGCCAGCTGTCTAGATACAGCCACCCTTCCCTACAGAGTGGCCGAAGAACCCATCTCCCTCTCCGTACTCACAGAGGCTCTGGGAAACCTTGGCAGAAAGGTAATGGGCTTCTATAAGAAACGTTCTTGGTCATGAAGATAATGTTGAAACTAGAAAAAGTTATTCTTGCATTTGAATTTTTTAATGAAAATCTCATGACAATGGGAGAATTTGGGACAATAGACGGCAGGCAGCAGATATCCCAGGTAACTTTCTATTGTTTTATGTAGTTCTGAGCATGTGCACAGTTCCAACAACAATGGATTTACTTGGTAAGTCTGCTGCCACCTAGTGTCCCCAACATCTCACATTGATTAAAATATAAACTATGGTATAATGTGGTTTGCTCTTTAACCCTGCTAAGATTTATCTTTTTTTCCTCCTGCAAATGTTGTTTCAGGTGTCCATGCTCTCAGCATCGTTTCCTCTGCCGTTCCCCAACCGTGGTTACCTAGCCAATGTATTTGGCAATTACACCCAGAGACCCCCCTGGGTTTCCCTCACCCCGCACACCCATGAGGGTACAGTACAACCCTTTGCCCAGTCGGTGGTAATCCGAGGTGTTCCTGTCGGAAGAATACACGCGTAAGTGTTTGGTAGTCGATCCGACTCTATCTAATCATGATTTGGGGTTGAACAAAGAAAGTCACATCTCCTTCAGGTGATCCCCTGGCTGCCGCTTCCCAGGTTGTATCGTAAACTTGGGTGCGATCCCTGGCTACACAGCAGCTAACGGTTGTATGGCTTCTGACTGGCACCCCCGAACAAAGATATTGACAAAATAGGGAGACCGCCAACATAGTGCTAGATAGCTCAGTTGGAAGAGCGCCGGCACGTTAATCCGGAGGTCGTTGGTTCAAATCCCGCTCTAGTAAATTTTTCTTTGTTCAACCCCATATCATTTAAAATTTACCCAGTCAGTTTCCCTTGTGGTTTATTATTTGATATCTATCTAATCATGTAATATTTACACATAATGTAGAATCCTAAAGTGCAGCACTTTTCTCGGATTTTGTAGACGGCCTCAACTGACATCACATGCGGTTACCCAGGGTTCTGCCCAGGATTTCTTTAGTGCCGGAAAAAAGTTTTTCCTGGTACGGTCAAGTCAATTTCCTCTCGATAATGCACGGAGAGGTTACACACGTGCGCCCTGCAGCTGTGCCTTGAATGTAGGCCTCCATAGTGCGCGCACGCCTTTACCGCCATGGGAAAACAATTTACAGCATCTATAGCATGGTGCTTACTCTGCAATTCATTTTCTGTTGTATTAAACGCTATAGAATAGGGTACGCAACATGATGAAACTGGTATCATGGTATTCCAAGCGTAAAGCTATAATCAGCGTGACTGGAAACCATTGCGAAATCAATGCGAGTTTCGTTGGATATAATGTACATCGTACACAGGCGGGAGGGATGCTCGATCCTGGATCATTAAAACAGACTCAAACCAAAGAAGTAGGGTACTCAAAACTTTGGATGAAGCTTTTTACTGGTAAATAATTTTTTTTACACGATGTTCAAAATAGTTTGAAGGAAATGGGCATAAAAAGAAAGGAAAATGTGTGGTGGTCGGAAAACGAAATAATTCTGCTAGTGGTGGTCGGGGAATCATGAGTGCCTGGCGGATTTTCCGGCACCGACCACCATGGGTAGAACCCTGGGTTACTATCTCCCCCATGCTTGCAAAATGGTGTAACAAAGATTTGTTTGTGGGTGATGACACCAGGCGCCAATTTCATAAAGCCTGTAAGCACAAAAACTTGCTCAGCACAAAAAAACTCTTGCTTAGAAAAAATAGGTTACCAGCCAGAATACCCCACAGTTACCATTGCTGGGACCGGTACCCCCCCCCCCCATTTCTTGCTCAGCAAAGAAATATGCTAAGCAGATTTCTCTGCTTAACAGCTTTATGAAATTGGGCCCAGGGCCCAATTTCATAAAGCATGTAAGCACAAAAACTTGCTGAGCACAGAAAACTCTTGCTTAAGAAAAATAGGTTACCGGCCAAAATACCATACAGTTACCATTGCTATGACTGGTACCCCAATCGTTTCTTGCTTAGCAAAGAAATTTGCTGAGCAGAATTTTCTGCTAAACAGCTTTATGAAATTGGGCCCAGGTTAATATCGCATATTCATATTTAAAAAAAAAAACCTTTGGACATTCCCATGCTGGTACATAGACATGTTTGTTGGTTTCTTGAAAATACTTTTTTTGGTATTTAACCCGATTCATTTCATTGACATAAAGGGAGGACATTTTTGTTTCATTGTTATGAAGTAAAAAAATTGTTGTAGAAAAATTGTTGTTTTTCTGAATCTGCTGGTTTTTAATTGAAGTATTATCTTTCTTTGTATTTCCAGTCCAGGAAGACAGCCTCAGAACGCTCTCGAGTCGTGCAGATCGGTCAACGAAATGCTGAGGTGTTACTTGACAGGAATGTACCCGAGAACACTCAGGTAAACTATATTTAAAGAGATTGTATACGTTTGGTAATTGGAACCCACTGTTTGTTTCAATCCTATATAGTTGTAGATATATACCATAAAACTAACATGTGAAAATTTCATTTCAAAAAGTGGTAGCGTTTTTGAGATATTGCCGAAAATCTGGAGAGGTTTGTCCCTGCAGGAAGAATAATCTGCAATTGGAATACACAATCTGAGAAACGTCACTCATATTCAAATTTTGGGGGATAAAAAGTGATATCTTTGTCAATAACAAAAGTACTTTGAAGTGAAAATGTTCTCATAATGCATTATATTATCCAAAGCTGCTGTACTTCTTACCAAGTAAGTTTGTATTGCCATTAATTCTCAGAGTCATACAGAAGTTTATACAGGTACACAGACCCCCTTACTATGCTTCAGAACTCTCTTGTCTGGTCCCCAGTATACAGGCACATGAAGCGATATCCAATTGCCTTACAATGAAAGAAAGGGACCGGACTAATTTCCTCCTCACAACCTCAGATTGGTCATGTTTGTTTCCATCGATTTGAAAGGACAGTAAAAAACACAAGATTGCTGTGAATCGGTAGTGCTTGGTAGCGTCATGTCAGTACAAATCTTTACATCAACAAAAATGGCCTTTGCAAGACACACATTTGAAACTGCAGCAACATCTTGTCTTGCTGTAGCTATCCTGACTGTACACAAACCATATGACGCTGAGACATTTTTGCTTGGAGGCTGTCGTCTGTGAGATATGTCAATTTTATCAAAATCAAGTTTAGCGGCTTTTGTACTGACGTGCCGATATTTCCCATTGCCTTGCAGCTCTGGATTGTGCATCAATCAACCCTTGAAGACCACCGCACCGTTTCCTCACATCTTTGATCCCAGAATGAGTCAAGAGGGTTTCATGGAGCAATGGCAACGAAGAGAAAAAGAAGGTACAATACAAAGAAATACTTCATTGGAAAGTGATGGGTAACGCCAGAACTAGACTAGAGTTTTTCATAGCCAGGGAGTTGGTACAAGTTTAGCATTGTCTGGTGCCTTGCCTCTAAACGTTTACTGCTGTAGTACTACCCAGAAATATTCTGGGAGCCATTCTACTTATCACTGATTTCCATTCCACATAATAATAATATGCAGTTCTTATATAGCGCTTTATACTCCTGATGGGTGTCTCAAAGCGCTCAGTATTTTTTCTACAAGGTCAGTGGAGTTAAATGTTGAAGTATGAGACCTATTCCTTTGCATAGCATCATGTAATGGTTTACAAGGTGCTGTGACGCAATATGCAGCCAATCAAACCAGGAACACCGGGGCGAACCCCTTCTCTTTACGATAAGTGCACTGGGTTCTTTTACGTGCATTACACAACACAAGGGACCTACGGCTTAACGTCCCATCCGAAGGACGAAGCATGTTGTTAAGTGCCTTGCTTAAGGACACAAGTGTCACGACTGGGATTCGAACCCACACTCTGCTGATCAGAAACACCAGAGCTTGAGTTCGGTGTTCTTATCCGCTCGGCCACGACACGCCATATCCATTAGTACATTCCATGTTCGGTGGAAGCAGTTGGGCCATGTCCCCCCACCTTCCAATTAGGTACCTATCCCCCCCCCCATCGTACTTTTTACCAAATTATTTAAACATTCTCCTTAAAAAATGATTGAGGATAGTGTTGTGCATTTATGTTTGTTTTCCTAAACGGTTAAACGGAACTTGTGACTTCCGTTTAACTGTTTCTACCAATTTCCGAATCTATCTGTAAAAGGAGCAGATGTCAACACACTTTCTTAGGATTAAAAAAAGAACACTGTAACCCACATGGGGTGACCCAGTCTTTACAGTCACAAAACCACAAACCACAAACCACAGTGGGGCCAAGTACAAAGCAAAATGTATAACAAATTGTACGGAATTGAAAATAATGTGGTTACATTTGTAGGGGACTAAGATAAGAAACATTCCACCAACAAAAGGGATGTCAATCATTCTCCCTGGATAGAGTCTGGGGCTAACATTTTGAAGAAAAGAAAGGTCTAATTTGTTGTACTGTGGGCATCGTTTAGTCATGGAGGAAATTTTGAAACGGATTTCAACGTTTGTTTACGGTCAACCGGTTAAATGTCCCAACCCTTATTGAGCAGGGGCATGGGGAGGGGGCATGGAAGTGATAAAATATGAATTTGCCCTACAACACCCCACCCCCACCCCACATCAGCTAAAAAGTTGCAACCCCCCCCCACACACACACACAAAAACTCTTTGTTCTCCCATTGTTTGGACATAATTTTTTTTTAGCGACGTCCCCATTGGGTTTGTTCACGAAAACAAAGCAAGGTCAAACACCCAGATCCCTTTTGTTAAAGTCCTCGGTTTCAATGGATAGACACGCTCACACACACACAAACATTTATTACAATTGAAAGTGTTCATTTAACCAACGCCTTCCCTCTGCAGCTGTGGAGAGCCTACCCATGATGACCTCCCTCCAAACATCACCCGCCGCCCAAGAGATGCTGACCCACCTGGTGAAGGAGGCCAGTAAGGTGGATATCCGTAAATGCCACGGCTACTTTGAGGATGGCATGGAGCGGGACGAGTATATCGAGACATTGAACAGACTGGAGGCGCTGGCACACTGCTACGAGCTGTGCTCTTAATCGACCACCATCTAAATCAACAGAAGGCACTATAGATCCGTCTAGACTGCTGCGAGTTTTGCCAAAATGGTGTTCAGTGTTTGTGAACAAAAGAAAGGTATACATGTCTTTAGCATGTAGTAGCCAACGTGGTTTGGTTCCCCGTAAATAAGTTGGCTAACTGTAAATTCTCTCTATAAATCAGGCTATTTTTCCTTAACCTCGATTGAGGCTCATATTGAAAAAAAAAACCAAAGACTGCTTCGTGAAAAAAAAGTCAACATTGAACAAAGACCACAACGTGGCTACTGTCTGCCACACTCGCCCGTTTGGGAGTCAAATTGCAGATAAAAGTTGTTGGTAAGCGTGTAAATGCTGCTTTGCCTACTTTTGACTGTATAACACACGCGGACATGGAAATTTGGTTGGTAATCCTGTTTTTATCAAGGAAGAAATTTCATGCTTGGCAAATTGTTGTGCTTAGCAGCTCTATGAAATTTGGCTCAGGTGATTTGGGTCAATACACCATTGTTGTACCATTATGAGGCTGTGTCCGAATTGGCAGATATGGCTGTAGCTGTTTCTAAAGGTGTTGCCATCATAGACTGTGCAAGTCTCGCGCATATTTGAACTTACAGGACCATTGTGGTCCCAATCATATGGAGTCTCATGTGGGCGGGTTTTTGTTTTGTCCGTTATTTTAGTTCCACGTAGTTTATGGCTATGAAAATTATATATGCTGTTTGGAATGTAATACTTAGTGATTAACAATTCAACAAAATAATGAAGAAAACCTGAGAATAAGACTTGACCTCCATTTCCGGTTACTTGTAAAAAATTAAGAATTTTGCCCAACTGACACGTCATGTTGTCATGAAACCTATGTAATAGACGCACACATTCGGGCGTGATTGTTTCAATGTTAATTTGAACAAGTTATTTGTATTATACAAAAACTGAAAATTTATTTATAACACCTTGCTATGGGTATTTTTATTTTCAAAAAATTTGGTAAAAATATAATTTAAAAAGAAGATATGATTTCATAGAAAAAAAAATATTGTCTTCATTCAACTTTTTTTCTTGTTTTCGATATGCATGAGACTTGAACAGTCTATAGCCATAAGTTGGACAGATCTTTAATACTTTACTTTTACTAATAAGATGCAGCCAGCCTGATTTACAGACAGACTTCAATTTTCAGAAACAGACCAAAGATAAGACATACAAAATTTAAAACTTTTATTAAAAGTTTGACTTTTTGAAAATAAAAAAATTAAAAAATTATTGGCCGCTCTTGTTAAAAAACCTAGGCACCAATAGGGCCGGTTTTTGTTTTTTTAAGTGTTTCAATCAAACAAGCTTGTTTTGTTATCCGTGTAATTCTAAAGTGTATCTTTTATGTAAAATAGGTCTCTAGTTTTGAGCGTGCAATATTTAACATTTCTATATTTTAACGCATTGATGACACAGGATAGACTTGCTGCAGGCTGATTTGCCATCTTGGATTTATGAAGCATGATGGGGAAAATTGGATCGAGACACCGGTTGAATAGATTCTGACTGGCACCTCATACAAAGATATTGACAAAATAGGCAGACCACCAACATTAGGGCTAGATAGTTCAGTTTGTAGAGTGCTGGCATTTTAATCTGGTTCCAATCCCACTCTGGTCAATTTCTGTTTGTTCAACATAACATTATTTAAAATGTACCCAGTCATTTTCCCTTGTGGTTGAATAATTGGTACTAATTAACCTCAGAATCCAGAACCACTCGAGCGAAAAAGATCAACCACAGAGTAATCACTTATATTTGTCAACACTTTCAACAACATATTTTTTAGCTTCGAATGAAAAAAGTATTTACCCATCGAGCATGTTTAACGTTTAAAACTGAATTCTATTACAGTATGTCATAAACAAAGTTTGTTTAAAGTATTCAATTTTTTGTAAATCTATGAGGTGAATGTTGGACATGAATTAAGACTATTCTTTCCAATATTCAAACTGCATTTTAACGGCTGCTTCTACAAATGCAATACCTCAGAACTGAACATTGTTTTAGTTAGATTGACACAAGCTTTACCAAAAAATACTAACCTTTTTTGTGTCTTTTACATAATGCTGTTACTGTATTCTTTGATGGAGATAAGAAAACAAAAAAGAGTTGCAGAAATCTCCGGTATAAATCACTATAATGTTATATTCGTATATGTAACACAAAAATTGCAGCGAATTACAAGAATTAAGAAATTCACTGTTTTTTTTCTGTCCTTTTATCAACTCAGTTGAGCTGAGATTTGAATGTGTTCCTGACTTTATTGGTGTATAGAACGCTTGCTTGTGGGATCAAAAGGTTAAGTCGTCTGCTAAGGTTGTGGTAGTCTACATGTATGTAGCATTCGTGTTTAACAGTCTCAAGCATTAAGTGTGTAGAGTGTGGATAATGGCAGTTAATTTGAGAGTAAAACATTGGACATAACGAGCTAGTGTGATACTGCAAATTTGTATCCATTTTTCATAGCGACACGCTGTGAACTGTTTTGATGGTGCAGCCTTCATAGCTTTAGCATGCTTCCTTTCCTTCTGACCCCGACATACAAGGCGGTGTACATTGTACATGTATTGCTTATATAAACTTCATGCTGTATGGTCAAGTTGCTGCAATCTGGTTCGCAATCGCTGCAGTCCGATGAATTTGTTGCCGTGTACAGTTGCAGTGGAATATCAGTCAGTATTGTAATGCAGTGTGCTCAGGTTTCTCTGGGTGAGAATTTATCATTCAAGTCTTTTTCGACAAATCATGGGTTGCCATTGAATTTGTGTAGTGATGTTGTACATCAGTGTTTGTAATTGATACTTTGTAACAGCTTGGTTAACTTTGTATACAGTAGATTTGGTTCACTTTCAATATTGCGTTTTACTCTGGATGATGATCTTTGCACTTGCAAAGCTCTTTAAAGGGTCTGTGTACGTTTGGTAATACCTCTGAAAATTAATGGCAATAAAAACTTACTTGGTAAGAAGTACAGCAGCTTTGGATAGTGTGATGCATTTTGAGAAACTTTTCACTTCGAAGTACTGCGGTTATTGAATAATATATCATTTTTTATCCCCCAAAAATTGAATCTGAGAAGCGTTTACTGACAGTAACGTTTCTCAGATTGTGTATTCCAATTGCAGATTATTCTTCCTGCGTGGACATAACTGCTCCAGATTTTCGGCAATATCTCAAAAACGCTACCACCTTTTGAAATGAAATTTTCACAGGTTAGTTTTACGGTATACAGCTACACTGTATAGGATTTAAACAAACCGTGGGTTCCAATTACCAAAGGAATACAATCCCTTTAAAGAGGGGCTCTAAGGTCAAATTCAGTTTTAAGATCCACTCATCTAGCAATAAATAAAGTCCTTATGAAAATGGGAAAACAAAATTCTCAAAACATGTCTCTAACCTGACGTTAAAACGGTTTAAAATGTCACTGTGTTTGATAACCCTTCATGTGCAAATTTGTCATAATCCAAAAACGTTTGATGACGTCACATTTCAAAAATATATGGTCTGTACATTTTTGTGCAGAGAATTTTTAGTTCATGAATTTTGAAATTCAGTCTGAATTACATTGAATTTGACCTTTTGACTGGCACTTTTGAATTTTTCTCTGAAAGAGTATAATTATGATAAAATGATATTTTACACCATTTTAAAGGCACTGAACACGTTTGGAAATTGTCAAAGACCAGTGTTCTCACTTGGTGTATCCCAACATATGCATAAAATAACAAGCCTGTGAAAATTTGGGCTCGATTGGTCATCGAAGTTGCAAGAAAATGATGAAAGAAAAAACACCCTTGTTGTACAATTGTGTGCTTTCAGATTGGAATAAAAACTTCTTGCAAGAAGTTTTTTATTATTTTAGTGAGAAATTACCTCTTTCTCAAAAACTACGTTACTTCAGAGGGAGTCGTTTCCTACAATGTTTTATACTATCAACAGCTCTCCGTTGCTGGTTACCAAGTAAGTTTTTATGCTAATATTTGTTTTGAGTCATTACCAAACGTGTACGATACTTTTAATTCAAAAAAGTTATTTAACCACCTCTACAAGATGCTATACGCTATCGTAATAAAGAACAGTGCATGTGTTTTAGGTTTTGGCACTTTGATGTGCCCTCAATTTAAATATATTATGAACTTTCAGCACGTATAAAACATACTTTAAAGCTTGTACATGTAAACGGTGAAAAGTCTGTAAATATCAGTGGTAGATCCAGAGGAGCGCCGTTTGTCCGTGTCCCCCCCCCCCCCACTAGAATTAATCTAATGCACTAAAATTGTAACACATTGGGTTAGTGGATGCCTAGCATCCTTGGCAAATGACTCTTGGCCCCACCCCCCCCCCCCACCCCTAACCCGGAAAAGGAACTCTTGATCATCCCATGGATAATGCAAGTACTTTATAATAATGGAAAGGTACCAGCTTGCTTTGGCTGAAAACAAGGTTTTAGCCAGGATTTGGTGTCCAAATTTGCTGAAAATGTAAAAACTTGGTGTTCAAATTGTTCACTTGCAATACATTTACATTTAAATGCCAGATAAAACAGGGTGTCCAAATTTAAAACAGGGTGTCCAAAAGACACCCAGACACCCCTCTGGCTAACACTATGGCTGGAAACTTGAATTTGTTACACTCGGCCTACGAGCAATGAAAACACTTCAGAGAAAACAATTGCACAGTTTCTTTCCCGAAGGTAAAACTGACTGACTGTCTGCAAAATGCATGTATAGCATACCTGTTAGCAGTGAAACAGTTTTCGACATTTTCAAAAAAAAAAGTACTGCAATATTCAATTATCCCTAGATTGCGATTTTACTTGTGTACTCCTTTAGAGCACTTGTATCAGTGAAAATCAACTTTCCTCAGTTGTATATTCTATTGTATAAAAAAATAGCTATTTTTATGCTAGCTGTTGTTAACAGTACATCAGTGTTTATCTACGTACATGTATATGTAATTCATGCATTGTGAATGTAAACTTTTTATTTGTGTCTCAGACTAATGGAATCGATTCAATGTGAATAGTTTTTGCAGTAAATACATATGTACAAGGTGCTGTCAGTACAAATTATAACAAAATTTGTGTTAAAATTCAACTCCTAAGACTTATTTCAACAAAGATTGTAGTAATTATATCATCATCAAGATTTTCTCTATAGAGACAAAAGAATGTACCATTTGTTTTGGTGTATGTTAAAATAAACAAAAAACCAAGAATAAAGGAGTAATACAATTTGATGACTACAGCACTGATCTCTACCATGTATTATCATTGCGTAACCAAGTTCCAGCTTGTACAAAAATGCCCCCCCCCCCTCTCCAACCTCGTCCCCAAGGTGTGTCGAGCAGTACGAGGTTGACCGCTCTCTCACCCTGGTATTGGATCATTTGCATATCCAATAGTCTGGCTGTGAACATGGTGAATACTGAATGAGTACAACTTAACATGTTTACGTGAGACTTTTGTACACCAGTCGTTGTCCAATCAGGGTCCAAGTAAGGAGTTTCCCTCCCAGGGTTTACTATTGTGAACATGGTTGGAAATAAAGTAAACCATTGGGACGAGGTTGCCCCCTCTCCCCCTTACTACCGCCATCCCCCATTTTCAAACCAGCCTACTGCCATGCTTTGCCTTCAAAACATTGAGCCAAAGATCACTCAGGAAAAGCAAGGACTGGCATTTTAATTTCAAGTATTACAGTTGTGAAAGGACTCCTCCTTTTTTTTTAGGAGTGTGTAAACTATAGGTAATGTTTTAAGACGATAATATTCTAAAAATCCACAAATTGTATACTGCAGTAAATCAAGCATATTATTTCAGCCCTTGGAAAAGAGTAAAACATTTTTAATGAGTGCAAGGGCTGACCAACATTATGGTATTGACCCATTTCAGGATGCACAGCGCACTTACAGGCACCTGGGCCAAATTTCATAGAGCTGCTAAGCACAACAATTTGCTTAGCATGAAATTTCTTCCTTGATAAAAACAGGACTACCAACCAAATTTCCATGTGTTGCATATTGCTTAGTGTTACTGGTATTCAGCTGTTGTTTGCTTATCCTGAAAATCACGTGGAAATTTAGTTGGTAATCCTGTTTTTATCAAGGAAGAAATTTCATGCTAAGCAAATTGTTGTGCTTAGCAGCTCTATGAAATTAGGCCCTGTCCTGTCCACCATTTTGTGAGTAAAAAATGTAAGGCTGTATCCGGATTTGCGGCTACAGCTGTACGGCTACGGCTGTTGCTAAAGGACATCCTATACTTCAACGCTTTATGATATGGCGTTCCAGCCGTAGCCAAAGCTAAGGAATTGATTTTCAAAATGGCGGACATTGTAGAATGCGGATGTGTGATCCGCGTCGTGCAAATGTGCAAGGAGTCAATAGGCTTTTAAAGGTATCGTACACATTTGGTAATGACTCAAAACAAATATTAGCATAAAAACTTACTTGGTAACAAGCAACGGAGAGCTGTTGATAGTATAAAACATTGTAGGAAACGACTCCCTCTGAAGTAATGTACATGTAGTTTTTGAGAAAGAGGTAGTTTCTCACTAAAATAATAAAAAACTTCTTGCAAGAAGTTTTTATTCCTATCTGAAAGCACATCAATTTGTACAAAAGGGTGTTTTTTCATCCATCATTTTCTTGCAACTTCGATGACCAATTGAGCCCAAATTTTCACAGGCTTGTTATTTTATGCATGTGTTGGGATACACCAAGTGAGAACACTGGTCTTTGACAATTACCAAACGTGTTCAGTACCTTTAAAAACTTCTCAGGCTATTTTAATAAAAGTTTTGCTGACTTTTCTGAGGGCCACTAAAATAATAGTAGGAAAACACACCATGCCTGCATATTATTATTGAAAAATAAAAACAACAACTTTAATAGGGTAAACTTCCGTGAAGAAGCGTTTCACTGGCACAAACTATTGGTCGTTAGATCATCAGAAACAAAATCCTGTTTGTTTTAATAAGAGCTGCTCATTCGTAAAAGATTCAATACACGCACAGTGACATAATGATAAAAAATATTTTTAGCACAAAAACTAAATAATCTATGACGTGCTTGATTTGCACATCTTGTAAGCAGTCAAAACAAGTAGAAAAGCTGCACCGGTAAATTTGGCCCTATTACATTATCATCCTTTCCAAAATTAGAGGGCAGTGTTGACCCTCCCCCCCCCCCCAAAAAAAAGGGGGGGGGGGAGTGCTAGTCCAAAAAGTCTGCTACAACAGATGTTTTTTACCTTTCCAGATGGAGACAACAGGGCCTAATTTCATAGAGCTGCTAAGCACAACAATTTGCTTAGCATGAAATTTTTTCCTTGATAAAAACAGGATTACCAACCAAATTTCCACGTGATTTTCAGGAAAAGCAAACAACAGCTGAATACCAGTAACAAGCAATATGCAACACATGGAAATTTGGTTGGTAATCCTGTTTTTATCAAGGAAGAAATTTCATGCTAAGCAAATTGTTGTGCTTAGCAGCTTTATGAAATTGGGCCCAGGTACCAACTGAGTAAGGATTCTATGATACCATAAACTTGCCTAAAGTACAACATATATTATGACAAATTTTGAATTCGTACATTTTCACGTCACTAGGCTAAAGTAACAGACAGTTGTAAACAAGTCAAATTAGCTACCATGGTCATATTTAAGCTCAAAAATACTGGGCTCAATGTCATAAAGCTTTTAGGGTAAAACAATTTGCTTGCATCTTTCGCAAATAAATATTTTTTACTGACATGATCAGACATGAGCAGGCCTGGAACCAATTTCAAAGAGCTGCTTAAGCACAAAAAAGTAGCTAAGCACAACAAAATTATGCTTACCAGAATATGGTTACCAGTCAAAATACAATGTCCATTACAATTTTTGACTGGTTTCCTGCTCATTTTTTGCTTAGCCTGGGACTAATTTCATAAAGCCTGTAAGCAGACAAAGTGGCCCTTAACACGGCTGATATTTGATAACCACTGCTTACCGTAAGCAAAACAAAAGACATGCTAAAGCCCGGTTCATACCGAATGCGAACGTGAATCGAATTTGACGTCACAAATTCACAACAAACAATTCGCAAGAGTTGCAACTCGAGCTTGCAAAATATCCGCAGTGAAAACAGAGCTGTGATGTCAAAGTATAAACTGGGCTTAAACCTGCTAGCAGTCCTTGTAAGCAAATGAAGCAACAAAGCAAACCCATTGATAGTTCATGAAATAAGCTTTTGCTTATAGGACAATTGTTCAGCTTATGTAAGAATACAAGTTTGCTTACAAGTAAACAGCAAATATTTTGTGATACAAACAGCTTTATGAAATTTGAGCCAGATTGGCATTATGCAGGGGGCCTGATACTTTACAGAGGCAATCATTCCCTTGGTGTTCCTTGAAATGTTTCTGTAGAAAGTTACAATTCCCTCGAGGAGGTGCCGCCCGAATGAAATATCAGGCCTAAATGTTCAGTATACCATTACCTTGATTGGAAGTCACTAAAAAAAAATATACAGTACCGGTACTGAAAGATTTCCTTTCAGAAAACTCCTTTCACACCTGGGCCCAATTTCATAAAGCCGCTTAAGCAGAAAAAAGTGCTTAAAATGTTGCTGCTTAGCAAAAGTAAGCAGGCTACCAGTCACAGATTGTACATGTGACATGCTATTTTGGCTGGTTACCTTATTCTGGTAAGCACAATTTTGTTGTGCTTAGCTACTTTTTGTGCTTACGCAGCTCTATGAAATTGGGCGCTGATACATCACGGGAGGCAATGGAGTCAAATGCCTCCATGGTAATTGCCTTGGGTGCCCCTCATTCCAGCAGAAAGTTACAATTCACTCACAGAGATGCCCTTTACTTTAAAGGTACGATCATAGATTGATAAATACTCCAACAAGTAATGACCATTAAACCTTACGTTGTGAGAAGCACTGCAGCTGTTGATAGTATTATCTATTTTCAGAAAGGATTCCCTTTCGAAGTAATGTGGTTTGGATAACTTTTGTCCAAAACATTGAATATCTGTGAAAACAATTCATGCATGAATCGTTTCTCTGATTTCTGAGAGTTGGTGTTCGTTCGCGTATGCTGCGGCCAGAGTTGCAGTTGGTACACGCTGTCACCTCACTAAATATGGATGGATTTGCATTCTTGTGAAAATACCGTGATATTTTCCCCCTTTTTCTCAGCAACTAGACACTGTTTTCAGCTAAAACTTTCACATGTGACTTCAGGTGTGTGACTTTAATTGTAACTTTCTTTATAATTTTGCTTGTAAATCAGCATTATGTACAGACAAAAACCAATCTATGAACCTAAGTTAAAAAAAAAAATGCACTGCCCTTACAAGTAAGAAGTATCAGTATAAATCCTTACGTGTGCGAATTTCCCCCAACAGTAAAACTTTTTTGTTTTGAGGGGGGAGGGGGACGGTAAGATGTACTTCCCTCAACCCCTCCCCACTTTTCTTGCCATCAAGAAATTATCAACAATACGACTCCCAAAGCAGTACATTGTACACAATACTAAAAGAAAACCTTAAAGATGCGGTCACAACAGTTTTCAAAAACTACATGTATCACAGAAAGCATCTGTGTGTATATAAAACTATATTTACATTGTTAATAACGATATTTACATGTAAAGATAAAAAATAAAATAAAAGTCATCTGATGTTTAAAAACTTTTGAACAAAACATGTTGAATCCAATAAAAAGGGCGTAATAAGTTACAAAAGAAAAATGTGCGTAGCAAGAAACTTTCTAAAAACAAGTATATGTTTTATTTTTATTTATTTTTTTGGTTTGATTTGTTAGCCTTTTCAAGAACAAAAAACAGTATGAACAAAAAGATTCCTGTACACGTTTTTAAGTCACTTCTGGTTTAGATTCGTTCAATTTGATGTCTGACATGCAAAAAGTGTTATCCTTACAATAATATTTTACAAGCTTTTTTCAAAAATAGTTTACAACATTTCGATTCAAGTGCTTGGCAAATTAAGACCTTTACTAAAAAATATGATTGGTCGATCTCTTTAATAGTTATAATATGACACACAAATATGAGGTACATATACTACATGTACAGTCGTTCATGTACATGTACATCAACACTACATGAAGCTGCAATTGGTAAAAATTACATGCAAGTAAAGAAAACAAAAGAGTATCATGTAGATGTTGCCCGAACAAAGCAAAAACTATTAATCTTTTCAGTTGGGGGGGGGGACAAAGAAGTAATCTGAAGCCATCTTAAGCCATCACTTTTTGTAGGAAATTGGGCCGATTTCACAAAGCGCTATGATTTTACCATAGTGATTTGTATTATGACATCACTTTGCTCTGCAATAAAGATTGATTTGCAGTTTAGATCGATCTTAGCTCTTTGTGACATAATTGCACAGGCTTTTTTCTTCTTTTCTTTTTCACTGAGACATGTAGAGTATTTGGAATTTCTTAGAAGGATCCATAAATTAATTATAAAGCAGCACTTTTAACAAATACTCATCAACTTTCTTCAAGACAAACACAAAGATTAAAACAATCAAAATGAACTGTTAGGAAACAGATAAGTAGCAAGCACACTGTACCCAATAAATACAACAATAAACCATGCTAAGGTATTTTTTCACACCAAAACGACTTTCACAAACACTTCATGGTCAACATGATCAAGGCGAGACTCTGAAAATATGAGAGCTACAAACCAAAATTCTGGTGATCTCTCAACTTCTTTCATTTCTCCCATAACATTAACATTTCTTAAAGGATGTGTGCCATACTACCTTGCCCATTTGCCGTGTAAAAGTTTGTAATTAATAATTAATGAATAAGCTGAAAATATACCAGTAACCATTCCCTTTATATTTTACAATTTATTTCATTTAAAATAATGCTTTTCCAGGAACAACCACAAAAACGGACTTTCATTATATTTATTCTGGTTGTGAAACCAAGAACTGACTCTCAGAATTAAGCGAACTTAATCACTGCACTAGCCAAGAACCCAATGGAGAAAAGACAAGGAAGGTAGTTTCAGTTTTAGATGTGGGAGGAAAAAACCCAGAGAATTATTCCAGGGAAAACCCACGCAGTCAGGTAGGGACTGAAACCCCAATCCACATAGTGCCCCAGTGGGATTCGAACCAGGGTCCTTAAGGTGGAAGGCAAGGAAAGATACCACTACGTCGAACCGACCACTCGATCTATTTTCTCATGAAAACTTTGCTCATGATGTGATGTCACTAGTGGAACAAGAAACATAACCAAAACATCTGAATACCGTTACTACCTTACAGGCACGTTGTATACGTAGTAGCACACTCAATTCCTAAAATTTCTCATTCCACCAGTGATGTCACATGTATTACATCATACATGTCATACCCAAGCTAGTTTTTTGGGGTGTTCCCAAAGAGCATTATTTTAAAGGTATCCCACACGTTTGGTAATGACTCAAAACATATATTAGCATAAAAACTGACTTGGTAACAAGCAACGGAGAGCTGTTGATAGTAAAAGAAATTGTAGGAAACGACTCCCTCTGAAGTAATGTAGTTTTTTAGAAAGAGGTAATTTCTCACTAAAATAATAAAAACTTCTTGCAAGAAGTTTTCATTCCTATCTGAAAGCACACAAATTTGTACAACAAGGGTGTTTTTTCTTTCATCATTTTCTTGCAACTTCGATGACCAATTGAGCCCAAATTTGTACAGGCTTGTTATTTTATGCATATGTTGGGACACACCAAATAAGAACACTGGTCTTTGACAATTACCAAATGTGTACAGTGCCTTTAAGTGAAATACTTTTTTTTAAATATATAAAGGGGATGGTAACAGGTATGTTTTTAGCTGATTCACTATTTACTGGGTCAAGAGGTGTTCCAACGTAATTGTGGGTGGGCCCACACCCGTCGGCCGACCGCGCAAGACGTGGCAGAATTCTGTGTCAAATGACATGCAACTGCTTGGAGTCAATGCAAGGGATGCGACGGACAGAGCCAAGTGGAGGAGCCATAGGGAGAAAACATGCCAACCCAGAACAGACTGGACAACGGCCTTAAATCCGACATGATGATGATGATGATATGGACAAGGTAGTACGGCACACATCCTGGTGATACTACTATTTGTAGCCTTCTTAAAAATGGTTTAACAAGTGTGAATTCCAGGTAGCCCCAGACAACATCACAACCCTTCATCATGTCTTGAAGTTCACAAAAATAGGGGCCCAATATCATCAAGTCTGTAAGCAGAGACGTTTTCTGCTAACTGAAGCAGAATCTCAATTAGAAAACCACCGCTTATCCTTGAAGGGAAGGTATTTGTTTGGTAATCACTCTTAAAATTAATGGCAATAAAAACCTACTTGGTTAGAAGTACAGCAGCTTTGGATAGTATAATGCATTTTGAGAATCATTTCACTTCGAAGTAATGTGGTTATATGGAAAAATATATCAGTTTTTATCTCCTAAAATTTGAATCTGAGAAACATTACTGTCAGATACATTTCTCAAATTGTGTATTCCAATTACTGATTATTTCCTTCTGCGTGAACATAACCGCTCCGAATTTTCAGTGATATCTCAAAAACGCGACCACCATTTGAAATGAAATTTTCACAGGTTAGTTTTATTGAATATCTTCAATAGGATAAAAACAATTGAACGGTTCCAAAAAACAAAGGTACACTTTCCTTTTAAGCAAAGCAAAAGACATTCTTGTCAATGTATGCATCCATTTGCAAAATCACTCATGTCCAAACAGTAGACCAGCGAGGACAAATGTGTACACGTACACGTGTATCACATACAAAAATTTCATGCATTTTAACGCTTTTTTGCATTGAAACTTACCAAAAATAAGGTAAAAAGACCTCTGAAATAAACTGTATGTACATTATAAATTGTAGTCGATTATTTTATAAATATTTAACCAAATGACTTGTGTTATAGTCCAGGCAACTACATGTAGCACAGAGACTATCCTGTTCATAGCATGACATAATTCCACTGTAAGCCACGCCCACTTCACACAAAATGGCTCCACTGATTACCAGAAGCCCATGAGAGTTGCATTGAGCTACTTTTTTTTCGGATGACTTAAAAGCAAGAAAAGTTTAACAGTTGGACTTGGTTTTTACATACACTCTTCAAAGACTTAAGTCTTCTCAGAATTAAGTTTCTGTCATAAGAATTGCTTTTGAAGGATGAAATGGGTGTTTTTGGTCAAACTACATGTTATGTAAACGTACGCCAGCTTTAGATCTGTAAGTAGTGAAAATTTGGGGCGTGCAGCAGATATTTGCACATGTGGCGCAATGACTTACCAACATGATTGGCTGTGCAACTGACATGTACAAACTTTGGCTATTGTGTTGAAATATCTGCAGAGATAGATGACATAGCTTATAATAGGAAGGCATGGATTTTAGTAGTCTTGGCCCAAGACATCAGTTGATAGCGGATAGTGTACTGCGCTCGTTGTAAATCATTATAGCACGCCCTCTTACGGCAGGATTTACCCAACAGGATTTACCCAACTTGACTGGCTCTCCTGAACCAGTCAAGTTGGGTAAATCCTGCAGTAAGAGGGCGCGCTACAATGATTTACAACGAGCGCAGTACACTATCCGCTATCGATCACTGACGTCTTGGGCCAAGACTAGGATTTTAGTGGCAGTCAGTTACAGTGCCAGGCATTTGATGCCATTTTCATTTATTTTTCACTTTTTCAAACATGTACATGTACGTGTACATGTAGGAAGAGGACTGACAAACTAGTCAGCGTTCTCCCTTAACAGTGGTCCGCAGGCCAAATGCCAGTTAAAACACACGAGGACCAGTCAAAATTCACTCCAAGTGGTCCCGCTGTCTAGTTTAGTGTCAAAAAGTATCCCTATTTCGTTTGAAGTATGGACTGTATAAAAAGCTGTTGGACTAGTGAAATGACAAGCTAGCTGGTCTTGCTGACTAGTCACTGGAAATGTTAAGGACAAACCCTGCTAGTGCACTGTATTTTATTTTTGACTGTGCTCCCCCTGTATAAAATGAATGGTGAACTCGTACTTATCCCTGAAAACAGCACCGCACTGATTGCACTCAAAAGCACTACGCCTGCCGTGGCAACCCATGTGCATGATATACATTACACTATCGCTGAAGATGACGTCACAGTGTTCACAGGCATAGCTGGTTGTCTGTGTCTGTCCCGTGTCAAGATCTACCCTGGTGAAAGAGTCTCTCTTGACAGGCACATTGGTCTTGGTCTCTTCCTCCGTGCCTGAGCTGCTACCTGGTAGTTGGGACGTGGCGTCAGGGACTTGCATATCATGGGAGATGTGAGGCACCTGATGCTCATCGCTGGATACCGAAGACTGTATTCTCTGCTCCCACGGAACGTTATTCGTAGAGGAGGTTCCCTGAACCAGAAGGTGCCGGATTAATGAGTCTGAACCGAGGCTGCCTTGGCCAGAGTCGGGTAGTAGTCTTGTGCTGCTAGAGCCTGGATACTTGTATCCAGAAAGAGTTTTGATGTCCGGTTTGATATCTCTCTGCTCATTAAGAGGGAATGTTTGCTGTTCGCGATTGACAGAGGGAACAGCTCGATGTGAGCTGCTCAGCTCTGCTGACTGATTAGAGCCGCTATCATCAGCGAGGGCGGTGGGTGGACTGTGGCGACTTTTATCAGAAATCAGCCTGACTCGCTTCCTGGCAAGATTGTGGGGATCGGGTTGGTGGAGATTAGTTGACTGGGCCCAGCGGAAAGACCTGACCTGGCGGGCAGGTGGAGGATCCCCAATGTGAGTTGTCATGACAGGCTGACTGTTCATCACAGATGTCGGGACAGTTGAGCTGATACTCTGACCAGTCGATGTCGGCAGCTCGACATGAGTTGTCAGATATTGGCGAAGGATATTCTGTTGGCCGTGATTGAATGAGTAATTGGATGAGCCAACCACACCTGCCACAGTTGCTGTTGGGACAATACCCACACCACTACCCACTCTGTTTGCACTGCCTTGAAGTGCTTCTGGCAGTCTGCTCATTCCTGTTGCAGAAGAACCCTGCTCAGTTCTCTGCAATAACTCGCGTACTGAACTTCCCCCAACCTGTCCGAGGCCTCCTCCTAGGGAATGAATTCCATGGCCACCGCCCATTCTTTCTTCAGCGTTGGTTGGCCAATTGGTCCAAGAGGGATGTCGTTGCTGATCGGACAGTGTTTCCTCTGAACGTTTGGCCCTTTTCCATGCAGAAAAACCAGACTCATCCGCCTGCTTGTTAGGACCTTGTCTCGAAAGATAGTTTTGACTGGTAAACCAATTGCTGTAGTCACTGAATCTCAACTGGGATCGGCGGCGCAAGCCAGGTTGCATCTGACCAGTCATTTGAGGTCTGTGACTGTTAGGAGGCACTTGTTGGAGTGGTTGTTGGTGCTGCATGTCCCTTGTGTCTGGTTCTGAATCCTGCTGAGTTGTAGTCTGCTCTCCAGTGCTTGGCTCCTGTATCTGCTCAGCAATGTTTCGAAGCATGGAACTGATCAAACCATTTGAGCTTTCAGGTGTCTCCTCCCGCATCGGAGCTCTTGGTCTCGGCGGAATAACCTGATGAAAGACTAACATAGGTTGGCCACTTTTTTTACTTTTCCTCAGTTTTGAGCTGTCATTTTCATTCCCAGCTTGTGGGCTGTCGCTACCATTGGAGTCTTCTTGGGGAGCAGCTGGGCTTGTCTCATCCTGCTGGGAACTTTGAGTGGGTTCTTTTGTTCCTAGGCTAGCGCTTCTTTTCCTTTTGGCTTTCGGGCGAAGTAAAGTCACAAGTCGCTTTCCCTCCATATGAACAAAGTTAACAGGTTTACCGGTGAATTGTTTAGGAGAGTTCCTTGGGCGAAGCCGCCTCATACTTGGACTTGTGCTGATTGTACCCGGGCTGAATCTCCTCGTTCCTGGACTAACATTGGTGTCTATGTGTACATCCATTGGCTCTTGCTTGACCATCACAGGAACAAAATCCGAAGCCGAATCACACGGTGAGCAAGGTTCCTGCTTTGGTGAGTTTCCGACTTTGATTTGTAAGTCGGATCTCAAATGTTTCTCAGATGCTTGGGGTACAGTTTCACCAAGAGATGACGTTGGGCCTTGCAAGTTCTCTTCTTTATACTGTACTCCTATCTCCCTGTCTTCCCGACTGTTTGTCACCTGAAACTCTGGATTATTCTTTAATTCTCCATCTGTTCCCATTTCATAAGTACGGTCAGTGCTTTGAGTTGCATTGTAGTCCTCCCGCAATACACTGCTACACACTGTATTTCCCTGCGTAGTATCAACACTGCCTGGAATTGACATAGGATTAGATATTTTAATGGAAGGAATATCCTCTTGGGGTTGGTCTTGGGTTACGTCGACAGTACATCCTGTTCGGAGTGAGTTGGTCTCAGAAGGAGGCGAGTCTAACTGTGGCTCGGCAGTCGTTTCAGCAGTTTTGGTCTCATGAGTAGCATCTGGCATTTGTGATTTCATGATAGAGGCAACGGCAAAACTCTGAATCTCACAAAACGTCTGTATCTCAACAGCACATGGACTCTTGTTAACATTTGAAAAAGCATTTGTTGGATTCTGAGGAGAAATGTCCAGGGCATCTTGGTCTCTTGTATTTGTCTTTTGGGTTGGGCTAATCAAATTCTCCACACTGTATCCCCCAACCCTGTGATGCTCTCTTTCCGTCTGACAAACTTTGTCCTGTCCAACTGTTCTGCAGAAATCACCACTTGGTACAATTCCTGTACGCCCAAGAGCTGGGGCATTACTGGTGGAGCACAGATGCTGTTTACTTACAACAATTTCAAGAGATGTCTGCCCTCCACTAGTCCCAACGCTATGTTCCACATCCTTTCTATTTTCGTGTTCAAAGCCATCTTGCAAGTTCTGTCCCAGCTCTGTGCAGCATGACTGTCCTGCCTCAGTCGTTGATTTCGGTTCTACCATCGTCTCCTCACTATCGCTGGATTTGACACTGTGTCCCACACTGCTCCCTACGTCACCACATCTAAAAGTCCCTGTTGACGGGGAAGGCTCTGTTCTAGGATGGAAAGTGTTTTCCTGCCCGCTGGGTCTAGCCACTTCCCCGTCCTCTACGATGCTGTCTTCACTGTTGCAGCCATCCATTGTGGAAGAATGACCACACTTCACATGTGTAGGTGAAGAATGGAGTCACATGAGGGAAACAACAGCACCTGTCATGAGTATTACATTTTTTAGATGATTGTTATCCCATGTGATCCATCCGTTTTCCTGTGTGGAATCTGAAAACAAAAAATAAAAATAGACCTTCAATTAATTGTCAAACTTTACCAGCTCACAATATTAACTGTGCCTCAGGGTTAGACCTTAGCAGTCACCAAATGCGAGTAAAAACAGCGGCGGGCGAGTCAAAACCCCTCCTTTACTAGCCCGCTGGGCGAGTCCAAATATTTGTCCTTTTCACAATAAATGAGGGGTAGGCCTACGATGGTAAAATCCCAAAGAGAGGTAATTTTTAAGTTTGTAAATGGTGTGACAAGTCTTAATGTTTGTTAGATTTAATGTGGCCGCGATCGTGATTGTCATTTCCAGTATACAAACGCTAAAACACGCATGCACATATTAGTCTGGCTCTCTCCTCCATGTTCAATACAACAATACGTAGGCGAATAGGGAAACACACAACTCGAATTTCCAGGGTTGGAAGACGTGCGGTGGAGTCCTAATCTCAACCTCGTTCATGTTATATTTCATGCAAAATTATAACCTCGTACTCATTAACACATCGCTCTCGCCGCACAATTTTTCCCCAATGTGCATCTTCGACCGATCGTAAAAAATCACGAAGATTTCATTGCAAAAGAAGTTCTATACAACCATGCTCCGATCATCAAATCACGAATCCATGAAAATGGTTGTTGATGAAAAAAGTATTATTTTAAAGGTCAGAAATTAGGGGATAAGATCGACCAAAAACGGAATTTTGCGAACTTCACTTCCTTATTTTGTTAACGCTTCATAAATTCTGTGCATTATTACATGTACATGTGGGCTAGTGAAAAAACTTGCGGGCGACCTAAAATTTTGGTTAACAAGTCCGGCCGGCGAGTGAAAAAAAAAATTAGGGAAACCCCTGTAGTGTACATATGTGTAGATGTACATGTACTTGTAAGCATAAAATAAGTGTACAAAAAAATAGTGAATGGCCTGACGTTTCGACCCAAGTGCTCAGAGTCTTTCTTGAAGGCAAAATGACAACACAATACACATGAACAGGAATTGTAACAGAAGCAGTCAACATGGTCAAGTGGAAAGAGATGAAAAGAGAGAGAGAGAGGCAGAAAGCACATCACAAAAGCAAGGGATGTTTATTTACCCTTTGAAAAAGGAGACAAAAGAGGGGGGGGGGGTAGAGGGAAGGGGGCTGGTACACAAAGTACAAAATCAAGGGTGTGAAGAGGAAGAAAGGTAGTTAATTAGTAAATGAGGCCAGACTAAAAAGGGGATATATCGTCACCGTTTTCACGAAGAGCCACATATCTTAAAATGACAAAAATAGATTATTACAAAACGGGGCCTTTATCTCAATGAATGCATTTTTGCGTTTTCACGAACAGCCATCGGCCCCAAAACGCATTGTAATACATTGCACTGTGGATCTGTGGCCGTAGAAACGCCTCTTGAGTGTAGTTCTTGTTTTACCTATATATTGAACACACTACAAACTTTGAAAGATATGAGATAGATGAGATTAGTGGTGGTGCAGGTGACATGACCCCTTATCTTATGGGTGGTACCACTGGTATGGCTGGTGAAGGTGTGTGATTCTCTGATGTGTTGTCTACAGATGATGCATTTGGAAGTGTTGGAACACCTGAAAGTTCCCTGTGACAAAAAGGGATTAACATTATCACTAATGAGTGGGACTTCTGCCTAGACTATGAGGTCCCTGAGACTGGTTGGTCGTCTGTTGGCAACTATGGGTTCTTCCTGTACAGCACGTAGAAGTCGATCTGATGTGTGAAGAATATGATGATCAGAACTGGTTATTTTACAAATGGGAGGAAGGGATGGAAAGTGACAACAAAGGGAACTTTCCTCTGAAAATCGGTTGTTGCTTAGGTCCTTTAAATTTGTTGTTTCACAATAAACACAAAATAGACACGGAACGTAAACCTGTCCACCCAATTCTCTGAAAATTTAAAAAACAAACTTCTTAACAACATTTATTAGTTGGAATGAAAATTTTGGAAACGATGCTGCGAAGCTTCGCTGCAAAGTGTCCCAACATTGCCCAAGGAAGGGGCAAGGGAAGGCCAAGTGAAGCCCTAGTGTAGTGTATTTATCTCAGAGATTCTTCATAATTTCACCGAACCGAGCTTGCACAAAATCGTTTCAACGTATTCTTCACAATCCGGCAATGGTATTGGTAAGTGACAACTGGGGGGGAAATTTAAGCAAAAAAATGCAAGTTTCTAAGATCATCACATCACACTTCCTTCCTGCAAGTGCAATGCTATTCTAATCTTAGTTATTATAATAGCGGAGCTCGGAGGAGGATTGCACTTTTTGGGGATAGGCAAGGTCCAAAAGTAAAAAAGAAATCAAGGGTTGGACTTTACTTTGGATGCCAGTCTTTGTTTCTGTAACTCAACGGATATCGTTTGTTGTTTTCCAGCGATTTAGTGTCAATAAAGTTCAAGTGGTCACGGTCACATTCGTGTCCGTCGAAAATTAAATTACCATCCATCCTTTTCTGTAACTCTAGAAAAATATCTCTCCCCTCACAAAAACAATTATTCTTATCACGAATAATGTGTTATAGCGAACAATATTCAAAACCGTGTACTTTCAGATAAATAAATCCTTATTCTATATTCATATGGTACTAATAAATTGAAATTCTGACCAGAAAGAAATACTCTATTTACCATTTTTAGCACCTTTATGCGACGACTGTGCTTGACTTTTTCGAGTTTGACGCCATGTTTATAGATCAATCGCTCATATAGCTGTGTTTACCAGCTAGATGTACACGTTGCCAACATGGATAGAACGTGCACCAGTGAGTAACCTTTGCCCAAGTGTTTAGTGTGGTGCTCAACTAACTCCCGAAACGTTAAGAAATGAAATGGGTGTTCGACGGTATCGCTGTATGGAAAGTAACAGAGTTCAATCGGTGTCACTCGCTCTGCTTCCGACCAAAGAACAGCTGATCGACACAGCTAGCACATAACTTTCAAAATAAATTGTTTTTGTGGAGTTTTTCCATAAGAAACAGCATGCCTGACAAGAGAACTGTAGTTGTTACTGGTAAGATCGATCCATCAGGTTTTCGTTTTAATGTTTACCAATAGATCATACTATTTTTCTGAAACTAGAAAAAGTAAACAAACAATTGACTATGAATATGATGATGACCTGATGACTGGATGATGCAATTCAATATTTATTTCTAATAATATTAATAATCACTTATTTAATTATAATATTAATAAAAAGAGATCAGATTTTGTCAATGTCAGTTACATATTGATTGTCACTATGATTATGTCAATGTCATTACCTGTCATCATGGTCATACAGCTGTCGTCAGTAGATTTTCAGCTGGGTTGTGTCACTGTCACTTGTCAGATCAGGGCCCAATTTCATGGCTCTGCTTACCGCCGACATCTGCGCTTGAGATCTCCATTCCCCGCTTACCGAGCAAGCGCAGAATTTCTGCGCTAGCTGTGTAAGCGTAGAATGCCTAGTAACGTGGACTACGCACGCACACAAGCAAAAATTCCCTGCTAACCCGTTAAATACGCTTGACGTAAGCGCGGAATTCCCTACTTCCGTTAGCGCCGATTCTTTGCTTACGGTAAGCAGAGCCATGAAATTGGGCCCAGATTGTGTGAAAATTGAACCATCCAGCAACTGTCAATTTTTTCATTGTTATGATCAAAATCATATATATGATTTGAACAAATAAATTCAATATTTGCTTGTATTGTAATGTTTTCAGTTTAGTGAAGAAGTGGCAGTCAAATGTGACATATTTTACCATTTTCATTGTATTATGGAATCATACTGATGAAGTACTATCACTCCCTATTATTGTTATTAACGGATAAACTGATTGTTTATCAAATATCGTTTTGGTTTTTTTACAAAATATATACATTTTTTTAACTACAAATCATAGTAACATTGTGCCATGGCTGTTGGAATATGAAATAAGAATGAACTTTGAAGTGAAGATGAGTCATCAATAATCAGCAGACCTGGGCACGGTTTCACGAAGCTCACTAAGGTTCATCTTAACATCGTACACGTTTGGTAATGACTCAAAACAAATATTAGCATAAAACTTACTTGGTAACAAGCAACGAAGAGCTGTTGATAGTATAAAACATTGTAGGAAACGACTCCCTCTAAAGTAACGTAGTTTTTGAGAAAGAGGTAATTTCTCACGTTAAATAATAAAAACTTCTTGCAAGAAGTTTTTATTCTTATCTGAAAGCACACAAAATTGTACAACAAGGTTTTTTTTCTGTCATCATTTTCTTGCAACTTCAATGACCAATTGAGCCCAAATTTTCATAGGCTTGTTATTTTATGCATATGTTGGGATACACCAAGTGAGAACAGTGGTCTTTGACAATTTCCAAACGTGTTCAGTGCCTTTAATACAGTAAGATGAGTTGTCAGACAGTATTGTGATTTGTATTGTGACATCACACTCTGCTTAGCAACTACGATTGATTCAAAGAAAATATTAATCTTGGCTCTTTGTGAAATTAGCCCCTGATCCTTCTTGGTGAAAACAGAGACAATTGCCACTAGCCCCTGGGCCCAATTTCATAGAGCTGCTAAGCACAAAAATTTGCTTAGCATGAAATTTCTTCCTTGATAAAAACAGGATTACCAACCAAATTTCCATGCGATTTTCAGGATAAGCATTCAACAGCTGAATACCAGTAACAAGCAATATGCAACACATGGAAATTTGGTTGGTAATCCTGTTTTTATCAAGGAAGAAATTTCATGCTAAGCAAATTTTTATGAAATTGGGCCCTGGTCATTGCCTTGTACCCCTTCTTTGTTGACTTTGAATTTTTTCTAGATTTGAGAATTTTAAGTTATCCTCATATAATATATATTTTTTTGTCCTTTACCATGGGAACATACTGCCTTGCTCTTCTCAGCACTCGGCACTAATTCTAAATATAGAACCTCAGTACCCTGACAACGATGTCGGTCACTTCGTACCCAAGTCACTTCGTACCCAAGTCACTTCGTACCCAAAATATCATACCCAGGTCACTTCGTACCCAAGTCACTTCGTACCCAAGTCACTTCGTACCTCAATTGTCTGAGTCATGTGGCCGGCCCGCCGCGGCCGGCAGTCGAACTGGACAAAAGACCTCTCCGAGTTCAATGTGAATCCGGTTTAAAATTTGGGGGGTAGGGGAAGGGAGGTGGTCTAGGGTGATGGTTTTTGTTAAAGAAATGTGGAAATATCATCGTTGAAATGCCCCGATGATGGCCGGGAAACGCAAAACTCAAATTTTCAGGGTGATGCTGACGCGCGGGGATGCGTGGAGTTCCGGTTATATTTTATGTAAAATTATAACATCGTACTCATAAACACATTGCTCTCGCTGCACTATTTTTTTCTTTTCTATGAATCTTTTCTGATGATAATATAAAAATTAAACCCGATCCAATAAATTTGTTAGAAAAACCAAAAAACCAACAGGACACTTTACTCGGAGGTTGGTTTTAACAATCATACCCAAGTCACGTCATATGCGTATGACTTGACTTGGGTACGAAGTGACTTGGGTACGAAGTGACTTGGGTACGAAGTGACTTGGGTACGAAGTGACTTGGGTACGAAGTGACCGACATTCCCCTGACAATACGTACATGTACGGGTCCAAGCTTTATGTTTACTTGTGTGCACTGACTGTACTAGACTACTGCTGTCTGGTGCGCCAATGTGGTGATTGTGTGAGACTGAGAGCTACATGTAGCGGGGGAGTTTGTACGGATATTTTGAGAAAAATTACGTAATTAGTGAGGAGCTCTATTCTTGATCAGTATGAAAGAACAAATCAACACTTTGTGTGACCCAACATATAAATACAAAACCTGTGAAAGTTTAATCTCACTCGATCATCGGAGTCACAAGAAAAAATAGTGAAACAAAAAACATAAGTATGTTTTCACTGGTTTCAAACATCAGGTTTTGGCCTCACAAGATCAAAACTAACTGTTTTACTCATTCTCAAAAAATTCAGCATTTAAAGCAAACATTTTGCAAGGGAAGTTTTCCAGTTTGACCATCTTTATAACATAAATTGTAAGTTATGTGCAAATCTGTGAACATGATAATTTCAAACAATGTTAGGCCGAGTAAAAAAACAGGAGGGGGGGGAAAGAAAAAAAAAGGAAAATTTGACTAAAATGATACAAACCATTTGTTTTGTCATACATTGCATCAGTACACTAAAATAGCACAAAATCTGTGAAAAAATATACCTTGGCCAGCCATATTTAGCATGGCGGCCATCTTGGAAAAAATAGCAGAAAAATAGTAAAATAGTAGCGCCCTGTCTCCTCCTCTTTTTGAAAAAGTCCGGACATGTTCAATGTTTTGTCCAACATGTTTCTTTTATGTATTGTGTGTAGAAAAAACAATGGATATTTGAAATTTAAAAAAGAATGGCGGCCATCTTGAAATAAAAAATAAAAAGCCCCTCCTCCTTCCTTTTTTTTAGAAACCCAGACGCTAAACATGTTTCTTTTTTTACTCGGCCTTATGCACACACTTTAAATTAATGAATCGATTTGTACTTATCTACAGACTTTATTTTCTCTCCAAAGGGTTTGGCCCCTTTTGGGAACACAAGGTGAATGCCAGCTGGTCAGCAGTCCAGGAATTACAGCGTCTGGGCCTACAGGATAAAGACATTGAACTCATCACTGTAGAAGTTGCCGTCGAGTATGAGTCTGCTAAGAAACTAGTGCCCCAACTTTGGAAAGAATATGACCCATGTGTACGTACAGTATGTGTGAATGACTAAAAAAATGCTTATAAAGCCTGGTTCATACTTCCTGCGAATGCGAATGCGAATGCGAATTTGACGTGAATTTGACGTCACAACTCTGTTTTCACTGTGAATATTCGCAAAAGTTGAGCACCCCAACTCTTGCGAATTATTCGAATTATTGTGAAGTCATTCGCTTCGCATTCGCATTCGCAGGAAGTATGAACCGGGCTTAACCCTCCTACTGTTTGACCGAGAGTTCTCTCCAGGATTTGTCAAAACTGTAGGGCATTGCCAGGATTACGGTATACAGAACAAAACAATCACAAGATAAGTTGAAGGAACACATACACCGGACAAATGATCAGAACACCACCACAACAAAAATGCAAATCAGATCAGTAAAAAGGACACACAAAAAAGTGCCTTTTTGTTTGAACTTAAAGTTTTTGTGAATTTTCAGTAATTGTAGACCCCTTAAAGGGTCTGTATATGATTGGTAATGACTCTGAAAATTATCAGCAATAAAAACTTACTTGGTAAGAAGTACAACAGCTTTGGATGGTAGAATGCATTTTGAGAAACTTTTCACTTCGAAGTACTGCGGTTATGGAAAAAGATATCACTTTTGCTTCCTGCTTGGACATAATTGCTCCAGATTTTTGGCAATATCTCAAAAACGCTACCACCTTTTGAAATGAAATTTTCACAGGTTAGTTTTATGGTATCTCCAACTTTGTAGGATTGAAACAAATGGTGGGTTCCAATTACCAAGCGTATACAATCCTTTTAAGAGTACTTGACAAGGCAGACCACTTCCTTAGGAAAGAAGTGAGCGATCGTTTTACTCATCGATCTCCTAATTTGAAATTATGCCACTGACAAATTCTGTTCAAATTCATTTAAACAACAGCTTATGGTCCATGTTGGTGTGTCAGGCATCGCTAAAGAGCTAACGTTGGAGCAGCAAGCACATAACACAGGTTATGACAAGCCAGACGTTGGGTATTTAATTCCCCCTGCTAAGGTAAGTTGGATGCACTATATCAACTGGAGGTCTGAATTGCCCTGGGCCCTAGATTCATAAAGCTGTTTAGCATAAAATACTACTTTGCTTAGCAAAAAGTGGGTGTGGCACCAGTCGCAACAATGTGAACTTGATGGAATGTTGGCTGGTAACCTGTTCCTCTTAAAATCCTGCGATGCCCCACCCCTGTCAGATTTACATGAATGCCATTAGGTACTGCAGCCAGTAGACCGTCGGGAAACGTGTATAACTCCTTTGTTGATTTCATACTTTTTTCAAAACTAATAACCTTTCCAGATGTTGTAGAGACAGTTTGAAACAAAAAATTAACAAATATAAATTTTTGATTTTTTTTGGTGTTAACTAGTATGTGTTTTCACTGTAAAACCGCAGTATTTTTTGTTTGCACAAGTCTATGTAGAAAGTGTTTTGTAACTGGAGATTCTGACCCCATGAGTCACACTGCCTATAGGGTCATAGACTATGTCAATCGGGTCTCTCTGATGATAGAACTTAAAGGGTTTCAAATATTTTTGCTAAAAACTTAATGAGTAATTAACTAAAATATGTTTTCGGTGTACTGGCTGCAGACCGGTAGGCCATCGGAGGGGGCAAGGTTTTTCTGTGCTTAGCAAGTTTCTGTGCTTAGCAAGTTTCTGTGCTTACAGGCTTTATGAAATTGGGCCCTGGGCTTTGAAGCAGTGTGGGCGCATTGATATGGCTGTGTGCAAACCTTTGTAAAAGCTTGAAGTTTGCAAGAGGCTATAAGATCAGAGGTAAACAGAATCACAAACCAAGTATCTTTCAAAGACCGCACCAATCTGATTCACAAATGGCAGAACAAACAGGAAAACAAAACTCCACTTGTCTTCACAACAACGAACAATCCTTGTATCAACCACAGTGACATAAACCGTGCAATCAACGAATACTCGACAGTAATACAACGCAATGAAACACTTCAGAGGATCTTCCCAAATCCTCCTTTCTTTGCTTTCGAAAAAGACCAAAACAGACGGGAAAAACTAATCAGAGAGAAGCTTAATCGGAGTCAAAATGACTTTACATCCACCCAACAGCTCTCCCCCATTCCCGACGATTCTGGTTTTGGCGAAGGTCATGTTCATTTTGATGAAGCACTAGAAATCCTAATCTCCTTATTGGAGGAACAAGTCACAGACAAACAAGGACACCACTCAGAATAACAGTTCCTAAACGAACTACAATTACAGTAAAACTTCGAACCGAAGCCATTTTTCATCAACCCTACTGTCTACATAACAGACACGAGACATACCGATTCTTCCAGAATCAACTGTTTGCAACTGATGATTGCCCATGTGAGGCATGAAAACATGTTATTGCTACTCGAGAATCTGAAAAATATTCTCAGTTTCATTACCCCAGTTATAACCAATGACTAAATAGTCATGCGAGTTCCTGGTCAAATTATATTAACAAATAACCCCAGTCAATTTAACACAATTTGAATATAGTACCCAGACATGGACCTTATCCATAAAATATGTAATCACAGTGTTTTATGTCTTTCAAGTCAACAGTCTTGGATTGTCACTGAATTGGACAGCGCCATCATTTATCAATCAAGCAGGATACCAGTCACAAATTGTACATGTAACATCATATTTTGGCTGGTAACCATAGTCTAGTAAGCATAATTTTGTTGTGCTTAGCTACTTTTTGTGCTCAAAGCAGCTCTATGAAATTGGGCCCTGTTATATGCATAATTTTGCTTGCAGAATGCAAACATACGTTAGTTACATAGCGCATTATAAGCATCATTATTATTAGTTATGCAAAGACCCCCATGAATACGCCGCCATCCTCAGGTCAAACAATGGAAACACACATCTTTGTATACATAACTATCAGACGAGAGATCTTCATTTGACCTCAGTGAGGGTGCTGGAGGTCTGTCAGTTCAAACCTTCAAGATCGTGTCGTGGCCGAGTGGTCTAGTTCACCGGACCCAATCTCTGGTGTTGTCACCACCAGAGTATGGGTTCGAATCCGGGTCACGACACTTGTGCCCTTGAGCAAAGCACTTAACCATAATTGCTTCATAAAAAGTTGGGAAGGTATTGCATTCTGCTCTACCAGCCAGGCTCTTAGTGGATGATACCCATGCCTACATCCTTAAAGATTGTGAAGGGGGTAACCCTGTTTCAGCCCCAGGAGTAGGTGGCAACGTGCCCCTGGTGGCAGTTGATTTGGTTCGATAGCCCAAATCAGTTAAGTGTAGCCCTCGCCTTGAAGTGGCCGTCTGGCCTTGTGATATTAGGCGATCTCTCTCAAAAAAAATAACAATAACAATAATAATAATTATCTTCAGGTAGGCCTGAATATTCGATCCTGATTGGTCGATCCATAGCAACAAGGAGTGTGATATAAACTTTTATCTTCAAGCAGGCCTGAATATTCGATTCTGATTGGTCGATCCATAGCAACAAGGAGTGTGATATAAACTTATATTGCACGGCCCATATCACACCCTGCGTATTGTGTGTTCTAACTGCGCATCAAGTTTGCTTGAATTTAAATACGTTATCGCACGCGCGCTCGTGGAATACGGAAAAATATAGCGCATCTGCGTCTCATATCCAACTCGGCCTTCGGGCTCGTTGGATATGGGACGCAGAAGCGCTATATTTTTCCGTATACCACTCGCGCTTGTGTGATAACTTATATAATGGTAACTCTTCCGATCCTTAATTGTGCAGTGCTGTTATGACAATGGTCCTGACTGTATTTTAAGCCAAATCAACATGTCAGTCGTCTGCAACGATGTCAACTCATCCAGCTGTCCCACCAAAGCAGTCGTGTCTTACAATGCTGGAAAGTAAGCTTCAGATAAATTCATTCCACTTCTAAAGTCACATTTAAGTCCTCCTACTGACTGACTAATTGCAATATCATCCACATGCTTTTGATTGACCACTATGTATGCCAAACCTGTGGCGTGTCGTGTCGTGTCCGAGCGGTTTAGTGCATCGGACTCAAGTTCCGGTGGCTGAGTCATCAAGATGGGGGTTTGAATTTCGGTCTTGACACTTGTGTCCTTAAAGGCACTGTACATGTTTGGTAATTGTCAAAGACCAGTGTTCTCACTTGGTGTATCCCAACATATGCATAAAATAACAAGCCTGTGAAAATTTGGGCTCAATTGGTCATCGAAGTTGCAAGAAAATGATGAAAGAAAAAACACCCTTGTTGTACAAATGTGTGTGCTTTCAGATAGGAATAAAAACTTCTTGCAAGAAGTTTTTATTACTTTATTGAGAAATTACCTTTCTCAAAAACTACGTTACTTCAGAGGGAGTCGTTTCTCACAATGTTTTATATTATCAACAGCTCTCCGTTGCTTGTTACCAAGTAAGTTTTAATGCTAATATTTGTTTTGAGTCATTACCAAACGTGTACGATACCTTTAAGCAAGAAGCTTTGAACTATAATTGCTTCTCTTTACCCAGGGGTAAATCGGTACCTGTGAGGGCAGAGATGGTTCTTGTGATTGATTTAGCTTGGTGCGCTACATATTTGGCAGCACAGGCTGTATACTCCCAAGGGAGCTGAGATGAGGGTCCTTTCTGTATAGTTTAAATAAGGAATGAACTAAATGGCCCAGTGACCAGGGGTAATAATGTATGAGCGCCGCTGAGTGATGGATTTGAGCACTATGTAAGAAGTCACAATTATTGTCGGGTTGGCGTAGTGGTATCTTTCCTCGCCTTCCACCTCTGGGACCCCAGTTCAAATCCCGCCGGGGGCACTATGTGGATTTGGTTTTCAGTCCCTACCTGATTGCGTGGGTTTTCCCTGGAATAATTCTCTGGCGTTTTCCTCCCTTATCTAAAACTGAAACTTCCTTCTTTGTCTTCTCTCCATGGGGTTTTTGGCTAGTATAGTGATAAAGTTCGCTTTTCTGAGAGTCCTTGGCTTCACAACCAGAATTAATAAATGAAAATGGAATGAAATCACCCACATGGTTTTGTTTGACTACATGTACATACATGTATGGCAAGCCTGTTATACATGTGGTTGTCATGTGGTGAATACACTTTACACAGCACACACTACAGTTGTGTAACAGTACACAAACCGTGCAGTTGAATGGTTTGGAACAGTTGCTGAACTCGCTGAAAAATGCAGGGATGTGAAATTTCAGACTTTTTATTATCTGAATTCAGACCTTTTGATGTCTGCCTGGTGAAACAAAAATAGCTGTTATTCTTCAGACATAATGAAATCATGTTGTTTTTTTCCCCCTATGTAGGTACCTGTGTGATTTCGTGTACTACATCTCCCTTTACCAAAACTGCGCCCAGACCGCCTTCATCCATGTTCCCCCGCTGGGCAAGCCATACTCCGCCCGACAGTTAGGAGAAGGGTTAAGAGCTGCTATACACAGCATCCTCAAGGAAGTGGGTCACACCAAGGATTCGTGATGCTGGCCATCCGGCCTCGCCCCGGAAAAAAAAAGAAGATTTCTTCGGTTTGTGAATTTTACACACTGGAGCCGTTAATACCAATCATGTATCATGTCTGTTTATTTTTTACTTTGTTTTTATTGGGAGCAGTGTAATTGGATTATATTGAATCACAAGGCCTTTTGAGCTTCATTATCCCATCAACCCTCCTTACTGACGTCACACTACTTCACCACAGAAGGTCTGCCATACCGGAGTACATGCACATGTAGGATATAAACAAGCCGTGGTCATCCAGCGTTGCATCGTACACGTATGGTAATTGTCAAAGACCAGTGTTCTCACTTGGTGTATCCCAACATATGCATAAAACAACAAGCCTGTGAAAATTTGGGCTCAATTGGTCATCGAAGTTGCAAGAAAATGATGAAAGAAAAAACACCCTTGTTGTACAAATTTGTGTGCTTTCATCTAGGAATAAAAACTTCTTGCAAGAAGTTTTTTATTATTTTAGTGAGAATTTACCTCTTTCTCAGAAACTACGTTACTTCAGAGGGAGTCGTTTCTCACAATGTTTTATACTATCAACAGCTCTTTGCTTGTTACCAAGTCAGTTTTTATGCTAATATATATTTTGAGTAATTACCAAACGTGTACAGTGCCTTTAACACATGTTCTCGCAGTTCTAGTAACTTGTGTGCACGACATAGCATGCATGTGTAAGTAACTCCAGCATAGTGATGTCATCTGAGAAGGGTCTATTGGTAAGTCACACACACACACACACACTGCCCATCCAATCTGGGCAAGATTTAGCTACTTCAGGCTCCAAAGCTGGTGAACATCGTGTGGAATATTTTGCACAAATAAATAGTTTTTATGTTAAAAAAAAAATAAAATTCTTATGACAAAAACTGATTATTCTCAGAGTAAAAAAAAAATAATGCATTTGCATTTGGGAAAAGCTCATGCATTTTTTTATTAAAAAAAAAACACTTTTTCCCACGTTACTCTTTGAAGAAAACTACAAATGTAGCTCAATGCACATTTTCTATTTGCTTCTGGCAATCATTGGTGCCAGTTTGTGTGAAGTGGGCCTGGCTTACAGCGGAATGATGTCTTACATAGAAACAGGAGAGGCCACTTGTGTTGTTACAGGCTTGGTTTGGGTCCAAGACATTACTATCTCATACTCGTAACATGATAACCCGACAGAGTGCCCTCATTTGGTCAAAAATATGGTCAATTGTCCATAGACTGGTCCCCTGTCTTTATCCTTGCGGATAAAGACAGGTACTGGTTTTACAGACTCAATGATTTCACTGGATACAAAGATTTCATTGGATAAACATGCAGTGACGTAAGCTTTCCACATCTGTGTTATGATTGGTCCGCTTCACCATACAGCATGAACTTTTCGATCGTCTGCTGCTCTGCGTGCGTGTACATAATGTTTGTATGTAATGTTGTTGATACACAATGTAATGCCTGTGTACCACGTGTGTGACTATGAATCTCTGTGTGAATGGATGCGAGGTCAAAGGTACATTTACCAGGATCCCTCCATTGGCCCATGGCCGCTATCTGGTGTTATTCACGAGCCTCGAAGTGTGATGTCAGATGTTCGGGCTAAATTTTCCACCACATAGCATCTCCTAAACTTGTCTAAGTCTCCCATGGCATCAGTGTCCCAGGTTGAAGCTCATGGCCTGGTTAACTAACAACTGTGTGACTAAAGTGTGATTTAGTGGTTCTTGTTTTGGTTTTTTTTACAGAGATTTACAGAGATTAATTTGTGATGTAAGCTTTTAAAGGTAACGTTTCATGGAAACAAGCAACTTTTGTACATGTACGTGTAATGCACAGAGCACCAACTCATGCATATATTATAATATATTAACAAACCGCTTAAATTTCTCTTTGAATAAAGAGTGATGTTTTGTGTTGTAATTAATGCGAAGCCTGGCCGGCCCAGGATGTATTATTCATTAATTCAACAAATCATTGAGTGACTAATGGCAGTAGAGTTAAAAAAAATATATACATGTGCAGAGAAGAATTACAACAAATTTTTATTGTGGTCGATGACGGGGAGAGGATTCTTTCTTAAATGCTTTTTGTCCCGGCCTTTGTATCTTCCACAAATGCAGAAACTTGTTGAGGATAACCAGCCTTTTCACCCTTAAAGGAACATTACAGAATTGGTTTTTGCTAAAAAAACAGTTCAGCACTTTATATAATCCACCATATACATAAACTGACAAACCTGTAGAAGTTTGAGATCGATTGGCCATCTGGGTCATGAGAAAATAGTTAAAAACCGATTACACATTTACATGTGTTATACAATGCATGAATAAAAAGCTCACAAAAAATGCAAATTGCTTACCTTAAAAATGCAAATTACTTACCTAAAAAATGCAAATTGCTTGCTTCAAAAAAATGACACAATTTACATACAGCTTATTGGTGATTGATCTAATCTGGAAGTCAATACAACACATTGTTATACCAAACAAATTGTAGGAGACTGGTTTTATACCTCCGCCTGCAAGATTTTTAGTAATCAGAAGTATGTTTTACGTCATGTTTAGAGGCACCGAGCTTGTTTGGTAATTGTCAAAGACCAGTATTCTCACTTGGTGTATCCCAACATATGCATAAAATAACAAGCCTGTGAAAATTTGGGCTCAATTGGTCATTGAAGTTGCAAGAAAATTATGAAAGGAAAAACACCCTTGTTGTACAAATTTGTGTGCTTTCAGATAGGAATAAAAGGCTTCTTGCAAGAAGTCTTTTATTATTTTAGTGAGAAATTAATTATCTCTTTCTCAAAAACTCTGTTACTTCAGAGGGAGTCGTTTCCTACAATGTTTTATACTATCAACAGCTCTCCGTTGCTTGTTACCCAGTAAGTTTTTATGCTAATATTTGTTTTGAGTCATTACCAAACGTGTACGATACCTTTAAATATGCTGTCTCCTGGAGTACTTGTATTCAATCATATCTATCTTTCTATCTTTCAAACATGAAAAGTTGCTGAGGAGTAACTGCATGGAAAAGTAGATTCATTTGTATGAGTGGAGAATTAACCAGCCTTCATGCAAAGAGATCAATGCAAAAAAACACATCACGATATCTCAAGTCACTGAAAGTTCTTCCTTGATGAAATTGGGTCAACTTTGGAAACGCGGATTTTCACTTTCAATTTAAACGATTTTGATTCGCCATCTTCATGCGAAGAACAATTAAGATCCTTCCATTGTTGTTTTATTTTGTTATTTTGTTTTTTTGTTACTGTTAATTTGCAGATCAATGCAATTAAACATTTTCCAATTACTAACATTTTTTCCTACTTTAAATCTGTTTTCTTCTAATTATTACTAGTCAATGAAAATATTTCTTTTAGTCTTAACTTCTCCCCAATTTGTTTCTACCCAGAGAAAACTTCAAGTGCATTGTGTGCTTTTCTTTTTTTATAATTATTATTATTATTATTATTTTAAGTGAAGTAGCAAACGAAGATCAAAAACCAATTTCAGTACGATTTTTGAAGAAAACAAGGTGCATTATATATCCGCGCATTTCCTTAATTTGGGGCAAAAAGTTTAAACCTTTGAAATAAGTATTATTTTGAAAGTATATCCTGTATAGTTAGGCATAATAATAGAAAATTGTTCCTAAATGAATAACTAAATAAATTGTTGCATTTTAAAAATTGTTTAAATATATTTTTTTACATTTTGTTTATTTAAGTATTATTTGTTAGGGTTTTTTAGTTTTAAATTTTCTTTTTTGTATTTCATTTTGCTTTTATTCGTTTGCACTCCACATGTTATTTTATATTTGTGTTTTTCTTGTTGTTTTTCAGAAGGGATGAATAAGACAATTATTTTTGTTGCAGTAAGTCAAGTTTCTCAGTTCATTCCTTTTATATCTAATCTTATAAAAATACTGTAACTAAAAGTAATTCAATGATTTATTTCCCCCAACATATATTTAAGTGGTCTGCACACCATTGGTAAGAATAGATTGAAATTATAAGTGTTCACAGATTTACACGTAACTTACATGTACATGGTTAAAAAGGAGGTCGTGGTGGGCCCTTGAAATATTTTATGCTTTATAAAATGCTATAGATTTTGAGAAATAAGTAAACCAAATAGTTTTGATCTATTAAGTCTAAAACCTGATGTTTAAAAACAGTGACAAATGAACAGGTTTTTACTATTAATTGTCACGACTGCGATGACCGATTGAGCTTCAACTTTCACAGGTTTGTTATGTCATGTTTTGACCCAATTCACTCTACGTCACCATCACAATCATGGTGGTTGTGCTATTTTGGGAGTTAATGTCCCCTTGTGTTACACAGTGTAGTGCACATTTAAGAAGATGCATCGTTTACACACTTACCATAATTTTGACATGCAATTTGTAGCCGCATGTGACATTTGGCATAAGGGGTCAATATGTTGGTTGGGTCACATAAAGTGCGGATACCGGTCATTAATAATTACCAATGTTGTCCACATGCTGTAAAAGAATCCAACATACATGTTTAGTGTAGTATTGGTTTTCATGACCCTTGTTCAAACCATCATAAAATAAAAACGTGAATTTCTCTTACTATAATACAAACCTTCCATCTCTTTACTTCTAGTTGGAGTTTTGAATGTAATCATACATGTATCTTATTTAATTTGAAAGCCAGACTTTTCATGCCATGTGCAATTTTGCTGCTGAAAAGCAGGCTGTGTTTTGTTAATGGTTTTTTAAAAAGATTTTTAAATTATTAGCATTTTACACAAATCTACATTTACATAGATATCCTGTAAGGTACTAACATGCATGTCCTTTTGTTACTTAATAATAATAATAAAAACAACTTTGCAAAGAAGTTAATGTCATTGGACTGAAATTGTGTAATATAGGGCTGCAGGTGTAAGAGGATTGCCTGTGTAGGGAATCTTCTGTTAAAGGCATCGTACACGTTTGGAAATTGTCAAAGACCAGTGTTCTCATTTGGTGTATCCCAACATATGCATAAAATAATAAGCCTGTGAAAATTTGGGCTCAATTGGTCATTGAAGTTGCAAGAAAATGATGAAAGAAAATACACCCTTGTTGTACAAATTTGTGTACTTTCATCTAGGAATAAAAACTTCTTGCAAGAAATTTTTTATTATTTTAGTGAGAAATTACCTTTTCCTCAAAAACTACGTTACTTCAGAGGGAGTCGTTTCTCACAATGTTTTATACTATCAACAGCTCTCTGTTACTCGTTACCAAGTCAGTTTTCATGCTAATATATATTTTGAGTAATTACCAAACGTATACGATGCCTTTAAGAAGTTGTAGTAAAAATTTCCCCAGATCATCATGTATTTTTTACTCTAACTATTACTGGTGTTATTTACTGGGGTTTTTTTCCCCTCGTTCCAGCTAAAGACCACTCTGAAGTGTTAGTCTGACTGTGGTGGACTGCCTTGCCTCGTGTTAAAATGAACAGGGACCAATTTCATAGAGCTGCTTAACCCTGTAGAGACCATTCATTTCTGTATAATCATCACAAAATGCCCAGACATCGCTAATATTGTTCATTTATTTATTTTTCAGTAAAAATGTCAACAAAAATCACATGAAACAGAAAATATGTTTTGGTTTTAGAAATTCGGATGCTTTGTTAACATAGGAAACATTGGAAAAAGTCATATCCGGACATGACCTTTACTTTGACCTTTGTGTGAATGGTAGTAGGTCAAATCTTGCGGCCGTTAAGGGCATTTTGGTACAAGCCGCTTGTGGCCGCTATGCCGCTAAAGGGTTAAGCACAAAAAGTAGCTGAGCACAAAATTATGCTAACCAGAATAAGTTTACCAGTCAAAAAAGCCAAAATATAATTTCACATGTACCATATGTGACTGGTATCCTACTCATTTTTGCTAAGCAGAAAATTGTTGAGCAATTTTTGTTCTGCTTGAGCACCTCTGAAACTTGGCGCCTATTGCCAGTGCAGTGTTCAAGGGTCTGACAGAATTGAACAGAGCGAAATGGTTTTTAGTTTGTGGTGGTGATTATGGCAATAATTTTATCTTAAAGTTATCAACAAATAGAAATTGAACAAACCCTAAATCACCGTGTAAATTATTTCTTTTTGAAGGGATAATTTTTATATATTTTTTAAGGATATTTTAAATGAACATTTTATACCATCATTGGTTAAAGAAGGGAATTTATGTTATAAGTAACTTGATGATCGGGTAAAATTGATCATGTTTACATAATTATTCAAACGATTACCTCTTCCAATCTACCAAAGTTTATAATTTTGTTTTGTTAGTTGCTCACAGTTCATTGAGGTACGTGTACATTAATAGATGCAGTAACATTAGTGTCCAAAATATTGGCCGAGGCAACTGCCATGTTAAAAACAGCTGCAGTGTCCAAATTGCAGCTGCATCTTTGGCTCTGCTGTTACTAATAGCCCATACGCATGTCCAAAGCGCATGCATGATTGGCGCCCAAAAGATTCTGGGTGAAGTCCGAGTCCAAGCACACCAGCAACCATCATTGTGCGCTGATTTTGAAGCAATGTGGTACACAACTTTAAAACCTGGCAGAGTTGCATGTAATCTACATCAGCATGACCGCCATCTTGGCAGCTTGATTTATTTTGCAACTGTACTCGGTTTACCAAGTGCATATGGGCTATTGCTATAGGCATCCCATGTTTCGTCGCTTGTTAACGTGATGATCAAGCCGCAGCTGCCAATTTGAACAAAGCCTTAGCCTGTCTGCGGCTAATCTTCAATGCATGTTACCGTGGTGATCAGGCCGCGGCCACTTATTATGGAAATGGCTTAGTTTGAAAACCTCTTCAGCCAAATCCAAATACGTTTAAATTACACATGAATAAACATAAACTGTACCGGTACATTGTTATCTGATGTGTAATATTACATTTAACTTCCAATTAATTAATTTTTTTTTTTTATTTTAATTTTATTATATGGTTATTTTTAAAACATTTTCGTCTGTATAAGTCAAAGAAACCATGTTTGTACATGTTAACACTTGTTACACTAATTTTGTAGATGTCTGTGTGATCGAGCAGTCTGATCACATTGTAAAAATTTGAAAGCTGTGTACATGTAGACAAATAACTTATTACGGTAACCAATTGGTGCAAAAGCAATAGAAATTGAAAATTCTGCTCATGGTGGTACTGCATTTAAAAAATATTTTAAAATGGCGTATTTTGTAAAATGGCGCCAGATTGTAAAGAAAACAAGCAGAACTTTGGCTGTGTGTTTTTTGATAGCAACCTCCAAAAGGGTTCTTTGGTAAGAGTAAAATGCAAACAGTAGTGATGTTACTGGCAGTGATTAGCAAAACTTAACTATAATTATTAAAAAAAAGATACATATCATTTATAAGTGGTTGACTTTGACATGTGGATGAACAGATTCATTCATTGATACATTAATTTACCGTTAACTCTAGAGACCATAGTGGCCACAAGTTTCTAGTACCAAAATGCCCATAGCAGCCGCAAACAGTCGCAAGATTTGTGGCGTGTCGTGGCCGAGCAGTTAAGAGCACCGGACTCAAGCTCTGGTGCTTCTCTGATCAGCAGAGTGTGGGTTCGAGTCCCGGTCATGACACTTGTACCCTTGAGCAAGATACTTTACCATAATTACTTTGTCCTTCGGATGTGACATTAAGCTGTAGGTCCTGTGTACTAATGTTAGGATTAGTAGTGCCCGTAAAAGAACCCAGAACACTTATCGTGTAAGTGTAGGGGTTAACCCCGGTGTTTCTGGGGTTCACATAGCAAGCACCCTTGTTTACAGGTTTCCTCAGGCTTGCGAGCTACAGTGATTAAGTTCACTTATGAGGCATCCTTGGTTTCATTACTAGAAATATATAATAATAATAATAATAATACTAACTACTTCTACTCACAGAAAGATGTCATCGTGAAAGTCTTGTCAAGAATTGACATTTTCCAATGTTTCCCATGTTGACATACTATTTGCATTTGTAAAACAAAACAGAATTTCTGTTTCATATTGGGGTTTTTAAAGGCATTTTTACTGAAAAAATGGGAAACTGACTGGGTAAGTTTGAAATAATTTGGGGTTGCACAAAGAAAAATTTACTAGAGCGGGATTTGAACCAACGACCTCCAGTTGAACGTAGCTGTCTAGCCCTATGTTGGGAGTCTTGCTTTAAAAAAAAAAAAATCCAACAATTTTGAGTACAAAATCAACAATAGTAACCATGTATGGGGTGATTGTGATGATTACAGAAATGAATGGTCTCTATAAAGGGTTAAAACTTTGGTGCTATGTCGGAGCTCGACAGCAGCCTAAATACCAGTTAAATACATTCTAAAGAATGCATACCCAGGCTACTTAAGCAAATGTTGAAATACACCTGGGGTGTCTGTTATCATAACCCAGTGTCCCAACGTTTCAGTAATCACTTTTGAATGTACTGAAAAACAAATTGTGCACATTCATATCGGGCTAATTTTTATTATGGCAATCAAAATAAGCAATGGTTCTTGTATGGGTCTTTAAATGCAAGTGCTGGTTTGAACGTGCGGTACACAGTCAACTTTCAGATTCCAACTATTTGTTGCTTTTATAATTACAAATCCTGTGCTTTTGTCTCTAAACTTGTATTGTTTCTTAAATAATTACCGAGATATTTGAAGCCATGATTTCAGAATAAACAAATATATGACATTGAGTTATGTTTATACTTTAACTTTTGCTTGTCTACTCAGTTTTTAGTGGAAGAATATTGTTTAAAACCCTGCGCTGCCCCACCCCTGTTAGATATACACGACTGCTTTTGGTTACTGCAGCCAGTAGACTGTTGGGAAACGTGTTTATACCTCCTTTGTAATGTTTATTTCATATAAAAAAATCAAAGCTAATAACCTTTCCAGCATTGTAGAGATAGTTTGACAAAAATAAAATTAACAAATACTAATTTTGTGTGTGTTAATTATTATGAAATCACAGTATTTGTGTGCACAAGCCTATGTAGAAAGTGTTTTCTAACTGGAGATTCCGAGTCCATGAGTCATACTGCCTAAAGGGTCATAGACCATGTCAATCGGGTCTGTTTGAGGATAGAACTTAAATGGTTTCACCTGATTTTGCTAAAAACTGAACGAGTAAAGACCTAACATGTGTTTTCGGTCTACTGGCTGCATGCACAGTAACAGTAGGCCATCGGAGGGTTTTGATAGGAGTTGTTCGCATGCATTATTATAAACTATTGGTGTCTTGTTCTGTCTCTCGAGTCATTCAACTTTTTGTTGACAGTGAATCAACCATGGAAGATTACTTTTGAGGGTTTTATAAGTATGTAAAATAAACATCCCCCTGGAGCCTCTGCAACTCCGTCGTGACGTTGCTGGTCAGTCCATCATACACCAGGCAGTACATGGAAGACGTCCCATCCTTGCAAGCAGCACCATTCTCAAACATGGCTTCCATCGGTGACTGCTCTATATTCCGACACCCCTATATTCCGACACCCCTATGTTCCGACAACCCCCTCATGATTTACATAGGGTTAGGGTTAGGGTTAGGGTTAGGGTTAGGGTTAGGGTTAGGAATAGGAAAATACACCAGGGTTGTCGGAACATAGGGGTGTCGGAACATAGTAACCCTTCCATCAACCCACAAGATCAACACCTAGCTCTGTACATTATCATCCCATGACAATCAGACAGGTGGTATCCAGAACTGCTAGTCATCAGCGATCCTTTACACCATTACTACAACCGACTTTGGAATTCTCTCCCTGGGACTATCGTGGGGATCAAGAGGCCCGAGAAATTCTGACAATGTTTGACCGAACACTTTTTTAGTTCGGCGTGAGATTCATCTTGAGTCTTTCCCCAACTATCTTTGGAAAATACATTTTTAAAATTTTTTTTTTATACAAAAAACATACAAAACTCTCCCAGATGATACACATGAGGGTTGGTTTCAGCTCTCAAAAACCCATTTACAGGCTACAATCTCATCAGATTCCAACACAGAATAATAACTCACAAACTTCACCAGAATTCAAAGAACCAGTGTATTTCCAATATTTATAATTTTAACATAACAGCAAAATTACTTTTAACAATCTGTTTACTTAGTAATGCTAAACACCTGAATATGAAATACTGCACGACACAGCTTGTATAAAAAGACAGAAAGACTAAACCACAACTAAAAAATAATCTACAAATTAATGAACAATTTCAGTACAGCCATTACATCTATAAGACACTAATTTTTACACAAACAAGAAAAAGGACAAGAATGAGGATAGAAAAATATCCCTAATTTACAGTCTCATTTGTCATTTTTTTGTTTAGTACAGTTACAAGAATATGTCTGATTAAAAATAGTACTAATATTTAGTTTTACAAACATAACTGCATAAAAGTGGTTTACCCTTTACCAAGTTCAGATGCATAATTATGAAATGTTTAATTATTCCGCCAGCTCTAATGATCGCTGCCGTTTTCTGAACATTAACCATGAAATGATAGTTTTAAAATTGGATGCATTTGAGAGCATTGTCCCAGAATATCATAATCATGAGGTAAACACAGAAAAAACATATTTCTATTCTGTGACAATGCACAACAAAATACCTTCAATATTTGTTTTATACAACCGACACATAGATCCTTTGACAATAAACACTAACTTTATCCACCATGATACAACCTTGCTCTGTCTAGACAAACGGGCATGGGGAGTATATTTTTGAAACATTGCTACGAAACCTCCAAGGCGTCCTATAATAGTCCATATAGGACTTCAATATACAATTTTGGAGCATCGCAGCAGCAGCAGCAGTGTACCTGGGCCCAATTTCATAAAGCTGTTAAGCAGAAAATTCTGCTCAGCAAATTTCTTTGCTAAGCAAGAAATGACTGGGGTACCAGTCACAGCAATGGTAACTATATGGTATTTTGGCTGATAACCTATTTTTTCTTAAGCAAGAGTTTTCTGTGCTTAGCAAGTTTTTGTGCTTACATGCTTTATGAAATTTGGGCCCTGGCAGAATAAAGGATGACACTCGGTGCTTGTTCCACCAGTCAAATTATAAGGATCTGTGTGTGGTATATAATATTTTTTCATTTTTGTATCAATGCCGTGGTCAATATTTTTGTAAGTATGAAGATTCACACTGAAAGTCACCATTAAACAAAAAGTAAAGTTTCAAAAGGTTGCTAAGCAGAAAATAGTTAATACTGCAGAAACAAATAGCTGGGTACCAGTCCCCCCAAAAATGTGAATTACATGGCAGTTTTGGCTGGTAGCTTGTGTCTGCTAAGCAAGGTTTCTCTGTGTTAAGCAAACCTTTGCCCTTATATAATTAAACCATGTCCGAATTGGCAGCTGTGGATACGGCTGTGGCTACGGCTGTGGCTGTTACTAAGGGTGTTGCTAGGAGCATCCTATGCTTCTATGAAGCCACAGCTACAGCCGTAGCTGCTAACAATTCGAACATGGCCTTCTTCCTAACATTTTATGCATAGAATAAAGAAACAGGCTCTTCAAGATGATCAAACAATTAAGAAAATAAAAATAGAAACGACTCTTTCTCAAAACAATTACCACCACTGTGTTACGACTCTGTGATAAATAACTTGTAAGGATTCTTTAAACAAAAATAAAACAATTCTTACAGTTTTACATGCTAACATGAGACAAATTATCTGGCCAAGAGCATCAAAGCTTTCAGAATTTCAAGTGAATATTGCAGTTATTTTATCTTTTTGGGTACATGTCATTCACCATAGTAGTTAGAGTTCTATATGAGCATTGCTTTCCCATTCGTGGAAAAAACAAACAAACAAACAAACAAACAAACAAACAAACAACCCCAGGCACCTTAGGAAAGAGAATACATTACACCACTAGAACATCCAGTATGCCCAGAAAGAGCCCTACTCAAATCACAAACAGGCCTTGATGGCTCAATATGGACCCTGACCAACCATTTCCATCAAAATCCAATGGCATGTTTTGTTTGATTCTGTTGAACTGAAAACTGCACAAGTAAACTGGTTATGCTTTACAAAGGAACATGCATAACACTTCAATCAGAGTCCAACAGTTTGAGTGTTGGCCATAGGTGGCGTTGGATTCGCAAGAGTGAGGAAGGATCCTGGTAAACCACAAAGAGATTGTATACGTTTGGTAATTGGAACCAACTCTTTGTTTCAATCCTATATAGTTGTGGAGTGCACACTCTCCGTTTGCCCCCATAAACGGATTGATCAAAACGGCGCCGTCACCTCGCAATAAAAAACACTCCATGTTTCAATCGCTACAGTATGCATTCTGTGGGTAGTCATTAGAAAATATTCTAACCAATATCCACACCAAAGATTATATATAGCGCCGATTGGGCAAGACGGGGAACTCATGGAGCTCTATCTATTGTTGGAATGTGAAACACACATGGACGCCATTTCAGCAAGCACTTCTTTTATTATATCATTGATAGCAATGGTTATTGTCTGCACTCATCTATTGTTGTATCAAAAGAGTTGCTCGCTGAAATGGCGTCCAGTGCACATTTCACTTGCCCATCTCGCATCTTTGACGCTCTATAATCTTTGATTCACACTCAGCATGTCACAAACTTAATTTTAATACCCAATATTCTTAACTATTTTTTACCAGACCCTTATTTGTTTATCAAGTAATAAACCAAAAGGTTGACAAGAAAGTTTTGCATTCATAATAAGTTGGTCTTGAGCAATGCAATACACATGTGAATTGCTTTTTCTTATTTTGTATACATTGACATTATTCTCTCTTTCTCTCACTCTGTCACTCTGAGAAGGGATGCTTGATTAGTTCAAATCAGCTTTGAACAACAACCCTATGTGAACATAAACACTAATTACACACTTGTTAAACAGTACTGGTATTATATCAGTTAAACATTATTTCACCATACTACAACCTCACAATAAGAAACACCTCCAGAATATTTCCTTACACATTACTTTATTCTTAAAATACACTTGATATGCATTCATGGGTTGATATCATGATCATCATCATTATCCAGCCATCTTGTTTTGGGTTTGTTGGGGTTTCTGGCTTTGTTCTGTTCATACTTCATGTACTTATGAAACTAAACAGTAACAATGTCAAAATGTAGCGGCTTCCTATGCTTCAACGCATGTTAACCCTTTAGAGATTGTTCATTTCTGTATTATCATCACCATGCGCCCAGGCATTGCTGATCTTGATTTTGCACCGTTATTTTCAAGAAAAAATTGTCAGGAAAATTACTAAGAAACAGAAACACATGGTTTTGGTTTAGAGTTGTACATTCTATGTTAACATGGGAAAAATTTGAAAATGTCTATTCAGTCCGATACCTTTTCTTTAACCCTCATGTTTGAGTGGAAGTAGGTCAGATCTTGCGGTCGTTTGGGGCCGCTAAGGGCATTTGATACAAGCCGCTTGCGGCTGCTTCGATCTCTAAAGGGTTAAGATGGCGATCAAGCTGCAGCCGCTAATTTGTAAATGGCCTAAAACTCTTGCTCTTGTGGAAGCTTTATTTAAAGACCTCTATCAAAATCTTTGAAAGAGACCCAAAGCAGATTTAACATGACCGCAAACTGAGAAATTAAAAACTACGTGCACTTCATGATGTACACTTACTACATTTCCCAGGTGTTTTGTCTTCTATAGTGTCTCTGAATCGCTTACACACCGTACGTTCTGACAGCTTTATGTTCCGACACCTCTATGTTCCGACACCCCTACAAATGTTTGTTCCTAATCCTAACTCTAACCCTCAACCTAACCCAAATGTGTAGATCACGGAGAGTTGTCAGAAAATAGGGTTGCAGGCCTAGAATTACATGGAGGCCACGGAGGCCATGGCCTCTGTTGCCCCTGGTATTGGCCTTGGTGCCCCTTCAAAAGTTTCCCATAGACTTTAAGATTTTCCAGTGGAAGTGCCCTTTGCAAAATGAAAATGGCCTTGCCCTCTCAAAGGTGAAATTCCATCGGCCTGGGGGTTGTCGGAACATAGGGTTGTCGGAATGTAGAACAGTCACCTCTGAGCCTACATTCATGTTCTCCCATGGAGCATTATCCCCATCAAAAACATTCACACTGTCTGATTTAAAAATATTGTATAAAATATTTTCTTGAATTTTGGAAGCGCATTAACTGCATTGTCCCCATGACTAACAAGTATTTCTTTTAAATATATATCTCAAGTTGATCAATAAAATAAAAAAACTAATTAAATGTACTGTACCGAATTGAAAACAAAAATAAAATAAAAATCAATCCAAAACTTGCTATATCTATAATATAATTCGTTTACCTGAATATTTTTAAAATCATAACTTATCTGCTGTTTCTCAAATAATGAATTCTATGTTTTACAATCACTCTCACCAGCCACTATTGACATATGATTTTGCTATCATTTACATGTATTTTGTGCATTCATTCATTAAAAAGATAGTATGTTGGCTGTTGAATAACAAAGAGATATCAACCGACAAGAATTCTGCCTCACCACTTTCGCTATATATTTCTGGAGTATGGGCATTAACCACTTCACGTCGGATGTTGGTTTATCCACAAAATTGTTCTTGACTGGCTTAAAGCAGAAAGTTTATTATGACCGGAACATCTTCGGAGCGCCATCTTTTTTTTGCCAGCAGCTGGACGACTGACGGAAATATCAACCCAGAGTTTCCAGTGTGTAGGGTGCACAGGCAGGCACCTACCATGCTACGCTTTGTTACACCTGTACAAAGAGGGACACCATGTTCTGGAAAACGTGCCTTGTAATTTCCTTGCCTTGATGGCGTGTCGTGACCGAGCGGATAAGAGCACCGAACTCAAGCTCTGGTGTTTCTGATCAGCAGAGTGTGGGTTCGAGTCCCGGTCATGACACTTGTGTCCTTAAGCAAGACACTTAACCATTAAGCCGTTGGTCCTGTGTTTTGTAATGCATGTAAAAGAACCCATTACACTTATCGAAAAGAGAAGGGGTTCACCCCGGTGTTCCTGGTTTGATTGACTGCATATTGCGCCACAGCACCTTGTTAACCATTACATGGTGCTATGTAAATGAGTAGGTCTCATACTTACGTAGCCTCACATATATTGCAGAAAAATACTGAATACTGAAGTGCCTTGAGCGTCACTGAGTGACGGATATGAGCGCTATATAAGAAGCCACTATTATTATTATTATTTCCGGTGGGTTATTGTGTAACCCCCGATTCCAGACCTGCAACCCGTTATTGTACAAATGTGGCATACAAGAATTGATAGGCTGCAACCAATGTTTGTCATTGTATTCGGCTCAACGGGAGGTAAGTCCGAGCGTTCCGAGATTCCAGCATACAATGGCAGATTTTCGGATGGCGAGTGCCTACTCAATTTTCTCAAACGACAACATCAAATCCCGGAACTAATTACCTGTATAAGAACTTGTGCTGTCTTTCCTTTGTCAAGTCAGGGTTTCATTGTGGCAACAATATTTTCAAAGGAAAATTATTACTGAAGAAGCTCCAAAAAGTTCTGAAAATAATACCGCGGGTGAGCCAGGAATTTTTGTTGTTGAAAATACCGACGTGAAGTCGTTAACCAATACTGTACCTCACCTTGACTAAGTGTAGACCAATGTTAACTGTACATAACATTTACATTTTATGTCTGAATCCAATTTTACAGCAGAGTGTAGACAAATCAATTTATCACTTTTATTTTTGCCTTCGAATCCTTGGTCCCAATGGTCAATAGCAGTGTAGAGTATGACGTAGCCTGCTGGTATGTCGTTGTGTTGCTTGTGGGTAATCTGCTGAACACCCAAGTTTCCGCTACTTATGGCCCCAAAGCTGGCTTACAGTTGTGTGTAATCTTAACCAAAAATCGCCCATTTCATCGTTCAAAAGCATTTCTAATGACAAAAACTTCTTAATTGTTCATTCTCATATACGTATGTACGTACACAAATTCGAGGGGTCTCCACCCAACAAGCTTGCTTTTAGGAGACCTCCTCCACTTAATCTATTAAGGGGTTTTTTCTCCTGTAATGTTATATTTTGTCATTTTAAATGATTGAGTGGAAATAAATTGAACTATGAACTATGAACTATGAACTATGAACTATAATTCTGAGAAGGACCTTAGTTGTTGAAGAGCGAAGATATTATTAACAAAGGGAGACCGCCAACATAGGGCTAGAAACTCAGTTGGTAGAGTGCTGGAATATTAATCTGGAGGTCGCAGGTTCAAATCCTGTGTTAGTCAATTTTTCTGTGTTACTGTTAGTTCATTTTTTAACCCAAAAATTACGTAACATGAAATAAACATCTAAAAGTGAACATTTACTTAGAAACAAAATTAAATATATACAAACTCTTTTCGCTTAAGTTAAAAAATCATTGTGGCAATAAAATCAATTTGCAGCCCTAGGGGTTAAAATTTGCATTCTACCGTTTCCCTCGGATATCAAAGCATTTTATACAAAGATGAATTCCAGTCAAAAATTTACCTTGAATTCTGACCCTGATCTCATCAACCTGATTAGCAAAATAAATTTGGTCGGCACAAAATTCACAGAGGACCGGTTACAGGCAATATATTTGAGATGGTATTTTTGACGGGTTACCTGTTTTTGCTTTTCAAGCAAGATGTTTGAGCATTGTTAATGGAGCAGGGCCCAATTTCAAAAAGCTGTTAAGTTGAAAATTGTGCTAAGCAAGTTTTGTTGCTAAGCAAGAAATGAATGGGGTAGCAGTCGCAGCAATGGTAAATTGTATGGAATTTGGCTGGTAACCTATTTTTGCAAAGCAAGAGTTTTTTGTGCTTAGCAAGATTTTGTGCTTACAGGCTTTATGAAATTAGGCTCTGGTGTCTTGACTTCATGATGGGTTTTCGTACAATGAGTGTGCTACAATGCTCTAACAAGTTATTCATCATATCCTGACTGACCATTGACAACAATTATCCTGAGGGTTTCATTTTACAATTTGGTTGAATTGTTGTGACATTCTTTTTACATTTGGTTAACGTTTTTAAATCATCAATCATTTGGTTAATGTATGAAAAGTCTTAAAATGCATCCTTTTGCGATGGAATTTTTTACACCTCTTTAGAATAAGCGTTGCAGTTAGTTGTTCATTTTATACCTTAAGGAAGCTTTCATAATGTGGTCCTGGTTTGTGTGGAATCGGAGCAAACTCACAAGTCGGGGCTTTGTTCAGCAGATGCTTGAGGGGCTCTCCCTTCTTTGACGGCTTTGTGAGAGTTATTGACCTCCGACCCTTGAACCTTGTCTGCATCCCGCATATTGACCCCTTTTGTGATCATCTCCCCGAAGCCTTCCTGGTGGCTGAAGGCGTAACCCGATCTCACACTGGCCGGGCGTTTGCTGCCCCCACGCTGCAGGCCTGTCGTGGAGCGGACGCTGGAGTCTCTGACCGAGCCCCGCGACCGGAAGCCCTTCAGCTGTATGGACTTCTTCTTGGCCTGCTTCAGGACCTCGCTCTCCTTACGCTGCTCCAGGCGGACTTTGTCGACGAGGGTTGGCTGCACATCGGTCTGGACGGCCCTCTTTCCCATGATGGGGAGGATCATGATCACGCAGACGAGGATGAGTGAGAACCAGAAAGCAGGAAGACGGAACATCATGACGGGGACACCGACGTAGGTGAACACCCCTCCAAACCAGATGTAAATGGTGGTGCTATATGCAAGGAGGATGAATAATACATAGAAAAGAACACTTGCCCAAATGACAATATGGGTGATGATGTTCCAGTAGGCCATGTCCAGTGCAATCTAGAACGAAACAATAACAAAGAGTATTACATACAATGAACTATAAAAGAGTGTGAACTTCTCAAATGTTAGGACACAGAATTAACATAAATTCTGAATCCCAGAATCCTGAAGACGAGCAGAGTATACTGTTTATTTATGGTTATATCTTATTCTGATGCAACTTAGAGCTGTTGTGTTCAGGGCTTTAAAGGTGAGCAGGAGTATTTTATAATAAAATTAATAATAATAATCAAGAGTATTCACGCCAAATCCACCAAATAAAAGTGCTCAAGGCGCACGAGAGTGACTCCTAACACAGACAGAGAACAATTACAGAAAATCCATATACAAACAATATGTACACTGTTATAAAAACATCATGTACACTGTTATAAAAAACATTATGTACACTGTTATAAAAACATTATGCACACTGTTGTTATAAAAACATTATGTACACTGTTATACAAACATTTGCACACTGTTATAAAAACATCATATACACCGTTATAAAAACATCATATACACCGTTATAAAAACATTATGTACACTGTTATAAAAACATTATGTACACTGTCATAAAAACATTACGTACACTGTTATAAAACATTATGTACACTGTTATAAAAACATTATGTACACTGTCATAAAAACATTACGTACACTGTTATAAAACATTATGTACACTGTTATAAAAACACTATGTACAATGTTATAAAAACATTACCTACACGGTTATACAATTATTATCTACACTGTTATAAAAACACTATGTACTGTTACAAAAACATTATGTACACTCTTACAAAAACATTATGTACACTCTTATAAAAACACTATGTACACTGTTATAAAACATTATGTACACTGTTATAAAAACAAATATTAAAAAAAGAAGAAGAAAGATTGGCAGCCAGAGAAGTGACTTCAATACCGGTGTAATGTGAGTGTGTTTCCTGGTAAGTGTGATAATAATGGCAATCAATGTGCTGTCAGATTGGCAGTCAGTAAAGAGCTTCTCTTTGTACATACCTTGAGGTTTACGACTACGACCACCATGGTTGCCACAATACAGCCCAGCATAGCCTGGGAATGGGCTGCTTCACCCGTCGGAAACAGGTCATTCCTTAAGGCACCTGCAACAATTGAAATCGATTGTATGACACTGTCAACATTTTGTATCCAGGAAATATAGTAATAATACGTTCTTATATAGCGCTTTATATACTCCCGATGGGTGTCTCAAAGCGCTCAGTACTTTTCTTACATGGTAAGTTGAATAACGTGTGGAAGTATGAGACCTATTCCTTTGCATAGCACCATGTAATGGTTTACAAGGTGCTGTGGCGCAATATGCAGCCAATCAAACCAGGAACACCGGGGCGAACCCCTTCTCTTTTCGATAAGTGCACTGGGTTCTTTTACGTGCATTACACAACACACGGGACCAACGGCTTTACGTCCCATCCGTAAGACGAAGCATGTGGTTAAGTGTCTTGCTTAAAGAACACAAGTGTCACGACTGGGATTCGAACCCACACTCTGCTGATCAGAAACACCAGAGCTCGAGTTCGGTGTTCTTATCCGCTCGGTCACGACACGAAACGCCAATATCACTCTTCCACCATCTAATAATCGTGTCCTCCATGCCTTGCTCGCTTATAACCCCTCGAATTGGTTCATTAAAATGTGCCAGAATCTGGCACATTTTAATTAGGCCTGTGGCCGATCCACTCTACGCGCTCGCTCAAGTATGGTAGCCCGCAGAGGAGGCATCGAGTCAAAAAGCAACTAGTACCATCTCATTATTCGTTGATCTTGTGATATGTCTAACTGTATGAAGTTTAGGGTGAATGTGTATAAACATGATTCATTTGAAATGGAAACGCGTCAAAATACAAGCGCTCAAAAGTTTTTAACAAGTGTGCACGCAAAGTAATCACTTTTGGTAGCCAATCAGCACTGTTACTCAGTACATCCCTACCAGGGGGTTAGTGACGAAAGGTATCGATTACGGCGCGCTGGGTTAATAGTTACCGTAGGTGACGAAGAAGAAGACAAGCGATGTGAAAACACCAACCACAAGACTTTTCATGAAGACCGTGTAGTTGAAGAAGGCACTCTTCTGTCCTGGCTTGTACAGCTCCGGGTACTCTATGCTCTTCTTGTCACTACAATCCTGCAAGCAATCAATTAACACGGTTAGGTTCGAGATAGTCGGTGTAGTGTACTGTTATTCCTATTGCACTCTTGTACTTAAGTTCTAGGGTATCCCGCCTCCAATATTCCCATATTTAGAGCACACTTTTTCCTCCTGTATAGAAGTACCCCCCTCTGAAATCCTCCAAAGAATTCCTGAGATTCCAAGCACACATTGAAGGGGGGGGGGTACACCATAATAATAATGGCTCAGGAATTCTTTGGAGGATTTAAGAGGGGGGGTACTTCTATACAAGAGGAAAAAGTGTGCTAAAGTATGGGGGGGTAAACCATAGTAATAAAGGCTTCTTATAAAGCACTCAAATCCGTCACTCAGTGACGCTCAAGGCACTCCCAACATTCAGTATTTTTCCTGCAAGGTATATGGAGCTTCGTTTTTGAAGTATGAGACCTTTTTCCTTTACATAGCACCATGTAATGGTTTACAAGGTGCTGTGGCGCAATATGCAGCCAATGAAACCAGGAACACTAGGGGGTACCCCTTCTCTTTACGATAAGTGCACTGGGCTCTTTTACGTGCTTTACACAACACATGGGACCAACGGCTTTCTGTCCCATCCAAAGGACGCAGCAATAATGGTTAAGTGTCTTGCTGAAGGACACAAGTGTCACGACCGAGACTCGAAACCCACACTCTGCTGATCAGAAACCCGGGAGCTTGAGTCTACTGGTCTTATCCTCTCGGTCACGACACGCCCAACTCAAATAACATCATGTTCATAAGGTCTACATCAGTTTACCTGGTCAAATATTCCAAGAGCAATAACAGGCAGCGATGTGAAGACAATGTTGTATGCACTGATGTACCATTCATCATACAGAGTCTGGAACAAACAAAAGCATTGGTGTAATAGTTAACCCTTTACGAACCATAGCAGCCACAAGCGGCTTGTACCAATTGGCCGCAAGGTTTGACCTGATTCCATTCACATAAAGAGGCCTAAGTAAAGGTCATGTCCTGATATGAAATTTTCCAATGTAGTATGTTAACATAGTATCCCAATTTCTAAACACAAAACTAACTTTTCGGTTTCATGGTATAGTAAATAGGATTTGAACAAACGTTTTATTCCCAAACCTATTGATATAATTTTTACAATGACATTTTTACTGACAAAATTTGATTAAATAAATGAGCAATATAAGCAATGTCTGGGCGTGTTGTGATGATTATACAGAAATGAATGGTCTCGAAAGGGTTAAACTACAATCATGTGCTGTTTTTGCTGAACTATCTGAAAAAGGGACATGTACTAAGTAAGCACAAACTACCACAGAACTTTTGCTGAGCAACCAATTACATAAAAACAGTAAGCAGTTCTTGCTCGTGAATCAATATCATAATTTGTTAACTCTGGCAATGTCCAGAGCCAATTAAATTGGCCAAATATTCAAACAGTGAAAATTGTTGTGTTTATAAAGCATTTTGTATTGTTACACACCATGTGACCTTAGAATGACTTTTGTGAAAGTATGTGAACGTTCCGACCAAAATATAAATGACTAAACCAGCCCCTTCCCTCTATCCCCCCACCCTTTGTCTCCTCCTTCATTTTTCATCCCTTGCTTTTTCTGTGTGCTTTCTGCCTCTCTCTCTCTTCATTTCTTTCCACTTGACTGCTTCTGTTACACCAGTATTTTACTTGTTTGTGTGTGTTGTGTTGTCATTTAGCCTTCAAGAAAGACACTGCTAAGGTCAAAACGTCAGGCCATTAACTATTTTCTATTTTCTAGGATTTGAAACTGCCTCTAGCCACCGGCCTAGTGGTAAGACATCTGCTCTAGCAATGCAAAGGTCGTGGGTTCGAATCCCACCCAAGTGATTTGCCGGTGGATTTTTTTTTCACAGAACTCGGGAAAGTACTGAGTATACAGTGCTTAATACACATCGGTGAAAGGGTAAAAACAAATTATATTCTTTATCCCGATCCAAAATTTTCATCTAATAAAACTATTTTCTACATTTATACCACAGGTTTTCTTGGTTGGTAAGCAGTTTGAAAAAGCAACTTCTATTTTCTCGAAATAAACATTGTAAAGTCAGCTTTGATCTTGTATAAGCCATGACTGCAGTCATTGTTTCTAGAATTTTGATGAGCAATTAATAATTAAAGTAGTAAATAAAACCTCAATTGGATGGCATTACTGTGACACCACCTATACAGGGTACAGCCTGGGTTAATGTTACATGAGACAAAACTTACCATGCCAGAAAACCCACAGAAGAAGGCAAACCAAAAGTGGCCCACTGTACAAGCAAAGTTCTTGTAGAAGAAATACGAGAGGAATTTACACATACGGTAGTAGGACCATCTACCATGGACAAGTAGCAGTCTCTCTAGATATGTACAGAGGTGGTTAAGGATACGATGGTATGTCATTGTTGAGTGATCGAGTAAACAAGACCCAACGTTAGCAGGCATAGGCCTCAAAATTAACACTGGACCGCAGGCCTGAGGCCATTGAGTTTAGCGTCGGGCCAGTAAACTCACAACTGGACGAATCCGGTGGTCTTTGTGTTTTTCAATTGAGTAGTAATACCTCACTGTGATTAACATCTTTCAATTCTTTTGAGTATCGAAAAATATTTACCCATACGAAAAATGAGATCAATCTTCTCTTTATGTTAAACTGTGTAGATAGGTTTTTTTTACTTGTTTTGATTCTGGTCTTATACAAAAGAAATGTGGTCTAGTAAACATTTTGAGCAACAAGCCCCGTACATTTTTTCCTCGTACATTTTTCTCCAATTAGAGCCCTTAGGCATGCAATAGTAATAATAATTAAAATATGTATTGCACCCCTTACAAAAAAATTGATCAGTGGTGCATAACATATTTTAAAATACACAGAATGGATGAAAAAGATAAAGAAACAAAACTGGTCACCAGGCCAGTGCCCAAACCACAGTATGTGGCTACGTCTGTCCCGCCAAGAGAGAACTAACAGTTACTTTTTACATAGGCCTATCCCTGCTGGCATCGGTAATGTTTTGAACTGCAGTATGTCAAAAAAGAGGTGAGTGCCAGGTACATGAAGACTTTGCGTTTTTCGATTTTCGATGGCACAGCAGAGAAAATGAAAATGAGGAAATCAGCTGAAGAGTTGCATACCTGCATTAGGTCATATGGATTAAAATTCTGGCTTTTGGCTTTTGTTGTATCCTTGAGCAAAATAGCAAACCACATTGTCCTCTAAGTATGTATATTGTAAAAAGAAATCTGATCATTAACAGTATCATGGAAGAAAAAGTTTAAATCCCCAAATTTACCAAAATCTTTAATAAATCGGGGTTGAACAAAGAAAATTTACTAGAGCTAGATTTGAACCAACAATCAGCTGATTTCAGTTGTGACAACCAAAATTAAGGACAATGTGTTTACATGCTAAACATTGTGCATGGTTTTTCACTATTTTCTCCTGACTCACAGAGCAGATAAAGCCAAACTTTTCACAGGTTTGTTATTTCGTGTATATAGTTGATCCCACAAAACATGAACACTGTCTGCGACTATTTTGTCAGCTCTACCAATCTTGTATAATACCTTTAGTTAAAGAGCATTTTATGTTACAATTATAGACAGAAAGGATATTCAAACTGGGCAAATGCGAAGTCACTGGCTAAAACGGCTTGCATTCCCTCCTGACCACTGATGCCAACTCCGATGTGTGCAGCTGGAAACAAAAAACAAAACAAGAGGACATTTTATTTACTGTTGTGCGTCTACGTTTATTTTCCTAAACGATTAAGCAGAACTTGTGACTTCCGGTTAACTGTTTAACCATTTATACCGATTCCAATCCGAACAATGAGCCGATCAGTAAAAGAAGTAAATGTCAAAACACTTTCCAGGATTGACCAGGATTTTAAAAAAAATCACCATAGCCAGTCTTCACAGTAAAAATTTGACAATAACCAAACAAACCTCAATCAAGTGGACAACACAAAATAAGACTCAAATCTTAAAAAAGAACAATTACAGGACAAGATAAAACCTTACATTAGCCCCCGGCCAAATGCTCAACTGCCTTTTATCTTTTTTGAATTAACTAAAATAATATGTAAGTAACATCTACAACTATTTGGATTAAAAAAAAAAAAACCTCATCATCCATGATTTACCAACAATCCAGATGACCTTCTTTAATGAAATGATTGCAACAGTGCTCTTTATCTTGAATCATGGTAGAGTTTGGACTAATGTACACAAGTCTTTAATCTTATCAAATTCTTGGAAAATAGAATTAGCTGTTGCAAACTGCTTACCAACCAAAAGGACCTATGGTATAAAGCCTTCGAGAAAGACTCTGTTAGGGTCAAAACGTCAGGCCATTAACAATTTTTTGCATTCTTGAAATTCTTCCAAGGTGACATTTGTCTAAAAAGATAACACAACTCACTTTTGATCATGCTGACATCATTGGCACCGTCTCCTATGGCCAGCGTGACCGCCTTCTTGAAACGTTTGACTAGATCCACAACCTGAGCCTTCTGAAGTGGGGTGACTCGACAGCAAATGACCGTCTTGCAGTAGCAGCCTGCCTCTAGAAATATTTGCTCTATGGCAGGGTCAAGGGCAAAGGCCTGTAAAAGGGTAACAACAATTAATACATTGATTATTTTAAAAAAAAGCTTTCTTTGTCACACAGACATTACAAAGCGCTGTAAACTTTAAAATCCACAGGTTGATGAGAAATACAGAGAAGCAGCCATAAAAAAACAAAAACAAGTAAATCAAAATTAACAATTTAACAATTAAGTCTTAAAAAAGTGATGCTTAGAAAGGTGGGTTTTCAAGTAGGTTTTACAAATGTCAAAGGGTTTTGGCAGGTCTGATTGCTGTTGGTAGCCTGCTTCACCAGCAACATGCTGATGGGATTGATTACCATAGTATTTGGTTTTTGCCAAGTGGCTGCTGTAAACATACCACTGTCAACCCCTTATAGAGACCATAGCGGCCAGGAGCGGCTTGTACCAAAATGCAACATTTGACCAGGGTATACAAGGTGATGCGGCACAATCACAACGCCATAAAACACCCGGGCAAACTCTCTTCTCTCAACAATAAGTGTACTGGGTACTTTTACATGCATTCCACAACACACGGGACATACAGCTTTATGTCCCATCCGAAGGACAAGGCAATCATGGTTTAGTGTCTTGCTCAAGGGCACAAGTGCCAAATCAAATAATTCTTGAAACCAAAAATCCTTACCAAAGCTGCTCCAGTGATGATAAGGGCAAAGCTATAGATATCGTTGAGCTCCTCTTCATCTTTGCTCTTGTAGGAGATGTCATCCCCGTCTCCAGCTAACCCCTTCAGTTCCTCCTTGTCCTTGATCCCCATAACATCCTTGATCTTCTCCAGGCAGTCTTTAATCTAAAACGGATAAACATAATTAAAGGGATTGTATGCGCTTGGTGATTGGAACCCACTGTTTGTTTCAATCCTTTATAGTTGTAGACATATACTATAAAACTAACCTGTGAAAATTTCATTTCAAAAGGTGGTATGGTTTCTTAGATATTGCAAAAAATCTGGAGCGGTTATGTTCACGCAGGAAGAATAATCTGCAATTGGAATACACTATCTGAGAAATGTTACTGTAGTAACGCTTCTCAGATTCAAATTTTTGGGGATAAAAAGTGATATCTTTTCCATAACCGTAGTACTTCGTAGTGACAAAAATGCATTATGCTATCCAAAGCTATTGTACTTCTCACCAAGTAAGTTTTTATTGCAATTAATTTTCGGAGTCATTACCAAATGTCTACAGACCCTTTAAATCAATCTGAGTTTCTGCATAAAGATAGATTTATTATTCACAGACTAATACTTCCAGCTGATCAAAGTTGCTATTTGTTTCCATCATCAAGTGACAAACCACAAGGGAAACTGATTGGGTGGATTTAAATAAATTTTAGGATGAACAAAGACGAAATGACAAGAACGGGATTCGAACCTGTGACCTCCGGTTCAACTGAGCCACGTGGCCCCTCAACCTCGTCCCCAAGGTGTGTCGAGCAGTACGGGGTTGACCGCTCTCTCACCCTGGTATTGGAATTATTTGCATATCCAAAATGTTTGGATACGTATGCAAATTAGAATAGTCTGGCTGTGAACATGGTGAATACTGAATGAGTACAACTTAACATGTTTACGTTAGACTTTTGTACACCAGTCGTTGTCCAATCAGGGTCCAAGTAAGGAGTTTCCCTCCCAGGGATTACTATTGTAAACATGGTTGGAAATAAAGTAAACCTTGGGGACAAGGTTGACTGGCCCCTATGATAGTCAGTGAACGATTTCCCTTGTATAGCATAGCATTAGCAACATGCTACTCATAATGTTACATAAGTTATAGAAGTTGCAACTCAAAAATCATAATTTGCTACTCAATATTAGCATTCAGTGTGCACAAAACATGTTCAGTCTAGATAGTTTGCTATGCACAATTGCTGGCTGAAATCGTTCCCTAAATTAGTGGTCTCCCGATTTTGTCAATATCTTTGTTCTAAGAGTGCCAGTCAGAAGTCATCTTTTGCACTGTAAGAAAATTCGGGTGCCTCGTTCACCTTACCCCAAGAGAACTCTGCTAAAAAATAAGATCATGATGCACTGTTTCTGAGTAATACTCACCTCTTTCTCGGCTTGTTCCTTCTCAGTAGCGTTAATGATAAAAATCTCATTAAGTTGGTCAGTAAGAAGCTTACATGAGTAACCGATGTTAATGGCCGTCTCTTGTTTGTCGCCGGTCAGTACCCACAGCTTGATGTTTGCCTGCAAATGAAGGACCATGCATTGAACAAATTTGGCTCCAAATTTACACTGCACCACAGGCCCCAGGCCAGTGGTAATAAAGAATAATAATTATAAAAAGCATTTATCTACGCATTACGCATCGCGCCTCAATGCGCTTTACAATATATAAAAAGGTTCAAAGATACACTACAAACAAAGTATATATACACACACCAATAAACATTTAGTTGAAGTTTACAGACTTATGCCAGCTTTAGAGCCGGAAGTAGCGGAAACCTAGAGAGTTACATGAAGAGACAAGCCCCTATGTGACATATTGACTTAAAACCGGAACATCATACAACATATAACTTTACTGTCTGTTGAATATTCATTATGCATAATATTTATGGGGATCAGGCTGGCTCAGTGGTTTCTTTCCCTGCCTTTCACCTCAGTGGACCCCGGTTCGAATCCCACCTCAGACCAGAGCCTCTTGCATGTGGATTGGGTTCTCGGTCCCTACCTGATTGCGTGGGTTTTCCCCCATTAGGGTTTTCCTCCCACATCTAAAACTGAGCATTTCTTCTCATTTCCTATTCATCCTGTTATTGGCGCTAATTGTGCTATTGGATGTGTAATCAAATAAATAAAAATAAATAAATTATGCAAATAACGGCTATTATATAACACCCAAGCAGATCCTTGCCATTTGATTGGAGGATTGTCCGTCACGTGATCGCAAATAAACGTACCATTGCACGCTAGGACATTCACCGTGAATTTTTCGTTCCATCCGATTTGTTCTATTGCACGCTTGCCCGCCCTCCCCATTGACGAAATTGACTATTCGATTAAAGATGGCATTCTTGTACAATTTTTTTATTATCTTTTATAGTACAGTGTTATCCTTCCATCAAATGACAAAGATGTACTTGGATGCTATATAAAACAAATAATGAATGTTTTTCATTCGTGCACCAGTAAGAATATAAAAGAATATAAAAATGGAATGTTCCATTCAACTCAGCTTCACCTCGTTGAATGGAACATTCCATCTTTTAACTCATGAAAATATTCTTACCTTTGCACTCATAAACAATAATTATTTGTATACCACCTACCTTGTGCAGGTTTTCAATGGTGCGTGGCACCCCATCCTGCAGCTTGTCCTCTATGGCAGTGGCTCCCAACAATGTCATGTTGGTCTCCATCTCTTCATAACATTCATCCAATTTGTCCTCTCGGCCGTCCAATGAGGTGCTGTTAAAAAGAAAATCATGAATATTCATTAGAGTCTGGCATCAACACAAAGCTTTGATGTCATATAAAAACCCAGATAGTTTTAAAGGTATTATAAAGGATTGGTAAGGATAAAAAAGAAATTGTAAAATTTGAGTCTGAAAGCTTACTGATTATGAAGTTCATACTAGAAGTTTTGTTTTCTTCTGTGAAATATTTCCCTTTCAAATGAAGTCATATTCGAGCAAACTATATCTGAAAACCTGAAAAAACGCAACAGCTGATTTTGGTTGTTACAACCAAAAATGAGGACCATGTGTTTACATGCTGAAAATAGTGCATTGTTTTCACTATTTTCTCCTGACTCACACAAAAAATTGTGCCCAGACTCTCACAGGTTTGTTATTTCATGTTTTTGGTTGATTACACAAAACATGCACACTGTCATCTACTATTTTGTTAGCTCTACCAATCCTGTAAAATACCTTTAAGTAACTTTTACTTACGAGGCGGCGTGGTGTTTCTTCTTCCACTGCTGGTAGTCTCCTTCATCGATATCTTTCATCGCCAAACAAAGTGTACGAAGACCTTCACAAGCAAATTCCTGAAATTCAAAGAGGATGACAATAATCAAGCAATCTAGCATTACAACTCGCCTAATGAAGCCATTGAATTTTGAACAGACTGTGAAATTGCCGCACGTATTTGAGCACTATTTGAGCGGTTGTTAACCTTTTCATGCACCATTTATTTTGGTGATAAATTGATTACATGGACACATTAATTGTTTACTCCCTTTTTTGCACATGGCGACCCCCCCTAAAAAAAAGGTCATCATAGCGCCCTCAAGAGTCCTCTTTCCCATTCTGAGAACTGTGTGGCCGTGCGATGTTTGTTTTTCGTTTGACAACTATTTTTCTGAAGGGATTTAAACCGGTCATTAGTAACCGGTCTGCGCGTGAAAGAGTTTATCCAATCAGTAAGCTGAACCAAATACATGCCATGCATTTTCAAATGCAAATATCTAAAAAAGGAATCTTGTTTAACTGCATACAAATTCTCGAAACAATGATTGCAGTAAAGGCATACACAACTGCAAAGTTGACTTCTGAAATGTTATTTTTAACTTGAACTTTCTCATTTTACATAAATATCTTTCTTACAAAATGATTGGGTTTTTTTTGGCAAACAATTACTATGGAGACCACTTTTGACCAATAAACTCTATTTATCAGGAGCTCCAGAAATATTCAAAAGCCATTTTACGAAATCCTAAAATTGTAAAGAGGACATTATAGAATAACAGGGTTCTCCCCAGGTTTTTTCAATTTTGAATCGAAGCACGTTGAATTGAAACAAGGTCTTTGGAATGTTTTCTACTTGGTGTTTATCTTGGTTTTCAAAGCCCTACTGTGCAATCTGGAGCATTTTGTATGGTTTTCTCTTGATGTTTTTCTGTAAAAAAATATATATAAATTTAATATATTAATGAGTAGGGTAGATGGTCTTAGCTTTCGATCCAGACCAGACCTTCTTCAGAGGCATAAAACAAGTACAAACAAATACATATCCATTTATAGAAAAAGAGAGGGGAAAGGGATTAAGGGAAGGATCCAGAAAGAAGCGGGAAAATTATAGCCAATCAAAGTTTCTATTTCAGAAACAATTGGTGGCTATGAACCAATAGGGGTAAAGTGGTGAGGACAAAGGATGTATAGTATGAAAGGATGGATTACTGGACCATAAAAGTGGTAATTGCATTGTTCGATAACAATGCAGGGAAACATGAAAGGGTAGGATTGGAGAGCAAGTTGCATCATGATGCAACTAACAAAGGTCAATTAAAGAATAGCAAGATCAAAGGTAGGATGATATTAAAAATATTAAATTTGATATATTAAATATTATTGTTATTTTTGTTGCCTATTGGCCCAAATTTGCGCATATCGGCATGCAAATTGCGCGTATCGGCCCGATACGCTAGCTTGCGCATGGGGAGAACCCTGGGTTAGGGTTATGAGCCTCTACGTTAATTTTCCTAAGCAGTTAAACAGAACTTGTGACTTCCAGTTAACCGGTTAACAGTTTCTACCGATTCAGCCCACTAGTAAAGGGATCAGATGTCAACACACTTTCCAGGATGGATCAGGATCGATAATAGAACACTTTATATTGATGTATTATTTGTTTAAGTCTTTGTTCAACCAATAAGGAAATTTGAAAACAGATTTCGAGGTGGGCGTTTTGGGTAAACCGGTTAACTGGTTAAACGGTGACTGCTCTATATTCCGACACCCCTATGTTCCGACAACCCTATATTCCGAAGACCCTCTCGTAATTTACATGCTAAAGTTAGGGTTAGGGTTAGGGTTATGGTTAGGAATAGGAAAATACACTAGGGGTGTCGGAACATAGGGGTGTCGGAACATAGGTGTGTAACCGGTTACACGTCCCAACCCTATTGTAGTGCTGAGCCGTTGAATTCAGGGAATATATCACTCACATTCAAATGCTCATTGGTGGCGTTTATTAACTGCTCATTCCCCTCTCCAATGCGGGTCATGATGACACTGTCGGCACCCTTACAGAACAGTCTAATCTTGCGCCCCTGCCGGACGATGACAGACATGCGCTTTCGGACGTTGTTGAAGTCTAGAATGTGAAGCAGCTCATACTTGTCCTCCTGCTCCTGAACTTCTATCGTAATTGTGGTTGGTGTTCTTGACTACGGTTGAAGGGAGAGGAGAATATAAAAACGTATTATACAGGATTGGTAAGGATAACAAAAAACATAATTGTTCAATTTTAGTCTGAAAGCTTACTGATTATGAAGTTTATACTAGAACCATATTTTCTGTGACATATTTCCCTCTGAAATTAAGTCATATTTGAGAAAACTGTATCTGAAAACCTTAAAAAAATGCAACAACCGATTACAAACAAAATTAAGGACAATGTGTTTACGTGCTGAAAATTGTGCATGGTTTTTCACGGAGTAAGCCAAAAATTTGTATTCACTCAATAAGAAAGCATTTTTTTCTTAGCTGTGAAATAGAACAGGGCAAAAATTTGGGCACCCAATTTCATGGCTCTGCTTATCGCCGAACTCTGCGCTTGTGATCACCATTCTCCGCTTACTGTGCAAGCGCCGAATTTCTGCGCTAGCTGTGTAAGCGAAGAATGCCTAGTAACGTGGAGTACACACGCGCACAAGCAAAAATTCCCTGCTAACCCGTGAAAAACGCTTGATGTAAGCGCGAAATTCCCTGCTTCCCTAAGCGCCGATTCTTTGCTTACGGTAAGCAGAGCCATGAAATTGGGCCCAGATATGACCCATTGACCCATTGACTTACCAACAGGATTCTGGAAAGTGTTTTTCTCTATGCTCATAAAAACTTTACACAAAATCATTCTTCAAAATTTACTAACCTTGAAAACAAACCCAAAGTTCCTTGCAGCAGATACCAAAGCCGCCTCGTCTGGAGATTGGGCCTGGTACTCTAACTTATCTGTTACGTACGAAGAAGAAAAGGCAACCCAAATATATTTGGGGATATTATTGATGTATTTATTTATGTTTTAATCTGTGCACAAACAAGTTAGATGGGATGGAAGTAAGGGGTTTGGGGATTTGATTTATTTAGGGGTCTTGTCAAAATTAATCCAGGGACAGGTAGTCGGATAACAATTCTCCGATGTCAAATTTTTGTTGGATTTCTGCTGGACTGTATTTGTATGAGAAACATGGTTTTACTCTCTGAAAGACACACACTTCTCCGATGCACTAAAAACAACTTGCTGTTTTGGAGGGATCTGGAAGGTTTGGAGGGCAAAGATGTGTAGAATTATTAGTTAGTGAGACATGTAGAGATCCTGCCCCCCACCCGCCCTGTTTTCCAGTAGATAGTGATCTAATTCTTAGCAGTTTGTAAATAAATGTAACCCCAGGCACTGTGAACTTCTCCCATGTTTTCTCCGACACCCAATTTGAAACAAGGTGAATTAACAGCGGGTAAAAAACCTTGTCCCAGACGGCACTTATCCGCTGCTTGTCCTGGACTAATTTTGACAATGTCCCTTAGTTATTTTTTTATTTATTTTTAATCTGTGCACCAAAGTGTTAGATGGGATGGAACTAAGGGGGGGGGGGTCCCTCTGTAATGGTCAAATGTGGACTAATCCTACCGTCTTTCATTTCCGCCATCACAGTATGGCAAAGTGCCAATAATCTGAAGAACAACCAGCAGTGCCTATCCCCTTTCTCTACAGAATCCAGGAGGCTCTGGTCGCAGAAGTTGAAGCTGGATTCGTACATTGGATTCTTGGAGAAGTCCACCGTGGGGGTGTCCTTCAAGGGGGAAAATAAAAGTAGTGGATAAATAATAAGATAAAAGATTCACAATAGTACGACCTCCTCTTCCGAGAAGCAGAAGTTAAAGAGGAAGGAAAATGTCAAATTCAATTTTGTGATGTACTCATTTTCCAATGGATAGAATCCTCATGTGAGTGGGGGAAAAATGACAAGTCTCTAACCTCACGTTAAAATGGTGTAAATTGCCATTGTACTCGATACCCTTCCAGTGCAAAATATGTCAACATCCAAAACATTCGATGACATCTTTCTGAGAAAAATGGGGCCGTACATTTGTGTCCTAGATGTTTTTGTTCTTTCCTGACTTTCAATGATATTCAATTAAAACGCCTTGAATTTGACAATTTGACTGACAAAAAATTCCTCCTTGGAATGTAAAGACCCATTAGTTAGTGGTGTTTGAAGCTTTGCATGGCAAGGACAAATAAGAAGTATTCATAAATAGTAAACTTGCGGGTACAACCATGTGTACAATCTCTTTTGGAGGAGTGTTGGCTCTGAAAAGAGCCGGTGTGGTCTGGACGTTTCGAACAGTATACTCTGCTCATCTTCAGGAGAAAGTTATTGCTGCTATATACTTGTGCACAAAATATGCTAAATGTGTTAGTGTACCACATACAGACCTACCCAGATCTTACTCTCTGATACCGTAATTTTCGGATTATAAACCGATTATAAAATATTTAGGTGTCAGCGTAAAAACCGCCCGGCGTATAAACCGCGGCCAAAACATTAAAAAAACTAACCTCAAAACACGGAAGTGAAGTTCGCAAAACTGCGTTTTGGGTGATTTTTTATCTCATAATGATCTGTCCTGAATTATACTTTTTCCATCAACAACCATTTTCATGAATTCGTGATTTGATGATCAGTTGTTTTGACCATGTTTTGAACTTCGTTGGCAACGAAATCTTCGTGAATCAACGATCGGTCGACAACTCACACCGAGAAATAGTTGAACTTTGCCCCGCATCGCATCGCCCTCTGTCAACAAAAGTTGTTCACGTTTGATTAGACTTCCTCCAATGCTGTGTATTGTATAGACTGGGCCCCGAGCCTCGAAGTGTGACGTCAGATGTTCAGGCTATGTATTGTACAATGTGCAGGCGCTACTCGATCCGTCGGAAGTCTAGCCAAGATCTTATGAATGGAACTATCAACAGCCATCAACGGCCAATCATCAACGGCCAATCACAGCATGTACACACAGAGCGTATAAGCCGCCCGGCGCATAAACCGCAGGAGTTCAAAAAAAGGTCAAAATCAACGTATAAACCGCGGTTTATAATCCGAAAATTACGGTAAGTGGAACCATCCATTCAGCCATCCACTTATTGTAGTAGCTTTATTTGTTCCACTGCCATAAATAGTTGATACTGAACTAAAGCAACGATGTAATCTTTATTTGTGATAAGAAGGTTAACACTTACACCCGTATTCTCTAGGACCACTCCATTCTCATCTTTGATCTCTCCAAACTTTCTCCCAGCAATGGTGGCCTTGTTGAAAGTCATCATGTTCTGCAGGAAGAAAAACCAAGGTTTTAAAATGTGTCATGGCCGTGTGATCTTAGTGCACCTGGCTCAAGTTCTGGTGGCAAAATCTAGGGTGTGGGTTCAAATCGTGACACTTTAGTCCTTGAGCAAGACAATTGAACTATAATTGCTTCTCTTTGCCCAGGAGTAAATGGGTACCTGTGAGGGCAGAGATGGTTCTAGTGATTGACTTAGTTTGATGAGCTATATATTTGGCAGCACAGGCTGTATACACCCCAGGGAGCTGAGATGGTTTAAGGAATGAAATAAAGGGACCAGTGACCGGGCTAATGATATTTATGTGCGGATACCGGCACCATACAAATGTCGATTAATATTATTGTACATGTACCTTTAAGGTCAATCATAGATATTATCAAATAAAACAATTTAAAATGCTCCAGATTGCACAGGGAAGCTATTAAAACCAAATATAAACATCAAGTAAAAACATTCCAAGGACCTTGTTTCAATTCAGCATGCTTTGGCAAATTTTTGCAAAATTTGGGGCCAAAATGGCCTACAGTTTCGAACAACCTTGTGGAAAACCCTGGCCGTTCCTAATAATAATAATAATAATAAACAGTTCTTATAAAGCGCATAATACAAAAGAAGTCTCTATGCGCTTGGGTGGGTGAACAGGTGTGTTTTTAGTTGCGATTTAAATTGTTCCAGGGTGGGGCAGTTTTTGATTTGGTGTGGCATATTGTTCCATAGTTCAGGAGCAGTAAATTTGAAGGCACGTTGACCGTTCCTTCATGTTTGCCCGCAATAACCATAAGAAACTGCCCTACCTGTGTCAGGGTACCAGTCTTGTCCGTGAACACATACTGTATCTGTCCGAGCTCCTCGTTTAGGTTCGTTGACCTGGCCTTAGCCGCGGTATCTTTGGGTGCATAGTACATTGCTTTATCCCAGTTGATCCACCAACTCTGGAACATACGAATTAACTCAATTCTGATGGAGGAAATTTAAATGTATAAGTTTAATAATGACTCTGAAAACTAATGGCAATAAAAACTTACTTGGTAAGAAGTACAGCAGCTTTGGATAGTATTCAAAGTGCTCAGACCATAGGCCTACTACATGTATCTCAACCCCAGTTCTTCTCAGAACCAACACTTCTCACTGAAGAAATTTTAGTAACATGGTTGTTCGATAAAACCTACTAAGTTCTTACTTCCTACACTATGAAAAACTTCAAATTTTACTTTAAAATCTACCCATTACTTTTTTTGATTTATTACTGAATCAAATGTATGTGGTGCTTGTTTAATGAACACTTCACTTTGTGTGTACATAATATGCCTACAGCAGAAAATGGATACTTACGTAACATAGAGTGAAATTGGTACCAACGTGTTCAGAACAATTACATAGGAGAAAAACACCAGGGTTGCAATGGTAGCTGAATTGCTGTAGGACCACGGAAGGTACACCTGACAAAATGGAACAAAAAACGAACCTTCTTCTTAAATGTCCCTCTAAATTTATACTGCTGGAACATAAAGTAAGATTTAAAGAGATTTTGTATGCTACATTATTATTCATAAATACCCCAGACAGTTTCGCTATTCCTATTGGTGGAGAGCACGCCATGTGGGGGTGTTTAAACGGCTGATAAAGACAATATATAGCTATTAGTACCCGCGCGTAATCTTTTTGTACACGCGCATACACACAACCAAATGCCCACAAAACAGAATTTTACAAAGATTTTTGAAAATGTACAAACTTCGAAAATTCGCTAAACAAACAGATCGTCACAGATTGTCCCACTTGTAATTTTTTTTCGCTTTTTAACAAAAGGTCATTTATGAATGGGAATAAGAGTAGGGACTCGTTCTTAAAAGACCGTTTAAAACCTTGCAGGGTCGTGGCCGTGCGATTCAGCTCGGGCCTTTATCGCACGGCCACGACCCTGCCGGTTTTAAACGGCCGTTTAAGAACTCGTCGCCACTCGTCGGGCCTGCGGGTCCATTGTTAATTTTGAGTCCTGAAGAATTTAGATAAGAGTCTCCTGTTACCTGGAATGTGTTGCCGTAGCTAGCCTCCCACACTGAGCAGGCAATGGAGCAGATGAGACACATCACAAACAGAACACAAAAAATCTGCAAGACAAGAAAGTATCGTTGACTGAAAATCATAGTATTGTACACAACCTCGTTCCCAGGGAAGATCGATCTCGCAGCGCCATTTTTTCCCAGCATGCCTTGCTCCCTCACATCCCCCTGGAATTAGTTCATTAAAATGTACTAGAATCTAGCATATTTTTAAATTAGTGTGGTAGCCCACAAACCGCCGGCATCAAGTCACAGAGAAACTGGTACCCTCTCATTCATCTTTGATCTTGTGGTATTTTTAACTGCACGCAGTTTAAGGTGACCGTGTAAAAACAAGATTCTTTTGAAGTCGAAACGCGTCGAAATACTTGCATTTTTACACGAGCGTACCATCGCGTACAAAGCGTTCTTCAAGCGCCATGCAAGCGTTCGAAAGTTTTCAACACGCGTGGACGCAAAGTATTCACTTTAGATAGCCAATCAGCAATTCTACACATCCCTACCAGGGGTTAGTGACGAGAGGTATCGATACGACGCGCTGCCCATTGTAGCGAGGCTGTATTGTACAGCATTCTCCCTTAACAGTGGTCCGCTGGCCAAATATCAGATAAAACCCTTGAGGACCAGTCAAAAGTCTCTCAAAGTGGTCCGGCTGGCTAGTTCAGTGTTGAGAAGCATTCCTTCTTTATTTGAAGTATGGACTAGTGAAAAAGCTGGTGGACTAGTGAAATGGAAGCTAACTGGTCCTACTGGGTAGTGACTAGAAATGTTAAGGGCAAAGCCCTGTTGTACATGTAATCATGTCTGAACATGCATCAACAGTCTGAGAAAATCAGCCTGTTAAAGTATCTAATACAAAAAATAGGTCTAAAAAAATCTAAAAGATGTACAATACAAAGAGCAACCCGTCAAAAAAACAAAAAAACAGCTGTTTTATTATTAAGAAAGTTTGCTAAGTAAAATAAAGGCGGAGTTAGAAATTGTTACTGCATTAAGCTATTGGTGCAACAGTCATTATATTTCTGGCCAAAACAGATTTTCAGTGGTTTCCTTTCATTTAATTACACCTTCATAGATGGAAAAGATCCAACCACACCTCCCTGCCAACCCAACCCCGAACCCCCTACCTCCTCCTAACAAACCAAAATGAAATATATAATATTTTTAAGAGTGAAACAGAATGTGAATCTTACAACGAGAACCAATTTGTTGACCATTCTGTCTATACTGGTTCGTTTGAGTTTGGACTGTCCACTGTTCTGCATCAGCTTGGTGTCGCGGCCGGCAAAGATGACGATCCCGTAACACCACTTGGTGTTACGCAGTCTACACCCCCTCAATAAGATCTGGTCATTGTTCAAAGCAAAGTCTTCCCCTTCCCACGTCATGGTCCCTTCAAACCTGTCCAGCTTGTTGTTTGGGGGCTCACAACGTATTTCCGCTGCAAATGGACAGAAAAAACAAATTAGTTTGAATATGCATACAACAAGGATGATGGGCAGAGCTGTGTATTGAGAGAGTTGCGACATAGAGGGCAGGGTTTGCCCTTAACATTTCTAGTCACTACCCAGCAGGACCAGTTAACTTGTCATTTCACTAGTCCAACAGCTTTTTCACTAGTCCATACTTCAAATGAAGTAGGGATGCTTTTCAACACTAAACTAGCCAGCCGGACCACTTTGAGAGACTTCTGACTGGTCCTCAAGTGTTTTAACTGATATTTGGCCAGTGGACCACTGTTAAGGGAGTACGCTGGAGGGACCAGTTTTCTTTGGTCACGTGGTTGCTGGACGCCATTTTTAGTCCAAATGCAGCACAACCCAATGTGCAGTCTAGTCTGGTACCCTGTGTTCGCCCATGCTTTTTTTGGACACAAAATGGCTTCTAATCGCAAGTTGTCGCAACTCTCTCAATATACGGCTCTGATGATGGGTATTACAGAGCGCCCTCTACAGTTTGCCTAGGAGAGGCCATGGGGAAAGTGTTAACAACAGCGATGAGAGTGTATGAAAATAGAAATCCTGAAAATTGGATGACAATTTACTCTTGGTGTGGAAATGAAGCTCCCTGAATGTACATTTTAGAGGTTTAAAGACTCTCTACCATTGTCTACATCATTTCAAACAGATATCTTTTCATCTTTTCAAGTCTTTTCATCTCTGTGATGACAAGAAACTTGCCTCTTTCAAGAAATTCTGAAGGTGCAGGGAGATTAATGAAAAATCCTCACAAATCACATGCCTGTGGCAACTCTTGGTACTCAAGTAGTGCCTGCCACATGACCCCGATTGTTTAAGTTTGTTTGTGGTTTGCAAAGCATGGGGTCACATTTTTTTGAGTTTACGGCATAAGATGGTAATTTTTTGTAGCGGCTGGTGATTGTTTTTCACGTTCAAGTAAGCCATTTAAAGGTGCCAAACTGCTCCATGCACCACTGAATTGTGAGCGTCGACTCTTTTTTGGAAAATGGCCCCTCCAAAGTACTCTGTAGAGTGTGCACTGGAATTGCCCATATTGCAGAACATTTTCCGGTGGTTTACATACCAGAGCAAAAGTCAGAATGTAAAAATCAAATACAAATCTCATATTCCGAGATAACTACAGTGCAAAGTACCATGGTAAATTTATATTCAACACACCATGAAGAGGAACAGCTTGTGACTCACCTTTAAAGTTTTTGAATTTCTCAAGATCTTCTCCCAACATGGCTGTCTCTGGTAAGGCCTGGCGTACTTTAAGATTTGTTTCACTAAAAGATTGAAAACAAATTTAAAATGTTAGTCCATAAAACGTTTGCAAAGTTTTCCATAAGGTGTTATGTTTAATATATGTTTTGCACAGAAAATGTGTATACCTTGGTAGACAGAGGGATGGGCGGCAGTCATGATAGATGCTTCTGCTTATTATTTTTCAATTTTTTTTTCCCCCCAATATTGACCCTAGCAGAGTCTTTCTCAATGGTTATTTTTTTAAAGATTCTGATGGGGTTGAAAGGGCAAAGGCCAGTAACCATTTTCTGCAGTTACATCATAGGTCATTTTGGTTGGTAAGCAGTACATGCTATCAGCTAATTTTCTTGTTTCTATATTTAGATTTTGTGGCGTGTCGTGGCCGTGCAGTTAAGAGCAAAGGACGTTGGCATTTCTGATCAGCAGAGTGTGGGTTTGAGTCCGGGTCATGGCACTTGTGTCCTTGAGCAAGATACTTTACCATAATTGCTTTGTCCTTCGGATGGGACATTAAGCCGTAGGTCCCGTGTACTAGGATTGGTAGTACACTTAAAAGAAACCAGAACGCTTCTCGTGGAAGAGTAGGGGTTAACCCCAGTGTTTCTGGTTCACATAGCAAGCACCCTTGTTTACAGGTTTCCTCAGGCTTGCAAGCTACAGTGATTAAGTTCACTTCTGTAGCATCCTTAGTTTCATTACCAGACTTATTTAATAATAAGAATAAGAATAAGAATCTGAAATGGGGGACAGATTTCATTACGAAAATGAGTCCTATTTTAAATTTGGACTTCTGAAGACAATCAACTCTCTGGTACACCACCAGCTATTTTCTAAGCCACCACAACTCTGATGAAGGATACACTTCCTTACAGTCCTAATTCCTTCATATATCCAATTGCCAAATCCAATTGCCAAAGTGAAGAATTCAGAAGGATTGGGGATGGTAGCTCCCCCACCTCCCCCCCCCCCCACCCCCCAAAAAAATATAAAAAATATAAAAATCTACAACAACAAAATCAACATCAAACAAACAATCAAAGAAACAAACAAACAAACAAACACAAAATGGCTTATCACTCGGTCAGGCTTTCCAATCTTATCAAAATCCAAACAATTTAGTGTGGAGTGACAAAGGAGAAGAGGATAATCAAGGCCACACTCTAGCTAACCTGCCTGTAGAGGTTTTACAGTCGCGTGATGTTATGACGTGACTCTGTGTTTGAGACGCCATATTGCCGGTCAGTGACCAGCGGCAAGATCCTAACCCTGACCGGCAAGATGGCTGCCGTTGCGGTAGGCGGGGCTATAGTGACGTCAGCTGTAAAACCTCTATAGTCAGTCAGTGTTCAAACCACATCCATTACATTGATTACATCATCATAATAATGTCGACTTCCCAATTGCATGGAGATCTGTGAGGTGCTCCCAGGGGCTAATTTCACAGATATTTGCTAAGCAGACAAAAACTTTGCTTAGCAGCAGCAGGCTACCAGCCAAAATATCATGTAACATACATTGCATACAACTGGATCTCTGAATGTTTCTGCTTAATACCATATTCATTTTCTTATGAATTTGGCCCCCAGTGCACCTACCTTACAGGTAATACACTAGTGTTTTAAAGAGGGGCTCTAAGGACGAATTCGGTTTCGTGATGCACTTATTTTTCAATAGATAGAGTCTTTATGAAAGTAGGAAAATAAATTACAAGTCTCTAATCTCACGTTAAAACAGTGTAAAATGCCATTGTATTTGATACCCTTACAGTGAAAATTTTGTAAACTTCCTAAAATATTCAATGACATCACATTTCAAATAATATGCGTCTGTAAATTTGTGTACGCAAAATGTTTGGTTCATTCCTAGATTGTGAAGATATTCAATCAGAATGGCATTGAAATTCACTTTTTGCCTGTCGCAAAAATCACTCTTTGGAATGTACGGAAACATTTGTTGTTAGTATCCAATGACACCATGTTTAAAATTTCGCCCTGAAAGAATACCAAATAAAATTACAATTTTTCACAATTTCAATGTTCAGACTTTGTTTCCATTTTCATAATGACTCTATCTATTTGAAAACGAGTGCATCACAGAACTAAATGTGATCTTAGAGCCCCTCTTTAAAGGCACTGTACACGTTTGGTAATGACTCAAAACAAATATTAGCAAAGCTTACTTGGTAACAAGCAACGGAGAGCTGTTGATAGTATAAAACATTGTAGGAAACGACTCCCTCTGAAGTAATGTAGTTTTTGAGAAAGAGGTAATTTCTCACTAAAATAATCAAAACTTCTTGCAAGAAGTTTTTATTCCTATCTGAAAGCACACAAATTTGTACAACAAGGGTGTTTTTTCTTTCATCATTATTTTCCTGCAACTTCGATGACCAATTGAGCCCAAATTTTCACAGGCTTGTTATTTTATGCCTATGTTGGGATACACCAAGTGAGAAAACTGGTCTTTGACAATTTCCAAACGTGTTCAGTGCCTTTAAAGCACAAGGACAACATTGGAAATTGTCAAAGAACAGTATCCACACCATGTGACCCAACATATACATGAAAATAACAAACCTGTGAAAGTTTAAGCCCAATCAGTCATTGGAGTCACAAGAAAATAGTGAAAAACCCAGTTATATGTTGTCACGATTTTCAAATATCTGGTTTTGGACTTGCAAGATCAAAAAGAAATGTTTTACTCATTTCTCAAAAACAGTAGCATTACAAGCAAAAAATATTTCAAGGGATGTTTTCCACCAAGACCATCTTTATATACCATGTAACTTGTGCGCAAATCTGTGAACAATTATATTTTCACTTTTACCAATGTTGTACACACCCTTTAAGGCTAATGCCATTCATTAAATCATATACAGCTGAACATAAGCAGGAATAAAAATGTAATTCATTCCCCCAGCTCAGAGTCATTTCTCAATGTCTAACCTGACTACACCATACATGAGATTGATGAAACATTACCTCCCTATTACGACGACCCCAAATTACAAGATAACTCTAAAGGACTCGGCATGTTCAAAATGTCGCAAATTCAATTCATGCATGAAATTACACTTAATTTGACATTGTTTCCTCTCTCGATGCAGTCCTCCATCAATAACACAAGGGATTTGGGGAAAATCTCTGCAGCCTACAAACGACCTAATTGCTATTTTTGGAATGTCCCGTACTTAACCTCACCTACATGTGCATTATGTACAGTGTACACGTTGTTAATTTCAAAGTCGAGACTACAGGTGAGATATTTTAAGTGAAATCTGTCTCAAAAGTGAACTGATAATGTATTCTTAAGAGTTGCAACACTTCTATTGTGTAATTGCATATATAAATAGCAACAAATCAAATTCAATTCAATTCGGTACAATTAAATTAAGCAACATGTTTACATCTGGCCATAATGCTGTTGTTTTTTTAGAGATTTTTTGAACTTGGAAATGTTGTGTGTCTCTCTGAGATATTCAGGTGTAAAACTCATAAACGAGGATCATATTCCTATATGTTGATGGTTTACCTGCCAGTGACCTACATGTATTCCAATATTTCACTTTTTTCCTTTTACGAATTCGCGGCTGCGGCTATGGCTGTGGCTGTTGCTAACAGTGTACTACTGCTATGGGCATCCTCTGCGTCAACGCATAATCATGTTATGATCAAGTCGCAGCCGCTAATTTGGACACAGCCTTATAATAGGTCAGACAGGACCCAATTTCAAAGCATGTAAGCAAGTAAACTTGCTAAGCACAGACAAATATTGCTCAGCAGAAACAGGCTACCAGCCAACATTCCTCAAAGTTTACATTGTTGCGACTGGTGCCAGACTCAATTTTTGCTTAGACAGATCAGACGAAGTTTGTTGTTATCCATCATTTTGTTCATGTCCCGGTTTTGTAACGCCTGTAAGAACAACAATTTGCTAAGCACAGAAAAGCCATGCTTAGCAGATATAGGTTACCACCCAAAATACCATACAGTTTACATTGCTGTGACTGGTACCCCCACTCATTTCTTGCTTAGCAAAGCAGAATTATCTGCGTAACAGCGTTATGATGAAAATTTGTTCCAGAACAACTTTTCAGATACTGTTTTTGGTACACTCAACTGTGATAACAATGTACCTTTTCGTAGAATTTTAACGAAAATTTTCACCAAATACTTGTGTGTCATTACTAATAGTGTACAATGGATTAAACATACATGTGCAGGAAACTCAACCCACAAACACCGTGAATGCAGTGGCTAAGATTTCAGTGACTGATACTGATAGCCACATGGATTTTCCATCAAGAATGATCGGTACCATCATCACAGTAGCAGAGCATGTAATTACCATGTAATTCTATCCACTTCTGGGAAGAGAGCCTCCAGAAAATATTCAACTTAGAAAAAAATTAACTTGAGTGTAAAAAACCCTTCACGTCTGGCTTTTCAGGCTCGTACCCATTAGTATATTCTTGTCCATTTTGTGCTCTTGATATTTTCATGCCTTTGTGCTTTTTCTCAAATAAAATTTTAATTATAACTTTGTTTAACGGGCAACCGCCACGGTGTATTACCACGTACAAGCAAGGATGTGTGTAGTATATTCGCTGTTGGTTACGAACAGCATTTTAAAGGTTTAAGTTTTCGATCTACATTTTGCAGCTGTCTATTCAGGGATCGTATTCATATTAGATGAGTCTTGAAGCTATATATTCAGTTTAAGGGAACACCACGTGATAATATCCACTTTTTTGTGTAGAATTGCTCTTAAAATTGGGTTGAACAAAGACAAATTTACAAGAGCGGGACTTGGAGCTTGCGACTTCCGGATTAACGAGCCGGCGTTCTACCAACTGAGCTATCTAGCCCTAATGTTGGCGGTCTCCCTATTTTGTCAATATCTTTGTTCGGGGGTGCCAGTCAGAAGCCATACAACCTGTAACTGTGGTATGGCCAGGGATCACACCAAAGTTAAGGGAAGCGGCAGCAGAGGGATTACCTTAAGGGGATGCGACTTTTACTAAACCATTAGAATTGTTCTTATAAGTTATAAGAATTTGTCCTGCTATTTATCTGCTGCACATAGTAGATTGGGAGTCACATGGTGTTACCGCAAAGAGAATAGTGATACTCCACCATGCAACGCCCAAAATCACATATAAAACTTGAATAGTAACTGGTTCTTATATAGTGCACATAAGGCACTTTACAACATTATTATTCCTGTTCATCAGGCATACTTCCTCAAACTTTCTGGAATCCCAGGGGAGCATACAACCCCAAGCTGCCTATATCAGTGCTAAGGGGGTTAATCCAACACAATACTGTCTCAGCCCACTCAGGTTCTTATGTATACACCTGGGTTAAGGGAAGCAGTTATGGTTAAGCGTCTTGCTCCAGGACATAAACATCATGACCGAGAAATGAACCCTCACTCCGATAACTCAGCCATCAGAATTTAAGTCCAATGCCCCAGACCTCTCGGCCACGACACGCCACCTGTTTACGAGTCTTGTTGAGTTTTTGGTTCTTTAATTCAAAGAAAAAAGGTGTTGACCTTTGATAAGACATACCCATCTAACTCCGCCGTCTCGATGTAAGCTAAACTGTGGGGTTCACTTGAGGACAAGACTAAGATGTCTGCAGCGATGAATTCATTGTTCTCCTTCCTGATGATGTCACCCACCTGTACGTCTTGCCATCGTGTAGAGTTCAGGCTGGAGGGAAAGACCAACATAATTGTTCATAAATGTGAACTTTTAACTTTGGGATAATAGGCGGAAGCAGATATACCTGGTAATTTTTCCACTCAACACGTAATTCTGAGCATGCACAGTTACAAGAACAATGGATTTATCCTCGGTAAGTCTGCTGCCACCTAGCGACCTGTAAAATTCTGCCATTGCACAAACATCTGACATCACACTTCGAGGCTCGTGAATAACGCCAGATACCAGCGTTTCAGCCTGTCAGTTACCTGCCTTTGACAAACATGCCATAATACTTTGTGTACCATACACACATACGCACAAGTGTAAACACCGGCAATCGTTGACCCTCGTTCAACTCTTTGTGACAGCAACCGTGGACCACAATGTTTTCCTTTGTGTTAGCAACCGTGAACCTATTGTCCCTTTTGTTATAGGTCCACGGTTTGAATGTGGATACCTACCCACACACACAAACACTTAAACACGCAAATCAGTCTGGTAGTTATGCATCATTGAATATAATGTCTATCCAATAAAACCATTGGGTTTGTAAGACCAGTGCCTTTCTTTATCCTTGCAGAAAGACAGGGGATACGTATAAAATACAAAAATAAAACAATAAAATACAAATAAAATCCCCCCAAAAAATTGAAATATATATTAAAAATAAAATTAAACATTATGGAAATGTCTTGTTGCGCCACTGTTTTCCAAATATGCAAACACTTATTTTATTATCAACAGTACAGATAAATACATGTACATGTGAATGTAGTTTATGAATTTCAGTATATAAACATCCTGTTCCTTTATTTTTATTTTTATGTACTTCCTTTAACACCCTTCCGTCCTGAATGCAAGGCCATGAACCTGAACGAAATCCGACAAATACATGTCATTTATCCAGCAAAATGTTCATATGGAAATATTAACTAGTTTTCTATAACGATAGAATGGCATGTAAGTGATTAACTTGGCCTACCATATTTCGTAGGCTCAGGACTATAAGGTTGTTATTGCAGTTTGTATGGATTTCACAAAATTGGTTTTGCATATTTTGGAGCTCCTGGTAAGCACGGTTAAGTGGAGTTTATTGATCAAGAGTGGTCTCCAAAGTAATTGTTTGTTTTAAAAAAAAAACAATCATTTTCAAAGAAAAACATTTAGTGGTGGATTTTTTTTTATCTTTTAAAATTTAGATATCAAATAATAAACCACAAGGGAAACTGACTGGGTAAATTTTTAAATGATTTTGGGTTGAACAAAGAAAAATCGACTGGAGCGGGATTTGAACCAACGACCTCCGGTTTAACGTGCTGGCGCTCTACCAACTGAGCTATCTAGCCCTAGCCCTATGTTGGCGGTCTCCGGGTGGGTGTGATCCCTGGCTACACGGCAGTTTGCGGTTGAATGGCTTCTGACTGGCACCCCCCGAACAAAGATATTGACAAAATAGGGAGACCGCCAACATAGAGCTAGATAGCTCAGTTGGTAGAGCGCCGGCACGTTAAACGGGAGGTCGTTGGTTCCAATCCCGCTCTAGTCAATTTTTCCTTGTTCAACCCAAAATCTTTTAAAATTTATACGCATTTTTCATTTTTATGCCCTTTTGATCATTACGTATATATGAAACTGCATTTAACGACCTTATGTTACGAAGCAGACAATTTATCATTATTATTAACTCCCTTTCATTTACAAACAAAGACCTGCATTTTGTGTGGCGGCCTTCAGTATCACAAAATATTTAGTGTGTTGACATTTAATTTCCCTTTTTTTTATGAAAAGTATATACTTTTTGTGTTGGGTAGCACAATTGATTTATCAGTGACATGGATAATTTGACAGCATTTTTGTAATAATGAAAGAAATTTGGTAGACATGCTTGTTAAACAGATGCAGGTAGACTTTATTAGTAACTGGCACAACAGATTACATTGTGATATTAGGAAAGACCCAACCTCGTCCCCATGGTTTACTTTATTTCCAACCATGTTCACAATAGTAAACCCTGGGAGGGAAACTCCTTACTTGGACCCTGATTGGACAACGACTGGTGTACAAAAGTCTAACGTAAACATGTTAGGTTGTACTCATTCAGTATTCACCATGTTCACATCAGCCAGACTATTCTAATTTGCATACGTATCAAAACATTTTGGATATGCAAATGATCCAATACCAGGTTGAAAGAGCGGTCAACCTCGTAATGCTCGACACACTATGGGGACAAGGTTCGGAAAGACCCTAATCAGAAAAGCAAACTGAGAACTTATTGCATTTTTAAGTTGAAACATGAGTTTGAGCCATATTTAAGTTATTTATCGAGTGTTAAACACAGATCTCATTTAGCTCATTTCAGATGTTCAAACTCCAAATTGAAGTTGGTAGATATAATGGCATAGCACCGCATCTAAGAATTTGCCCACACTGTGAACAAGATGTTGAAAATGAAATACACTTTTTAACTGAGTGCCCATTATATGCTGAGTTGAGACAAAGTATTTGTAAATTACACAATGTCTTCCCAAGTATGACCAGTAATGAAAAATTTGTGTTCCTTATGTCCTCTCAAGAAAAAAGAACTGTCACTTGCGTTGCAAAATATATTTTTATGTTCAATGAGCTGAAAGAGAGGCAAAATGTATAAAGTATATGTGTATCATTATCAATGTTTTTCACGTTACTACCATGTAAACACTGCCGTTTATTATTTAATGTTATGTACCCTGCCCCCCGGGGTAATGGGGGTATGTTCCTGAATGGAATAAAACAGGCAGTAATCTGCTGACATTTCAATTAAAGGGTCTGTATAGGCCTATAAGTTTGGTAATGACTCTGAAAATGAATGGCAAGACAAACTTACTTGGTAAGAAGTACAGCAGCTTTGGATAGTATAATGCATTTTGAGAAACTTTTCACTTCGAAGTACTGCGGTTATGGAAAAAGATATCACTTTTTATCCCCAAAATCTTTTATCTGAGAAGCGTTACTGACAGTAACAATTCTCAGATTGTGTCTTCCAACATTGTCCAGTGCAGATTATTATTCCTGTGTGGACATAACTGCTCCAGATTTTCGGCAATATCTCAAAAACACTACCTCCTTTTGACATGAAATTTTCACAGGTTAGTTTTATGGTATATATCTACAACTAGATAGAATTGAAACAAACAGTGGGTTCCAATAACCATTCTGTACACAATCCCTTTAATTCTGTGCATGACTACATATCTACATTTTAATTAGGTGTTTGGGCTTCTTGTGTTCATTTTCTTTTTTCTGTTTTGTTACTTTTTCTTCGTCCTCTTCCTAACTTCAATCTGAGACAATTTAATAACTCAATTGGAACTGAATTGGAACCTTGAAACTAAGCATATACTTGAACCTCAACATGAAGACGGTAAGTGTTGTTTGAAGCTTTGCATGGTGTGGAGAAATAAGAAGTAACTATAAATAAATAGTAAACTTCCGGGTACAACCATGTGTAAAATCTCTTTTTGAGAGTGTTGGCTCAGAAAACAGCAGGTGTGGTCTGGACATTTCGAACAGTATACTCTGCTCGTCTTCAGGTGAAACTGAATGTAGGCACAAGATTTGGGCTATGAGCAGAGTATACTGTTCGAAACGTTGAGACCACACCAGCTCTTTTCAGAGCCAACACTCCCACAAAGAGATTTTACACATGGTTGTACCCGCAAGTTTACTATTTATTCATAGTAACTTTGAAGACGGAACTTGAAAAATGACTTCATGATGAAGTCATCAGTTGTCGAATTAGATAAAATTAAAGTTTACTATCTCCTAAAAACATACCACATGAACGACGCAACATATTTTTTACGATATATACATGATCAGAAAGTTCTTTGAAAGCTCAATAAATACTACACAAGTATGACTCCAATTTGACCTTGTCTTGCAGTTCAAACTGCAAGTTGCTATTGTTTTTTAAATTCATATCTCAAGAACCACTCATAATTTTTAAAAAAAAAAAAAATTAAATATAACATCATGACGATAAACATTTTTATTTTAAATTTGACGTTGAATATGATCTTTTGGTCTCATTTAAAATACAAATGGAACTAAAGTTACTAAAAGTTGGGGAGAGGGGGTGGGGGTAATACGATGCCTGCATATGATTACAAGTACACTGAAAAACTGCAAACTTTATAATCGTGCCTCCTGCCAACACAGTAACATTTCAAGCATGATTGAAGGTGTCACTTGTGACTCGACACGGGGATGGGAAGTACTTCAATTTACAACGGGCCACTCTGGGGATAAGCAGGGGAGCCGATTGAGGAAGTAGCTTGTCACAACTTAAATCATAGACTGAGGCAGATTGTAATCAGCCAGGAAAATGATCCCATTCACCCAAACCCCCTGGTGAACAATTAAACTCTGGGCTTGGGCAATTTCCCAGGAGCCGGTCTAAAAAATAACGATTATTTCACTTCAATTCAAGGCAAACTGTAAAGCTAATTTCCATTACACAATCATAAAATAGAAGGTAGGATATACATGTAGAAGATTAATGGCAATAAAATCTTACTTGGTAAGAAGTACAGCAGCTTTGGATAGTATAATTCATTTTGAGAAACTTTTCACTTCGAAGTACTGTGTTCATGGAAAAAGATATCACTTTTTATCCCCAAAAATTTGAATCTGAAAAGCGTTACTGCAGTAACGTTTCTCAGATTGTGTATTCCAATTGCAGATTATTCTTCCTGCGTGGACGAAACCACTCCAGATTTTTGGCATTATCTCAAAAATGCTACCACCTTTTGAAATGAAATTTTCACAGGTTAGTTTTATGGTATATGTCTACAACTATATAGGATTGAAACAAACAGTGGGTTCCAATTACCAAAGGTATACATTACAGACACTTTAAGGGTTACACAAAATAAACTTTCAAATAAACCACGAGAAGGGAAACTGACTGGGTAATTTTTTCATATAATTTGGGGTTGAAAAAAGCCCCAATGTTGGCGGTCTCCCCATTTTTGAAATATATTTGTTCGGGGGTGCCAGTCAGAAGCCATACAAACCTGTAACAGCTGTTTAGCCAGGAATCACACCCAAGTTTACGATACAACCTGGGAAGCGGCAGCCAGGGGATCACCTTGTGACTTTTTATTTCAAATATCAAATAATAAACCACAAGGGAAACTGACTGGGTAATTTTTAAATAATTTTGGGTTGAATATTGACAAAATAGGGAGAACACCAACATTAGGGCTAGATAGCTCACTTGGTAGAGCGCTGGCACAGTAATTCGGAGTTCGCAGTTCCAAGTTGCGCTCCAAATCAATTTTTCTTTGTGCAACCCAAAATTACAAAATAAACTAGATAGAAATGCATTAAGTGAAAAAAATAAATTATTTCAAGGTATCATCCTAAAGCTGTAGACAATATTTACCTTGAAATTTGACCCACCAGAAAAGACATACATTTCACAGGAAAATATCTTTGCATTAACAAAAATCGCCTACCAACAGGGTTCTCCTCATGCACAAGCTAGCGTATTGGGCCGATACGCGTAAATTGCGTGCCGATCTCACAAATTTCGGCCAATAGTGGAAAAAAAGATAGAAGAATAATAATATTTTTTGTAGAAAACATTCTGAAGGCCTCGTTTCATTTTAACGCCCTTTGGCAAAACTTCAAAAATGTGAGTCCAGAATGCCCCACAGGTTTTGCAAAAAATCCTGGGGAGTACCCTGACCACAAATTAAGAACTTACTTATTTTCCACCAGGATATCCGTCTTTCGACTGTTAACCAAGCTGTCACTGCGGTGGCGTTGCTTTTAATTTTAAAAAGGGGGAAAACAGAAGGATCGTTTCATAAACATCACTGCCAAATCGTAAACTCTCTGAGAAATACTTGAATCTATGAAAAGTAATCATTTTCAATTGTCCCCTTTTCAACCCTCCTAAACACTGATACCACAATTTTCATGTACATGTACTACTACCATACCTTCCAGGCTAGCATTGGGTGCCTGGGTTTCTTCTGTTTGTACACCTGGTATTATAAAGAAATATTAATAATATAAAGAAACTTATAAAGCGCAGCATTGCCACAAAATGGCCTCAAAGTGCTATGTATACAAAACAAAACTAGATTAAAAGACAAAAGTCATCAACAGAAATATTGGTTCAAAGTTACAAAATTAAATACTACAAGAGAATACATGTAGATGTAGACAAGCATTTCTCACCGGTCCTCCCAGCCTTTGGCAATATTCAGAATATTTAAAATATTAAATCAAGAAACCCCATGGCTTGGGTAGTGTGAAATTTCATGGTGAGAGCCAGTTGAGCAGGATCGTTAAAGGCACTGAACACGTTTGGTAATTGTCAAAGACCAGTGTTCTCACTTGGTGTATCCCAATTTATGCATAAAATAACAAGCCTGTGAAAATTTGGGCTCAATTGGTCATCGAAGTTGCAAGAAAATGATGAAAGAAAAAACACCCTTGTTGTACAAATATGTGTGCTTTCAGATAGAATAAAAACTTCTTGCAAGAAGTTTTTATTATTTTAGTGAGAAATTACCTAGCTCAAAAACTAAGTTACTTAAGAGGGAGTTGTTTCCTACAATGTTTTATCAACAGCTCTCTGTTGCTTGTTACCAAGTAAGTTTTTATGCTAATATTTGTTTTGAGTCATTACCAAACGTGTACGATACCTTTAAATACTGAACTTTGTTTTTTGTTTTTGCTTTAAAGTATAATCTGTAAAACCTTTTTTATAGTTTCAACCAGTTGAAATAAAATTATGGCTTAATCTCTTTCACCAGTTTATTTTAAGTTTACTTGCACATAAAAATATGCTAGTAAAATGTCAAGTGTCTGCTTTTGCTAATTGCTTTTTTATCTGTGTCATCAAAAGAAGCATTTCTTATGAATGTTCCTTTTTGTGGAACGGTTTGCCTGAGAGATTGTGTTATGAGCCCACCTTGACTTCTTTCATTTCTACGTACTGGCGTTTGATTTGTTTTTTATTTCTATTGATCTTGGTCTTTTTTGCTTTGTTTTCTCTGCTCTTGTTCCTGGTGGTTTAGATTGCTGTTGTTGCTTGACATGGGGTTTGTTCTTTCATGTTTTGGGTTTTTTTTTCTGTTGTATTGCTTTTTATACAGGGCCCCAGGGAGAACAGTGTTGTCACACTGATGGGGCTACCCTGTATAAATAATACTTAAAGGCACTGAACACGTTTGTCAAAGACCAGTGTTCTCACTTGGTGTATCCCAACAAATGCATAAAATAACAAGCCTGTGAAAATTTGGGCTCAATTGGTCATCGAAGTTGCAAGAAAATGATGAAAGAAAATACACCCTTGTTGTACAAATTTGTGTGCTTTCAGTTATGAATAAAAACTTCTTGCAAGAAGTTTTTATTATTAATTAGTGAGAAATTACCTCTTCCTCAAAAACTTTGTTACTTCAGAGGGAGTCGTTTTCTACAATGTTTTATACTATCAACAGCTCTCTGTTGCTTGACACCAAGTAAGTTTTTATGCTAATATTTGTTTTGAGTCATTACCAAACGTGTATGATACCTTTAATAATAATAATTTTAGTAAGTTGATTTGGGTTGGGTTTTTTCAGAGTTTGATTTTGAAAATCATGCGCAAATTACTCACATAATCATCCACTCCATCTTTGATGAGCGTCACAGCCAAGACAAACACAAGTGGTAAACCAGTAGTAACAGGGTTCAATGAGGATATGGCTGGAATCAGCTAAAATAGAAACAAAACAACATTATATGTTACTTTTTGTGATTTACTTTTTATTGGTTTACAGGCAAAGTATACCTTTGGTGTTTGGAACCCTTCGATTGTTTTAATCCTACGTGGTAGATATACACAATAAAACCAACCTGTGAAAATTAAATTTTGAAAGTTGTTGCAGCTTTTTTTGGGGATATTGCCGAAAATCTGGAGCGGTCATGTCCACTCAGGAAGAATAATCCATAATTGGAATTTACACAACTGAAAAACGTTTCTCAGATTGAAATATTTATGAATCCCTCTCTCTAAAACCCCATTCCTTTGATAGGGAATTGTTTCTCAAAATGTTATACATTATCAACAGCTGCAGTGCTTGTTACCAAGTAAGTTTTTATGGTCATTAATTTTTTGGAGTAATTACCAAAGGTAATACTGTGGAATAAATAAACCTGTAACCTGAAACCACACAGTATGGACTTCCGACTATTCATTTGAATGGTAACATATTACTCAAGTTTCACTTTTGCTTTGTGTTTAAAAAAAATAAAATTATAATACATAAAATATCGCTGACAATGGGCAATGAGGCTTGTCAAGTCAACACATTCAGCCGTAACAAAATTGTTTCCCGAGTTACATACCTGCAAGATGAAGAGCACTAAGAAGTAAAAGTTGGCAATCCGGAGAAACTGCTCAAACAGGTTAACAGGCACGAAGGTGAGGACATTGTACTTGGACGTCTTGATGAAGTTGTTCTACCAACAACAACAGAAGAGAAGTGAAAGAAAAAAAAAAAAAGAAAAAAAAAAGATGTTTGCTTGACAAATTAATTTGACATAGTGCACATCTATTTTATTGAAAATAATATTGAATTTCTATCCTAAATTTTTTAACTATAAAATGTACAAAAAAAAATTAAAAATCTAAAAAATCAAACCTCTCATCAGATTTTCTCTCTTAATTACAGACTATAAAAATCATCACAAATAAATATTGTACAGTAAGCCATTACCTTAAAACAAATGAATGTCAATATTTGCTGCTAATATGATTCGAACTGCCACTACATGTAGCTATTGGCCAAGCTTGGTGGTCTAGTGGTAAAACATTTGCTCTAGAATGGCAAGGTCAGGGGTTCGAATCCCACCTACTGTAAGTAATATGCCTGTGGATTTTTTTCAGAGGACTTAGGAAAGTATCGAGTATAAAGTGCTTTACACACATCAGGGCATGGGTAAAACAAAATAATATTTTTTATCCTCGATTGAATTTAACATCTATTAAATATTTACCAGGTTAAACAATAGGCAGTATACATGTGTAATGATCTATTTGTTAAATGAAAGTCCTGCAAAGCTTTTCACTCAAAACTCTGGTTGCTAATCTGTTTGTAATATCATGAGGAAGAAAAAATTATTTGTGCTCGGCAAGTTATTATGCTTACCAACTTTATGAAATTGGGACCTTGTAATATCATGAGTTAGCAAGATTTACATAATTTGTGCTTAGCAAGTTTTTATGCTTACCAACTTGATGAAGCTGGGACCTTTTTGCAATAGGTAAGCAAGATTTATCTATGCTTGCAAGGTTTTTATAACGACTAGCTTTTTAATGAAATTGGGCAAAGGGCATCGCAACCGTTGGAAAAATTCAATCTAGAAATTGTTTGTATTATAATTTATTAAAGGGCAAGCAATTGCATGCAGTGAGGGCAAGTTTGCCAACGGAGCCACACTGCGAACACAATATATCACTCAAAGGGCAATAACATTCAAAAAATAATTGACAAAATTCTGCATCTATAAGAAATGCAGGTAATGCCTGACGAATCTCTCAACGAGGGCGTCTTGTGTACACAATGACTATTCCTGTATTAATCAGACTCAAGAGTTTCATTCATCCGTTGGGAGATGGATTAAACTTGTGTCCGATATTTGCTATGAATGGAATCTTTGCGTACCCAAATAAGAATTTCTCAACTATGTGTTATAGCATGTAAAATTAATTGACAGATAAGGCCTAACTGGAAAACTGGATCTCAAAACCTGTCCGAATTCTAAACAGAGTGACCAAGAGGCATGTGTTAGGATAGCCAGAGGGGTGTCTGGGTGTCTTTTGGACACCCTGTTTTAAATTTAGACTCCCTGTTTTATCAGTCATGTAAATGTATTGTACATGAACAATTTGGGACACCCAGTTTTTAAATTTCCAGCCAATTTGAACACCTTTTTACCAAATCCTGGCTAAAACCTTGCCATGAGGCCCAGAGACATGGACCCCTCCGACTATCGTCATGATGTTGTTATCATTGTGCACGGGCATGGCAGGTCTCCATTCCCATCACGTTTGTTTTGATGCCCCTTCTATTTGACATTGCAAAAATGAGGGTTGAAGAGGTAGCCAGGGCACACTTGTAATTCCTCTCAAAACCTCACTTTGAATGGAAAGGGGCCAATGAATTTTATCTTAATAAGGTCTTATATGTCCCCCGACAACAAGTACGTATACATGTACGTGTATGATTTTATTTGCATGATGGAATTCTTGCATCAGGTATTCTGCATGCTTCTAATGGTATGAATCAAAATGGCCTCTCTCTTAACCAGGGCCTAATGTCATAGAGCTGCTTAAACACAAACAGAATTCTGCTAACCACAATAAGGTTACCAGCTAAAATACCATGTCACATGTAGCATCTGTGACTGGCGTCCTGCTCATTGTTGCTAAGCAATATTTTCTGCTTAAGCAGCACATTGAATTTGAGGCCCAAACCGGACAAATGATCAAGTGGAAACAGAAAGTTGCTGTATTTTGCAAAGTGTTTTCATTTCATTTCATTTATTAATTCTGGTTGTGAAGCCAAGGACTCTAAAAGAAAAGCAAACTTAATCACTATACTTGCCAAGAAACCCATGGAGAGAAGACAAAGAAGGAAGTTTATGTTTTAGATGTGAGAGGGGAAAAAACCAGAGAATTATTCCAGGGAAAACCCACGCAATGAGGTACATCTGGACTGAAAACCCAATCCACAAAGTGCCCCCGGTGGGATTTAAACTGGGTCCCAGAGGTGGAAGGCGAGGAAACGATACCACTACGCCAACCCAACCATGGGTTGTGGGTTTGAATCCCTCCAAAGGAACCTGTTGTCGATTATAATTCTTAACTTGTTTGTTTTGGGTGGGTTTTTTTGTTTTGTTAAACAACACATGTACATACATCTTTGCACTGAACTAACACTGCTTTAAAATCATTTCAGTGTGATTAAAGAGCAAAACTTGTCTTACTAGCCAGTTTTTGATTTCTTCCTTGTTAATTTGTGTCTACAGGGAAATGCCATCAATAGCATACTTTGTAGAATTACATGTAGGCCACATATACAGTCTTATACATCATAGAAATACATGTACCTCACCCAAACCAATGAGAACAGATTTCAAAATCAGAATTATAAGCAAATTTGAAAAATCTGAAATTTGAGCCTTGGGTCAAATTTTCATTGAATGTAGGCCTATATAAGGCCAAATAAAAAAAAATACTAGTTGATCGTCCTGATTTTTCCAAAAAGAGGAGGATGAGGGCCTTTTTATTTTGTATTTTGTATTTTTTTTCCAAGATGGCCGCCAAGTATTTCAATTCAAACAGTCCACCAATTCTTCAATTTGAAATTTTACTCTGAAAAACCGTGTTCAGATTCAGAAGACGCCACACGAGATGCGTGGGCAATGAAGACCAACTCGACACTTTTGAAAGAACTCCACAGTCGAGTCAACTCATCAAAACTTACAACGTAAGATAACCGGTCAAATTGTCTCAATGGTCGAATTGACAGTAACCCTAGAGCTAAACTTCATTCCCATGGATGATCGATCTCGCCGCACTATTCAATACGGCGCGTTCCCATGCATGGTAGCGAGGTTGCATAGAGCTATGCTCGTACCATATGCACGCGCTGGAGCCTGCAGCGTGCAGTCTACTGACATGACCGATCGCCATAGCCCCTGCCTATGCGGTTTTGTGTTTCCCGACCCACTTTTTTGTGTTGCAAATTCTAAAATATCGGCAAGTTTAAATCAAAAATTAAAACAAATTATGTCAAGGGTGGATTAAAAATACAAACAAATATTGTCTTTTTTAAAGGGTGTGTACAACATTGGTAATTGCCAAAGACCTGTATCCACACTTGATGTGACCCAACATATACATGAGATAACAAACCTGTGAAAGTTTAAGCTAAATCGGTCTTCAGAGTCATGAGAAAACAGTGAAAAACCCCCTTATGTGTTTTAACTTTTTTTCAAACATCGGAATTTATCCTGCAGGATAAAAACTATTTATTTACTCATTTCGTAAAAACTGTGGCATTTCAAGCAAAACTATTTCAAGGGAAGTTTTCTACCATGACCATCTTTATACCATGTGAGTTATGTGCAAATCTGTAAGCATTTATAATTTCATTCTTACTAATGTTGTACTCACCCTTTAAGGAAAAATCGAAAATAAAAAAAAAATTAAAAAAGGATGCGGCCTCAAAAAAGGATGCGGGCGGGGACGATCAACTGGTATTTTTTTTTACTTGGCCTAAGTACTGCAAGAAGAAAAATGCTTAAGAATTTGTTTTGCTAAGCAAAACTAGCAGGGAGCCAGCAACAAAAATCTACATCAAATGTAGCACTTTGCCTGGTAACCTGTTTCTACTAACAACATTTGTGTCTGTACTCTGCTTACATAGATCTGTGTGCTCAGCAATCCTTCAAAGTGGGTCAGGGATGTAATGGAAAACCACTGATATTAGCACAGATTATACATGTATAGTGATTGATGAGGAATCAAACTAGACGTACAACACTTAATGAATCACACCTTTCCAGAGCCAACAACAAGCATGAATCATAGTGTGAAAGGACTGCTTCAAGTCTAGACCTACAGTCACCAGTAGCTAGAAACAAATTGACTCATCTGCAGATTGGTTTTTTTTTATCACACAGTGCTGAATAGTGTAAAATGTCCCTAAAAAATCATGGACTTTGAACGTTGTATAAAATCTACTTTCAGAAAGGCCTTTTGAAAAGTGTTGTTGACAGATGTTAAAACGGTTCACATTCATCTTCAATACCATGTACGTTTATTGCTGTTTTTATTTTTATTTTTTTTATTGTGCATTAAAGTCAATGTACAGAAAAAGGGCATTCAGAGATAAATTTATGTAGGGCAGTATGTTACACATGAATAAACATCCCTGTATGATACAATGGGCATTCAGATCTTGGTACACACTAACATACTAAAACTTGATTAATATGTTGATTGGTGTGTGAACACGCTCCAATACTATCACTATTCAGACATTACCAGGCAATGGTGGAACATGTAGCAGGAAAAAAGGCTATCCTTAGCCCAATTTCTTAGCTATTAAGTACAAACATTGCTTAGCACAGAAAAAAATCCTGCTTAGCAGAAACATGTTACCAGCCAGAATACCAAGTAATGGATATTGCTTGTGACTGGTTCCCCTGCTAATTTGTGCAGAGCAGAAGCACCATTTTCTGCTTAACAGCTTTATGAGATTGTGCCCTGAATTTCATAGAATTGCACTTATAAGCAAAAAATGTCGCTTGACAAATTTCTGCTTAGAGCAAACAATTGTATATAAAGTAATGGCATTTTGGCTGCTAAACTATTTCTGGTAAGCAAAATTGTTTTTTGCTTAACAAATGTTTGTACTTTTAAAAAGCAGCTCTATGAAATTGGGCCCTGTTCACAAGTGCGACGTAATTCCACTGGAAGCGTAAACAGGCTCTGGACAAAGTACATTGTACACCACCAGCAAAGGTTGTAAACACTTTGTAGAGAATATACATGTAATGCATGTAAAGACCCCAGCGTCAGCAATTTCACGAAGGGCCAAAAACCTTAAAAATCGATAAAAAACTAATTTTGATTTTTTGGGTGGATTTGACTAAGGTGATCGGGATCTAACTATTTACGAAGTTATAGGTCTCAAAATTGTCTTGTTTCTTAATTACGCTAAGTTGATAAATGACAAAAACCTCAAGAACCTGGAATTTTGTTTTCACGAAGAGCCAAAAACCTTTTTGTAAATTTTTTGTATGCCTTACCACGTTGATTGTACAGATGGCACAGTGCCAATCATGAGCGCGCCGGCTTTTGCGTTTTCACGAAGCGCCAAAAACTTAAAAGGACAAAAAATAAGCACCACCTGATATTGTGTTCACGAAGTGCATAAAAGTGTATTGCTCTACCGCGTGGAATTATCCCTTGGCACGGTGCCAAAAGTGGGTGCTCCGGCTTTTGCGTTTTCACGAACAGCCAAAAAGTTTATACACGACGCGCTGCATGCAGACCATGTTTTGTAACGTTTTCACGAAGAGAACATTTTGTTAATTAAATAATTACTCAGTAATTAAAAATGTTAGGGACAAAATTGAAACAGATTTGTATGATTTAGGATCTCTTCTTCCCTGACATGTAACAAATTCCAAGATTAAATTTCGAATAGTCTACCAACTAGGAGTTTCAAAATTAGCTAAACTTAAAACGCAGTTTTCTCGAAACAGACATATTTGGCCGCAGGGGACTTTTTGGCCCTTCGTGAAATTGCTGACGAATATGGTGTCACACTCTCAAATAGCGCCATCCCTGAGTCCAAAAGGAGGCAGATCATTGGACGATAGCTGTTCTTTGCACGTAAAAACGTGCGCATGAGCTTGGCGTACCTGTAGCGTTTTGCGTTATGCAAGGGGTCTATTGATTTCTATAGACCCCTTACACAACACGGAACGCACCTCCGAAAAATGCGCGTACTCTACCATTTCCACCATTTTGGGTGTCAACTTTCTGTGCATGCTTTGTGCATGATTTTGATTCCCAAAATGGCGGACAGGATAGGCGCGTGTGAGTGCAGTGCACTGCGCGTTGCGCAAGGGGTCTATCCTTGGCATTCTCATACTTACCGCATATCGGAACTGGGAGTTGAACTCTCGATTATTTGCCTTCAGGTGGCGTTCCGTTTCTGTGCAAAAAAAAAGTGTTTTACAAAAAATGTTGTACATCAGTATGCTCTTCAATTTGGAAAGACAAAACCTAATGTATTAACCCCCACTTCTCTGAAAAGGGGGTTAGACGTCAAAAATCATCTGATCAAATTTTCCATACCCATGTCCCATCATCTTCTCCACCATTGATCCCTGCACCATCTCCAATACATGTGCAATACGGTACCACTGAAGTTTTAAAATGTACACATGTATGTACATAATAATAATAATAATAATAATAAAGAGAGATTTATAAAACGCAAACAGTTGCAGATCGGTTCCGCCTCAAGGCGCTGAATACAAGCAAAAATGGATTAAACAACATAAATTAAATTAAAAACAATGATAATTTAAAAACAATTTAACCAAAAAATTACGTCTTGACTCAGCCAAATACACAGTAAGCTAAAAAAGATGAACTAGTTAAAAATAGTTGAAGAAAATGAATACTAGATACAAACCTTTCAATAAGTTGCAATGTTACAAAAATACTGTTTGAAAAGATGAGTCTTAAGGCGAGACTTGAACAACTCGATGGTCGACGACATGTATACATTTGTTTATAGAGGGAAGAGTGGAAATGTAGCCATGTGCAAGCAAGTCATACAATGAGACCATGTCACCATGAAACACATTTTGATGGTATCCGATACAAGCATCATGACAGGGAGATTTTTTAATGAATGCATATGAAAAGCTGTAATGAGGAGAACACCTCATGAAGTATGAACTGCACCATTAAATGACATTGAAAATGTATGGCAAGGCTCTACAATAATGAGAACATTGTGTAAAACATTACACTGTGATTGTAGGCTGATGCACCTGCATTGTGTGCACAAAAGACCTGTGGGATACAAATGTGTTGGAGATGTTATTTGTACATAAGTATGTGTAAGGTACATTATTTTAGCAAAGCGGACCCACAAAACCTTTTTGTACTGTAGAGTAAGCTGTGTTAAAACTATCAGCTTTTAGGTCTATTTAAAGTGAACCCACACTTTTATGACCAGCAGACTCACACCTCCATGTTCAAATACACTTAAGTGAGTAATTTTTTGTACTTTACACCTTCAAAATTATTTTTCATTCTATGTCTCAATGCACACAAACACCAAAGTCAAATTGGATTTGGCTTTGGCCCCAATTCCAATAAGCCTGCAAGCACAAAAGTGTGCTACGCAACAGAAAACTCTTGCTCAGCAAAACAGGTAACCAGCAAAAATTCCATGAAGTTTACAATGTTGCGACTGGTGCCCCACTCATTTCTTGCTTAGCTTTTAGCGAAGAAATTTGCAAATGAAATTGGGCCAACTGGTTAATGACCTGGGGCAGGAACATTGTGGTAAACCCTGGTCTTTGACAAGTTCACCTACATCCTGTAAGTCTGAATGCACACTGTAAACTGGACCATAAAAGGGATTGTATCATTTGGTAATTGGAACCCACTGTTTGTTTCAAAACTAACCTGTGAAAATTTCATTTCAAAAGGTGATAGCATTTTTGAGATATTGCCGAAAATCTGGAGCGGTTATGTCCACACAGGAAGAATAATCTGCAATATTAATTGTGAAGACACAGTCTGAGAATCTTTTCTGACAGAATCGCTTCTCAGATTCAAATTTGTTTGGATAAAACTGATATCTTTTTCCATAACCACATTAATTCAAAGTGAAATGTTTCTCAAAATGATTTATACTATCAGAAGCTGCTGTACTTCTTACCAAGTAAATTTGTATTGCCATTAATTTTATGAGTAATTACCAAACATATACAGGCCCTTTAACCTCCCTCCATTGACTACAATGTAACCCCCTACACTCCAGAAGCCATGTCTGAATCAGCAGCTGCGGCTGTTGCTAAGGGTGTTGCTATGGGCATCATATGCTTCAACGCATGTTCCCATGACGATCAAGCCACAGCCACATCTGGACACAGCCTGACTTAATAACTTCACTGGGCCCATCCAGGGCCCAATTTCATAGAGCTGCTAAGCACAAAAATTTGCTTAGCATGAAATTTCTTTCTTGATAAAAATAGGATTACCAACCAAATTTCCCCGTGATTTTCAGGATAAGCAAACAACAGCCGAATAACAGTAACAAGCAATATGCAACACATGGAAATTTGATTGGTAATCCTGTTTTTATCAAGGAAGAAATTTCATGCTTAGCAAATTGTTGTGCTTAGCAGCTCTATGAAATTGGGCCCTGATGGTTTCATAGAGCTGGGGCCGATTTCACAAAGAGATAAGACTAGTCTTATCTGAAGTTAGGACCAGTAACTGGTCTTTACTTAAGACTAGTCCTATCTCTTAGCATTGCCTAGGACTTACTAGTCCTAAGTTAGGAAGAGTTTTGTGAAATCGACCCCTGGTAACACAACATTTTGCTCACAAAGAATAAATATTGCTAAGCAGAAACAGGTTACTAAAGCCGAAAATACCAAGTCAAACACATTGTTCTACATGTATCTGGTACCCCCATCAACATTTTGCTTAGCAAAAGAATTTACTTGGCAATATTGTCTGCTGAAGAGCTGTAAAATTTGGCCCAGGATTGCTTATTATTATGTGACAGTGAGTCTCAGCCCCACAAACCACCTGACATCATCATCACAATAACCATGGTTGCACCTTTTTGGGAGTCAACAAACACGTACATTTATGTATTTTAAAAGCACATTTCAGGCAACGCAGCGTTTACACGCTCACCATAATTTGTATTGGTGCAATATGACTCCCGAAATGGCGAGCCTGGTAGACAGTCAACCACATGTGATGTTGATGCATTAGCTGGGGTCACTTGGAATTTCTGAACATTCAGCCCTTTAAAACGATGAAAGGATCGAGCCACTGAAAAGAGCCGACGTAGGTACTTTAAAAAACCTCTCATGCTGAGATTAACAAACCACTAACAATACAAATAATAATAATAGGGCCTACTGGTTTCTTATAGCGCTTTATCACACCCCTAGGGGGGCGTATCAAAGCGCTCAGTAATTTTTCCTGCAATGTATGCGGAGCTACGTTTTGAAGTATGAGACCTTTTTCCTTTTATAGCACCATGTAATGGTTTACAAGGTGCTGTGGCGCAATATGCTGCTGATCAAACCAGGAACACTGGGGCAAACCCCTTCTCTTTACAATAAGTGCACTGGGTTCTTTTATGTGCATTACACAACACAAGGGACCTACGGCTTTACGTCCCATCCGAAGGACGCAGCAATAATGGTTAAGTATCTTGCTTAAGGACACAAGTATCACAACCGGGACTCGAACCCACACTCTGCTGATCAGAAACACCAGAGATTGGGTCCGGTATCCACTCGGCCACTAACGTACTCCTCCAAACCTACTTGTTTCATAAAACTATTTAGGAATTTTTATGGCTGTAGTATGATACTCAACCACTAATATTTAGTACATGACATGTTGAACATTACAAAAATGCACTACAAAATCAAGGCTTTTTCAAAGGTATTCAAATATTGTGCATGTGCACACTCAGTCACAATGCATTCTATAGGCTACTATATCGTTTATCAGCAATAGCTGTGCACAATGCAAAGGCACAATTAACAACTTATAAGACTTGAGCATCTTATAAAAATAAAAATTGTAGAAATCATAAACAAATAAATAGTACACAAGTACTGTATGCTTGATCAGCACTGCAGGAATTAAATTACACAACAAAGTTGCTTTTCTATAGCTGTTGGTTTCAAATTCGAACACATGACCATAAGAGTTCCTTCGTCTAACATTGTCTTACAGTGATATGAATAATGTACTTTAAAATGACATGAGTGTTTCGGAGACTTGTCTTGAGCATGCAACCAAACTGCAACAAGGACATTTCTTTCCAAATGAGCTGTTTATGTTTGACCTTTATTTGACCTCTATGGCATAATTGATGACCAGCTAACTACAGGGAAACAGTATGATTCACACGAGAGAATTTACATTGACTGTCTCACACATCGTTTACTGTCCGTCCTCCAAGATCAATACATATGATACCGTCGGCAGGCCTTGCAAAATTCAAGAAGAGACAATTTGCCGCCGTTCCACCATTCATTAGCTGCGTGCCCCTTGAAACGATTGAGGCATTTAGTTTCAACTCATTGTAGAACTTTACCCTTTACCAGGGTAAAGTTTAAGGTAATGAACTTCACAAGAAAAGAAAAAAAATGCCTGGACACGCTGCCACCTTTAACTCCTTCAAACCTTCAAATAGAAATTTTAGATTACCCTCACAGGCGTCTCTATGATAATACAGAAACAAAAAGGGCCTCTCCATCAAGATCAAAATTCAAGAACTAAAGAGTGCCTTGCCTGGTGGGAAAACAAACCCCAAGCCATTGAATGATTTTTTTTTCTTTCTGTCAGTGTAATGTATTCTAAATGTACATGCAGCCATGATAGCTAATATCAATGTAACACCATGTTTTTCCTGTCATCAAAAGTGCTCAAAAATAATCAATGCTGATTGGTGCTGTGTGAAGGAAAATAATGTGCAGTTTACATAGCGGGAAAGAAAAAAATCAATATGCAAGACAATTTTGTTGACATCTGCGTTTGAATGACACACTATGTAGCTTGATACAAAATTGTACATCACCTTCTTCAGGGATCCTGTTGAACATTCGTAAGGCTGTGTATTAGAAGGGATATCAAATGTCTTGACTGCTTTCTACTTATATTAAAAAACCCTGGGTGCCTTGTCCTAAATTCATCAAAGTAATCCACTTGATGGTAACTCGACACCCCCCATGTTCAGACTCTCATAAGATTGGTACAATATATGCCCCGCCTCCTGCAGTAATGTCCCAATTCACCTGAAATTCATCACCACAATAAAATCTTGCTTAAAGGTTTCGGGAGTCCTTTTCCCCCATGTGTTACTCTGTGTGGTGCGCAATTTAGGCGAAGTGCACGCTTTATACACGCTCACAATCACTTGAGATGGAAATTGACTCCCAAAATGGTGGACAGTTGCCTCGTGCGGCGTCATTGCAAGGGGTCAACAGGCCTATCCAAATTCAACGAATTCATGAAAAACCATGAAATGGATTTTTGGCGAGTTTGGAGTAGTTCATAAACCCAATATTAAACCATCTTTACAAAAATAAAAATGGACTTGAAAGTGACCGTTGAATTAAATGGTTATCAAGGAAACTTTTTTTTAAATGCACACCCTGACATTGGCAGCCATTTTGGGAGTCAAATTGTATAAAAAAGTCATGGTGTGAGCGTGTACTGTAAACATGCGCACGTTGCCTAAAAAGTGCACGACACATCGTCACTGTTTTCACGAAGAGGCAATTTAGGCCATTCCACAAAACTTTCATGTTTGGAGAAATCCACGTTTGAAGTTAAGCTATTTTGAAATCACTGTTTCGGACACTGTTTTTTATTAAAATGCTGACATTTTTTCCAAGCATAAAAGTTGAGATCTTAAATCATGCAAATCTGTTGCTATTTTAATTATAGTTAGTTTAATTATTGAGTTATTAACTGTTAAACACAAGTTTCCCTTTGTGAAAACTTCCAAACGAGGTCTGTGTGCAGCGCGTCGTGAGCGCATCGTGTATAAACCAATGCATACACGACGAGTGTCTGTTCGTGAAAACTAAAATTTATATAGGTCATACAAATTGTCCCTTCGTGAAAACTGAAAACGCAGAGTAGCTTTTGTTGGCACCGTGCCAGCACTATGTACTGCAACCAATTGGCAAATCTAAATGTGGCTGTTTGTAAAAACGCATAACTGATAGTTTAGGAAAATGTTCCTTGTGCTAATTAGTGTAATTAGAAAAGTATAAAGTTTTATCACTTGAAACTTGGGGAAAATGCTGATGTCAATAGTAACATTTAAAATATGTAAAAACATTGATTTGCCAAAATGCATGATTTTTTCAGAAATTGCCTCTTCGTGAAAACGGTGACGACATGTAGATAAACTGACTGCCAAGATTGAGAGACCAAGATGGTGATGACGTCAGGTGAATTGGGTCGATAGAATGTAATGTCAGGTAAACATGTTATTCAGGAAACATGAACTAGATACAAAAGTACATTCAGTTTTGATGGAATTGTTAAAAATGCAAATGTAATGTCCAATAAAACATGATTTAATGTAGAGTTATTTTCTCAAAAAAAATTGATGCGAAATGCGAGTAGCATATTTATCGCAGTTTCAAATGCAACAGAAGAAATTCTTTTTTATATAAGCATGATATGGTTCATCATTATGTTATTTTCTTGACTATGAACAGCAGCTTAGGCTTTGGTTCTCAGCTTTTTAAATGCATTGGCCACCTGTTGCAGGTCCCATACCGAAAGCGTACGTTTCCAAGATTACTGGAGTGCCTTTTCGCAGCTGTAACCAATCAACTCTTTCGTTCATTGTCCAGTAATTTTAATGGCCAACCGAAACAGTTTATAGGATGCGACCACGAAAACGCACCCCTGGTGGATACCAAACTGAGGCATAAGCCGAAGTCATGGTTTTGAAAAAGGCCTATACATGTAGATACATGTTTACACAAAATGTAAATTTGGATTGGTTGGATGGTTGCTTTCAATGATGAAGTGTATCGTCATGTAAGCATTGGAAACACACATGTTGTCATGGTTGTATGGCAACAAGTGAAGTGAAGGTTATCTCAGACTTACCCCAAATATTGTCTCCACCAATATGAGTATAACCAGGAACTAATAATTCATGAAAATCAGTTTCAAAAACAAAAATTTGGACAATAAATAACTACCTTTGATGTTGCCATTGTTTACATAACTACCTTTGATGTCACCATTGTTTACAGTGCGTGTATTTCAGTGGTGTATTATAAACCACAAGGGAAAAATTGATAAATTTTAATTCAATTTTCAGGTCAACAAAGACAAATTGACCAGAACGGGATTTGAACTTACGACCTACCAAATTAACATGCCAGTGCTCTACAAACTGAGCTGTCTACCCCTAATGTTGGTAGTCTCCCTATTTTGTCAACATCTCCCTGTCTGGGGTTGACCGTCAGAAGCCAATGTTTCTTTGTTCAAAGTTACATGTAACCTGACTTTCAATTTATTTATTTTGTTCAAAGTCAGTAGTAGATACATATTTAAATGTCTATCATTTAGAAATGCATATAATAATATGTACCTGCGGGCCCTCCTCCCATTGTTGACTATTTGGTGTATCCACACCATCCACACACAAAATCAACTTCACACCTCCGCAATCCGCTTATTTACATCCACTGCTGGCTCAAGATATCTCTGTGTGCTGGAGAAAAGAAAAAGAAAAAAGTTGAAGAGTAAAGAAAACAATCCAAAAGCTATTGCCACAAAGATTTTTTTATAATGTCTGTATCCAGAACTTCTCTCAAATCTTAAATTGAATCTAATTACAGTGCCCAATTTCATAGAGTTGCTTTTAAAGCACAAAAACTAGCTAAGCGCAGCAAAATTATGCTTACCAGAGTACGGTTACCAGCCAAACTACCATGTCACATGTACAATTTGTGACTGATATCCTGCTCATTTCTGCTAAGCAGAAAATTATTAAGCAATATTTTCTGCTTAAGCACCTCTATGAAATTGGGCCCAGGACTGAGCCAGTTTGGGCAGAGTGTGGCCTCAATCATTTGATTTCCTCTTCTCCTGTATGTGTACATATGTATTATAACTCCACACCAAATTGTTTGGACTTAAAAAAGATTGGAACGCCTGACCCAGTGAAAAGCCTTTTTTTTTCTTTGAGGGGGAGGATGCCTACTGGCATGTTGTTAGCCAGAGGGGTGTCTGGGTGTCTTTTGGACACCCTGTTTTAAATTTGGACAGCCTGTTTTATCTGTCATTTACATGTATGGATTGTAAGTGAACAATTTGAACACCCAGTTTTCAAATTTCCAGCAAATTTGGACACCCTTTTACCAAATCCTGGCTAAAATCTTGTCTACTGGCACCAATCTTTCTGAATTCTTCACTTTGGCAATTAGCTCTCTACACTAATTATTGTTATTATTATTAAATATTTCTGGTAATGAAACCAAGGATGCCTCGTAAGTGAACTTAATCACTGTAGCTCGCAAGCCTGAGGAAACCTGTAAACAAGGATGCTTGCTATGCGAACCAGAACCACTGGGGTTAACCCCTACACTTCCACGATAAGTGTTCTGGGTTCTTTTACGTGCACCACCAAATGCTAGAACACGGAACCGAAGAACAAAGCAATTATGGTAAAGTATCTTGCGCAGGGATACAAGTGTCAAGAACCGGACTCGAACCCACACTCTGGTGATCAGACACATCCAGAGCTTGAGTCTGGTGCTCTTAACCACTCGGCCACGACATGCCACTGACATCACTTTTGCTCAAAATACCTGTACGTTATGTCATCGCATCGGCATGCCAGACCGCAGAAGTGTACAGCAGTACACGCAAGTAAACATAAAACTTGGACTACATGTACATGTATGTACGAGGCTGCGCAAACGTACGTTAGTGAATCTTTACAAATTGTCAAAGAAATTGCTCGGTTTGCACCACATGTACCATATGGAGCTCCATGATACTATGTTGCTAAGCCACAGCAGTCAATTTCTGATGTAAATCAAGCTCTCAGGACCTCCACAATGTAATCATAGTGATAATTAAAGACAGGTATGGGGGCTTAGTGCTGGATTTGATTTCAATAAACGTGTACGACGCTGAAGCAGTATTACTTGCACTAAATCATCTACAATGTAGGGCACTTACATAGAATGTACAATGTGTAGACAAGTTCTACTATTTATACATGTACAAACACAATGCAAGGTTCCTTCTATTTCGGTGAATTTAAAATTTAAAGGAACGTCTAAACTATCATCTCAACAGTCATGCCTGCATTGTACACGTACTTTCACAATATGCAGGCATAGGCCTAATCAATGGAGTTGATGAATAAAAAAGGAGTTAAAAGGAATAATTTACAGATTTAGTGTACTTTGCAGGTATGCATATCTGGCACTGTGCATAAAGTAATTGGTTGAGTTTGATCCAAATATTCAAATTTATACAGTATAGGGCCTACGTAGTGGATAACAATTCACCATACAAGAAAGTCATCTACATGTACAGGTAGTAGGCCTAGTGTAGTGCAACAAATGACACTTTTAATCTTCCTCTATAGTTTTAACTTTCATTTCAAATACCTACGTGTTATGTGAAAAGAGATTTTTGTGTCTATATCACCATTTAATTTTGATAACCTACAGAAAAAAATACAGTCAACCCTGTTCGTAAGTGCTTGAAGTGTGACATAATTCCAACTGTAAGCCATGCCCACTTCCCACAAACTGGCTCCACTAACTACAAAGCCCAAGTTGGATGGAGTTGCATTGAGCTACATACATAATGGTTTTTTGTTGACGACTTATGCAAGAAAAGTTTTTGTTGACCTTGTTTAATAAAAAAATAATTGGATTGGCTTCTTCAAAGACTCCTGATCTTCTCAGAATTAAATGTTTCTCTCATTACAAATGATTTTGAACGGTGAAATGAGTGATTCCGGGTAATACACACAAACGTATTGTATGCCAGCTTTGGAGCTGGTGGCACAGGGGATTCTGTCCCCCGGTGTGTGTCATCCATATGGTATGGGCTGAGATTCAAAAGAGGACGCTATTGGACAGAATTTCTACACACTTCGCCGTATTGGGGGGGGGGGGACAAAACCTCCAGGGGGGGACAGAATCTCCTGCCACACTGGAAGCGAAAACTTTGGGCATGCAGCAGATACGCACACTGTACACATGATGCAATTGACTTACCAATCAGCATGATGAATGTTTAGCTAAAAGCATATATTGACAGGATGTAAATGATACCCATTTGGTATTCATCAGTCTACTATACACAGACTTTCAAAATGACTGAAAAGCCTAAGTGTAGCTTAAAGGTAGGGTCACACTTTGGTAATGACTCCCCCCATAAATTAAGAAATTTCTATCGAAAGCTTACTTGTTATAAAGATGGTAATGGTGGTTTACAAGCATCACTGTGAAATTGTTTCATCTGAAATGCCCCCCGCCGCTGATTAGAAATCAGTCAAATAATGTGAATCTCCAAAACTCACCTCAAGGGGAGTTTTGGAGGGTATTTATATGCAAATTTCACTGGTATCCATTTGTGAATGCTGTAACTGGAGATACGATCGGTACCAGCGTCACCTCGCCAAACATGGATGGGTTAGACAGTCTTGATGAAAATACCGTGACAGTTTTGTACTGTTTTAAATCAACAAGTAGAAACTGAAACTCTCACAGGTGACTCATAATGATCTTTAATGACAATTTGGCCCATAATTAGCATTATGTTGACATAAGCCAATCTATGACCCTGCCTTTAATGTGCTTTGCGCACTTTGCCACAGCCTTCTAAATGCAGGAATCTTGCCACTAATTTTGCATACAGCACCTTGAAAGACGAGTGAATAAAAGATCGAAACTGTCTTAATAATTCACCCAGCCCAGCCTATAGCTAATTATGGCATGGAAGGCTCTAGAACACACACTACACATTAACTGGCCCTTAGACCAAAGTGATGCACACTTGATTGACTTTTCATGTTTAATTTACCTTTACTTCAAATGCTAAAGAAAATGTAATGTACTTGTTCATTGTTCTCCAAATTTAAGGCTGGTGCGGGGGGGGGGGGGCCAAGCCTTATGGCGTGGGGTTCGGGGCCCACCTTAAGGGCCGGGACAAGTTTTGATCGTACATGCTCTATAATCATATGCACTCTGAGGTGATTCCTGAAGGCCCCTTCCCGCCTCACTTCTTTGCTGAGCAAAGATTTTAAAGATTGCATTTGAAGTTGAACTCTAAATGCATTGAAAGAAAAACGGAGACAAAACGTGGCAGATGGATTTTAAGCTCTGGCGGAGACTTCTGCGGGTGCCACAGAAAGCGTGGTGGTGCGCCAAGCTGGGTTTTTTTCATGTTGAAGAACACTGAATGTATGATACCAATAGACCGTGCAAGTCTCGCGCGTATTTGAACATTTTTGGGACCACTTCAAATGGTCCCACGTTCGATGCTTTAACGCGTGAAGGAAACAAACTCACGCGCTTTAACGGGTCCCAGTTTTCGAATACGCACGAGACTTGCACAGTCTATACCAGGGCTCAAATTTTGGGGAGTGGAATCTACCAAGACCTCACTCAGGGTTTTAGCTAGAAATGAAAAAAAAAAGCGATCTCCACAATTTAACACATAAACTGTTGTATTTGAAAAAGGAGAGAAAATTTATCTCTTTTTGGGTTACACTCTGATACTCAACAGAATTGTAAGATCAGAATCAGAGTCAACATTTGAACACAACTCTTTGTTTTATGAAAGATACTACAAAGTGAGGTATTATTAAAATCAATTAAAAAAACTGCAAGAACGCCAGGCTTACTGGTCTTGAGCTTACTGGCCGGTGCTAAAATCACTGATATCGCGCCTGTGGTCCAGTGTGTATGCCCTGGATACATTGTACACTGTACATTCATCATTGGATTTAGAAGACAAATTCTCAAAATTATCTTGTTTTGCAATTGTTAAACACACCATACAACAACTTTGTGAATATGTGCATCTTATTTTGATGCAACTTTGAGTAACTGTTTATTTTTTGTCAGAGATTTGTGTGCCCATTGATAAGTTTATAACATGCTAATTTCAATTGTCGTGTGTGTACATTATCAAAACAAGATATTGATAGTTTGGAGACACTTTTATCTCAATTGATCCTCAAGTTTATTAAAATGAGTTCTGGGATTAAAAATCAATACACACTGTACATGAAAGTCTTGTTGTTTCATTACTTGTTTTGCTTTTAAACAAAATCTTCAGTGTAATAGCTTGTAAAATTGACCTCTGAACAAATGCATGCTGTTGTGTAAAAGATACAGAGTTTTTTCGTCTTCATTTTTTCCTGCCATTATTTCCTACACCCTCTAAAGAAAGAAATATGTAGTTAGCATTGGTAGTATACTAAAAAAAACTGTGGGGATTCTACCAGAGGCTAATTTAATAAAATGTTCGGGATCCGAGACACTATTTCAAAATGACATGACATGTGTTAGTTCTGTTGCTCAACCTCAGTTGTCATGGTTGAACAATCTGTGAGCTAAAAACAGAGTGTCGGTTGGTTTTAAAGGTACTTAGCATTCACTCGTGTCATTACACAAATAATTAGCTTTTTACTTAAATAATAGAGCTCAAAAACATTTAAAATCAAATTAAGAGGTTTTGTTTGAACTTTAAAACCCCCAACCAGGGTCCCTCCACATACCCTGCCAATTACAACAGAATGCAACACAGTTGAAATCAGAACCATGCCAAATGCAACAAAATGCAACAAGGGATTTTGTTGCATTGTGCAGGCATGTTGTTTGTGTTAAAGACTGAGCAAGGGGGTTTGCCCTGCTAAATGCAACAGTATGCAAATAAGTGTAGTGGTGACTGCAACAAAATGCAACACCAATATGAAGTCACTTGACTGCTAAATGCAACAAATTCAGTCAAAGAATGACATCTGAGTTGACTGCCAAATGCAACAGATTACAACAACTTTTACCATTTGGTGCATATTGTTGCATTTAGCATGGTTAGGGTTAATGGATTTTTTTCTCAACTATTTCATTTTGTAAATCAGCCAAATTGGTTTACGAGACTTTTTTGTATGATTCACTCAGTTGTTCCATGGTTGTTCATAGACATGATTTGCATACTGAAATGCTTTAAAACTAATTCCTAAAAAGTCCTTCAGAAAAAATCCACAGTGGGCATGTACATTGTACTGGCACACCCACTCACTACACAAATAAATCTCGAAGTCCCTTTCTGAACAAAGGGTTGTAGGCCTAACACTTGTTGACTAAAGTGAAACTAAAGCATACTTGTACTTGCCAGCTCTTAAAAAACTTACTGATTTACTTATAATTTTAAAAACAAACTTGGAACTTAAAGAAAAAGTAATTGATACTTCATTGGTTTTTGGAAGAGTAGAGTAACTCTTATCCTACAACTGATCAATAAATAAACAACCAATCTGTGAACATTTCAGGAAATTCAGTGGTCATGGTTTAGTGACAACACAATTTTTGTTTTTAGCAGGGATTCTGTGCACATTCATATCAGGCTTATTTTAAGGTTGCGGCAAGAGAAACAAACAAAAGTGATTTGGGTGGTTTTCAAATGGTGTACATCATTATATTTTAATGACTGATCCAGAATTTCTCGGAAAGATTTTTACCGGTACTGGGATCCTAAGCTTTCAGACCGAATACAAATAAATTGTTGGTTTACATATTAATTATTAGTTTTTTTGGTTTTGTTTATTTTTAAACTACCAATCCTGTATTTAAATTTTTTTAAAGTACAGGGAATTGTTAAATTCTTGATAGTCCATAGTGTTAACCAGAGGGGCGTTTGGGTGTCTATTGTACACCCTGTTTTAAATTTGGACACCCTGTTTTATCTGTCATTTAAGTAATTGTAAGTTAACAATTTAGACACCCAGTTTTTTAATTTTTGGCAAATTTGGACACCCTTTTACCAAATTCTGGTTAAAACCTTGGCCACGATGCCTTATCAGCAATAACCCTAGCTCTTGTTCGGTCACAATCCTCAGACCTACATGCAAGAGCTAATGGCACATTGTGTTAAAATTTGGGGGAGGGGAATTAATTCTACGACCATCAGGAGGATCGAGTATTTTGATTACCGCAACTACTAGGCTACATAATCATGTTTATTAGTTGATAACTGACTCCAAATCCAACAGCAATCAATAAGAGAAAAGTGTTGTATCTGACAACACTTCACTTTTCCACTATTGGTTTCATACCAAGAGAATGTTTTTAATCATATTCATAATAAATGAAAAAGTGGCCGTCGGATTCAGCATCTTTACCCAATCACAATTCAGTATAAAAATACAAATAATCACCTCCAAAACTACTGTACCGGTATTTAGAGTAGTTAGTACTATAGTACATGTATCTTCTAGAAAGTAATAATAGTAGTAAGTCTCTGAAATTGGAGTAGGTAGTTACACACCAGTATAAAAAGTCTACTGTATTATTGTAGTATTATACTCAAGCCTGGTAGGTGGTACTACTGAAAACTACGTACTAATACTACATGTACATAGTACGACTGGTACTTTTTTTTATGTCAATTTTTTTCAATTAAGGAGTACAGCACCCAAGTTACTGGGGATGTCTAGAGTTATGCACTCTGCAGACTTTTTTTAGGAGTCTACTAGACAGTCTAGGTTGGGGTTAGTAAGTCTTCCACATGTCCATTGGATTTACTCCATGAATTGATGGTGCATGTGGTGGTAGAAATTCTACCCCATGGTCCCACACAGTGATAAGTGCATGATGACGACAGTCAAATGAGACAAAACTTCTTGTTTTAAAAATGAAGTCAAAGTCAAACAGGTTTGTACAAATTCAAACTGCTGTAGTGTAATCATGGGAATTACGGCAAACCCCCATCCGCGATTAGTTTTATTATGACCGCATTCACACATGTTTTTAAGATCAAAAATCTCACACTACAATGTACTGTAAAGTGTTAAATGGCCATTACTGTTTACTAATCCCATCCAATCCCCAACCTCGCCCCTAATTAAAGTACGAGTAAAGCATTTCCGTATTTAACCGGCATAAGTTCAAGTTTATTGCTCCATGGTTCATCATTGTTGTGATGGGTCAGACGGGCGGCCGGCGACCGTGTGTGCGTGTGTACATCGAGCCTAGCCACTAAAGGCTGGACAGCAATCGATCACCAGAACATAGCATAACTTCTGTTCTCAACTATCCATGCTTTATCAACATACCTTGCTAAATTGCTTGCACAGATCAGACCATTATGATCTATCTAGATCGGAAAGGAGAAAACACCAGCAGACACTCACGATATCACCAGCAGCAGGAACAATACACAACACACGCCCAGTCATGCCAGGTACCACACTGATTAGTCAACACCCACGGACGGCCATCTTGAATCAGGAAAATACATTATTCATGAGACAAATTTTAATGATAAAAGCTTGTTGGTCATTCTTTGTGTATTGTTGTCATGGGGGATGGGCCGGTGGCCGTGAGGGGTGAATTTACTGACACTGTAAAATATTGATTGTTATAGTTTGTTCGATTTATGTTGTTGCTGTTTACAGCTGTATCAATAAACAAAGATACACGGAAAACATAAATTTCTAATTATCTTTCTTCTGTGCAAGTGTGTATCAAGTAGTTACTATTTTCCCCATAGAGTTTTACAAATGCGTATTTTTATTTGGCACCCACAAACGTACGTCACATATACAGCCATCATAGAAAACAAACCATAATTATTTATTATGTCGGTAGTTCTGCCCCTCAACACAGTCAAACAAACTTTCTCTGCTTTTGTTCTCCACCATTACCTCCCCCCTCCAAATTCCCATAAACAAAATGCACAAGCAGATCCACAGCCAGACCCTCCCCCAACAAATACATCGACTGTTGTTTTCTTCTTGTTAAAGATTTATTTAAGAAATAATAAAAATTCAAATTTTTTAAATTTGGACTTGCCTTCTATATGTTTTGGATAATCTTGAAGTCCCCCTCAGAATATTCAGTTTATGTCATTCAAAATGCCTTTGAATGTTGAAAGAGTGATTTTCTTTGGTAAAATTACACACAGAACTAAGGCAAGCATCAAGCCAGAACCCAAGCCAAAAGGCAGTACCCAGTTGACCCCCCACAAACACACATCCCAATCCCCTCCCACACCAAAACCACCCTGGACACTTCTGCTTAAATATAAAACAAACTGTAATCAAACAAGCCTGTAACTCTGCAAATGATTTTCTTTTTATACCGAAGAAGATAATAATGCACCAATATATTTACAATACAATGTTTACTGCAGATTGATTCATGAAAAGAGACAAAATAAAGGATTGGATTCTCCTGGACGGAATGAAATGAGAAGAACTTTAAAACTAAATATTTAATAAAATAATTATGCATGTACAAAATTTGTTATGAAAAGAGACAAAATAAAGGATTGAATTCTCCTGGACGGAATTAAATGAGAAGAACTTTGAAACAAAATATTTAATTAATAATTACACATGCATGTGCAATGTTTGTTACGGACGGAATTCAATGATTAAAATTTCTTCAGAAAACAAAAGGTACAAATATTTTATCAAATCTTACTATGCTAAAAGACACTCTCTGGCTGAATTTTGTGCATTGTATATGTACAATGTATATACACAGGTTTTGTTTTTGCACCAATAAATATTTACAAAATAATAATAAAGTTACAATTTCATTCAGTTGTGTTTCTTCCCCCCCAACCCCAAAAAACCCCAAAACAACAACTTGTTATTTCCTCAGATGGATATTTTTTCTTCAATACCACCCAGCTAAAAAGGCACAGGGTTCAGTAAACTTACAGACTACATCATTTAAGTACTCAACAATTAACAATTTTTGAAAAATTTACCAAATCTGTATTGGGAAAACTAACTTCTGAAAAGATCATAGCCAAATTTCATAGAGCTGCTTATAAGCAATTAGCATAAAACGTTGCTAAGCACAACAAAATGATGCTTACCAGATTAAGGTTACCAGCTAAAATACCATTTTACATTGTACAAAATGTAACTGGTATCCCGCTTAGTTTTGCTTGACAGAAAAATGTTAAGCAATATTTTCTGCAGATCTATGAAATTGAATCCTGGGTCCGACTTCATAGAGCTGCTTAAGCAAAAAATAATGCTTAACATTTTTTGCTAAGCAAAATAAGCCAGATACCAGTCAAAAATTGTACATGTGGCACGGTATTTTAGCTGGTAACCTTATTCTGGTGAGTAATTTGTGTTGTGCTAAGCTACTTTTTATGCTTAAAGGCACTGGACACGTTTGGTAATTGTCAAAGACCAGTATTCCCCCAACATATAATGCATAAAATAACAAACCTGTGAAAATTTGGGCTCAATTGGTCAAAGTTGCAAGAAAATAATGAAAGAAAAAAACACCCTTGTTGCACAAATTTGTGTGCCTTCAGATGCCTGAAAAAGGCTTCAGGCTTGAAGTGTTTTTCAGATTCAAATATTGTTAGTGAGAAATTACCCGTTTCTCAAAAACTACGTTACTTCAGAGGGAGTCTTTTCTCACAATGTTTTATACTATCAACAGCTCTCTGTTGCTCGTTACCAAGTCAGTTTTTATGCTAATATATATTTTGAGTAATTACCAAACAGGTACAGTGCCTTTAAGCAGCTCTAGGAAATTGGACCCTGGTATAAGTACACTTTCTTTTACATCGGTGAGATATGGGAATTGTCTAGAAATGATTGCATTTCTTGTCATATGCCTCATGCACACAAGGCAATTTACAGGTAACTTGTAACAGGCTATCTCCAAGAAGGAAACATAGTCACATTCAAATATTCACATAATTTCTTTGGTTTGGTGAGATACTGTTTATACCTGTTGTGCTGTCAAGGTGTTCCTTTTGCATGCGGTGCAACTTACAAGTTGCCTACAAAAATTGCCTCGTGTGACAAGGCCCCAATAGTGTATTCATCCTTAAAGATATTATACAGGATTGGTAGAGCTGACAAAATAGTCACAGACAGTGTTGATGTATTGTGTGATCAACCATACATGAAATAACAGACCTGTGAAAATTTATTCGGGAAAACATTATTTGTTTGATAAAACTTTTAAAAAGCAGGCAGTTTGCAGAAAGTCAAAAATAAAACTGATTTGAAAACAACGTCTTGCAAGAGGCCCATGCCCCCCCCCTCGAGTCACACCCCACCTCCATTCCTTAGAAACCCCACTTCATCTCATAGAAGATCAGCCTGTGACATCTCACTAGCTCTCTTGGCCATGTGAGCCCTCCTCATAGGGTGCATCTTGTCAATGATCGGCCTGGCAAGGGCCTCCTTCAACTTTGCCTGGTACTCGGCCTCGGCCTCCATCCCTTTGAGGTACTCCCTGTGCTCTTCATCTTGCCCGACCTCCTTCTGTCTTCGAGTGTAATCTATCTGGCCGAGGAGGTTGTCCTGGTATGCTAGATTCTCCCTGCGAATGCTGGCAAGTTTCTCTTCCTCAAGGCGGTTGTGCTCGTCCATAGCTGCCTGCATCAGATCTCGCTCCTTCTGGAGCTCAATTTGAGCCTTGGCATTGCGTGCCACTGATAAAGAACAAAAATAAAGGTACACGTAAGAAAGGTACACTTATTAAGGAAAACCTCATTTGTCTGTGCTCTCATTTTTTTAAATCACTTTTCTACCTTATGAGTACAGTTTTCCAATTTCAATAACCAATATGATAAAAAGAAAGTTAATGTTGATTGATTTTTTACAAAAGGACTGTTTAGTTCTTCTCCTATAAATCTGATGAAAAATCAAGTTTCCATTATGACATGATTCCAAAACCTGAAATTAAATATGATTTCTAGATACTGCATTTTTCCTTTAACGTCAGATGCACCCCAGTGCCAAGAAGTAGATGCTGACTTAGATGAAAATTATGGTACTATAAAAAAACTTACGTTTTTCTTCCACTTGTTGACGACGTACAGCAAGAACGTTGTCCATGAGTCTCTTCCTTGCCTCTCTCTGCCTCGCCCACTCATCGAGTCTCTTCTGCCACTGTCTTTTAACCTCTGCATTGACAAGCTCATCAATTTCCCTGTCATTTTCCTCGTCCTCACGTGCCTGCTGCTTGAGGTATGCACGATAGCGTTGGTCCTCCTCCCGCAGCTCTTTCTACAATTTATAAAAAAAACCCAGGATGGCTGACAGATACAGGTGTTCCCAAGAAAAAGAAATGGCGAGCCAAAGTTTGCATCATTTGATAGTCATGATGATTTAAAGGGTCTGTATACGTTTGGTAATGACTCATAAAATTAATGGCAATAAAATCTTACTCTGTAAGAAGTATAGCAGCTTTGGATAGTATAACGCATTTTGAGAAACTTTTCACTTAGAAGTACTGCGGTTATAGAAAAAAATATCACTTTTTATCCCCAAAAATTTTAATCTGAGAAGCGTTACTGACATTAACGTTTCTCAGATTGTGTATTCCAATTGCAGATTATTCTTCCTGCCTGGACATAACCGCCCTAGATTTTCGTCAATATCTCAAAAACGCTACCACCTTTTGAAACAAAATTTTCACAGGTTAGTTTTATCTACAACTAAATAGGATTGAAACAAATAGTGGGTCCCAATTACCAAACGTGTACAATTCCTACCATTTAAAAAAAGAATGATAATAACTGCAGAAACAAAGCACCACGGAAGCCAAATACTGTAAGCGATGTTCTCAAAAACAAGTGAGCTTTTTGTTATGTTAAGAAGAATTTGGTATTCAATTTTTTAGCAAGTTGCAGCTTAACGGGGTTACAAAGCAATGTACTCAGCTGTAGGATATAAAAGTACAAAACGATGCAAAAAAAACAAGCTTAGAATTTGTTTTCTCCCATTAATTAATGACGTACTGCATCTAACAAGTGAGAAAAATTTTTTTTAATGTTTTTCATTTGGAAATTCTACACAACATCAATCAAGCAAGGTTATAGAACCATCAGTTATTATAAGGCCCAGAATCTTTTAAGATACAGTTGGGCTTGCAAGAGCTACATTGTAGGATAATTGTTAAAGGTAAGACCTGGGGGCCAATTTCTTAACACTTCTTAACCGTAAGCAAATTTTTGTGCTAACTATAGCAGAAAAATTTGCTTAAGCGTAAGTGTATTTCACAGATTAGCAAGAGAATTAGGGGGGCCAGCTTGCCCGTTCTCTGCTTACGGTTAGCAAGAAACTCACGCAGTAAGCACAAAAACGACCGTTAAGCAGATCTATGAAATTGGGCCCTGTACGGTGTTTTTACATTGTGGGGTGAACCCACCATTGCTTTGAGCGAGAAAGATTATAGAAAAGGGACGACAGAAAACCAATGACAAAAGCCTACAGCACAATGTTGCTCTACTTAAAATGAACAAACAAATTTCGAAGAATTTTACCTGGCAACAAATGCTCATAATGATTAATTTTGATAAGGCATTTAGTTTTTAAGAGTATCATCATGATGAAAGAAAATAACTTTTTTTTTTTCACAAATGAGCGTAGTGTTGGTAAGAGCTACATTACTTCGACATCATTAGCGTTAACATTTTACAAGTCAACCGTGAAGAGAGGAAATTAAATATGATCTATACAAACAATTGCCTCCCCACTGACTTGACCGACGCGTACGAATAACTGCCTAGTTTTATTTTGATGTTACTTTTTTTCTCTAAACACAAGCTGGTGAGCATTCTCTCCTTTCGCATGTTTACAGTGTATCGCTTTGGGCGGCCCAGTGGCTATAAAAGGTTACCTAAACAGACGGTTTTATTTGTCAACAAATCAACTGACCTTCCTCTGAGCAATCTCCTGTGCCTCATTCCTTGAGTCGCTCAAAAGCTTCTCAAGGATGTTCATGTCAAGGGCGAGCTCCTCTTGCATCTCCTTAGCTCGTCTCCTGGTCTTGAGGCGGATGTTCATAGCGATGTCCTCTCTTGCCTGCTCCTGCTTGGCTAACTTCTCCTGGTAGGCACGCTGCTCCTCCAGTTTACGGAGCTCCCTCTCTTCTTTCTATCAACAAAAATTATTGTCAATTCTTCAATTATCCTTATGTCATCTTTATCAAGGTACTTCCCTATCTCTTCAGAACTCCCTCTGTGTGAATAAACTCCAACCCACACACAAAACATTTGAGTTTTTTTCTTCGGGGAGGGGGGGGAATCTTTTCAAAAGTAAGAAGAACCTCATATGACTACTGAAATGATGCAATTCAGTTGTGTTTTAAAACAAACATTGAATACATCTCTGTCTCAACACTCGCCTGCAAGGAACACTTGATGTTTAAGGAGCAAATTGTTTAAACATGTCTTCTTTTCAGCAGTTTTTAGACCTTTCTTTAAATTCGTCTCCAAATTACAATAATTAAAACAATGTTTACAGAAACTAAGAGCAAATTTTGTTTGGCAATAAGTGAGTGACCTTACCAGCAGTCTCCCTTCCTCTTCCTTGAGTCTCTTAGCCTCCAGCCTCTTAGCCTCAAGGGCGGCTTTCTGTTTCTGGAGCGTATCTAGGGTCTCCCGATTCCTTGCATGTCTCTCCTGCGCCTCTTTCTCTTCCCTTGCTGCCTTGGCAAGCATGTCCTGGTGCCACAGGTCTGCGTACATTTGCTCATGTGCTTTGTTTTGCTCATCAATCTCAGCCTTGATGCGGAGCTGATCGCTACGCTCCAGGCATACCTCATCCATGTGGCGACGCGACAAGGTGGATCGAAGCTCCTCGCATTCCTCCCTAATACGGTTACAAAAGAAATACATCTTAAAGGGTCGGTATACGTTGATAATTACTCATAAAATTAATGGCAATAAAAACTTACTTGGTACGAAGTACAGCAGCTTTGGATAGTATAATGCATTTTGAGGAACCTTGCACTTCGAAGTACTGCCGTTATGGAAAAAGATATCACTTTTAATCCCCAAAAATTTGAATCTGAGAAGCGTTACTGACAGCAACGTTTCTCAGATTGTGTATTCCAATTGCAGATTATTCTTCCTGCCTGGACATAACCGCTCCAGATTTCGGCAATATCTCAAAAACTATAGATTGAAACAAACAGTGGGTTCCAATTACCAAACGTATACAATCCCTTTAAAGGGAAAGTTGTTCGATAGTGTTTTCAAAAGAGTATACATACATTTCACTCTGCTAGTTATACCCTAAAACTAACCCCTGAAATTTCCTTGACACAAAGTATCACGCATTTTAAGAAAAAAGTGTAGTATTACATGATTTGCTTCAAATACAGGGCAATAGGTAATACAAAGTTGCCCAGCACGCACCTTTTATTTTATATAATGGCAGTTGGTCACTACAGCACTTAAATTGGAAATATCTCAGGGTTATAGAAAGTTACAATGGACATCACACACAGTCTAAAAGTCAGCCATCTTTAAAAGAGATGCTAGTCTCTTTTTTCACAAAGAACTAATTAATATCATGTGCGGAATGCCAAAGTTTTATTAAATTCCTTACGCTTCCTTCGATTGGTCGGTGAACCACTTGGCTGCGTTGAAAAATGTGAATGCTCAACGCGCCTCAAAGCCAAAACCCAAGTTGCTCGTAAAGATGGCGTTTTTTGGGAACTACCTATTGGTATTTTTTTGATTCTGCGTTAATTTTCGACCACTTGTAGGATGTCTTTGCAGTTAGGTAAAGTGTCAGTGTAGTACATCATTTTAAATTGAAGGTACAACTTGCATCAGAATTTGAACTGAAAAGTGACAGTTCATAGAATGAATTTTTACAATGCAAAATTACAACTGTACATTAAAAAAGGCATCACTTTGGTGTAGCATTTCATTATTTAATTTTTTTTAATATGAAGGCACCAAAAAATTTCGAATAAAATGTTTTGGATACCACTTAATCAATCATTTAGTAACATTACCTCCATCTCTGGTCCAGTTTCTCAGCCACCACCTCAAGTCGTTCTTTTTCCCTCTTTTCTTTAAGGAACTTGGCCCGTTCCCGCATCTTGGCTTGACGCTCTAGCATTGTTTCTTGGCTTGCTTCCATCTCCTCCAAGTATTGGGTCTCTTCAGCAGCCAACAGTTCACGTAGTCTGAGTACCGGAAACAGAAAATGATTTTGTTGTGTGAGTACCACAGTGTGTTATTGTCATCGCATGTATTTATGTCTATCAAATGAAACTGTTGGGTTTATAAGACCAAATCTGTCTTTATCCTTGCTGGTAAAGACAGGGGACCAGTGTAGTTTGTCTTGTAAAAGTCATGGTGAATATTGTCTCTATAGACTGTGCAAGTCTCGCCTGTATCGGGACGAGAAAACACGTCAATCGAAAAACATTTTTTTATCTGAAATCAAATCTTTGTTTTAAATTATATCTAATGAAAAAATCTAAACAACAAAAATACTCATTACATGTTTATAAAATCAGTTTTAGTTTTTATAACAAATACACAAATAATGTGTTAATTATTATTGAAGCAAAATTAAAACTCTGGGACAAGGATGCTTATTTGATCTTAACTTTTCAGAAACCACTTTTGTGGATTCGCGAAGGTCACACACGGGCGTAAAATTAATGCTTGACGCAGTTTATAGAGGACGCTGACGCCTCAACAACCATAGACTGCTATAAAAAGGCTTCGCGTTGCAGTTACAGCATCTGGTGATTATCATCGCGCATCCAAAACAAGCGTTTACATAAGTTTTGTGATCGGAGGTGAGCACAAAATTCTAAATTTTGCAGCAACCGGAAGCTGAGGTCAATTTAATTCTCGGGTTTTCTTTGTTATATTGTTAAATTGATTTTACTTACATAGTTTTTATCACTAAGTATTACATTCCCAACAACATATATATATTTTTCATGGCCATAAACCACTTTAAACGAAAATAATTGACAAAACTAAATCTTGCCCACGTAAATCTCCATATGGTTGGGACCACAATGGTCCCGGAAGTTCAAATATGCGCGAGACTTGCACAGTCTATTTACCTTTCCCTGCGATCTTCTAATGTAAATTCTTGCTCAAGCATCAAGCCTTTCACCTTCCTCTTTACAGTGTTCAGCTGAATCCGTCGATCTGTGATGCGCTCCCAATCGTTTTTCAGGTCACAGAGGGCGTTATACTTTGTATTTGCAACAGCTTCCTCTCGAGCATCATCATGACGTCGTCTTTCAAGGATCAGGTGATCTGGAGGAAGCTTGCTAGGCATCTTTGCCCTCTGCAAAATATTATAACAAATCAATAAATACTTTTCTTAATTACAATTAAAATTAACCAAATCTTACATTTACATTGTACTTTTCATTCAGGTTATTGTTACAGTGTGATAGCCTAATTAAAAACTAATATTAATTTTTTTTATCAGTTTTGTATGTTACTATGAAATATTAAAATATTCTATTTTATAAAATTGTTACAGACATATGGAAGTTGCAATTGTTTTTATTTTTTAAGAGGAAACTATCTTTGCCACATATATATTTGTGCATGTTTTGGGTTTTGTTTCTACACTCAGCGCAAAATTAAAACCCAAGAAAAGAGAAAATAAATTGTTCAGTTACAGTTGTATGCCTGTCATGCCTGTAGCGTGTAAACCCGGGCTAATCACAGAAAATAACCAACGTTATTTTCATCTTCTGTATTTAATTTAAAATTCAATTAGGCTGCATGATGTAGATCATTACACTAGATCATAGATGGCTCCATGTAGATACTGTAAGCAACATTATCTTCCAAAGAATAGCCTAGATAGATGTAGCCCCATTAATAGTGCCAATACTCTGGACTTCCTCCGATCCTTGGCCCTACGCCCATGTACCTCCAGGAGGTGACATTTGTTTTCGAAAAGAAACTCACGTTTTTATGCCAAGATTTTTTCCCCAGTTGTCACTTATTGTAGCTCATTTGTGGACGGCACATTAATTCGAAAAAGAGCTTGCTCGTTTTGGTGTAATTTATGAAGAAAATCGGCGGCGTTACTGACACGGTTTGACTGCCGGGCATCCGCGATTTTGCTAATGTGCTATGGTCTTGGTGCAAGACGTTTCTCGTTTACCTTTCACGCACAGCGCGGCCGACGACCCGCTCATTCAACTCGCCAATAGCGCGCGGGGGGCGGTTCGTGGGCTAAAATCAGGCGTTCGTGGCGCGCTATTGGCGAGTTGAATGAGCGGGTCGTCGGAGGAAGTCCAGAGAATTTGGCACTATTAATGGGGCTAAGAGAGATGTAGATAGGGCCTACATCATTACAACAACAATCTGACATACATAACATAGACATAGACTGACAATTTTTTAGTTTTTTTACAAACTTAAAAATTACAAAATAACATTATTTAATTTGTAATGAAGTTCTTCAACTTACGATTGCAACTGAGCTTGGAGTTGGGCCTGTGTACTCTCTTGTCCTGCGTGGTTTCTGTGCCGCCAACATGTTGTAATTTTAGTCTGTAAAATCAACAATGTTTTAGTAGGCCTACTGTCTGAAGCAATAAAGATGGCCCGTGGAATGATGCCGTTGTTGGCGTTTGGCGTTTGTGACAAGTGGAAGAAAAGCACAGTAAAAAAATACTTCACGGACACGGTGATTTCAACCCTACAAACAGCAAAAAATAGCTATGATGGGATCGTCATCGTTACTACAACTGAGAAGTTCATGTACAAAACTGACATGAGCATGCAGGAAACAACAGAAAAATCTGTGCGGTCTTTCGTCCGTCGACAGTCAGTGCAGTACACACACGAATAATCGGTCGGCGCAGAGAGGCTATTGACATGACGTCATGAACCTAGCAACAAAATAACAGTGGGCGCCCTCAATAGTCACCAGCTGGTTGAATAATGTGATCTGGCCGTTAAAATATTTATTTCGTTTTATTAGTTAACCAAATTAAATTATTATAAATTAAAGATTTATAATTGTTGGACTTATGGGAAATTTTTCATAAATTATTTTATGATTGTGTAAAATTACAACTTGATCATCATCGATCGTTCTGAATACTGTTTAATTTTCTTCAAGAGACATCTTCTGCTCCTGGGCGGTGTCCGAACAAGCGCCTCTGAGTGTGTGCGTGGGCAGCAGCAGTAGCCTACGTGTTGAGAATAGTGCCATGGCTGCTGGATCGCTGAAAAGTCACAAATAACGCTGTCGTAAGACTGAGAGCCAACGGCCATAGCCATAGCCGAAAGTTGATTGATTCTAAGCAAAACTTATTTCATGAAGTTTTTATCGTAGGCCTATACAAACTTACCATGCAAACTTTTTAATTGCTTTTTATCTACTGTTTTTAATACTTTTCTTTGAAATGCGCGGTTGATCATGTGGAAATCGCGCAATATAAATCTCTGATTATTATTATTATTATGCAGAGGAGTAAATGTAATACATTTTTGGAATCTTTTTATTGCACTTGTTAGATGTTCTTCGTTTTTAGACTAACGCTCTGTGTTTTCCCCTTCTTATATGTTACACTTAAACCGTTCTTATAGTTAGGCAAATATGTGTGCATCCCCCCAGTATAACAAATAAATGTAAGAAGGTGATATTTTTTTCCAAATATTGTCTTTTCACTCTTAAAAAAGACGCTTCCCATAATGTTACTATCACTTTTGAACCAAGAAACACAAAATCGCTCTCTCCCGTATCAAGGCGCACGCAGCACCCCAGATGTCATGCACGAAAAAAGAGCACCGCTTCGCTGCTTGCGCAGGTCTTTTTTTCGTGCATGACATCTTGGAGTGCCACGTGCGCTTTGACTAAAGGCTAATGATGTAATGTGAAGAGAAGAGCTTATGGAGAAATCAAATCAGTGGTGCGTTCCCACTCAGGAGATTAGGCCTAATACAAACGTTAGCCAAATTTCAACTTGGAAAATGATGCAAGAGATAGAGGTGTACATGATGCCTCGATCGTGCTAATTGGATAATGCTCGTAGATTCATAGTGACACCAACAAATAATGGGTTGGCACCAGTAGTAGGAACAATGGGGGTTCTGGACCACCTTGCTTGGGGTATATACAAATAGAGCACATGGGGTTTGCTCCCAGCTTTTTTGATAGGGCTCGCCCCGCTCTCTTGGTGGGCTGCTGGTTCTAGACCACTTTTGGGTTGGGGTATATATACAAATAGAGCACATGGGGTTCTACTAAATTTTCGTATACGAAAATTAGGTTTTAATAGGGCTCGCCCCGCTCTCTTGGCGGGCTCGACCCACAGCCAGCGACTTTCAACCTTAACGCTTCAACTTTCGTCTACGAAAGTTGAACACGATGGAGTGTAGCACGGTATACACAATGAGTGAACCCAACTGTAGACGTTTACGTTTGTGAATAACTGGGTGGAGGTTCGTTAAGTTTGCTACCACGGCTGAATTTAAAACTGGCAAAGCAACCGCACTTTATTTCAGTGTCGTTGCCGCAAGCTCTTTCATTATTGAAGCTCGGGCTTCGGCCATCAGCTCGTTTTTGCTACTTCGTTGGTTTGAGCTGCGTATACTTTGCGGCTTTTTTCTGAATATCAGCTTTTATTTGTCGATATTTATTTATTTCGTTTATTACGAGCTTGAACTCTTCAGGGAGATGTGCCCATCTTGTAGCGCTTGTGAGATCACATCTGAAACGCTGTTGAGCTTAGATAGAGCGAGAACACGAATCTCATCGTGTTTTTAGCTTTTACAAGGAGCCGCCGAGAGACGAACTTGCCGGCAATACCGGCAAGACCACAAACACCTGCAGCTGCTTCAAGTGCAATGACAATAGGCGCAGCTATAATTGTGGAGAGCAATCCTACACCAGTAGCTCCCATTCCAAGGCATGATAGAATCAACACTGTGTCAATACCATCAACGATATTGATAGATCTACGGTACTTTTGTACAGCTTACTTCTGTCTTCTATCTCTTTTTCAAGTTTGCGTTCGAGGTTGCGGATTTCAGTCAGGCGATAATTAGAGCCTGTGTTGTTGTCCTCAGGCTCAAGAACGGGATACAATCGCTCAGTTGTTTCGATGGTAGGAGCTGTTGGTATCTTAGGCATTTTCTCGAATTTCAAGCACAACAGTTATGGGTTTGCTATGGTTTTGTAGCAACAGGTTATGTTTATCTAACGCGCGAAGGTTCAATTGATGTATGTGCCCAACTTCAAGTTTTTTGTACATAGGACAAATAGGATTAATGTTTATAACACCTTTGGGTGCGGCTGGGGTTATGGCTAGTAGTGTTGAAGGAGCGCCATCAACGATGTTGGAGGTTGTAGAAAGTTGATCGAGGTGTATGTATACCCACTTGTGAATATCGAAGTTAGAGGGTCTGTCTCCCTCGTATTCCCCATCAATCCAACCTTTTTCGCTGATACCCAACAGGCGGCGTATATCAGAGGATATTTTTAAGGCTCTGCCTGTTGGAATGCTGAACATGACTAGATTTGTTGCTTTATCTATCTCGACCGATACTTGGGGCAGCTCTTTTGTGAACAGATTTTGTAGGTATTCAAAGGTATATAATCCAGCAGGGATCATAATCTTTCGAGGTTTATCATCCAAGTTAGAACGCCACAAAATTCCAGCTGAATGCCCAATATTTCGATGGCTAACCTCATAATGCAAACCTCTGAGGGCAACATAGAGCTTGCCATCTGTATTATCGATTACAGTCTGGAGATGCGACGCTTCTTCATTTTGAATATCGGTTAGTGTCACAAACATAACTAATCTTTTGTCTACGAAAGATTGTTAATGCGGTTATACCAAACAAAGCTTATAGCTTCAACACAGACGCATCTACTAGACAGGCTTAATCTCAAGTACTGCAGTCATAGAGATAGGATTGTCACGCATATCTTCACCATATTCATCTAACACGAGAAAGTTTAGTTTATATATATGTCCTGCTTTAATTTTTTTGTACATAGGGTAAGCAAGGTTAACGTTTACACTGCTTTCAGATTTGAACGGGGTTATGGTTAGCAGCGACGAGGGGGCGCCATCAATAATATTAGAAGCCGCATAAAGTTGATTGAGGTGTATAGAAACCAGGTTAGGGGTATGGAACCTTGAGGGTCTAATTCCATCTACTCTTCCTTGGAACCAATGACCGTCAAAAAGATTAGAGAGAATGCCCAATAGTGAACACATTGTATCATCAAATTTAAAAAACATAGAAACACTCCTGACATTGATACTGACAAACCCCGTTGTTTTGTTCATTTGGAGTACTATTTGGGGTATATTTGCTTTGAAAAACTGTTGTATATCTTTAAAGGTGTACATTCCTCGAACAACTTTAATCGAGGTATAACTAAGATTATTATTACTGTCAAACTTAAGATCAACAGTAGAGTCAACATCAAGAGTGTTAGTTTTTTAAAATGCAACTCTCTTAGGGCAACACAGAGTTTACCATTTACATTGTTAATTGCGGGTTGGAGGAGCGGCGCTTCTCTCTTTTGAATATTGGTTTGTGTAACAAACATAGCGAACTTAACTTTTCTACAGAAAAGTTTCTTTTGAACTTATACGAGTATAACTTAAACTTTGCAAGCAAAGTTTGTGCAGTTATGTCTAACCAAGCTTATAGCTTTAACACAGATGCATCTTACCAAACAGGTGGGGTATACTCCGCAAAATCTCAACTCGTATTGCAAAATGTTACAATACAGGTTGATACGGGGGCGGCGAGCTTTGACACCGTCTATCCGGATATATTGTCGGCGGAGCGGTATAGGCTGCCACACGTACAAAGTGATGATGTAGTGGACACGTGGAGCTCAAACCCGATGAAATTTTGGCAAAATAAGATTAACTTTGCAGTGTGGTGTGCTACCACAGGTTGCGGTGTCTCTGCAGAAGACCATCTTAGCTCTAAAGTCCCGATGGTGCGATCAGTCTACCGCTTTCACGTATACTACCAGGTGCGAAGGATTCTTGAAGGGATGCAGGTGCCACTCCCACAGGATGACACTTGGGATGCCTTTGATACCCCATACAACCAGAGGGTATATGAGCAAATTTGCGCGGAGTTTGGTGTCTCACCGCACACCGACTGGCGGCAGAGCATCGACCAAAATAGTGGTCTTGGAACGCCGTATCATTGGTGGAAAGGTTCAGTGCTCTCTATTAAAGAAGTGAGCAACGATTTGGTTGCTAGTGGGGGTCTTAACCCCAGCTTCGGTGTTTCGTCGAACGACTATAGAAAAGACCGCATGAGCTTTGGTGATAGACCAGCCACGTTCAGCGTCGACTACATCGGTCAGGGGCCAGAAGGAGACCAAGCATGGGCAACATTTGTTCTCGACAAGTCGGAGGGCTTTACCCAACCTGGGGTTGAAAGAATCAACGACTCTATCCGAACATACGTGTGGGCTATCCTAGGCGCACAGGCGCAGATTCGCTCGAGTATTATTGGCACCGGTGCCGCATTTGACACCCAGAAACAGTTCTTAGCGAATGTTGAGGATGCAGTCTCAAGCCCTGTAGATCTCCCGAGTGCGGTGGCACGCTACCAAGACATGCTTCGATACGCCCGCTCTAAGGTTGACTATGTATTCGGAATTGGTTTGTATATGGCTCCCAGCAACATGGAGTTGCAGATTGGAACTATTCAGGACTACAACAATGAGATTGTGATCGCGGAGCAGGGGCAAAATTTGGGCTTTAACAACGGTATAAATGCAGTTGTCGAGAATTTGTTACCTGTAAAGGATATGGAGGGGCCTCCTGCAAGGCCAGCACACCTAGCTCAAACTCCGGAAGTTAGTTTGATGGGACCGGTTTTGGCACAGCCTGATATCGACGTAGATGAAAGACAAACTTTCGTAGACGAAAGTTTAGCGCACTATGATGGGCGAACTGCACTTGTTGTTGGTGGCGTTGCTCTTGGTCTCGGTTGGCTCGCTCTACGCTAAAACTTTTGTCTACAAAAACTTTTGTCTACAAAAACTTTTGTCTACAAAAACTTTTGTCTACAAAAGTTTATTATTTATAAAAGATTAAAGTTAACAGTACACCGCCAATGGCAACAATTATTGCCCATAGGTTTCCCGCGAGCCAGCCAGCAGTTTTACTCAAGAGGTTGAGGAGCCACGATATAATGCCTCCGATGATGCCCGGTAGTGCGGCTGCAGCCTTTCCAGCTAATTGGGCTAGAAGGCGCCCGAGAGCTTGCAAATGTTTTTCGCCCACTCTTTTACCCCATCTTTACTTGCGGGGGGCGTGGGAGGTGTTGGCGGTGTAACCCCGCCAGCTGGCCCACCAGTCAAGGCAAGAACCAGAGTGCTGATGGCAAAGCCCAGTGCAGTGATAATGGTGGCTATGGTCACACCCTGCTCGCGGAACAGGGTCCGTAGCCGATCGGCCAGAGATTTGTTTTTATCTAGAACACTAGATATGGTCTCACGAATTTGGCGGAACTGTGACCGAAGTTGTTGGTTGAGGACATCAACGCTGTCTCGAGCCGCTGCGAGATCATCTTCGGCTTTTGTAATTTCACGTTCGATTTGGTCCGCTCGCTCAGTTGTCCCGGGTTGCTTAAGCTCTTCGCGATAGCCCTCGATTAGCTGCTGGAGAGAAACTACTTTGCTCTCTTGCACCGCTTTTGTGGCACGCAAAGTTTTCAGGGCTTTGTCAAGCCCTAGAATCTCTCTCATAGGCAAAAGATTTTCTTCCTCAGTAGGCGGCTCAGATGACTTACTAATAAGTAAATCATCTAAAACATTAATTGTCTGATCTAGTACATCACCATCTGCTTGTGTTGCATTTTGTGCTTTATCAGCAACCTTTTCTAACTCGCGAAGGGTAGGTCGAGAATGACGATGCAGTGTACTGTCGTACCCAGGCAGGTTGAGAAAATCTCGAATAGCTCTGGAGCCCCCAGAGCCAAAACTTTGGGCAATAGTACCCAAACCTAAAAACTTTTTAGGGCCTTTAGTAGCGCTCATCCGAACCTTTTTATCACCTTCTACCCAGTAAAGTGTTTTACCATCTTCGCCGACCTGAAACCGTTTGTATTCTATGATCGTAGGTTGAGGGCCATTGTTTAGACCTATCTCCTCATAGAAAGCATTTACTAAACGGTCTCGCTGTTCTCGCAACTCGTCTGTACGGATGTCGTCGCGCGCTTGGTTGATGCGGTCGCCGTATTCATTAGGCGATAGCCCATCTAAGGGTGCCCCGATGGGAGGTTCAGGGGAAATAAAACTGGTGTCTTCTTCGACTTCTGGTTGTTTTTCGGGTGCATCAAAATCATTCATTTCAAAGCCACCTTCTGCCATATTGAATACAAAGGTTGGCTTTACTTATATTGAACACTCGCCAAGGTTTAATAGACAAAAGATAAAGTTTGGTTTGAATGGCATCGTCAAAGTACGGACGCAAACTGAATCCTCTTAGAAGCCTGCGGGATCCACTCGGGATCAAAGGCATACGGCAGAGCGTGGTTGTAACCAACAACCCCTCCACTATCGACCAAAATCAGCAGCTCTTGGTCCGCTTTCCCAACCTTGGCGCCCAGGATGTGATTGTTCCTGGAACAGCCCGCCTCGCATTTACCATCGCCCTCACCTCGACCGACGACAATCGAACAGTGGTTCAAAACCTTGGCCAAGCCGTTGTGAAGAAAAAGACAATCAGGATCAGTGGTAATGAGGTCATGTCTATAGATGACAGCGATGTTATCGGCTGCTACACCGACCTTTGGAAAACGTTGGGAGAGCGCCGGTCTCAGGTCTACCAGGGTATTGATGTGGCGGAAGACGCTAACATGCTTAAACTGAGGGTGGGCGCCGGAGATGGTGATAGTTCTACGGCGCAAGACAAGGCTGTTGCAGATGCATACAGCAACAGATTTAGCATTCCACTAGACTTTGAACTGTTGGAGAGCCACATGCCGTTCTTCCAGTCAGGCCTTGGTGACCGATTGGAGTACGAGCTTACCTTTAATGACTACAGCCGCGTTATAATGGCAACAGGTGATACAGATGCTAGCTACGTCATCGACAACATCTCTCTCGAGTTTGAAATTATGAGCGAGCCAAACTTAGCCCGAATGATTCGCAACCAGTATACTGCGCGAGTTGCCATCTTGTATGACCGCATTTTGCGCCACCGAAAGGTCACCCTCAACAAGAGTGATACGCTGTGGAACGTCAATCTTAATATTCCAGCCCGAAGCTTTAAGGGAATACTCATGCTCTTCGAGGATGCTGGAGCGGCGACCGCGTTTAACCGAAATACAGAATCGTTCTATAACCCCAAGATCGAAAAAGTTGAGGTCATAGTCGAGGAAGCCAAACCAGTTGTATGCCCAGGGTATGCGCGGGTACCAACAGTGGGATGAAGTTCGAAAGTACTTCGCTAGCAGCCCTTCAACCAAGCGCCACCCCACGTCTGCAATGGTCACCAAAGACTTAGCATTAGCTGATGTAACGGTAGGAGAGTATTTGACAACAAAGTACGGCCTATGGCTGGACTTGAGAAGCAACGATGATGACTCACTGCACGGCAGCGGCAGGCGCATAGAAAATGCAAGTGAGGGTCACAGTCCAGATCACCAAAAAGGCAGAAACGGCGGGCACATTGAACATGTATTTGTATGTTATCATGGATGCTCAGCTCAACATCGAAAATGGTCGATATATCAGTGCGCTCTACTAAACCAAACTTATCTTTTGCAGGCAAAAGATTGTTTTCGTCAACGAAAGTTCAAAGTATAAGTAAAAACTTATACGAGGATAAGTTTTACCCCACTCGGCCATCATCTGTGGCCAGACTGGCTGTGGGAAAACAGTCTTTATCTTAAACCTTCTCGAAGATCACTACTGCGGCGAATTTTCGCACATCGTTATACTCTGCCCCACAATTCGTTGGAACAAAACGTACCACGAGCGATCCTGGGTGTGGACAGACCCAGAGGTCTATATCGTCGACCCTGGCGATCAGCTTCAAAAGTGGTTGCGAGCTTTTACTCGATTTTGCTGGCGAGCCGACATTGTACATCATCGACGACTGCTCAGCTAGTAAAGCTCTGACCAAAAAGAAAGACATGCTGTCTGAGCTTGCGTTCTCGGGGCGCCACGCCTCTCAATCTGTGTGGGTTTTGACGCAAAAGTATAACTCGGTTCTTAAAGATCTCCGCGAGCAGACTAAGTGGGTAGGGCTCTTCCACTGCAAGGACAGGGACTCTTTTGAAGATTGCCTGCGAGAAAACGACGTTGTCCCGACGAGAGAGGAGCGAGATGCGCTTAGACAGCAGCTATCTAAAGCTAAACACGCTAAGCTTATACTAAAGACTGCTCAGCCGGTTGCTTATCAGTTGTTAACATAATCTTTTGTAGACAAAAGATTAGCTTAATAGCTTGCTAAACTAAAGTTCTATGTGGGAGCAAACACAGCTAGCCATACAAACTATACATCTGGCAGTAGTTCTTGTGATGTTTGTCAAGTATGTTAGACTCATGCGCATAAACTTATACAGAGTATAAGTTTGATCTCAAAAGTAATCTTTTGCTCACAGAAGATTATGGATTGTGATGATTTGATCAACCAATTGTTGCAAGAGGTTCCCGATGAAAGCACCGATACCACCGTCTCGACGCTAAACAAAACTTTTGTAGACAAAAGTTTGAGCTGCACCTCGTCTACAAAAGATTTGCCAGCAAAAGATTACAAAAGTTTGGATCGTTTGCAAGAACAAAAACGGACCCGGCTGGCGGCAATTGTGGCTGGCGGCACAGCTAAAAATACATAGGAACCCGACTAACCCTTGCACAACTTGATGTGATGAGTGATGACGAGATTTCTAAGCACTATAGCCGCTATGAGGCACGACTAGGGGCCTCAATGACAAAAACTCTCGGGGCGTCTGCGCTGCAGATGTATGCACTAGCGGCTAGCACATTTCTACCAATTCCACCCGAAAATAAGCCTCAGCTCGTCATAGACCTCGAGGAGGACCCCTTTGTCGGACATGCGCTGACGACAGCCTGCTGCGAGCTGTATTATCGCTATGGTATGTACTTAGCCCCGCTTACAGCAGCGATGACAACTGCTAAGCACTGTCAATTTAAAGACAAAACTTATACGAGTATAAGTAAAACTTTCGTACACGAAAGTTTAGATGACAGAAGAGATGGCAAAGCCATCAGAAACGACATCGACAGAAGCAGCACAAGCTCTGGAGATGACAGCAGCGCAAGACCTAGAGACGACATCGACGCAGTTAAAAGTCAAGAGAGTGACTAATAAAGATCCACAAAAGTTGAGGCTGGCCGCAAAGGTGCAGCAGCTAGAAAAGCAAAACAAGAAGCGCTGAAAGAGCAGCTGCGAAAGGCCAAACAGAGTCTCAAGTCTGAAGATAATCTTAATCCTTCATCTACAAAAGACCGCAAACATAAAAGTGAAATCTCATCGCAATCAGAAACTAATCTTTTGCCTGCAAAGATAATCTTTGCAGGCAAAAGATTGTTTGCTCCTTGCAGGGGCTGTTATAGCTGTTGGAGCTGTGGTATATGCTAAGTTTTCGTATACGCCTGCAAAACAATTACCAAATGTATCTCAAAATCAAAGACAAACATATTAGACAAACAAACTAATCCTCATTATATGCAATAATAATCTCCTTCTTGCATAACAAAAATGACTACCCCAGTACTGATGGTAAACAGCTTGCTATTTTGGTGTACCACTCCGCCGTAGTAAGTGGACTTGCCGTGGGATACGCTACTCTTGGTAAAAAATCATAAAGGTGTTACGCCAAAGTTAGACTTTGCGCCGTATGATGTTGGCATGGTCATACTAGATGTTGGCCTAGCTATGGCCACTAAAGACATGCTTGTCAAGCAGGGATACTCCCTGCAGACATATTAAAGTAAAGATGTATAAGTTTTCTCTTTTGAATACAAAAGATTATACAAATATAAGTTAAACTAATCTTTTGTCTACAAAAACTTTTGTCTACAAAAGTTTAAGTTTGATGGCTTCTATTGTAATGCTTGTTGGCGGAGCGGTCGTGAACGCACTTGCGTTCTCTGGGTCAAATTTTCTGTTCTCGATGATGCGTGATCCAGGTGCCGATGAAGAGCGAAAACGACATGACAAGGCTGTAGAACAACTTCAAGCTGCGCAGTCTGAATGGTCACGCAAGAGGGCCGAACGCCTAGACTGGATTAATGAAGAGCTTCGCCGCCAAGGACATGCCGTGCACACTTTCCGCAATGTTGATGAAGCTATTCGCCAGTACAATCTTATAAACTTTTCTACAGAAAAGTTTGGCAGTGATTCAATGGCCCCACGCTAGAAGAACCAAAACCCAAACTCTCAGATTTCTACTTGCCGTCCCCAGAGCAACGTGATCGCGAAATTGCTTTCGTTATCATGGGGCTTGGAGTTACTTCCTTCGCAGCCTATAAACTTTCGTAGACGAAAGTTTGGATTGTTAAGTAAACTAATCTTTTGCCTGCAAAAGATTATCTTTGCTTGCACAGAAAAGTTTGATTGGGTTTAGTTTAGTTATTTTTGCAATCATAAACTAATCTTTGCAGGCAAAAGATTTTTTTCTACAGATAATCTTTTGATTGCAAAAACTTTTCTACAGAAAAGTTTAGTTAGACTTTGCAGGCGTAAACTTATATGGATACTAAACTGTCTGCATTGTACTACAGCCCCCAAGGATACTGGAAGGGACTTGCGGCCATACAAAAACTAGCCGAGGCTGCAAAAGTCACTCAAGATGTGAGTAAAGATTGGCTCAAGAGACAAGCTATATGGCAGATATATCTCCCATCTCTCGCCATGTGCCTCGCCCAAAATTTGATATTTCAGTGCCTAATGAAGTCCACCAAGCTGACCTATTGTTTCTTCCACACGATCGCCTGCCCAGGGGCCGAAAGATTTACAAATACGCCCTGACTGTGGTTGATGTTGCCAGCCGCTACAAAGAAGCTGAACCACTGACTTCAAAGGAATCCACCGAGGTGGCTACTGCTTTGTCCCGCATTTACAAGCGGGGACCTTTAAAGTGGCCGAAGGTGCTGCAGGTTGACCCTGGGCGTGAGTTTATGGGCTCCGTATCCCAAACTCTGGAGAAACATGGTGTCAAAGTCCGACGGGGTGAAAAAGATTTGCATCGAGCGCAGGGCATCGTGGAAAGATTCAACCGAACTCTAGCAGAAAAGCTCTTTGGGCATCAGTATGCGGTAGAGCTGCGTCTCCCAGATGATGAGAGGTCAACTGAGTGGGTAGCACGACTTCCCGCCGTTGTCTTAGCTCTGAACACAGAGGTTACCAGATTGACGGAAAAAAGCCCTCAGAAGCCATCAAGGCAAAATCGGTAAAACAAAAGCCCTCTACCATTGCAGACCGCCCTGTTGGTCTCAACGAGCAAAAGCTCCCCTCGGGCGTGGGCGTTCGGTACCTCTACCAGCCAGGTGAGCTAGAAGGTGGGCGTCGTCGCGCAACTGACCCAGTATGGTCCCTCCGGGTGCACCGGCTTGGGCGTTCAGTCACTAAACCCGGAGAGCCTGTTCTTTATTATCTTATGAAAGATCGTGGGGTACCAGCTCGTGGGTTTGTACGAGAAGAGCTACTTGTGGTGCCTCCCAACACCCAGGTGCCACCTGTTAAACTTTTGCTTAAACTTTCGTCTACGAAAGTTTAGGCGACAATCTCGTTGATAAACTAAACTAATCAAACTTTTCTACAGAAAAGTTTGCAAGCAAAAGATAATCTTTGCAGGCAAAAGATTAGTTTTTATGCAGGCATAATATCTTTGTGCCCATAGGCTAGTGTGGTGACACCGTCTTCAGCTATCCACCTCTTTGTGTCCAAGGGGAGAGTGATACCTTGTTCAGACGCTGACCGTAAATTCTATGTCTCTCAGAACGCAGCACATCCATCCCGTGGCGGAAGGTCTTTTTGTGATAGAGCCTCTTTATACTGCTCATGTCGAATTTGTTTCTTCACAACAGACTTTTTCACACCTTTGGCTTTTTTGATGTTATTCCCACCAGCCTCGAAGATAGAGTACATCTTAGGCCGCAGCCCCACATACTCGGCGATGGGGCGCCCGGCGCACTCGTCCTTCATCTTTCCCAATACCTTCTTGTTTACCGTGTTGTGGAGGTAGTGCTCTTTGGGGTAGTCAGATGTGTCGTAGAGGTTCTGGTCTTCGGCTATGTCTTTGTACACATCCTCGGTTTGGATATCAAGGAGGAGAGAGTCTGTGTCTGTGTAAAGGAGCTGACACCGATCACCATACCGAGCCTTTATCTGATTATAGTAGAAGTCGTACATAAGGTGCTTCGAAAGGTCGAGTATGCTCATACCCACGTAGGCGGGCCGGTTGAGTACCAGGCGGCTCTTATGAACCTGGATCGCCGCGAGGTTGTCATCAAAGATGTTTGCCCGAGCAAAGGCCGGGCTGGCAATAAGTCTCCTTAGCTTATCTTCTTCATCACTGCGCACCAGCTTAACGTCGACCCGCTTGCGTAGGTTCTCCATCGTTTTCCCAAATACACTATTGTTCATGAGTTTGTAGAGGTTCTTTTCGAAGACGCTGGTTGCCTCCTTCCGGTACTCCGTGTTCATCCGGATGTAGGGTTCCATCCAAGGGCTCTGCTCAAAGCGAAGAGCCCGGTGGATCTTCTTCAAGCGCATGCCGAGAGAGAGGTACAGCTGTAGGTTGCGATAGTGTAGCACATATCGTTCTTTATCACGGAGATTGGGTACCAGCTTTTCAACCTCTGTTGAAACTAATCTTTTGCCTGAAAACTTTTCTGTAGAAATAATCTTTTGCTTGCAAAAGATTAGGTTGTGCTGATACTCGGACATCCACTCTCTCTGAACGACCATGCGCTCTGGCGCTAACGGATAGGCGTTGTGTGCGTCGTGGAGCTCTACAGGGTACTCTAAGTCTACCTCCAAGATGTAGCCCTCTGGGCTGTCTGCCGGATGCTCCGTTAAAACTTTTGTAGACAACAGCTCCTCCACCCACTCAAAGCCGCCTGTAGGCAGCGACTGGCTCATTGCCCACCCATATAGGTTGTTAGCATCCAGGTAAGAAATGTACCTGTTCGGCTCGGAGGGTTAAAGCCCTTAACCAAAGGGTTGTTAGCTCTCGCAAAGCGCTTAGATACCATGGAGATACCACCTCGCATCCCCTTCTCGATGAAAAGGTGCTGGTCATAGTCTGTGAGCAGTTTGAGTTCTACACCCGTCTTTTTGAGCAACGCGTCCCAAGAGAGGCCAGGACTGGTGTAGTAATGTGCGGGGTCCAAGCCGTACTGCCGCATGCAGGTCTTCCGGAAAGTCTCGAAGACATCTGCCAAAAGGAGCACATCTGTGCGGTTGTAGAGGTCGTGGTAGTCTCCCATGGTGTGGCATCTAAAGGTCTCCCACACCTTTTGTGCATGAACGTAGTCGGCCTCGCTAATGTACTCGTCTTTCAGCTTGCTGTAGAAGGCTTCCTTCGGAGGGAGACCTGGCTCTGCAAACCTTTCCCAAGAGTCCATGTACTCGTACGGGTAGACGCCCTTGCGCAACAAAAGATTGCGCCTTTCTTTACATGGCTCGTACTGGCCCGTTATTTGGAAAGCCTCGGGAAGGTTGGCTGCTACTAACTCGTCAAGAGAGGACGGCAAGAACTGGACGCTGTCGATAAATCGGAGCTGACCGAGGGAGAAGCTAATGTATTTCTCGGTGTTGTTCGGGATGCAAGAAATCTTACCCTCTACCTTGGAAATGGCCTGCATCAGGAGGTGAGAATCGTAGCCCCGCAAATTGTGGAAGACCACAGGTATGGTTGTGGTTTTAGGGCTCAGGCGCAGCTTCAAGTTGCAAGCGTTGTGTGCAGCACCTCTGAATTTTCCAGTGATATGACAGTGGTCGCGGACAGTATCTCCCTCAAGTGGCTTCTCACACACGTGGCAGGTGGTGGCTGCCTTAAAGGCTCGCCGGTCATTAGCGGTCATCTTCATTGCTTTAGGGTTGGCTAGCACCTCCTTGATCTTTCGCTCCTCATACTGGATCGCTTTTAAGAAGTGCTCCGCCGCGTCGTGTCCACGGTATTCTACAGGTGTTTTTGTCCGTCCATCGCAGCGAACGACTACATAGCAATAGCCACAAGTCTCGTGGTGCTGCGTCTTCCGAGTGTTGCTCTTCGTGGGGTCCAGCTCGGGCCCTCTACCTTTGTAGTTAGAGCCTCAAAGTCGGCGTAGATGATGAAAGGGGCGGGAAACTGCTTGTGGTGGTTTTGAAAGGTCAGCTTATTTTTCCCTCTTCTGGCATCTCTACCCTCACCGCCGTCTGACCGATCCCACAACATTCAGGCTTGTGAGCTTCTAGGAGGTCTTCTCTCGAGTACCCATGGAGACATCTCTCACAAAAGTGCGTACGCTCCCGGTGCTTGTTTTCTTGGTAGAGAAGACGGTTTAGGTTTTTGACCCAGGTGTAGTGAAACTTGCCTGCCTTCTCGATCAGCAAGAGGTTAATCCTGGGCATGTCCATGGGCTTTTGCTTAGCCCGTGAACGATAACACCCTTATCCCAGCCAAATATGTTGATAGCTAGGTTGTTTTGTTTTTCAACCTTCAGGATCTGAGAGTAGGGAGTAGGAGCCTCGATCCCCGTGAAGTCTAGGCCATCATCAGTGGGATATTGGGAAGGCCTATCCGTGTGGGCTCTGGCGGGGAAGAGAGCAGACCGTAAGGACCATCTCAGGCAGTGATCATCATTGTTCTTCACGTTGATGACCGCCTTCTTGCTTTTCACCGCTGCGGGTAGTGGAATGTATGAGCCGCCTCTCAAGGGCTGGTACCGAGCAATGTCAAGCCACAGCATCTCTACGTGGTCAACCGTCCACCCCGAGCCTCTTTGAGTAAATTTTTCAAGCGTCTCCTGGATGCGGGGAAAGGCCCTGTCTAGTGCATCATTAATATCGTTAGCCTGCAAAACAGACTCTTGTTTGTGGCGGAGCACGGGATCAGTGTATTCCTCACTCCCATCAGGGTTGTCTTTTCGAAGTTGAAGCTTGAGAGCCAGCTGAAACTTAATACCGTTAAAAGCTTTAAGCTCTTCCTCAAGTTTTTGGTAAATCTGAGAGCGCACGTCGTCCAGAAAGGCTCTGGGGTCTGCGCTAAGGAGATGCCCTTTGGGCACAACCATCTGCCAACCCCGCAGATATTTCCCGATCACCCGTGGGGTCTGCCTAAAGACTAGCTCATCCGTCTCTTTATATTCAAACTGCTCTAGAATCTCATTTTGGTAGTCTTGTACCGTTCTAAACGTTTTTGAAGTACTCGTCATTTATAGTATAAGCTACGACGTATTTCTCTAATAGAGAGTCATTAACACACAAAACCCAACAGTAGAGGGCATGAGGTTTGCTGGTGATAGCATAACCTACAACACACATATCTCTAATTGAAGTGTTCATTTTACAAAACTTAGGGAATTTCCCATGCACATTGCGCAATAAATTGGGGATTCCCTAATGATAAAAAACCATTTAGACATAAATGTATACCTGAGATATTCAATCTGCGAAATGAAAGGACACAATGTTTGTGCTTGGGTTAAAGTTGGTGAAGTTGATCTTTGTAATAGGAGCTGCTGCGGTAAATATTGTAAGTACCACTTAGTAAAGATCCGTAAAGGCAGAAATATTTCAATACCCTGTAAATCCTGTGGTATTGGGGTTCAGAGTGAAATACAGCTATGCCGAGACTGTGGCCGAGATAAAATAAGACATAGGAACATATCTCAAGAAAAAGCTAAACAACAGTTTTCGTTGGTGTTGTCACAGCTCTTAGCTCGTGTTCAACTTTCGTAGACGAAAACTTTGCCTGCAAAAGTTTGTTATATCACAATTTTTGTTCTGCGGTGTGCCGGGCAAATCTTCTTGTGCCTCCACAAGGAGGAGCTACAGCTCAGCTCCCCACCACAATCCATACATATGTATTGCCGCGGTTCTTGTAAGCAAGGTGTCTTACGGTTCTCCAGGTGTCTCTTCAGGTTGTAGTACCTCTTAAAAATTTGTGGCACTTATCACACTCCATCGTGTATACAGGTGCAGTGTATATGTCTAATTGTATATAGAAATGAGGCGTTAAGGTTGGGAGTTGCTGGCTGTGGGTCGAGCCCGCCAAGAGAGCGGGGCGAGCCCTATTAAAACCTAATTTTCGTATACGAAAATTTAGTAGAACCCCATGTGCTCTATTTGTATATATACCCCAACCCAAAAGTGGTCTAGAACCAGCAGCCCACCAAGAGAGCGGGGCGAGCCCTATCAAAAAAGCTGGGAGCAAACCCCATGTGCTCTATTTGTATATACCCCAAGCAAGGTGGTCCAGAACCCCCATTGTTCCTACTACTGCACCGGCCCATTCAAATGGCACAGAATGGGCCCCATTATGGGCTTGCTACCTGGGATTTCAGTTAGTCAATCAGGTCAGGTGTTTGTCGGTCAGGGTTAGTCACAGTCGGTCAGGTTCAGTTACAAGTCAGTGCGAGGTCATTCAGTCGGTCAGGTCAATCACTCAGGTATATCAGCATCAGTCAGTCAGTCAGTACATCAGGTATGTCAGTCAGGTCACAGAGTATAGGCCCTACGGGCTAAACTTATTTGAACAATGGTCACTCTTGCTCGAACATGGCCATAGTGCCGAAAAAACATAGATACAGCAAGAAGGCGTAATTTGATAAAAGGAAAATATGAATTCTATTTTATGTAAGTAAATGTCTTGTACACCATCAGTTATTTTTCCGTTTATGACTATTTACATGAAAATTGCCATTCCCTAGATGTTTAACACTTTCTAGAGCCTGGATGCAGTATTATGGCAGAGTATTGCATCTTTTGTTTCACTTTGTGCAACCGTGAAAATGATTGCACGCACCTAGCAGTTTCGTGTTCACCTCTAAAACAATAAATAAAACATAAACTGTTATTACAATTATATGACGACTTATCTCGTGTTGCTAGTGTTGCTAAATACCAATGTTTCGTTTTGTTTTTGTTTGTTTTCTGAGATGCTTTTATTCTTCAAATAGTTTCTTATACTTATCTAATTATTCATTCATTTATTTATAAGGTTTCTGTATTGATCGCCATTATTTTTGAAAAATTCAATAAATCCACACATTTTGTAGCGTGGCCATGAAAGGTTTCGCTGTTCCATCCGTTATCCATTGTACCTTCGCCATTGTGGAATTTCTAACAAATATAATTGATTGAAAATTGCTAAATTTTGAAAAAAAATCTGACTTTACTTTAAAACTAGCAGTTCCTTTGTAACTAGAATCACTTAAAAACGTTCACTGAAAAAAACCTCACACCACAAGCGAAGAGTATAAACATCACTGTTAATTTGTTTTTATTGATCCATTCTAAACGATAGAAACAGAGAGGTTTTGAAAATAAATCAAGTCTCCTTAATTGTTAAACGCAGTGTGGAAGAAGGGGTGGGAACGTTCAAAATCGCCTACAATGGCTGGGTTCGAACCCACCTCTCTACAAAATCACGCTTGGTCAGAAACAGGGAAAATGATTTCAACTCATATTTTTATTTAAAAATAAATTTAAATGACAAATCCAGCCTTGAAAACCTCTGCAATAAGATGTTATAACAATGTCCTCTAAAGCATGTTCAACGGCTATTGGGTGGTCACATCGTCGAGACTTGCTTCAGAGCACAACTGCTGAGGTCGGAGCTAGAAAAGCAGATTTTTGTCTTCTTCTTCTTCAAAATGGCCGGTCAGTTCTTGGTTTGCCGTCTAACTTGAAATCAAGCTGATGGGCTTCCTTGTATAGAGAAATAGGGCTAGACCAGAATCACCAAATTAATGGCTGGGGTCGAACCTTGGTCCACCGATGACATAAGAACTGACCATCACAGAAGAAAAATCAAGTGTCAAGTCGTGACATCCGATACTAAAATATGGTTCAGTTAATCCCACACACGCAACACTTCGGCACGATGGGCGCCTCGCCCGATCGTTCTGAAGTTCCCGCACTGGTTCCGATGATGAGAAAGATGATCCCCAGGAAATAGCATCGGAGTCGCTGTCTCCGCAGGGTAACTCAAGTCCACGGAGGAATTGCTGTCGTCTTCCTCGAAGGGACGATCCATGGGTGGACCGTACACTGTGAACTCGGACTGTGCAGTGCAGGGGCAGCAGGTCTTGTCTTGGTCTTGTTTTGACGGCCATCAGAGATGACGTTGTCCATCGCCGGGAGAGTCCTTTCACGTCGCTGAGTAGGCCCTTGAGTTGGCTTTCTACATCTAGCATTCTGTGAAATCTCCTTGGCTGACACTGACAGCTCACTGTCTGGTTTGAACAACCTCATCTTATCCACTAAGCGGGGCTTGATGGCTCTCCCGCTCAGGCACAGATCTGGAGTGATTGGTCTATCCAGCAGCAGATCTATTTCCTCCTCAACTGTAACATTGGTCTTGTCAATGATCTTATCCACCAAGAATCTCTTATGGTGGTTAGTGACAAGGTAGTCCCCATCTCCGGACTCGCCAATGTCAGTTGATCTACTCCCACGCTCCTTGGGCAGTCGACGGGCCACCAGACTTTCAACAACCGTAGGTGTTACGGCCGGGTCCACACGTGGCCTGTGCTTCCAGAAGAGCGTTTTCCACAGTCGAAAGAAACCACAAGATGGTTTGATGGGGTCTTCTTCCAACACTTCCACGTTAGATGTTACAGTGGGTTCTTTTTTTCGCCTTGAATCGCATAATTTTGAGAGATAAAACTCACCGCTGTAAAGTTGATCTATCGTTCTATATATTTTTGGTTTTACTTCTTATATAAGAGTTTCGTAATAAAGTAAACGGCGCCCCTGTGTTGTTTATTCGCAATACAGAGGGCGCTATTAAAAAAATAAAGAACATAGGAGCATCCAATAATGTGTCGAGAACGAACAAACACGGTCGGCCATTTTGTGAAGTCAACATTTTGACTCCACAAAAAAGTAAAAGGAAAACCACGCAATTTCGAGGCGTGGATCATTGTATTCTACTTTTATAACGTCTTTCTAACCATTTTGATTGTGCATTTTACAACAAACGGTTACAAACGCTGTTTTGTTGACCAACTCGTCCGATGCAAGGCAACGTGTCCCTTTAAAGGCATCGTACACGTTTGGTAATTACTGAAAATATATATTAGGATAAAAACCGACTTGGTAACGAGCAACAGAGAGCTGTTGATAGTATAAAACATAGTGAGAAACGACTCCCTCTGAAGTAACGTAGTTTTTGAGAAAGAGGTAATTTCTCACTAAAATAATAAAAACTTCTTGCAAGAAGTTTTTACTATTCTATCTGAAAGCACACACTTCGATGACCAATTGAGCCCAAATTTTCACAGGCTTATTATTTTATGCATAATGTTGGGATACACCAAGTGAGAACACTGCTCTTTGACAATTTCCAAACGTGTACGATGCCTTTAACCTGTGAAATACGCTTGACGTAAGTGCGGAATTCCCTGCTTCCGTTAGCGCCGGTTGTTTACTTGGTAAACAGATATGGGCCCAGATAGTGTCATTATTGTGACTGCGGCCATTAAATGCTTGCATTTCCTGCAAACATCAAAAACTAATCCAATTGACTCAAACTCTGATCAGGTCTAGGAAAAGAGGCCTACCACCCAATAAAAAAAAACGTCCGTTATCCTTGGAACGACCCAAGAAAATCTTTGATAAATTTGCAAAAAAGTTTATTGTACATATTCAGCTCAGAACAGCTTCTTATGTCTGCTTGAAGTATATGCTTTGTTGTTCACAAGCGTAACATTATTGTGACGTATCGCTCAGTTCCCGATAGGCCTGTGCGCATCTCACATACATACACCCACTCTGCGTTTATAGTCACTCATGGCAGCACAAGATAAATAATGACCATAACAATAAATTACTTTTAGGCAGTAGGCCTATTGAGGATATCGTTTCAAGAGACTTGGAGTTGGACAAAAATGTCAATTCATACTAACTTTATAACTTCATGTTAAAAGATTTTTCGGAAGCAAACAAGTTTCGTTGAGAAAACATCAAAAGCCGTTTTTATTTTTAAGGAATTTAAGAGTGGAAACCCAATTAGTTGAGGAGTTGACATTTAAATAAATCCAAACCCTTATATAAATCAAACAATAACAAAGAAACATCATCTTTCACTTTTCGAGCATCCTATCGTCATTAAAATTAAAAATAAAGCAATGCTCATTCAGTTTCGTCTGATAGGTTGATCGTGTATTATTGATCGGAATTGAATACCCCAATCGAAAAAGAAACTTCAATTTTGCTTGATGTGTTTATGATACTAGCGGTATTGAATGGCCCATAATAAAAATGAGGAGAAAAGGGAAATTGGCTGATGAGAAAAGATGTAAATATGTTGATCACCAGTGCTGGACTATTTGATATGTCATTGAAGATTGTTGGGGCAAGCTCCTTTCTTGAGCCTCCTCTTGTTAGCTCCAGAATGGAAGCAATCTGCCTTGGAATGATTACAATAAGTAAATGTCTTGGGGCACCCATAGCTCAAATTTTATTCGAAGAACCTCAATCATCCATTTCTTTCTGAGAATTTTTTTCTGTAGAAAACCGGAAATAATAAAGACAAACGACCTCAATTTTTCGTAAAACCTGTCGGACATTGAGCATTAAAGTTTACACCTAAAAAGAAAAACATAACAAAAACTAAAGGTGTTGGCCCGAACACCTAAAACTAATTTGAAGTTTGTAAACAATACAGACCTAAAATACTATTTTGAAAAGAGCATGACCAAATAAAACGCAAACCTTTTTAAGTAGCCTATGTGTCAGTGTTCGTTTTCTTGTTTTTGCAGACTACACTTACTGTGAAAGGAAATCCTGTTTTCTCGTCCGTACAAATCTCCCGAGGAACGGCAACCTACCGCAGCACAAAAATATCAGTTTGTATTAATTTTGACTACGGTCTCATTCCTTGTTGTTTTTATAAAGAAAGCTTTTAAATATGGGGAAAAATGGAGTTAGATTTTTCCACGACCCCGAAAATCAATAATTTGCGTTGTGTTCAGACCACTCGTGCACTGCCTTGCTATTTATTTAAACTCAAACTCCCCACTCGCATACGCGCGCGTTTGCCGTTTTTTTGCGCAGTTGTCCTACACCATTGATCTCTGCTATATTATATTAGAGATCAATGTCCTATACCCAGTCTGTAATGGAGATTTCACGCCTCGCTATTGTGCACAAGTCTACAACCTGTATGGTACATGTACTTCATGCCGTTACTCTCTTCACATAACAAAGTGATGTACCATACGACTTTTGCAGGTTCATATATTATTTAGCACCATTGATCTCTATCTATTGATCCCAAGCTAGTAGACTTGGTTCCAAGTCTGTGCTCGTGGTTTTTAGTCTAACTGATAGCCAATGCATGCCTAAAATAGCGCCCTCTTGTGAATTAACCTCCGTCTTTAACCTAGATTGCGAGTTAGAGCGCGTGATAGCCAATCTGCCCGGGGGGGGGGATTTTGCGTGGCTGATGCAGAGAACTAACCGCGATCTCAGACTTGAAATCAAGTCTAACAAGCTGCAGCGAATGCTTTGTTGTTTTGCATGCAATAACAACATTTCAGAGACATCCGTAGACACGTCAGAACTGGCCAGCTGATTGTCTGCAGTCAGTCAGTCAGTCAGTCATGGTCTATTCCTACCTCCATGGTCATATCACTGCGATACATGATGACATAATCACACATCACGGACTGTCTGACCTAGAAAGAATAAGAAACATAAAACGACTAGTTACAGCTACATCAGTGGCAAGTGCCTTCCCTTCAAAGTCAAACAACGGTCATGACGACTGACTGGATAGTGTCAACGAGAGTATAGATAGAGTGTAGACGTGTATTTTTTCACCAAAACAGATACAGATACAGATAAAAACTACGCCAGACGCTGTGCAGAAATTGTTTTCGTTTTGTTGACATCTTCACAAAATGTGCCATATTGAATTTCACCTTGCCCTTGCTCTATATGCTGATGTCAGTGAGTGTACGAACGTCGTCTGAACTCGACAGTCAATCATAAATAGTGACACTGACTGACACTTGACGTGTTTACGTGGTCAGCATTCCAATACTTAGAACTTTAGAAGAAAAAAAAAAGACAATGTCAAGCTGTTGTAAAGCTCAGGTAGGTTCCTTTTAATGGTGGTTTAATCACGGTTTAATCCTCTCAATTCTTCCACAATTTACTTTAAGTTTTAGACCCGTTTTGTTATTGTTGTTGTTGTTTTTTAGTTTTTTTTTAATTTAGTTGTTTTGTCATGGCAAAATATGAAATAAATAAAGATGAAGAAATCATCACAAAAACTATCTATAAAACTGAGGATTTGTGTGATTTTGATGTTTTTAATTGTTTTGTTAAACCCATTTTCAAACTCCTAGTTATGTTGATGACATTTTCTGTACACATTTTCCAAAAACTAAAACGCAGCGTAGCCTTTAGTAAATATTTGAAGAATTGTTCTTGTTTTTGCAAGATCAAAATCCGGGGTCGGGTTTGACGTCATAACTGCGTGTGGCGCAGAACAGCCAAATTTGACTGAAAAGATCATTGAAAAGGCCATTTAAAAAGAAAAATTTAAATCATTAAATAATGGGGTGGGGGGGGGGTTTCGTAGGGTCGGGCAGTGATGATCAACAATTTTTTTGTTTTTGTGGCCTAACCCTCTTGCAGCTTTTGAAGTGAGCCTACATGTACATCTATTTGTATGGTCTCCATGTTTTGTATTACTTTGAATAATTTTTGTTGTGCTAATTAGTAATTAATAATTAACAGTTTGCATTTTATTTATTTACATTGTAACCTATATTTGTTAATTTCCAGGTGAACTGTTGCTTTAGAGGTTCACCGTGTGGCTGCCTTTGCTGTCCGGTCCAGGAATCAACAAGCACCAGAATCTTGTATGCCTTCTTTTTCGTCTTTGGCTTTGTGTTATCATGTGTTTTTGTGTCAAATACTGTTGCACAAGAACTTCCAAAAGTAAGTTGGTATATAATATTTGGGCTTTTCCACACTATTTTGTGGCAGTCTTTTCCTGTTCATGATTGTTCATAGCAAAAACATGATGAATGTAATTGTTTTTTACAAAATATTGTGCCAGTAACATTACTAACCCTTAGACCCTAAAGATTGTAAACAGTAAAGTTGAGATATATTGCCATGAGTATTAAGGAAATAACAATGGGAAATAAGTCATGCGCGAACATTGGACAGGCACTTTTGTGACAAAATTCTGTCCGCGTCTGTACAATTTGTTTTTCAAACTTTCTTAAATAACCAGGAGAGGGCTTCTTAATTTTGGTCGGTAAAGTAATCTGTAGTGTAAGGGCCTGTAGAATTGGTATCTGGACAACATTGGGCCAATTAATTTATTTTAGTATTCCACCAAATAATAACAAAAATGTCTGGCCTCCGTACAAATCTTGAAGATTCATCTTCTCCAGTTTGTTAAAAACTTGGTCATTTACCTTTTTTTCAACCACATTCTTGATGTGCCTTTGAATGTGTACACGGACAAAAGTACAAAACAACATTCTTCATTTTGTTATTACTGTAGTATTATGGATATACAAGGAACTAGTCAATGGTGGAATAAGGAAGATGAGGACACAAGCTTAGTGTGGACGTTGCCATGATAGAAGTGTATTTCGTATGACCTCTGACATACCCGCAGCGCGCATGCGCTACAGACTTAGTACTACCACAACATCCCCCCGTTTAGAAATTTATGTGATAAAATAACAAAATTCCAGTTCATCAGTTCATGGATGGTGAAGACTTCCAAACAAATAGTTAGATGTTGTTCTGATGTGAGTCCGGAGTGTTGTCTCCAGCAGGTGTGGGACTTCATGAGGTGAGGTTGGTTCCGTTCCTTTCGTGGCTGGGATGTTGGTGCAAGTGGGCAGGTGGGACTAGTTTTTGCTGATGGTCATTATCTTCATCCAGCTCGGCTGATTCACGAGCAAAGCGTCTTGTCTTGTCAATACTGGTGTGCCCGATGAAGTTGGGGCGAAGATGTCCCCTCATGTAGGCTCAGGTATGAGAGAGGCTCAGCCTTTTTGAATATGACCACACATGACAGCCACAGCTCTTCCTCTCAAGACCAGTAGAGTCGTAGAAGGCACGGAAGGTCCTTAATGGAGTCGGGCCAGGGAGTAAATTACTAAACGCTGGAGCTCAGAGAGAACGGGGTCCGGCAGTCTCGTGTTGAAAGTGCATCCTGCTTGCATGCCCGAAGTGGACAAGGTCAACTTGTTGAACAGTAGGGTGTCCATCCAGAGTAACATCAGCGATGGATTCATTCAATTTGACATCATTGAACTTGGATGGGTTGGGAAGCCGGCTGAGGGCATCGGCAATAACCATGGTAGGACCAGGTTTGTATTTGATATCAAAGTCGTAGCCTTGTAGCTTGATGAGCAATCTCTGCAAGCGAGGAGGCGCACTGGCAAGGGGTTTGCGCCATATTGACACCAACGGCTTGTGGTCGGTGAGGACTTTGAAACGGCAGCCGAACAAGTAGGTGTGGAACTTCATGACACCAAAAACTAGACCCAGGGCTTCCCTGTCGATGTTCGAGTAGCTGGATTGTGAGGGAGAAAGACTCTTTGATGTGAAAGCTACAGGTTTTCCATCTTGTGTGATGCATGCACCCAAACCTCGTTGAGATGCATCAACTTCCAGAACAGTCTCAGCATGGGGATCATAAAAACGGAGGCAGGATTGTGGCGAAATAGAATGCTTCAGCGCCTGAAAGGAGGCCTGGTGGTCTTCTTGCCACAAGAATGGAACTTCTTTCTTGAGCAGATCACGCAGTGGGGCAGCTTTGTCTGCACAGTTGGGGATGTAGGGTGAAATAAAGTTGATAACGCCTAGAAATCGTTGAAGATCCTCTTTGTCCTGAGGGGTCGGCATGGCATGTATGTCTGTAACTCTGTCGGGGTCTGGACGAATACCATTTTTAGAGTAAATGGAGCCGAAAAAGTGTATTTGATTTACTTTGATTTCGCACTTTCCACTGTTGGAAACTAAACCCTCTCGCTCCGCCGTCTCCATGAGAGCAATGAGATTTCTGTCGTGCTCCTTTTCGGTGCGACCGAAGACAGCAATATCATCAGCGATGCCGACGCAGCCTGGTACCTGACTGATGATGTCATCCATGCATTGCTGGAACACGTCCTGGCTAATAGATAAACCAAAAGGAAGACGGCGGAAACAGTAGCGGCCAAAGGGAGTACGGAAGGTGGTTAAGTCCTGTGATTGCTCTTCAAGATGGACGGCCCAGTACCCAGCCTTTGCGTCAAGTTTCGAGAAGAATTTAGCTTGTGAAAACTCTGGGTTGAGTTCTTCAAGGGTGGGGATTTTGTGTCGACATCGCTTCAGACTGTAGTTCAATCGCTTTGGGTCGAGACAAAGCCTAAGCGAACCATCCTTCTTAACTGCTGTTGTGAGGGAACTGCACCAGTCTGTGTGGTGTGAGACTCTGCGAATTACTCCATCTTGTTCCATTTTGTTCAGTTCGGCCTCAAGTTTGGGCTTGATGTGTATACTGCACTTGCGTGGTGCATCAATGCTCGGTCTGGAGCCTGGCTTGAGATGTAGACGCACCTTTGGCTTGAAGTTGCCCAATGAATCAAATTGCTTTGGATATCTCTCCTTCAAATCTTGGATGTCACGCACAGTAGTGGTTTGGTTCACTACCGGGTCTTGTTGGATTGCCCGATGGAGTGGAGGGCATGGAGCCTGAGTGACGGTGTGAATGGTCACAAGATGTAGAAGTTGGCTTGTGGGGAGGCCTGCAATTGCTGGACCCGGAACGTCGACCACATAGAACTTTTCACGGTACCAGTCGCTTGTGCGATATCTGCACATGAGGTGTATAAAGCCATGGCAGGTGATATTGGAGCCATTGTATGCTTTAAGTTTAGTTTCAGTGGGTGACGTTTGGTTTCTCCACTGGTCGCCATACATTTGGCGCATGGTGCGTACAGGGAGTGTGTTGGCACTCGCCCCTGTGTCGACTTTCACCTGGAGATGGTGTCTCCCAAGACGATCTGGACAGACAACATCCAGTGTGGTGTACGCTTCGGATTTCTTTTGATGTTCGGTGGCTGTAGTACACATGTCCGAGACAGTGATGTAGTTAAATGCTTCAACTGGTACATCGTCATTACACTCGTCCTCAAAGTAGTGGTGTTCCTCCCGGTCATTGGAAGTTTTTCCCCTGGGACCACTGTAGGCATGTGAGTGATTACGATTCGCGCCCGACTTGGATGCGCTACGCGTTTGTCGGCAGCGGCGATTTGGAGACTTGCTAGGTGCGCGTTGTCGACCCTTAGCTTTAGATTTGCGGCAAAATTTGGCCCAGTGCCCTTTGTTTCCACAAGATTTGCAAGTATCGCGGTAAGCTGGGCATCTGCGTGGCTTGTGTGATATACCACAATTTCCGCAAGTGCGCTGTGCAGAGGTAACAGCATCAACTGTAGCTTGAGCAGGTTTGCTTTGATTATCATCGCTAGAAAGGGTTTTCAAGCATTGGTCGCTAGCGGCTACAGCCTCATGGCGGCGCCCCTCCTCGAGTAACGCTTCAATTTTATAGCCACTGGGTTGTTGTAGCAAACTGTGTCGAAATGTTTCTAGTGGGGTTGAGGCAATCACTAGTTCTACGACACGTTCGTCAAGTTCGGAGGGTTCAAAATTGCATTGTCCAGCTTTTTCTCTGCATCTATTTGCAAATTCATCAAGCGTTTCGTTCGGTTTTTGACGAAATCGCATTAGCTCAAGCCTATGAATGCGAAAGTTTACGCTTATGCGCAACTGGTCTTCAAATACAGACCATAATTTCTCAGGGATTTCTTGTTCGTCCTGAGACAAGCTGGATGCATTAAGGCGTTTTAAACCCTCAGTACCGACTGCAATTTTAATTTTGATTGCCTGTCTGTCAGGTTGGGCAATGTCATTGTCTTTTAGACATAATATCAGCCTCTGTTTGAAAAGTTTAAACTCATCGGCCAGGTCTTTTGCCTGCCAGTTCATTTCAGGGTATTTAGCCATGTTGATATGCACAGCGTGACAGGTGCAACCAGACAGACAGTAGATGTAATAATGCAATACCAATACTGAATAGTATAGTTTAGTAGTCTACAATAATACATGTAAGTAAATAATATCAATTGGATTCCTACTTTTATGACCAGAAAAATACAGCTGAAAATGCTCTAAATTGAACTGTTTATAATCTCGAAAATATTATAGAAACAATCATTAACAGTTCTGGTGTGTGTCGTGACCTCGTACCTAACACTCACACTAATCCTTTGAGAGGAAGAGTCCTGCTGATTCTGTCGAGTTGATTCTCCCGAATTGGATGCAGCACCAACTTGTGTGTGGTTTTGTTGGATTCCTCACGGAAAAGGCTGTAAAACGTGCAGAAACAATCCACACTAAACAGTGGGTAGGGTCACGGTGGACGGGATCACAGTTTGTAATTGTAGTGTAGGAACTTGGCTCTTCCGATCGTGGAAGACCTCTTTATCGCCGAGAAATGTCAATTTGGTTGACGATGCGGCGATGTTGCTTGTTGTTGTCGATGACAATTGACATGGAGTCGGGTGTTTAACGACTCTCATCACATGGCGCTTCGGTATCGATCGTTGCGACTGCGTGTATCCGGCATTGGTTACTGTGCAGCCTACACACACGTGACTGAGAGTGTGTGCGCTACAACTATGCTATTGTAGCGTACGCTGACGACGAATATCGGATCGGTGGTTGTTGGGCGGGCTTGCAGTTTTCCACCTCAAATTACCGTTCTCCTTCGAAGCTAAAATTGTCCACTGTTGGTCCTGTCGATGGCTGGGAATATTCTTGGTCCTTTGACACCGCTGCCACCATGTAGTATTATGGATATGCAAGGAACTAGTCAATGGTGGAATAAGGAAGATGAGGACACAAGCTTAGTGTGGACGTTGCCATGATAGAAGTGTATTTCGTTTGACCTCTGACATACCCGCAGCGCGCATGCGCTACAGACTTAGTACTACCACAACAATTACTATCCCATGTTCCGGTCCCATGTCACACTTTTGTGTCCATTAGTGTGGAATTGTCCATGTAGAAACAGTTTTGATAGGTCAAAATAAAGAAGGCGAAAGTCTTTTCAAAATTAGTTTCAAAGTAACGTGTTGAAACTTGGACTGCTTAATAAATTCCAGGTCTTTGATTTGTCTGGACTTTTTTCCTGATTTCAGGATTTATTGTTCATTGATCTATCTCTGCCTGAACAATTTCTAAAAGTCATCCACAAATTCCAAGTTACAAACATGAAGTCCGAAGGCCGAGTCCAAGGAACCATATCCATGACCGAGTCATTGGTCAATGTTTCTTCAGTCCGAGCTGAGTCGTAAACTTGACTCGAGTCGACTTGAGTCCTAGTCTGAGTCAAGAGTCATGCAACTCTGACAATACATCATACTTGCATAGAACTTGCCTTGCACTGGCAGGAATCTTTGAGATTGTTCTCATTAAACAGGGCTAGAAATTTACACTGGACTGCACGCCAAAGGCCAGGCGATTTTGTGTACAACTGAATAATAATACCTCACTGTGTAATAACATTACAAAAATGATGTTCAAATTGTTGAGTATCAAAGTATACTTGCTCAAAAGACAAATGAAATAAATCTTCACTTAGTGCTTGTACAAATAAAAGCAGTACAGTCTTTTCTCATATTGATTGTGGTCTTGTAAAAGCACTGTGGTCCACTAAAAAGGTTGAGCCACAAGCCCCGTGGTCTTGTAGATTTTTCACCCAAATTTGAGCCCCGTTTAAAAATGACAGCATTTCATCAGGAAAAAATTTCAAAGGAAATGTTCAAGACATACATGCCATACACGTAGTTGATGATTTTTAAAATGATGTGCCTTTCGTTTAATTGCAGTACCCTAAGCTGGTGGAATTCTGCCGTACCATCAGGATAGGTGAAAACTGCAGTAGACTCATTGGATTTGCATCTGTGTACCGGATATGCTTCTCTATGGCCATATTCTTTTTTATTCTGCTCATAATAACAGTTGGTATAAGGAACAGTAAGTCATGGCGGGCAGCAATTCACAACGGGTAAGTGTATACTTAATAATAATATTGACTCTTACATGTTGCACAATTCAAAAGAATGATCGTTGCGCTTCAAACATTATTACACTGGTCACTGGGCCTTCATTCCTTAAACCATCTCAGCTCCCTTGGGAGTATACAGCCTGCGCTGCCAAGTATGTAGCGCACCAAGCTAAATTGAATCACAAGAACCATCTCTGCTCTCACAGGTGCCCATTTACCCCTGGGTGATGAGAAGCAATTATGTAGTTCAAGGACACAGGTGTCATGACTGGGATTTGAACCAACACCCTGATAACTCAGCAACCAGAACTTGAGTTTGATGTTTTAAACCGCTCGGCCATGACTTGCCTACTTTAGGAGCATCAAAAACAAATTTGCCATGTTCTGGGCGCAAAAGAACATTCCTGTAGGCATACATGTACCCCTGCAATCCAGTGAATCACTTGAACATTCTGCTGGACCACGACATTGTACCGAACTCGGGAACATACCTACACGAGAGAATGCGCGTTGGCATTTTGAAAGTTCCAATGGAAAGTTCCAAAGAAAAGTTCAGACAGTCTGACAAACTGGTCTATGTACTCGGAATTACTTGGAATTACATAACCAATCCAATTAGAACGCTCCTACCGTTCAGACTTGTTGAGACGCTCTCGAAGTGGTTACTTTGAATATTGCCTTGCTGCCACTGAAAGGATTTCAGTAGAATTTGAATTTAAGTACAAATTCCCTATTAAAGGCATCGTACACGTTTGGTAATTGGAGACTTTGTTTGTTTCAAACCTATAAATTTGTGGATATATACCATAAAACTAACTTGTGAAAATTTTATTTCAAAAGGTGGTAGTGTTTTTGAGATATTGCCGAAAATCTGGAGCAGTTATATCCATGCAGGAAGAATAATCTGCATTGGAATACACACTTTGAGAAGGGTTACGCGTAACGCTCTTCAGATTCAAATGTTTTGGGGGATAAAAAATGATATATTTTTCCATAACTGCAAAATGCATTTTACAATCCAAAGCTGATGTACTTCTTACCAAGTAAGTTTTTATTGCCATTAATTATCAGAGTTATTACCAAATGTGTATGATGCCTTTAATACTTAACAATCTTTTTCACCAAGAAAAAATTTGCTTGCCCCAAACAAGGAAGAGGTTCAGTTGGTATTGGTTTGATCTATGGTTTGATTTTCTTACACTTTTGAACTACATGTAATGATTTGAGCAGATGGACCATGGAGGAATCTGATAAACACTGATGCCAACAATAACGATCAACCCAAGATAATGTTAAAGGGGCACTTTCTTCGTGATCACAGCGAGTCTGTGTGGCCAGACAGTAAATGCTGAACTCTCACCCAGTTACTGCACACGTGATAATAATTACAGTGCCCTTTAAAGCATTTGTTTGTGATGTGACGGTTAACCCGCGCCTGTGTAGTAAGAGTTCATGTTTTCATGTCCAGCTACAAGAAGACTACGAGCATGACGACGTGCCCCTTTAACAGAGTAATAGTAATACTATGGCATGGTCAATTTTATAAGTGACAAAATCACATTTGAAGTTGAACTATTTTTCAAACTGTTGTTTCTGCTTAATTTTAATTTAAAAAATCTTTTTACTTCTAAAATATAAAGCTCATTTCCTCAGTCATACAGAAACGCCAATATGCAGCTATTTTAATGAGTTATTACATGCAATTTCTAAACACATTTGTCAAGAGAGACATGCATGCAGAGCGCTGTGTACAAACCAATGCATTTATTAAGTTTTTCGCCGGTTCGTGAATGGTAAACTTACATGTAAATGTAGTGTAGGTCAACAGATTTGTGTCTAATTGACAATTACCAATGTGCTTTAAAAGGGGATTCTAATGTGCATGTCAGCTCTGTACATGGTCAAATGTTCCTACTTGTTTTTTATCAAGTTTCAGTATCATTCCTGATTTATATAATTTGTTGCCTTTTTTCAAATATAATTCAGGCATTGTCTTGTTCTTGGTCTGATGAACATACTAGTGGGCTGCATTAAACTTAATGTGGCTCCTAGATGTAAATGTGGGTTTTTTAGTTTGAGTTGATTTTCCGAAATTGATCTACATGAAGCACACAGTATGAGATACCACAAAATCCCATTTAAAAAAAAGTTAAGTCTTTTTTTTCTTCTCATAAACATATAACCAACTAGTTTTAAAGACGTTCACAGGTTGGCTGAATGGTTTGTTTAAATTACAACAGGTTGGCTGAATGGTGTGTTTATACAACGTGCGGTTCTGATATCCAGAAACCACCGATGCACATTTATCCATCTTTTATGATGATTTCTCAGACAAACAGGAACATTAAAGGAAACCAATCCATTAAAAACAATCTGATTTTAATGTTGTTATCCCTGACAGGAAGTGGAATCCAATCAATTATTTCCTGGTGTTACCCTAAGTTCCTGTCAATTTATCCACCAGTGGCTATAGAAACTAGACAGCGACCACTCTTTCTACCTTATCAAGTCATCCTGTCTGTGTAACACAGGCCTGGAATTTCATCTTGGAGAGGGCAAGGCCATTTAAATTTTTTGCAAAGGGCGCTTCTGGTCCATTGGAAAATAATTGAAACTTTGAAGGGGCACCAAGGCCAAGATCAGCCCATGGCCTCCATGTAATTCTAGGCCTGCTGTATACTCGGTGTTTTCTAAGTCCTGCAGAGAAAGAAATCAACAGGCGCCTCGGATTATAGGATTGGAACCCACAACCCCCAAGTTTAAGGGAACATGTTTTAAATGCTAGGCCACAGACCGTCCGTAATGTTACAATGTAGATGCTTGTTTGATTAGACCTTGTTGTAATGACTGATTGTGCATTATCAATCAAGAGTCAGATACTGTGTATAATTGGCCTATATATAAGTAATTAAAAAGCTCTTTTTTTTCAATACAGAGTTAGGGCTCAAAATTTACACTTGGACCACATGGTCCGGGCCATGTTATAGCGTCAGGCCAGAAAATTCAATCACTGGACAAGTCCTGTTGTGTTTTTCAATTGACCGTGTACATGTAATAGCTTTAATTTGAAGAAATGTTTTTTAAGTAATGACTTTGAGTCTGATTATACTTCAATACTCAATTTTGTTGAGTATTGAAGTATGTACTTACCCATTGAAGACAAATTAGATCAATTGGTCTCCTAGTGCTTGAGCTGTTTTCTCATTTTGATTCTGGTCTGTTAACAACAATTCTGGTCCGGAAAAGGATTTTTCCCGCCAAAGTCAAGCCCTGCAAAGTTCTGACTGTTTAACTCATACAATGAACAGATTAAAGAGGTATGATGAATGAAATGAATATTTCTATCGGTTTCTCTTTTACAGGTTGTGGTTTTTCAAAGTGTTGATGATACTAGGTCTCTTTGCGGGATCTTTCTTCCTACCGATATCTGACATCATGCTGACGGTTGGGTTATACATCGGCTTTACTGGGGCTGCCCTCTTCATACTGATGCAGCTCTGGATGCTGCTTGACTTTGCCGCAACATGGAATTCAAAATGGTAAGTTGTGCCATGTAAACACAATTATTTGTTTACCTTTTCAATTTCTGCAGGTTGTGAGGGAGTTTGGGTGTTGTTTTTTCCTCTCTCTGATCAGTCAATACAATCGACCACCGCATTATACCCGCACTCGCCATGCATGTAGCACCAGCGAAAACAGGCTGGCACCCAGACTTCCACAACAGAATGAAAAGGGTAGTCTGGTGCAGACTGCAGACCAACTGGCAGTGCATGATAATAAGCACTATGCTATTTGCTTGACTTGGCTCCAAGTCAGTAAAATTGATTAGGTTCTGTTTGGTTATCACCAAACGGCGACATTGACACGTAAACTGACAATTTAAAAGTGTTTTTGTGTTTTTAAGGTAAGTGTTAAAAGTTCTCTTGAAAACAAGATATAAATCAACAACAACATGTAGCAGTCAGGCGGGATGGTGAACAATAATGTTTTTTTTTAAGGGATTGTATATACGTTAGGTAATTGGAACCCACTGTTTGTTTCAATCCTATATAGTTGTAGTGTGTATACCATAGCAATTTTGAGATATTGCCAAAAATCTGGAGTGGTTATGTCCACGCAGGAAGAATATTCTGCAACTGGAATACACAATCTGAGAAACGTTTCTGACAGAAACGCTTCTCAGATTCAAATTTGTTTGGATAAAAACTGATATCTTTTTCCATAACCACATATCTTCAAAGTTAAACCAAGTAACTTTTATTGCCATTAATTTTCAGAGTAATTACCAAACGTATACAGACCCTTTAAACATGGCTAGACTTAGATCTTGAAATTTATAGAAAATTACAAACAACTGAGCTTCTTACCATGACTACATGAAAACAATAAAGCTCAATTTCAACCTAATTGCATTTGTGTTCTAAGTATTGGTTGTTTCAAATATATCCAGCACCTTGTCCATGAAGAATAAAGGGTGCTTAAATTTGATATTTGGTGCTAAAAAGAGGAGGAAATGGTGACGGTGCAGGCGTAAAATGTCACGAATGATCACCATACCATGGCTGTCATTGAGTGAGAATTAATACGTGTATAATTGTGTGTTTTTTCTTGCATGTATTTTTTTCAGGTCTGCAAATATTGATAATAACGGTTCCAAGCTCTGGTATGTAGGTAAGCTGAATCTTGAATTTAAAAGAAATTGTTTTTTTTGTTTTGTAATGAAATGTCTTCAAAGTCTCATTTGCTTTTGATATTAAGTTCTCTTTGTCACCTTGTAACCATTGGGCATTCAAACAAAATTTCAAATGGGTCGATTCACCGGGACGGCAAACGTGTGTGCACTGTGCACATATATACCCTCGTCGGTTAGGCATAAAAGCTGTCGACCAGTACTGTTCCCTCAGTTGACAACCTGGAAGCTGTCTGAACTGAGAGTGTTTATTTTACAAAGTTTTTTTTTCTTTTAGTAAAGTTTGCAGTAATACCGTGTACATGAAATATTTCTCTCTCTTCTGAGGTATGGTGGGTCTGACAAGAACAGGGTCTCGATTTCACAAAGCACTAAGATTAATCTATTTAAAAGATGACTTGTCAGTAAAATCATAGTGATTTTTATTGTGACATCACACTTTGCTCAGCAAATAAGATTGATTCACAGATAAGATCAATGTTACCTCTATGTGAAATCAAGCCCTGCTGGTGTAACAACTCAAAGTAGCTAAGCACAAACAAATTATGCTTACCAAATTATGTTTACCAGCCAAAATGCCATTTCTCACAATCTGTGAGTGGTATCCTGCTAATATTTGCTTAGCAGAAACTTTTTAAGCAATATTTTCTGCTTAAGCAGCTCTATGAGAGCTGCTTAAGCAGAAAATATTGCTTAACAATTTTATGCTTAACAGAAATGAGCAGGATACCAGTCACAAATTGTACATGTGACATGGTATTTTGGCTGGTAACCCTGTACTGGTAAGCATTTCTTTTTTTGTGCTTAGCTACTTTTTGTGCTTAAGCAGCTCTAAGAAATTGGACCCTGGTCGTCTTCAAGAGAAAGCTGGCTTATTTCTTGTTATTAAAAAAAATCTGACCTCTTCTTACAGCCTTAATCGTCTTCATGCTCATCTTCTACGCCCTTGCCATTGGCATTATGATCTTCCTGATCGAGGTCTATGGAGAGGGTGCCGTGTGCATCCGTAACATCTTCTTTGTTAGTATGAGTGGAATCCTCTGTGTGTTTATCAGCATAGTCTCCATTGTTCCCTGCTTACCCAGTGGTATGTAAACTTTGTCCTGTCGGACAAACAAGTAGAGTTTTTAGAGAAACATCCAAACCAGGAACTAGGCTCGAATTCATGGCTCTGCCCTTCTGTCATGACTATAGGAGAAAAAGTGGCTCTTACGGTAACATGACAAAAACTGTGTTACACATTCACAGGATAGCAAAGAACTTGATATTATGTGAATGTGTACTTCACTTTACTAACAGGGCTTGAAATTAATGCTGGACCGCAGGCCCGAGTCCGGTGATTTTAGCATCGGGCCAGTAAACTCATAACTGGACAAGTCCGGCGGTCGTGTCTTTTTGTTCAAATGTTGACTTTCGGTCTGATAAAAATCTTTCAATTCTGTTGAGTATTGAAGAATATTTACACATAACACAAATGAGATAAATCTGCTCTCGGTGCTTGTTCGAAATTAAAACATTTCAAAATGTTAAACTGTGTAGGTAGGCCTACTTGTTGTTTGTCTCATTTCAATTCTGGTCTTGTAGAAAAATTCTTTACACATTTAGAGCTGCAAGCCCTGCAGTCTTTGGGGTCCCCCCAAATTCGAGCCCTGACTATGCATTATTTGCTTATACAACCAGCGCAGAAATTTGGTGCTTATCCTCTAATTTTGATAATGATAACCATAAGTGCTGAATTCCATGGTAAGCAGAGCCATGAAATGGGGGCCCAGAGCCCATAATGCCTGACCTCCTGCGTGCATAAATAACTACACCACTGAAACGAACGGGGCCAGACTGGGTTTTTTTTTTGCTGCTTTTGTTTTCACCCAAATTCGTTGCATGAACTCATAGAGGTCAAACGAATGCTTAATTTCATCTTTGATACCCTGGGCCCAGTTTCATAGAGTGCTTAAGCAGAAAATATTGTTTAACTATTTGCTGCTAAGCAAAAATGTACATGTTTTTGGGGGGCTGGTAACCTTATTCTGTTAGCATAATTTTGTTGGGCTTAGCTACTTTTTGTGCTTAAGCAGCTCTATGAAATTGTGCCCTGGATATTCTTGTTATAATAATAGGGAGTCTCTCAAGAATAGTCTTGCGCGTATCGAAAACAAGAAAACAATTTGAATGAAAATTTAATTTTTCTATGAAATCAAATCTTTTTAAATTCTATTTAAACAAAACTTTTGAAAAATAAAAATACCCATAGCAATTTGTTATTAATACAATTTCAGTTTTTATTATTGAAGTGTTCCCTTTTGGTTATGAAAATGATACTAAGCATTTTCTTTGTATTTAATAATTCCAGATTACCCAAGAGGTGGTTTACTGCAGGCATCTATCGTATCAGCTTACATCATGTATCTAACATGGTCAGCATTACTAGTGGAACCACCAATGGAAGGTTGGTCCTGGTGTTAAATAACAGCAAGAATGCTCAAAGATGCCGATTAGATACAGGCTTGGAATTTCATCAGGTTTTTTTTTCAAAACTGAGGCATTCTGGACCCAAATATTTGGATGTTTGGCCGATTAAAAACGCAAAGTGTTTACAGTGGATGTGTACAAAAGAAAAGAGACTATGTGACAAGTGCACAAAAACCTCAGGAAATCATTTCATTAATTCCTGGTAAGAAACACCCAATCACACAAGTTTGTAAACACCTGCAATCAGCCCTTTTGAAATACACTGTATGGTGGACACTATAGTAGTGCACTGTTTGGTTTGGGTGTATACAGACAAATTTACCCAAAACTAATACAGTGCCATAGTATTGTGTCCACCATACCTCCAAATGGCTCATGGGGGACTTCCCTCTTTTGTTTTGTACACATTTTCCAACTGGGGACCTTCATCCAACCAGTGACCCTATTGTCCTCTTTTGCTATAGATCCTTGGTTTTAATGTGTGTACCTACCCCTCACACACTAGACTTGTGGACAAGTCCTTAAATGTTTGTCGCGATGATAGCGTACCCTCTCTCTCCACGATTCTCGCGACACGGGCGATGTTCTCGCGAGACTGCTGGCCCCGCTAGGCTACTGCTATTTCAACTACAGTCTCATTTAACGACTTGTGAAATCTGACAGCGGTTTGTGCACGGCCTATGGGCTCTTCAGCATCTGATTGGTCAGTTTGGTAAAATCTATAAGTATTCAAACTGTCGGCGTAAATGAATATTAACAATACATTTTGTACAGAGGATAGGGTTTCATCCATGGAGAAATGGAGTCAAACATCATACACGTTAACCCACAGTGATTGAAAATGTGTGAGACCCATAGAGCAGGGTATGCATATGCAGAAAGAATTAACTGCATTTTGTGACTGAAAGCTTTTCTTTAATTTCAATGAACAAGATTGTTATTATCCGTACAATCATTCACATATCGGACTGAGCAGACATTTACCGTAGGTATTATTTAAAATAATCATGTTTATGGGGCAAGGGACACATCTTAACCTAGACTTGACCCAAGTCGAACTTTCGTCGAGTCCTTCGTCGTCTGATTAATCCACTGCATGCACTTTTTAACTCAGAATCGCAGCTTTATTTCACCACTTTGTTGTGCGCCCTCAATCGCCAGGAAAGTCCCAATCAACTGGATTCGAAAGTCCGACTTGATGAATCTGCCAGGAGGCACCCCCTGCGTTATATGTAGTTATTCATTATGCATATGCAATAGTTTAAATAAGCAACACACGCGTCCGCTGCTGACCAATGAAATCAGTTCAATTTATGAGGGGTCGCTAAAGTAGGTGTTCACAATAACTCCACGGCGTTACATTGAGGTTAATATGTCTGTGATGTGAAGAGTCGATATATTGATAGAATATATGAATATAAGCCAGACTCTTTTAGATAGATTTCCCCCTGTTGACGAATTTCCGTTTTATGTTTAGGCCTATATATTTTTTAAGAGGGGTTCTGTGCAGGTGTAACAATGTTCTTACTGCACAATGAACCGTTAAACCACAAACATTACGTGATTTTAAACTTTGAATAAGTTAACAATTATGGGAAGAAAAATTATGAACAAATATTCTTCAACAAGCTAAACTCTTGATAAATACATTCCCAAGTTTTGAAGAATTTCCGTTTATATTTTGATATTTTTAAGACATGTGAGGGTGTGACCATGGATAGTACGTATTTATTAACTACGACGTTGCCCAGGTTTGCATGCTTCTCCAATCCCCTCCTCAGACTCCCGACCATTCCGGTCCCGCTGCCAGTTCGTGGGAGCTGGAGCTCCGCAGAGCTGTAGCTCCGCAGGGGCCACGAGATTCACACGGCGTCAATGCAAAACCGATCCGTTGAGCCCAAACGGTCGTCATTTTAACAACTGAACAATACCCCACTTAAATATTGATATACTGGCGGAAAGACAGAATCTAAAGACCTTGTTCATGGTACACGATGAGCCCCTAACGTTTGAGAACCATAGCATCCACCATCCAATCATGACCACTCTAAACAAACATTAAATGCACATCCTACCTTCACCACCAATAGTTGCCATTTTTCAAAACAAAGTTGTATGGCAGAGTTTCCAAGGAAGTCTTGAATATTCATCAATTTTTCAGGTCAAAGTGTACATAACAGTAATGTATTCTGAATGCTGCAATCTCATTGGCTGCTACCCAAATCGGTAGATGAGCTCCATTGGCCGTGTACAAACTTCTGGCGGATTCACCAAGTCGGGTGTCGCGATCCAAAATTCACTGGATTGGCAAATAAATGACACTAGAGGGCGCGCGTTACAACACTCACAGCTGATTACTGACTCGATTAGCACGAGACCCGACTTGAACCAAGTCTAATCTTAACCAGATACATAATAAATGTTGATATATGCTAAGTACACATGAACCAGTTAACAGCACAAAACTCATTTACAAATGCTCTCAGTGTATTCACAGTATTTGAAAATATTACCACCCTCAGATAAGATGGACGTGTCCAGGCAGTCTCATTGGCCGCCATGCCAACCGTAATAATGTACTACGTACAAACGTGCATAAATGAGTACGTACAACTGTCGGGTTTCACAAGTCGTTAAATGAGACCGTAGTCGCGAGAGCAGTAGTCTCGCGCTGGCCAGCAGTCTCGTGAGAACATCGCCAGTGTCGTGAGAATTGCGGAGAGAGATGGAACGCTATCATCACGACAGGTTTCACAAGTCGTTAAATGAGACCGTAGTCGCGAGAGCAGTAGTCTCGCGGTGGCCAGCAGTCTTGTGAGAACATCGCCAGTGTCGTGAGAATTGCGGAGAGAGATGGAACGCTATCATCACGACAAACATTTAACGACTTGTCCACAAGTCTACTCACACACACACACTGCTGTTTCTCATGGGTGCAATCGCCCGAATGTGATTTGCAACTCTAATCCTTTTTGTGTTTAACTGCTACAAACAGCATTCCAGCCCTTCTTGTTATTAGATAATAATAATAGTAATAATAGTGGCTTCTTATATAGCGCACATATCCGTCACTCAGTGACGCTCAAGGCGCTTTTAACATTCATTATTTTCCTGCAAGGTATTGTGGAGCTACGTTTTTGAAGTATGAGACCAAGTCCTTTACATAGCACCATGTAATGGTTTACAAGATGCTGTGGCGCAATATGCTGCCGATCAAACCAGGAACAGATATGCTCATAATAATAATAATATGTAAATCTAGAGGACAGGTGCCTGCGATTTTCTACCATTTTAAATAGTTCCCGCTAGACACCATCTTTACATGGCTATTGTTTCAGTTGTCTACTCTTTCATGCCATTTCACTACTTCCAAAAAGTGCCCGATTTTCGCTCGAGGGGCAACAATTTATAATTTTGATGATTACTAATCGTCGGCTCAGTACTATAAGGTCATTAGTGCAATTTGTATGTATTTTATAAAATTGCTTTTGCATATTTTGGAGCTACTGGTAAATGGGGTTTATTGATCAAGAGTGGTCTTCAAAGTATTTGTTTAGCAAAAAGAAATCTTCATTCTCTAAGTAAGACATTTATTTGTTGATTTTGATTGATTTTTTTTAAGTTCTTACGCATTTTTCATTTAATGACCTTTTGATCATTACGAGTATGAAATTGCAGAATAACCTTATAGACACATTGCACAACGCGCAGCGTACTCACATGCGCCTATCCTGGGTGTCATTTTGGGTGTCAAAATCGTATACAAACATGCACAAAAGAGAGTTTTGACACCCAAAATGACGCGCATTGTCGGAGGCGCGTTCCGGGGTCTATAGAAATCAATAGATCCCACTTGCATAACGCGAAACGCTACAGATACGCCGAGGTCACGCGCATGATTTTATGCACAGAGAACAGCAATCGTCCAATGATTGCCTCCTTTTTGAGAGTGTGATGTCATATGCAATGGGTCTATAGCACTGAGCCGACGTAACCATGTATCATGTTTTGAACCACAGTGAAGACCCTGACTGTTGAGAATGGAACCCAGAGCAAGTACAACGTGACGTATGTCCCGTGTGGTCTGGGCAGCTTTACCTCATCCCTGTTCATCATGGACAGCACCCACTCTGAGCTGATCAACGCTACTATTGCAGCCGTTCTGCTTCTAGGTCTGGTGCTTTATGCTTGGTGAGTGGATTCTCTCTGGCTCGTTGTAGTTTGGAACAGGGCCCAATTCAATAAAGCCGTTAAGCAGAAAATTCTGCTTAGCAATTTTCTTGGCTGAGCAAGAAATGACCAGGGTACCAGTCGCAGCAATGGTAACTGGTAACTGGTATTCTGGCTGTTAACCTATTGTTGTTAAGCAACAATTTTTTGTGCTTAGCAAGTTTTTGTGCTTAGCAAGTTTTTGTGCTTACAGGCTTTATGAAATTGGGCCCTGATCACTTGGGACAAAACAACAGTACAACAGGGGTGTAATGTTTCAGGAGTTGTTCTGATTTCAGAATACTTTCTCAACATCTCATTTGAGCATTAACATTTTCTTGAAAGAAGTAAAACAGTCACCAAAGGGAGAGAGAAATAGTCCACATATTGTGTCCAAACAAGGTGTTGTATTTCTGGTGATGCACAGAGTCTGTAAACCTGTAAACATGTGAGAGGTTCAAGGGTCTAAAGTCAGACGGGACCCAGGGCCCCGCAAGCCATTTTCAGGAATTTTCTCAGTCATCAACTCTCATCAATGGTACCTTTCACCAAGCCAAGATTGTGTACTATCAGTCTGAATCGCTCAGCGAAGTGTGATGTCATAATATCACTACAGTAATATTGGCAACTCATCTTCAGATGATTCGTAGTGCTATATAAAATCGAGCTATGCTCGCATTTTTTGAAATTTGTGATGCGATCAAGCTAAATGAGTGGTTTGTTGGAAATATCAGTATGGAGAAACAAGCCAAAACAGGCCAACAGGGGTGAACTTTTCAAAAATGTTTTTTTGTAAATTTAAATGCCAAAATATTGCTTATTTTATATTGGCAACTTCCTTCCTGATAAAGATTATCAAAAGGGGTTAACATTAGCATTGAAAGAAAATGTGCCGATGTAGTTTCAATAAACAACTCAACTTTAAACCTCTTTTTCTCAGTTTCATTCTCTCACATCTCTTGGTGTTTCTACTTTCACAACTTTTGAACCAACGGTGGTAACAACATGGGGTTTTAACAGTATTAAAGCATAGATTATGCTCTTTTCAAAGTATAAGAAAATTAAAAATGACCGGGGTCGACAAACGACTCATTTTGCTTGATCGCATCACATTTCGTCAGCAATTTCACGAAGTGCCAAAAAGTCCCCTGCAGTCAAAAATGTATGTTTGGAGAAAACCGCGTTTGAAGTTAAGCTAATTTTGAAATTCCTGGTTGGTAGACTATTCGCGGTTTAAGCTTTGAAATTTTACATATCAGGGAAGTAGAGATCTTAAATCATACAAATCTGTTTTCAATTTTGTCCATAACAGTTTAGTTAATGAGTATTTATTTAATTAACAAAATTGTCCCTTCGTGAAAACTGCACAAAACGTGGTCTGTGTGCAGCGCGTCGTGTGTAAAGTTTTTGGCTGTTCGTGAAAACGCAAAAGCCAGAGTACCCACTTTTGGCACTGTGCCAGCGGATAAAACCACGCGTTAGAGCAGTACACTTTTCGGCTCTTCGTGAAAACGCAGTTCCAGGTTGTGGCACTTTTTTGGCCTTTTCGTAAAACATTGTAGGTCAAAGTTTTTGGCACTTTGTGAAAACTCAAAAGCCGGAGCACTCATGATTGGCGCCGTGACAAAAAGGTTTTTGGCTCTTTGTGAAAACGCATTTCCAGGTTCTTGAGGTTTTTGTCTTTTATCAACTTAGCATAATTAAGAAACTAGACGATTTTTAGACCTAAAACTTTGTAAATTCTTAGATACCGTTCAACTAAATCAAAACCAACAAAAAAGTAAAAATAAGTTTTTTATCGATTTTTCATGTTTTTGGCACTTCGTGAAATTGCTGACGATTTATTAGAGTTTACAGTGTTTCTGTATGCACTATGAAAAGAGCTTTGCAACGGTATCCAACATTTTGGGTATGCAGCCATAATGTGAAGGGAATTTGCATGAAGTACATGTATGAACCGGGCTTTATAACGTTACACATATAAATTCACGTAGTACTGTTGTGTATGAGGCAGAGCAAAGTCCGTTTGTAGGCAGTAGCTCTACATTAAGTTTTGTCTGGGTTTGTGTTAAGTGCAGTTAGTTAAACATTTGAATTACATTTGACAAACTCATGTCATGGCATTTGTTCCTCTCCCAAGATATTTTCTACCTCCTTTGATTTACATAACTATTGTTTTAAAATGTCTTCTTGAACGCATTCCCAATTTGCAAATTCCTTAGCCTCTGGACAGGAATGACGTACAGGAAAAGAAATCGGAGACAAAGTGCACGCAACGTAAGGCAGCCTTTAGTAACCCTGGTTTGTTGGTCATATTTGCATGGTTGTTGGTTCTTTTGTTCTTGTTGCATCCCGCAAGGTAGATTTATATGCAAGTGGTTGTTGCTAACTTCGCAGTGCTTGCCTAACCGTTATTTTGTTTTGTTTTGTGTTGAAGATGCATGAAACAGGTTAAATAGAACAGGTTTATCCTATTTACTGACGGCCCTGCTTATTAAAAAAATAAAAATTGCATTGTTTTGTTTTGTAATAAGTGTTGAAGATGAATGAAACAGGTTAAATAGAATAGGTTTATCCCATTTAATGACAGCCCTGCTTACTAAAAAAAAAAATTGCGTTTATGCCGGCAAAAAACATTTACAGGGATGAGGAATTTCAGACTTTCATCTGAATTCAGACCTTTTGATATCTGCCTTTTAATTTCTTCAGATATATAAAGAAATCATGCTCTTTGATCTCCTTCTGTAGTGCTGAGGATACTGTTCCCAGAAGTGCATTGTAATCTGTAACTCCGGGGGTTACCAAAAGGTGGACATACATGTACCATCATTTCAACATACCTCGTAAAAGTTGGACCCTTTTTTTCCAGACATTTTTGTTGTCAGCAACGACTCTCACCTAAATGCCTTTAGATGCTAACACTTATTTCAATTGCAGTGTGGTATATAGCCTGCTTCCCGGGCGTTAGTTGTGTATACCCAATACCCCGTAACTTATTGTATGAGCTGTTGCTAAAGGGTGCGACTTTAAGTGTATGCTAGTAACGATAGCAGTTTAGGGGACCCATATTTGGCAAAGTTATTCGTACGGGGTAAAAAAAACCAAAACTAACGTCTTGGACCAAGATTATGTATTATAATACAAAATATTGGATGTTTATGAATGCATTGTCGCAGAATATAATCGCGAGGTGAAATCTGGACCATTCCAATTTCGCGAGGTGAAGTCAAATGAAATGGAAAAGTCAGATTTCACCGAGTGATTATATTCTGTGACAATGCACAAACAAAATGCATTCAATATATTTGTTTGTATATAACTCACACACAGATCCCTGTCGTTTGAAATTGTTGTCACAATAAACACAAAATATACACCGAAACTTGTCCACCCCACACTCTGAAAATTCTATAAAAAAAACCATCTAAACAACATGGACGACTCCATGTAGACACCAACCTTGTCCACCATGACGGGACTTAATCTCGAGAAACTTAATCTGGAGAAACGGGCACGGAATTATTTTTTTGGAAACAATGCTGCAAAACGGTCCTACAATTATCCATACAGGACTCCTTTATTAAAGGTATCGTACACGTTTGGTAATTGTCAAAGACCAGTGTTTTTACTTGGTGTATCCCAACATATGCATAAAATAACAAGCCTGTGAAAATTTGGGCTCAATTGGTCATCGATTTGCATGAAAATGAGGAAAGAAAAAACACCCTTGTTGTGCAAACTTGTGTGCTTTCAGATATACGAATAAAAACTTCTTGCAAGAAGTTTTTATTATTTTAGTGAGAAATTACCTCTTTCTCAAAAACTACGTTACTTCAGAGGGAGTCGTTTCTCACAATGTTTTATACTATCAACAGCTCTCCGTTGCTTGTTACCAAGTAAGTTTTTATGCTAATATTTGTTTTGAGTAATTACCAAACGTGTACGATACCTTTAAATAAAGGATGACATGTGACGCATGTTCCACCAATCAAATGACAAGGATCTGTGTGTGCAGTTTTATAAAACAAAATAAGGTGAAAGGGAGGGTACTACATTGGTAGTGTTTAACTGACTCATTTCAGATGCGACCGACTAATATTCAAAAGTTATTTATGTACCACCAATTAGAAAAATCTCTGCTCATTGTATTATTTATTGAATAATACTTTTGTGGTTTAATTGCGTGGGGGGGGGGGGTTACAGACATTAAAACAACATTCTGGTTGTTTACTTGGAGACTGATGTTTTTTTGTCATAAAGAAAATTTCAAGTGTTGTTTCTAAACTTTAAATATTGTATCATCAATTTAAAATGTTTGAAAACATGATTTATCATGGGGGCATTCTTTGGGCTGTTTCGGCAAAACAAATCACTTTCGAGTCGATCCTCAGACCAGTAGTAAGTAAACATTTGACTGGTGGTACCTTGATTTTTTTTGTGTTAGCTAACCAGCTTGCTTATTTTGGATAATCTTGCCATATGCTTATTACAAGGCCAAGATTTCAAGTACAAATGTGCGAAATGTTTGTGACCGTTTCCAGCTCTTTGCACCAACGTCAAAGTAAAATTGGAAGCATGTAAATGCCACTTTGCCTAAAATCCACACTACGGAAGTATGAACCAGGCTTTAGCATTTTGTAATTTCTGAAAGATAGGTCAGGTCCAAATTAATGGCTTCAGCAGTGGCTATGGCTCTGGCCGGATTGCTGAAAAGGCCTATTCTTCACATTGTTGCTGCAGCCAATAGCCATAGCCGTAGCCGAAGTCGCTTGATTTGAATGCGGCCTTATACAATGCAGTAAGTTCTGTGCATGCTGTGTTTTTTTGGTGACTGACTCTATGTTCTGACACCCCATGTTCCGACAACCCTATGTTCCAAAAGACCACTTATGATTACACGTTAGGGTTAGTGTTAGGGTCGGGGTTAGGGTTAAGATTAGGAAAATACACTAGGGGTGTCGGAACATAGGGATGTCGGAACATAGGGATGTAACCGTTTTTTTTTAACTTGTTGCTTCTTGCCTGCCTTGCAGTGTGCGCTCATCTGGTACAGTGCTACGATTCTCTCAACCTAACTTCCATACTGTGAATGCATGCTTAACTAACAGGCAACAGATACTGCAGCATCAGGTATACTGTCTGTGTACCAGGGGCAGGGTGCGATATTAACCTTTCAAAATAAAGACACTTTTTTTTGTTTACAAACATTGATCACCATTTTCTATGGGTGGCCTTTCTTTTGTTTATAGACCTTTCTTTTGTTTACAAACATTGATCACCATTTTGTATGGACGGCCTTTCTTTTGTTCATTGACACACAGGTCTGTGTTGCAGTCACTCTGCGGACATTCCTTTGTTCTGTACACTAAATCCTATTCTTCAACACTGTACAAAACACTCTGTGGACGTGTGTAAGTCCACATAGTGTTTCAGTTCGTCCCTACTTTGTGTGGACCTCTTTTGTTTTCAGGTCCACACTTCGTATGTAGCGTTAAAACATTGTTTTTGATTTAAAAACATTGATCGCCATTTTGTATGGGCATCTGTTGACAAACAATACAAACATTGCCACAAAATTTGTAACTGGATTGGCTCTGAACAAAACATTCAATCCCTTTGTCATGAAAAGTTTCATTACTTTCTTTTTGTTTTAGACGGCAACCATTGTTACATCAGTGATTTGGCTGATTTGATGGAAGTTGTAATCAAAATAAATCATTGTACTTTTTTTGTAGTGCAGCCCATACCTTTTGCCAGCTACTGGTTGACAAAACTTGATGATGTAAAACTGATGTGTAACTTTATGTGGCGTGTCGTGGCCGAGCGGATAAGAACACCGAACTCAAGCTCTGGTGTTTCTGATCAGCAGAGTGTAGGTTCGAATCCCAGTCGTGACACTTGTGTCCTTAAGCAAGACACTTAACCACATGCTTCGTCCTTCTGATGGGACGTTAAGCCATAGGTCCTGTGTGTTGTGTAATGCACTTAAAAGAACCCAGTGCACTTATCGTAAAGAGAAGGGGTTTGCCCCGGTGTTCCTGGTTTGATTGGCTGCATATTGCGCCACAGCACCCTGTAAACCATTACATGGTGCTATGCAAAGGAATAGGTCTCATACTTCAACACGTAACTCCACTTACCTTGTAGGAAAAATACTGAGCGCTTTGAGACACCCATCGGGAGTATAAAGCGCTATATAAGAACTGCATAATATTATTTTTATTTATGTAACGCCGCTAAAGAAAGGTCTCCACAAACATGACAATGCTTGTATCAGGGTTCTGCCCACGGTGGTTGGTGCCGGAAAACCCAACCAGCACTCAGGATTCTCAAACACCACTAGCAGAATTTTCTCTTTGGTAAGAGTCTACTTTATGATCTAAGGGAAAACAAAAATTTCGCCACTAAAGAAATCCTGGGCAGAACCCTGTTGTATGTTGAAGAAAAAAGTTTTTAGATGGTGTTTGAAATGCCCAAAAGAAAGAGCAATATCGTACCTTTCCTTTTGTTATGTCTTAGCTGTAGCAGAGTATATTATGTATTTCAGCAGTTTAGACAAGATCCCCTTCACTTATAATACTGATTAAGTAATAATCGTCATTGATGCATTTCAGAGTGTTCCAGTTCACCAGTCGACTTCCACATTCTGTTGTTGCTGCACTACATCAACGGCAACCCGAGATGGTATGTCATGTTAAATGGAATGTATACGTTTGGCAATTGGAACCCACTGTTTGTTTCAATCCTATATAGTTGTAGATATATACCATAAAACTAACCTGTGAAAATTTCATTTCAAAAGGTGGTAGTGTTTTTGAGATATTGCCGAAAATCTAGAGCGGGTCCACGCAGGAAGAATAATTTGCAATTTGCAATTCTCAGATTCACATTTTTTGGGAAAAAAGTGATATCTTTTTCCATAACCGCAGTAAGTGAAAAGTTTCTCAAAATGCATTATACTATCCAAAGATGCTGTACTTCTTACCAAGTAAGTTTTTATTGCCATTATCTTTCAGAGTCATTACAGACCCTTTTAAACTATTACTTTGAGAGAACATTAAAATTGAAGTATGTGCTGGAGTTGGATGCTTTCCAAGTTTTGTGATTTAAGGTGCTGGCCGGTGTTTGTGAATTAATGTAAAATGGACATTTATATTGGGCAGGTATCTGTCAATTTAGACTTTCATGGCATGTGAACATTAATGCCCCTGTCATTGGCCCAGTTACTTTATTCCTTGAAACATCTCGCTCCCTGCAGAGTAGGCGGCCTGTGCTACAAGTACCACATATCTGCCCTCCTCACATGAACCCATTTACCCCTAGGTGAAGAGAAGCAATTAAAGTTAAGTGTCGTGCCGAAGGACACAAGTGCCAGGATTAAAATCCACACCATAATGACTTTGCCTCCAGAGATTGAGCCCATTGCACCAGATCATAGTATTTAATATAATGTGTACACTTACAGAGCTGCCAACTCTCCCTGATTCTGCAGAAAGTTCCCTAAAAATGAACCATGGCCTTTCCATGTTCTGATGAACATAAAAAATATGAAAATCTCCCTGATTATGGAAACTTTGACCATATTATGTTGAATGTGATTCTAAATATCTCCTAGGTGAAGCTAGACGAAACTTTGAGACAAATTAAGAACTCACTCCGTGGCAGTGTAGTTAATAACGAGAAGTCCCCTCGATCCACTAAGTGAAAGTAGTAATCCCGGCCGATTTCCTACCTTCCGCCCAGGTAGTAGTTAATAAGCAGGACAGTTCTTTTCAGAATTTGGTAGTCTCCCGAATTACGAAATCTACTCCGCGGCAGTAGAATAAATAGCAAGACAAGTTCTCAAAGAACTAAATCTACACAGCAAAGTAGATATACACATGGTGTTACCGCAAACCAAATATACATTCCAATTTCAATTTCAATTTCAATATTTATTGTCCATAAATTGGACATTTGCTCTGTCGAACATGCTCACCGTAAAAATATATTATTAAAATTACAGAGTAACAAATTAAGTTGAAGAAGAACAACATTTTACACAGAATTTACTTCATGAAAAATGAAGACAATATCGACTGGTCGCCGCAGAACAGCGCCCCCTAATTGTTGCACAAAATCTCCCTAGTGATTGCAAGATGCATTATGTTGGCAGCTCTGCACTCAATGCACACTGCCTAATGAAAACACTTTATTTTTGGTGTGTGGGGGATGCATTTCAGATAATACTGCAGAAAGAGGAAATGATGAAAGAGTGAGTTTAGGTCTGATTCACAACGAGAGAGACGGACTCATCTACAGTTACTCCTTCTTTCATCTCACACTGGTCCTGGCATCCCTCTATGTCATGATGACTCTCACAAACTGGTATAGGTAAGTTTACTACTGTCTGCAGCACACATTTCAACCAGTTTACCTCTGACCATATCCTAGTGCAAAATTATTAATCAGTTAACCACTGACCTCTATGTCATGATGACTCTCACTAACTGGTATAGGTAAGTTTACCACTGTCTGCAGCATACATTTCAACCAGTTTACCTCTGACCATATTCTAGTGCAAAATTATTAATCAGTTAACCACTGACCTCTATGTCATGATGACTCTCACAAACTGGTATAGGTAAGTTTACCACAGTCTGCAGCACACATTTCAACCAGTTTACCTCTGACCATACCCTAGTGCAAAATTATTAATCAGTTAACCACTGACCTCTATGTCAAGATGACTCTCACAAACTGGTATAGGTAAGTTTACCACTGTCTGCAGCACACATTCCAACCAGTTTACCTCTGACCATATCCTAGTGCAAAATTATTAATCAGTTAACCACTGACCTCTATGTCATGATGACTCTCACTAACTGGTATAGGTAAGTTTACCACTGTCTGCAGCACACATTCCAACTAGTTTACCTCTGACCATATCCTAGTGCAAAATTATTAATCAGTTAACCACTGACCTGATATTCCAACAATAATGTAATGCAACTATCTTTAGCAAATTAAGGTGTTATTAGTTGTTTCTGAGCTCTCTAAATTTCCACACAGGTAACCATTTTGTGTCTGTGCGGCACTTTTGAAACAGATATTTAGTTTTTGTTTCTCCTCATACAAATCTAGTAGTGTAAATATCAGTTTCTGATTGATTTGATTGGTGTTATTAGTTGTTTCTGAGCTCTCTAAATTTTCACACAGGTAACCATTTTTTTTGTGTCTGTCTGGCACCTGGTGAAATAATTTCACTTATGAAACAGATATTTAGTTTTTGTTTCTCCTCTCATACAAACTAGTAGGTAAATGATCAGTTTCTGATTGATTTGATTAATTGATTTGATTAATTGATTTGATTTTCCAGACCTGAAGAAGCAACTCTGGAGAACCTTCATCGTACATGGCCCCCGTTCTGGATCAAGTTGGGCTCTAGTTGGCTGTGTGGCGCCCTCTATGTTCTCAAACTAATCTCAGTCATGCGCTGCTGTAAAGACCAAACTACAGACAGACAAAGACGAATATCACGAAACTCGTACCAACATCCAGGGGCAAATCCGTAAGTGGAGTTGAGTTGAATTGAAATTGAATTATATTAAAGAAGGAAAATATTTTGCCTTGAAGGTCAAATTGATGAAGGAATCACTCATATTTAAAAAAAAGGAAGAAACACCTGAAGTCTACATACATGGGGATCAAAGGATTAGGAATGACTGGGATGGTGAGAAGTATTGAGCCCTACTTCCTGCCTTCAAAATGTCCAATATGGTCTGCGCCCCAAATAGGTTCTCCTAGTCAAACTCCTACTGCCTGGCTTTACGTACTGGTCCCTGGGCAGAGGTGTGAAAGGCGTGTTTCTGGCGCCTCAAAACCAGATAGCTCCGGGTAGGTGGGGTTCGTCAGCCATGAAAGGCAATCCACCGAGGAGATGGTACTCTGATTCCAAACCCGGTCTTGAGGGGCTCTCAAACCACCTGTCTCGGGGGAGGAGTTGCTACCACCCGAGTACTACTAATATCGCTGATGAAAAGTGGTTTGAGTTGCTCTATGGCCTCGACTTGATTGATTAGTTTTACTCATACTCACAAATATCTTAAAGAGGTATAAAGAATTAATTTCTGAGTTAAACTGTGTTGGAACTGGTGGCTGTGGCTGCAGCTGCGGCTGTTTCTAAGGGTGTTGCTAAGGGGAGCCTATACTTCAGCACATGTTACTAAAGCCGTGTTCCCATTGGACTTATTTTTGCTAAAGTACCGCGACTTTTCTGTAGAATGACAAAATTAAATCCAATGGGAACGCATGGTAAACTGACCTCCCTGTCAACTTACCGCGACCGTGATGTAAAACTAACAGGCCGAATGAGGTCGCGGAAGACTTCCGCTCAGCCACGGTAACTTATCAACAACAATGGGACAATGGGAACGCTCCGTGCTGTAAACCTACCGCGACCACAGTGTAAAACGCTATGCAAACAACACCACTTCCTAACACACAGAGGGCGCGCGAAAATGGAAGTATGGTTCCCTGTCTCGTTTGCACTGACCATCATACCGTATGCAGCGTGTGTACAAGTACCATGCAATACAAAAACAACGCTATCAATCTCGTCCAGTTGCTGCAGTTTCACTACTCCTTTGGTAAGAAATATGGCAGATTTGATCGATTTTGTGAGGAGTTTAATTGGGCTAGACAAATGTGAAAATGACACGTCGTATCCTGCTTAGGTCAAAGGTGACCGTGCACAGCGCCCCCGATGTGTGACGATCTGCAAGTTTTTGGGAGCGAGTTAACTGTTCCGTCGCGGAATTTAAGTCCAGGTGGGAATGCACGGTAGAACTACACCTAATCCAGTCACGGTAACTTTCCGCGTGGCCGTGGAAGAAAAAGTCCAATGGGAACACGGCTTATGGCAGACCTGCCAACCTTGTCACTTTTTTTTGAGTACCACAGTAGCGCAGCGGCATAAACCAGAAGCCCAGTGCACGGTGGCATAACCCAGAAGCCCGACTACATGTACTGTTGTTGGCACAATGCTAACAGTCAGTCAGAAAAAACTATGGACCACTTCATTCTAGATGAACTATTTATTTAATGTAATTAATTCATATTCACAGAAAATACAGACTACTTCATGGCTTTATTACTTGCATATAGAACAAATTTTCAAAAAGAAATTTCCGTATCATGTTAAGTGAACATTGTAAAGATTACCTGTACAGGTTTTGACTTATTGAAATGTCCATGTACAACTTTACAATCAGCTGTTATGCACTCACCCAGTAATGACACTTGTTTTACCTACAACGTGCGATCAGCTGTTTTAGCCGTTGCATTTAACAGCTTGGCCTCATAACTTGAAGACTTGGCTCTTCTGAGTAAGGTGTCACTGTAGTCTTCCATATGACACACACTATTCTTGGCAGCCATCATAACCTTTCTGGTAACTAGAGAGCTTAGCATGTCAGTGCTTAAGCTGGCACGATATTTTGTTTTGTTCTTTGTTACCAAACTGAACACCCTCTCACAGTCCGCATTACTGTGAAAAATTAACAGAATCCCCAGCATGACAGTAGAGAGTCCATGGAAGAGTTTCCTTCCAGCTGTGGCCAGTTGTCCAATTTCTGTCCAAGCTTCATTGGCTCTCCTTTTCAGGATACTATCTTCTAGGCTAGTTGCTTGAAAAAGCCTGAACTCATCTTCTACATCATCAATGGTAAACTCCTTGGGCAAAATACAAGGGAATCTGTTCATGAAGTATCTCAAAGAAGAGAACTTGGCCGATTTCCTTCTGTTAATGTCAGCCACTTCTGCATGTAGAAGCTGTTGATCTCCATAGGGGAACTTTAACACCATGTAGTCTGCTACAGCTTTGAAATAGTTTCTTACATCTATGAAGAACTGTTCCAGTTCTTCATAGGTTGTTCTGACCTTCAATAAATGCAAGTGTCACACTGCCAATGGATAGCTCCTCATGAGCCAGCTGATACTTTTCTTCACTATACAGAGTAGGCTTACATCCTTTCCTTGTCTCTTCCATCATCACAACAACATATTCAGCCTTGCAGAAGGCAGGCAAATTTTTTTGCAATTGTAGCTCTAGAGTTTGAAGCAATGTATGTATGCAAGGTTTCTCCTTCTGCAAACTCTGGTTGGCTATGTCAAAAAGGGGAACTGCCCGTTTCAAGAAAAGTGCATACACCTTTGACAGTGGATTACTGAGGAACTTGCAAACTTTCTCTGGCTTTGTCATCTCTTTTTGTTCCACGTTTTTATTTTATCTTGAGACAGTTTCTTCTGTTTACCTAAATCTGTTTGCCGGAAGAGATTTGCATTCAAGTCAAACTCACATGGGTTGGATGATGAGGAACTTGCTTTGGCTTGCTTTGACTGTTCAATTGGCTTAGGCAATGAGGATCCTGTCACAGCAGGATCAGCTAAAGATTTGTCCTTCGAGATGGAAGCAGTTGAGGGCTTGGTTTTCTGCGTGTGACTAGTCATAGTGGAACAGGCCTTTAGTGTAGAACCAGCAGTGGATTTGGCTTTTAGTGTAGAAGAACCAGCAGTGGATTTGGCTTTTAGTGTAGAAGAACCAGCAGTGGATTTGGCTTTTAGTGTAGAAGAACCAGCAGTGGATTTGGCTTTTAGTGTAGAAGAACCAGCAGTGGATTTGGCTTTTAGTGTAGAAGAACCAGCAGTGGATTTGGCTTTTAGTGTAGAAGAACCAGCAGTGGATTTGGCTTTTAGTGTAGAAGAACCAGCAGTGGATTTGGCTTTTAGTGGTGAAGAACCAGCAGTGGATTTGGCTTTTAGTGTAGAAGAACCAGCAGTGGATTTGGCTTTTAGTGTAGAAGAACCAGCAGTGGATTTGACTTTTAGTGTAGAAGAACCTGCAGTGTATTTGGCTTTTAGTGTAGAACCTGCAGTGGTGGACTTGGCTTTCAGCATAGAACAGGTCTTGGGCTTGATTATCAGTGGAGAACCAGAGGTGGACTTTGCTTTCAGTAGAGAAAGGTGGACTTTGCTTTCAGTAGAGAAAGGTGGACTTTGCTTTCAGTAGAGAACCAGAGGTGGACTTAGCTTTCAGTAAAGAACTAGAGGTGGACTTTGCTTTCAGTAAAGAACCAGAGGTGGACTTTGCTTTCAGTGTAGAACCAGAGGTGGACTTTGCTTTCAGTAAAGAACCAGAGGTGGACTTGCCTTTCGGTAAGGATTTCTACCCTGTTGCCTCATCGGCAAAGAACAGAGTCAGAGGTTCCCATTGCTGGAGCAGGCGATTAACAACTTGACCAACACAGACCAACTTCAGGAATTTTCTGACATCAACATCACACATAATTTGAGTATCTCGCAGCATAGCCTTTCTTAGTAGTATATTGTTATGACCATGTCCTCTATGTTCACATGTAGCTGCTTGGCTGCTGTCTCCGCGGCTATGTGCATGAGGTGGCAAGCACATCCGACTAAATAAATGTGAGGATTCTTTGCCTTTATGAAAGCTGCCACTCCTTTGCCTAATCCCTGCATTACTCTAGCATTGTCAGCTGCAGAGCTGACACAATTTGACCATGGTATTCCTCTTTTGTCAAGCTCATTAGCAAGAAGATCATAGATTCCACGACCAGTGGAGTCTCTACTTTCAATAAGTCTCAGCAGTAACACGTTTATTTGTCCAACACTGTTATCATAGAGGCGAACAACAACTGGATAGAGCTTAATATCAGCCATATCAGTACTTCCATCTGTAGCCATGCTGTATGGAAATTGCTTCATAGCATTAGTGATACTCTGTTCATCGTGAATGGCAAGGGTTTTCACTATGTTTGAAGTTTTGGTTCTGACACAGCTGTAATTTTTAGCAATCGTACTGTCGGGGAACATTTTCCTGAACGGGGGTGCTGCATGATCAGTTACAGCTAATGGCAAGTTGTGCTCAATGATGTGAAGGATGTGAAAAGTGCCTCTGCTCGGATTGGCCGCATATCTTGATTTTGAATAAACAGTGTGTTTATCTTAGGGGTGGTTTCTGTGGCCTTTTCAGATTTTGTTGTGTTTGACTCCCTCAACGTGACGTTTACAGTCTGAAAAGAAAAAAGAAAAAAATGTCCAGTTTGACTGTTGGCACTGTATGTTCCAAGTGCCTAGATCATAGAAGATGTTAAACTCAAGGGACAAAAAGTTATTTTAAAAAAATTAAAAATAATTGGCCAGGGGTCCCCTACGGGCGATAAGCCCATTTTGGCTGATTTCTGTTCCAATCATGTATAATTATCTCAATGAAATACACAATTCAACAATGTACAAAAGTACCTTTCAACAAAAATTGGCCAGGGGTTTCCCTACGGGCGGTGAGCCCATTTTGACTGATTTCTGTTCCAATAACATAAATTAATTTCAATGAAAAGCACTGATTAAACAATGTTCCTAAATTATTAGTAACTTACTCGGCATGAAAATCACTTGACAATAAATGCGAAAGGTTCCATCATTGGTTGCCCAGTAATTGGGAAATGAAAGCCTACCGTAGAATTTTCCAGTTCCAGCAGAATCTGAGACACTGACACTTCGATCAAACATGTTGTACACTCATAGTTTAAAAACACGACGATGCCGAACACGTGCGTTGCGTGCACGTACACCCATGCATACGGCTATACATGTCCCTGTACCAGATTGACCAACACTGGATTGAGCCATTCCCAACCCGTCTGTTACGCATTGGTTTATTAGTTTTCCAGCGGTAGTAAGAATTTAAAATATAGTTCTGTATAAGCACAACCTCTTTTTTATCGAAGCGCATAATGATCACTCAGATGCAGGGTGTTTGTTTTTGCACTTTGGGTCGAAAGAATGACATTTGAATAAATTGAGAACAAAATTGTCTGTTCGCGCTGCAGTTAAAACACTGCGATATAGATTTTGCGTCTTTTGCGTATTTTCTGCAAATTTCTCGTTCCACCGTCATCGGATGTGAAAATGCAAAATGCGTACAGGTTGGCAGGTCTGCTATGGTGATCCAGCCGCAGCCATTAATTCGGACACAGCCTGAGAAGTATTATTACTATATATTTCTGGTAATGAAACCAAGGATGCCTCATAAGTGAACCTAATCACTGTAGTTTGCAAGCCTGAGGAAACCTGTAAACAAGGGTGCTTGCTACATGTATGTTAACAAGAAACACAGGGGTTAGCCCCCTAATCTTCCTTGATAAGTGATAAGTGTTCTGGGTTCTTTTACGTGCACCACCAATCCTAGAAATGGGACCTACGGCTTAATGTCCCATCCAAAGGACAAAGCAAGGATACAAGTGTCATGACCCGGACTCGAACCCACACTCTGCTGATCAGAAATGTCAGAGCTTAAGTCCGGTGCTCTTAACCGCTCGGCCACGACACGCCACTATTCATAATATTGGGCAAAACTGAAACTTTAGAAAAGTATGGGCCTTTGTAGAGTTCTAGGGGGTTAAAGTTTTAGTGTTGAAAGTGGGTTATTTGCTATGATGGGGGGGGGGGTGTTCATTAGAAAAGACTGAAAGATGAACTATCACCATGACAATCTCTTCTTCTTTTTTCTTCTTTTTTTCTTTTTTGTTTATACATATTTTCAATGCAATTTAATTGTTATTGTAATTGTCATCTTTGCAAACCAAATAATTGTTAGTCCTTGGAGTACTTGTTTGGGCGAATGAAACCAAAATGAAATAAAAAGATTGGTTTGACACTATCTGAGGTATTCTTCCCTGAGAATTCCAAGCAAACCTGACTACAGCAATGTATCGGTGATTTAGTTCGTCTTCAGTGAAGATTACGTCTTTATTTCTGTGTCTTCTGCCCTTTCAGGAACAGAAGAAGTACTTCCTCACTTTAGGCACTCCAAGTCCGCAGTCACCAATTTGTCTTGATGCGCAGTCCTTCAGTCAGTCCTACCAACAAACGGGTGTATTCCTCTACAATGTTCATGATGCATTTTTGACTTTTTAAAAGGTAATACCTTTACTTAAACTCGATTCAACTCATCAAAGTTCAGAATAAGTGTTTAAAATATATTGGTCTTTGTTGTCAAAAAATGAGGAAACTTTCAAAGGAACCTCCCTCCCCACGCCCTGTTTTATATTATGCTAATTTAGGGGGGGTGGGGGATCATAAATCCTGAATTTATTTTTACAACACCCCTCAAAGGGTCCTTAGTAGACTTCTTTATTTATTTTTTATTTTTTATTGATTTATTTGATTACACATCTAATAGCACAATTAGCGCCAATAACAGGATGAATAGGAAACAAGAAGAAATGCTCAGTTTTAGATGTGGGAGGAAAACCCCACTGGGGGAAAACCCACGCAGTCAGGTAGGGACTGAAAACCCAAGCCACATGCAAGGCTCTGGTCTGAGGTGGGATTCGAACCGGGGTCCACAGAGGTGAAAGGCAGGGCAAGAAACCACTGAGCTAACCTGATCCCCCTTGCAAATAAGTATCCCAATGAGGTGAGCACTGTAGTACAATTGCTTCAATTGTATAGCCTAATGCTTGCATTGTGACAAGGGTGATAATAATAAATACTGAAAAACCTCGTCTTCATCCCTTTTCAAAGATGGGTTTGACAAGAAACTAATAATCAATTTCCATTGGCCTCGTGGGCATTACAGTGTACATGGTATGGGACTTGGTGCTTTATTAATAACTGTTTATCTCAACATGATCGGTGCTGTTCAAATCAAATTATAACAAAACACCAAAAATGTGTTGATCTTCTTTGTGACATACAGTTTTATATATTTTTATAATTTGCAAGCCTCAATGCCTGATACTTCATTCCTGTAAGGGCAACGCATTTTTTTCCTTTTAGTAAAGTGCACCTCAATGTGGGAAACAAAAGTTTCTTTAGGAATTTTTTTCAAAGGAAACCAAGGCAATGACCAAGAGCATTGAGTCAATTGCCTCCATGAAGTATCAGGCATTTACATGCAAGGTAATTTTCTAATTGAAATGCTAAAATGATCTATTAGGCCTGTATATACATGTATTTTGAATTGTCTGCATCCTGAATCCAGCCTGTCTCAATCTCCTTGTTCTTTGTGCATCCTGTGGGACTTTGAATAGACCTCGGTACTGATGACGTCACAGTTTGTTTACCACTTTGCAGAAGAATGGGAATCCATTGTGTCTCTGCTCAACTGTTAAAAATACATTACCCAGTTACAGCACTTAACCCTTACATTGCCAGCCGCGTCATTGTAATTCTGTATCCGCAGGCTTGCCATTTTTTAAAACGTATGGGAACGTTGGCGGCCTGTGGATGGATATTCAGTATGACGTTTCAGAATGTTGGTGGCACTCGATGGGTAGAAGGTAAGGTAGCCTGGACACCTGACGTCACACTTTGAGGCTCGTGAATAAAGTGTATCACTCATTGTGGATAAAAACAGGGGACCAGTCTAAAGTCAGTCTGGATGTATGGGAATGTTGGCGGCCTGTGGATGGATATTCAGCATGACGTTTCAGAACGTTGGCTGCGCTCGAAGGGTTAAGCAATGCGGTTAACAAACCATGACATCATCAGAACAGGGGGTCTATTGTCAATTTAATATAATTAACAATTGGGGGAGGAGGGGTCTCCTTCTTGAGACACTTTATTAGGGGAGACCTAGGCCTGTAACTTATATTATCATATTTTCCATAAGGTTTATGTGACTTGCGTAAAATTCAAACACTGTTCATATGCCTGTCCCCCTAACCTTGATTGCAAGGATGTCTAGCGCTATATCAATTGCCTGCTGGTCTGCCACTACAACGGCCAGCTCGCCACACACACAGTTCATGCAGCCTGATCGCCTGCCGAGTCCGCCACGCGAGCCCCGTGTCTACGCTGTCATACGTACTTACATACGTGTGCATGTACCGCGCGCAACAATAGCCTTGCAATTAGGGCTACCATCCCCCAGCCCAAAAATCTGACGTTTTAGTTTGAGGCGCCTGAGTAACGCCAGACACCGACCATTAGAGCCTGCAGGTTGCCTGCCAGATGTACCTTTGACCTCAACCTCCCTATGCCATAATACTGTGCGTGTACAAACACACACACATGGGTGTGTGGTATTAGTCAGGGAGTTAAATGCATCATTGCATGTATATGCCTTTATCCAATGAAACCATTGGGTTTGTAAGACCAGTGCCTGTTTTTATGGCCTTGTTCAAAACCAAGGCGTGGGATTGGGCTTGGCTCCGTCAGTTATTTAGAAAGCGGTTTTATGGCTTTTGCCTGCCACCCCTGAACAAATATATTGACAACATAGGGAGACCACCAACATAGGGCTAGATAGCTCAGTTGGTAGAGCGCCGGCTCATTAAACCGGAGGTCATTGGTTCAAATCCCGTTCTAGTCAATTTTTCTTTGTTCAACCCCAAATCTAAAGATTTACCCAGCCAGTTTCCCTTGTGGTATACAGCTTGTTATTTAGAAAGCGTGTGCTTTCCCTTACGGGACTCTAAACTGGGGGGTGGAACCCAAACCCAAGCCGTGGTGTCAAAAACGGCCTACACCTATGGATAAAGACAGGGGACCAGTCTACCGTCCCCCATGCTGTTTTGGCCGAAGCCTTAATACTTAATTTACTTAATACTGAAATACGGTAATTCAAATTGTTTATTTAAGATAGTGGAATGAAATATGGCTGGTCACAACAGGAAAACATTCCCTTGGAATGTATTTTAAAATCATTTATTTTTGAACCAACAAATGTATTCCATTGAAGAAATTGTATTCAGAATCATAAGTGTAAGGCTTTATACATCATCGTAAAAGCATCTATAGAGTCAAGATTTGTCAATTTGTAACTGTCTCAGGAACCATGTGTGTTCTTGAAGAGTAATTCAAATTGGAACAGCCTGTTCACAGTTAGAGCAGTGCATGTTCCAATTAAAGCCATCGTACACGTTTGGTAATTACTCAAAATATATGTTAGCATAAAAACTAACTTGGTAACAAGCAACAGAGAGCTGTTGATAGTATAACACATTGTGAGAAACGACTCCCTCTGAAGTAACGTAGTTTTTGAGAAAGAGGTAATTTCTCACTAAAATAATAAAAACTTCTTGCAAGAAGTTTTTATTCCTATCTGAAAGCACACAAATTTGTACAACAAGGGTGTTTTTTCTTTCATCATTTTCTTGCAACTTCGACGACCAATTGAGCCCAAATTTTCACAGGCTTGTTATTTTATGCATATGTTGGGATACACCAAATGAGAACACTGGTCTTTGACAATTACCAAACGTGTTCAGTGCCTTTAAGGACAGCCAATGTTCCCAATGGAACTATCAGAGTTTCCCTTGTTATTAGGCACTCCCTATCAAGTTGGAGGGGTTTTCCCAAACATGCACAGACTTTAGTGTGCAGCTTGAATGTTTGTCTCTAGTTTGTTTAAAAAACTCTATATTTTTCTATGAACCTTGAACCAGAATAGTACTCAAACATGTTGTACTCCAACCTCGTCCCCAAGGTGTGTCGAGCAGTAGGTTGACCGCTCTCTCACCCTGGTATTGGATCATTTGCATATCCAACATTTTTGGAAACGTATGCTAATTAGAATAGTCTGGCTGTGAACATGGTGAATACTGAATGAGTACAACTTAACATGTTTACGTTAAACTTTTGTACACCAGTCGTTGTCCAATCAGGGTCCAAGTAAGGAGTTTCCCTCCCAGGGTTTACTATTGTAAGCATGGTTGGAAATAAAGTAAACCATGGGGACGAGGTTGGTTGTACTCTTACTTATACCCATACTCATGAAAAAAGTAAAGGAAAAATACTTGTAATTGCACTAATGAAAACAGCAGGAGATGGGGACACAAGGTGGCAGCAGACCTACTAGGTAATTCCACTGTACTCCTAAATGTACGCATGCTCAGAACTTCGGAGAACTTCAAAGAAAATTACCTGGTAATTCTGCTGCCAACTATCGTTCTAAACTACTTGTACCAGTTACTCACACTCACAGTAAAGTACTATGAGTTACTAACACTCACAGTAAAGTACTATGAGTTACTAACACTCACAGTAAAGTACTACGAGTTACTCACACTGACAGTAAAGTACTACGAGTTACTAACACTTACAGTTAAGTACTATGAGTTACTAACACTCACAGTAAAGTACTACGAGTTACTCACACTCACAGTAAAGTACTACGAGTTACTCACACTCACAGTAAAGTACTACGAGTTACTTACACTCACAGTAAAGTACTACGAGTTACTTACACTCGCAGTAAAGTACTACAAGTTACTAACACTCACAGTAAAGTACTATGAGTTACTAACACTCACAGTAAAGTACTTGTATGTGCTACCTGACTCACAGAATAGTGGTACTGATACTAACTCTAACTTAAACCCCCTTGTGTCTTTGGTTAGAGACCTTCTCAAATCCTACAAAATACTCAATTTTGGAGTAACTCATCACCAAATGTTTTGGGATTTGGATAATATTGGTATGGCAGTTCAAATGATAAGCAACTGTTAATAGGGGATGCAGTATCATGACCTTCAAAGTCAGAGGAATTCCTGAAGGCGAATTTGGGACGTAGGGGATGTAAAGCCTTTGGTCCCATTTTATTTTTAATATCACGTAACAGAACCCAGTAAACCCTTACAAGGTGCTACATGAATCGGTCTCATAATTCATAATAACTTCAAAACCTGTCTCAAAAAAGTGTCTTTCTTTGTTCAAGCGCCTTGAGTACCTTATTGGTGGATACGTGCACCATATACTTCTTTATAAGGGCTGATGAATTTTTTTAACTTGTACTTGTAGAAAAGTACTTGAAGGCCGAAGGCCTACTTGGTAATCATACCTATAAATTACAGAAAAGTACTCGTACCCATACATACTCATGCCAAAAGTGCCCAACTTCAACTCAACCTTCTTGCAGTCCCTTGAACCATGCTTGAACCCCCCCCCCTCCAAACACCGTACTCCATGGAACATTCCAGTTACAACATCAATATCCTTTGGATGTGGTGCATGTAACTCAAACCTAAAACCTTGGACTGTGATATTAAGTTTGGTTTGCATGACCACATGTCGTCTGCTCAGGACTATAAGGTCATCAGTGCCATTTGTATGGATTTCATCAAATTGCATTTTGCATATTTTGGAGCTCCTGGTGAATGGGGTTTATTGATCAAGAGTGGGCTTCAGAGTATTTGTTTGGCAAAAACAAACATTAATTTTCTATTTGTAAAAACATTTTTATTTTATTTGTTTATTAAATGTTTTCAAATTTATACGCATTTTTCATTTAAAGGTATCGTACACGTTTGGTAATGACTCAAAACAAATATTAGCATAAAAACTAACTTGGTAACAAGCAACGGAGAGCTGATGATAGTATAAAACATTGTAGGAAACGCCTCCCTCTGAAGTAACGTAGTTTTTGAGAAAGAGGTAATTTCTCACTCAAGTTATAAAAACTTCTTGCCAGAAGTTTTTATTCCTATCTGAAAGCACACAAATTTGTACAATAAAGGTGTTTTTTCTTTCATCATTTTCTTGCAACTTCGATGACCAATTGAGCCCAAATTTTCACAGGCTTGTTATTTTATGCATATGTTGAGATAAACGAACTGAGAACACTGGTCTTTGACAATTACCAAACGTGTACGATACCTTTAATGACCTTTTGATCCTTAGAGTATGAAGTTGCAATCAATGACCTTATAGCACTGAACCGACGATGTACTTATGGATGGTTCGATACTCATTGGATTAAGTTCTGGTACAACCAGGATTATTGAAACTAAAGTGTAAAAATGGTTAAAGCCTACGTTTTTCCACTGCCTACACCACTTTGCAATATTGTTCATTTTTATTTGTTTATATTTAAATTTCATTCAAAATTTCAATTCTTATTCTTTCAGAAATGCGCTTAAAGGTGACATATATATTTTTTCAATGCACGTTGGCATTAAATTGAGGCACCTAAATCTAAAATTATGTTGTGTTTTAATTCCTTTATTGTTATTTTTACTAACTATTCTTGAACTATTAAATTGTTATTAAAAAAACATATATTTTTTATTTTAAAGTACTTTTTGGATTATCCGTAATATTCATGACTTCTTATCATCACATTTTTTCAAAAGATATTGTGAAGTGATTGAATAAGACATTTTTTAATGAAATTTTTTCATAATACATAGGATAGTCAGTATATATTTAAAGAAATTCTCATAGTTGTTAATTTCTCCATTAGATGTTAATATCATGTAGGCCTACACCATCTTGTGTTACATACTACTAACAGCTGAATTTCTAATTATAAATTGTTGAAACTTTGAAACTTGTGTTAGGGACACACCAGTTCCACATTGTGCTTTATTCATCACACAATTTTGTTGAATCATTATCATAGTTTGATTGGGAGAAATTTCTTTTCATCCTGGGCCCTTTCTTAGATAGCTGCTTATGCAGAAAATGTTGCTTGAAGCAGGAGCATAACATTGGTGACATAGACAAAATAAAGGTTCACGGTTTTACACATTACTTGCAGGGTATAAAAGATGTTCACAGTGGAAAACTTCCCATTGAAATATTTTTGCCTGAAATGCTATAGTGAATGAGTGAAACAATTAGTTTGATATCACAAGTCTGAAATACGATTGTCTAAAAACAGTGGAAACTGTGACGATTGAGCTTAAACTTTCACAGGTTTTTTTGTTTTATGTATAGACCATGTGTTCTTTGTTTGCAACAAGAGTGACCATGTACATTCCAGGGCATTTTCTGGCAGGCAAGATACTGCACTGGTCATTCGGGAAATTTTACACTTTGTGTCATAATTTCCACATAAATTTGAGAGTTCTAAAAATATTTGACTGAACAAGTTTTGAGATGCCCCCCCTTCTTCATATCAAAAGTTGATAAAAACATACAGTGCAATCTCCATACAATATCAGATTAATGTTTTGATCAATATGAGCTGTGTACAAATCGTGCCTGCATGAAGTCCAGGCCCTGTGGCTCTTTTGTAAACATGTGGTGTCACAGGTTACATGGTCTACATATGCTACCAAAGTATACCGGTCGTTGACTAAAGTACCAATGTTGGACACGTGCTGTAACAATTTTCTGTCAAGCAAAACTAAGCAGGAAACCAGTCAAATGGTTAACGTGTGATATGGTAGTTTGACTGGTAACCATATGACATTTGACTGGCAAGCTGAATTGTTTTGTGCTAAGCAGCTCCATGAAATCGGACCCTTTCTCTCACGTTTGGTCTTAACAATGATGAGGTAGAATAGTAAGCTAAAAAAGGTCACGCAGAAACTTTCTGTTTTGTTAACATTATAAAAGCATAATATACATGCCAGTCTCCATTATGGACATTAACACCCCGCCCCCCTTTTTTTTGGGGGGGGGGGTATTTAATAATGAGTTAATTTCTAATGTATTGGTGACTTGTTTGCCTTTATGTGATATGATTTCATCTCATTTATATGATGTGTGGAATAAATTATTTGTCTGTGTTTTTCAACAACAACAAGGTCATCATTATTAAAGTGGACACAGAACAGGGCCCAAAATTCACAAAGCCGTTAAGCATTAAAAAAACACTGCTTAGCAAATTTCTTTCCTGAGCAAAATATGAGTGGGGGCACCAGTCATTTAAACTTTGTGGCATTTAGGCTGTTAACCTACATGTATTTTTGCTTGTATAACATGTCTGTGCTTACCAAGTTTTTGTGCTTACCAAGTTTTTGTGCTTGTAGGCTTTATGACATTTATGATAGGCCCACTGGTGTTGCTCAGGTTGGACCAGTTTTGTCTTTATAGAAGTAGTGATGCTTATTTTATCCATACAGATAATCTATTTTAGGGACCAAAAACAGATGAGATGACTATTATTTTGATCCATTCGAATCGTCATTTGGCTTCCTGTAACTCATTCCCATAATGTTTGTGTTCAGATGGGAGGAGTTGGAACATTTCGTGTCACTGGAAAATGAATTTGTTGAATGCACCGAGGCAGGAAATTCAAATTAAATAGTACTTTAAACTCAATGAAGAGGCGGGAAGGCGTGAAAAGAACAACTTTCGTATGTCATTGAAAGTGTTGATGTATGACCTAGCACAAACCGTCTACCTAGTAAGGTTTGCTTTAACTCTTTATGAGTTGTGTTGGTTCTGAAAAGAACCGATGTTGTAACAAGTCGACTTTTCAATCAATATGCTTTGATGTTCTTCAGGAAAGAGCCAGACCCTATGATGCTTGCTGTATAAGAACTGTATATTGCTCGGTAATGGGAAGGAGGGAAAGCTGGGGATGGATCCTGTGGGTTTTATTTTTGCTTATTTTTTTATTTTTTAATTTTTTATGAGATATCGCCCAACTCACAAGGCCGGACGGCCACTTCAAGGTGAGGGCTATCACTTATACTGTCACCAGGGGCACGTTGCCACCTACTCCTGGGGCTGAAACAGGGTTACCCCCCTTCACAGTCTGTAAGGATGTAGGCATGGGTATCATCCACTAGGAGCCTGGCTGGTAGAGCAGAATGCACTACCTTCCCAACTTTTACGAAGCAATTATGGTTAAGTGCCTTGCTCAAGGGCACAAGTGTCACGACCGGGATTCGAACCCACACTCTGCTGCTGACAACACCAGAGCTTGGGTCCGGTGAACTAGACCACTCGGCCACGAATCATAAAGCAAATCCATAATACATGTACAGCCTGCAAGCATCGGAGTCCTGCTTTCTCCTGAAGATTATCAGAGCGTGGCGTTATTACACCCCTGGGGTCGGTTTCACAAAGCACTATAATTCATCTTAAGATGAGTTACAGTACCAGTATTACCATAGTGATTTGTATTGTGACATCACTCTTTGCTAAGCAACTGTGATGCATATGCAGTTACGATCAATCTTAACTCTTTGTGAAATCGAGCCCAGGTTCTTTTCATGTTAATCGCTCTAAAAGCGGGTCAGAATGATGCTAGCAGTTTAAGCACAGTATATTGCTCTGTAATATACTGTATAGTGAGTCAGAATGAACCCCGATTCTGGGTCCCAGGTAGACTTGACTCAAGTCCCAATCCCGTGCCATCGCCAGAAAACTATTGTTTTGTGATGGTCTGCATTCCCCAACCTGTTCCGCACGCATTCTCGGGACCACATTTTGACGGCGAGCGCGCACTGTACGGCTTGTTTGCTAGTTGGCGCGATATGCTTGGGGACCTCTCGCACGAGAACGGGACTTGAATCAAGTCTAGGTCCCAGGGGGTCTGACCCAATTCTTGGTCAGGTTGACCTGGAAACTGGTAAAAAATAAACTACGAATGTCTTGACCCGGAATCTGCGTCAGTTTGAACTTTTTCTTTGTCATTTTGACACAGATTCCGGGTCATAGTGACTCAAAAATGGGTCAGGACCCGGATCCGGGTCGGATCTGGGTCAATTCTGACCCGGAGTTTGATAGTAAAGTGCACAACTCATAACAGCGATTCATGTATATGGTGTTACCGCAAACATTTATTGGAAAGTGGATTAATGCAAAGTTTAAAATCCTACTTACGAATCGTCTTTAAAGATTAAGTTCATTGATAATGGTAGAATGTTATTTGTTCGACAAATAAGTTATATAAAACTAACAGGGAAAAAAATGACAAAGGACAGTTTATGTAATTTTACATGTCTGTGTGAATACTAAATCATATATTCAGTGTGTAAGTGTAACTTTTGAATACTATAAACTCTTGTGTGTATATTTGGTTACATTGTATATTTATGTATTTGTTATAACACCATACTCATTGATATTTCTGATGAATAAATTGTTATAATTTCAAAATTATTTTAACGTCCGTTTCAGTCCAAGTCGTCTGACTCGTTAGCTGGGTCATGGTTTTTTCCAGTTTCGTTTTTGGTAGGGTCATCGCTTGGTTTTTGTCATGAACGTAATGCTTATTTATAGCAAACATTTTAAAGAAAGATACAATAAAGTCACTTGTGAAAATTTTAGCTGAATACAGTGTCTACTTGCTGAGAAAACAGCAAAAAAAAAAGTATTTTCTGAAGAACGTCGAATCCATCCAGGTTTAGCGAGATGACAGCGGGTACCAACCACATCTGGGGCCGCTGCATTCACGAACGGACACCAACCCACAGAAATCCGAGAAACATTCATGCATGAATTGTTTCTTAGATTCAAATGTTTTGGGGTGAACAATTATACAAACTTAATACTTCGAAGGGAATCCTTTCTCAAAATACTTTAATCTCAACAGCTGCAATGCTTCCTACCAAGTCAGCTGGATTGGTCATTATTTTTCGAAGTAATTACCAATCTATGACCATAACTTTTCAACACTAGGTGTGGTTGGTCATTTCCCCTACAATGTTGCATTGAAAATGTTTTTTATAGACCACTTGTGCGTTGGCCGCCATCGTTGATGAAATGTGCACGTGTGAAAGGCTATCATTGGCTGAGAGTCGTGCGTAGCGCGTACACGTGTGCACGTTTCCATTTTTTCATCAAAGATGGTGGTCAATGACGTCATGGTGCAATCCATCTATTAAGGGGGACCACTGTCTGCCTTGTTTTCTTCATACCTATTCAGCACGGGGACAAATGTAACGGTTAACAGAAAGAGAACAAAACGATCAGTCATTAATGAGAACATTTAATGAGGTAAAAAGCACTAAATTGCCAGCCATCGACTGCAAACAAAAACGCGGTTTACGAAACAATAATTATGCCCCGATTCGGTAAATTACCAAGATAAACATATAGAATCCTGATTTACAATGTTGGCAAAATCCTCTTCCGGGAGAGTACAATTTGTTGTCACATTGAACTTAATACATTAACAATAAAATCCATCAACCCCTACATCCTAGTTAAAATGCATTTTTTCTAAAATGCCGTGCATTGGGAAAACAAATTGTAAAAAAAAGTTTGAGTGAGATTTAAAGGGGCTGTGTCGTCTTGATCACAGCGAAACTTTGGCCGTACATTGAACTCTGAACTCTCACCCATACTGCACATGTGCGCGCGATAATAATTTGATTTGTAATGTGTACCGTCAACGCGCATGCATGTAGTAACTGGGTGAGAGTCAGCCTCGCTACCATGGGCAGCGCGCCGTATCGATACTGAAAAACAACAGTGATTGGCTCCCAAAAGTGACTACTTTGCGTGCACGCTTGTTAAACACTTTCGAGCGCTTGTTGTAGGATGCTTAGTACGCGTGTGTCAAAATGCAAATAATTTGATGCGATTCCATTTCAAATGAGCCCGTGATGTTTTTACACGGTCACCCTAAACTCCATACAGTTAGACATACCACACGATCAAAGAAGAATGAGAGGGGACCAGTTGCTCTTAAACTTGATGCCTCTTTTGCTGGTTACCATACTTGAGCGGGCGCCTTGAGTACATCGGCCACTGGCCTAATATTCATCAGTTCAGGGGTTTTGAGCGAGCAAGGCATGCTGGGGAAAAAATGGCGCTGCGAGATCGATCATCCCTGGGAACGAGCTTGGGTGAGAGTTCATGTTTCCATGCCCAGCCAAGACGACACAATGACCTTTAACCACTCCAATTTATTATTATAAAAAAAAAACACTAGCCTGATCAAAGTTTACAGTATAATTAATATTTTTACAGTCCTGGGATTTACATTATAGGGCAAACGCAAACGAGAAGCGAATAACTATTCAGTTAATTGTTACAATTAAGCCGTATTCGAATTGGCGGCGGCTACAGCTATGGCTGTTGCTAACGGTGTTGCTATGAATTTCCTTTATACTGTAACGCATGATGACTCCGCGATCCAGTTGTAGCCGTAACCGTAGCCGACATTTCGGACATGGCCTTTAACTTCTTTATGGCGCAATAAATATTGTGAATATGAATTAAGGATCTGAAATGAAGTATACGATCTGCGTTTAATTGAGGCCAACCGGTTACCCATTAGAGTCTACCGCATTGAGCCTGTAAGCGTAACACAGGAGCCACTTTGGAACATTCCATTTTGCCGAAATCGGGGCCCATTTTCATGGAGCTGTTTCAGCACATAAAGTAGCCAAGTACAAAACAATTTTGCTTACCAGATTAAGGTTACCAGCCAAAATACCATGTTTTATGTTCAGTTTGCAAGTGGTCACCCTGCTCATATTTGCTAAGCAGGTATTTATAGGCATATTGTCCCTATTCACCTGAGGCCTTCACCACAATAAATCTTGGTTGTACCATTTTTAGAGTCAAATTCCCCGTATGTAACTGTGTGCAGTGCGCATTTTAGGCAACGCGCGCGCAGTAAGACGCGCACCATTTATTTTTTACTCCTAATCAAAATGGCATACAAGGACCATTTCACAAATACATTTTGTGAGCCACAAAAAAAGGTTGCATGCGGGTCTAAATTAATGACATCTGTCATTTTCAGGACCAGCATGCACCTCATCTAAAACGCACGTAAAAAAGTATTTGCGAAGTGTTCTATGGCCTTTAGCCGTGTATGACGTCAGTGCAAGGGTGAATAACTTATGTCAATAGACCCCTTGCATTGATCTATATTATATTGAGATCAATATAATAGGGATCAATAACCCTTGCATATGACGTCACACGCTCTAAAAGCGCCCTCACTGAGGCCAAAAAGTGCCCTCACTGAGGCGAGGGAGGCAAATCATTGGACGATAGCTGTTTTTTGTGCGTCAAAACGTGCGCGTGACCTCAGCGTCCCTGTAGCGTTTCGTGTTATGCAAGGGGGTCTATAGACCCCTTGTATAAAGCGCAACGCTGCTGGTACGCTGCGGTAACGCGCCCGTTTTGACGCACAAAGAACAGCTTTCGTCCAATGAGCTGCCTCCTTTTGCCTCAGTGAGGGCGCTGAGAGTGTGTATTCAACCTAAGGACATGTTTTTCATCACAGTTTTCCTCGCTATGAAACAATCAATAGCGGTTACAAATCTCAGTGTGTGTTGCTTACTCGTGTCAGGTGTACCCCTCTTAATTCCACCCTTCATCGACAAAGTTGTAAGGCACTCGAACTCGGCACCTTTTATCCGAATTCTGCAGAGAATAAATTATGCCAGTTCCAAGTATACCGACACTCGGTGTGAATTTAACATCTTTACACCCACGTGCTGGACCCAATTTCATAGAGCTGCTTTATAAGCAAAGAACTCTTCATTTTCAAAACAGAAATGGGTTACCAGCCACAATACCATGTTACATGTATTTTTTGGCAACTGGTCCCCTGCAAAGTCTTGCTTAGCAGAAACAACTATTATAAGCAATGTTATCTGTTTAGCAGATCTATGAAATTGGGCCCTGGTACGTGCTAGCTTCATAAGCTGATAAGCAGATTACCAACGAATTCTTCCGCTAAGCCAAAAAACAACAACAGGGCACCGGTAGCAATAATGTCAACTTCATGGCATTTCTGCTGTTAACCTGTTTGTGATAAGCAACAATTTTCTGTGCTTAGCAATTTTTGGGAAATTTGGCCCTTGGCCAGTTTCATAAAGCTGTAAAGCACAAGTTCTCTACTTATGGAGCGACCCTCCCTTGGCTTAGTTTCTATTTTCATAAACACTGCCAACCGTAAGCAGAAGTAAGGCACGCGAAATTGCTGGCAGTTCTTGTAGCAGAAGAGTGACGCAACAATTCAAATCCATTGTTACTGTCAAATATCATGGATCATTTATAAATACAATTTTGCTTGCGCACGTTTTTTCTGCTATAGTAAGCACACAATACTTGCATAACGGTAAACAGCTTTATGAATTTGAACCCTGGTGACATATCACTGGTGACATATCATTAAGTTGCTAAGCTCACAGATTTGCTAAACACATTACAAAGTCAATGCTTAGCTAGCGGTCAAACACGGTGCAGGTTCTCAAGCTATTTCTGCTGAAATATTTTTTTAAATAAGGTGTTTTGCCTATAAACACAGCTCTATGACATTGGGGTACCGTCCCATCCATGCAATATCGTTGCCAGTGCTGTTAAACCCTCAAGCGAGGATGTTCCTCTATCCGTAAAGACCAATGATCTTACCCTAAAGACTTCCTACATCAAAAATTAACCTGAATACTTTACTGGATCTCATCTCTTTTTAACGAGAATAAACAATGATTTAATAATGGTCGTATCTATACGAACCGAACTATCTATTCAACTTTTTTTTTGAACTATTAACAAACCGTTTTAAACGCTCAACATTTTTACATGCAATGTTATGTACACGTTGATGGCAATTTAGCATACCGTGGTAATACGAATTGGTTATAAACAAAAATGGTTTTAAGCTGACGTGATTATTTAGATGCTTATTTACATAGCTCATCGGCAGAACATTTTCAAATCCGAAAGCACATTGTTTTTTGTTTAGTGTACAGAATAAAAATACTTTAATATTAAAAAATAGCAAAATAACACCAGAATACACCATCATCATCATCCGTACCATCTTCAACAATTATCTGAAACAATATTATTACAAAATACCAGTTGTTTACTCTGCGTTGAAAATATGAACAACCCTCTCTACTCTCTGTGCAAAAATTTCAAAAGGCCACTGAAATTATAAAATTCATTGAATGCACCAAATTGTCAGTTTTTATTTCAATTTACAAAGATCTCTTCAAACTCGGCTCAAGTTCGACGAACTCGTGTGTACAAACGCCCTTGATTTGGGGTTGCTGCATGGTTAACCGTTTTGGCCTTTTGGCGATACCATTGCAGGAACACATTTATTGCGCATTAATCCAGACAATCTAAATTCTTCCACCTCAGTGGGGAAAAAATGGAGCACAACGTTGGTCGTGTAAACGTCAATTGTTCCTGGTGAATGCATGAACATGCTCACACAACATCTTTACCATGCACTAAATTTACAAACTTGGCCTTAAGTAATTTTGTTGTACAATAACCAAAAGAGAAATGTAAACATTACCTCCTGGGTATAGTCGACCATGACATGTTATTCAATTACAGTTTACTAAAAAATGAAAACACTATTTGATCCAAATTACATATTTCTCTTCCTGACATTTCAGAAGTTTCATTCTGTGTTAACTTATGGTACTGAGAGGCGTGAACGTGTTTGTTGCGTAAAACTCAGTTTGTATATGCAGGCCAAGTGTCCCTTACGTTTATTCAGTAATGGTGGAGTTTTATAAAATGATGTTTTGTTAATCTTAAAACCCAGATTCAGTGTAGACTTGAAGCCACTGTCTGTGGTGGTTTTTTGCCACTTTAGTCCAATGTGAAGGGAGCTGGCTGACACTGATTAAAACTGCCGCACACCGGGCGTAAAGTTAACAGTATCAACAACATAAGTATTATCGGGTAACACGCCAGCCTTTTGACTGGATTGAATGCCTTTCCTAATGTCCTGTGGGCAACTCCGGTTCGTCTTCCTCCGTCTCTGCGGCCTGGGCAGGACACAACAATGTCTCTCGCGCTTGGATCTTGTCCCATTTCTTATGGTAGCCATCTTTCCACGCCGACACCAGGTTATCCCGGTCGACGACCAGCTGTGTCTCGCCCGTTATCGAGTCGTACCGCCGGTTACCAGTGATGACGTACTGACTTCCTGTCTTCAGGGATGGACACTTGCAGACGTTGGGCACCCAGATGTACTCCCGCCGCCCAAGAGGTACTGTGTTCTTGTAGGTCTGAAGGATTGTGGCGTCAAAGCGAGTTTGGCCGTTCTCGATAGTTTTGCTCAAAATCTCCACGTGAAGAACTGTGAATAAAAAAAAAATTATATATTAAGGAGGAGGGGATAGCAAAGATGCCTTTTTTGTTTTTTAATAACAGGGGAATAAAAAAATATCCACGCTTAAAGGCATCGTACACGTTTGGTAATTATCAAAGACCAATGTTCTCACTTGGTGTATCCCAACATATGCATAAAATAACAAGCCTCTGAAAATTAGGGCTTAATAGACCTTTATCATGGTGCGGCCATCTTGATATTCTCCCATTCAACTCAATGTAATCAAAGCGAGGCTGGAAGGAAAAATAGTCTGGTTCCTTTTTGTGCAATGAATATCAGCATCCATTACTGTTACTGGATGCAGGGAACATGACCAAGATGGTGGCAGCATGATAAAGGTCTATTGGTCATGGAAGTTGCAAGAAAATGATGAAAGAAAAAACACCCTTGTTGTACAAATTTGTGTGCTTTCAGATAGAATAATAAAAACTTCTTGCCAGAAGTTTTTATTATTTTAGTGAGAAATTACCTCTTTCTCAAAAACTACGTTACTTCAAAGGGAGTCGTTTTCCACAATGTTTTATACTATCAACAGCTCTCTGTTGCTCGTTACCAAGTCAGTTTTTATGCTAATATATATTTTGAGTAATTACCAAACGAGTACGATGCCTTTAAAGGCCCTGTACACTATTGGTAAGATCGAAAAACACAAATGTTCACAGATTCACACACAACTTACATGATTTTAAGTAAGAAATGGTTGAAAGGGTTCCTTAAAATATTTCTGTCTAAAATGCTATCGTTTCTGAGAAATGATAGTTTTTATCACGCGCGATATTTTGAAAAAAAACCCAGAAAACACATAAGGTCTCTTTTCACTATTTTCTCGTGATCTCGATGACCAATTGAGCTCAAACTTTCACAGGTTTGTTTGTTCATGCATATGTTAAATCACATAAAATGTGGACACTGATTTTGAGCTGTTACCAAAAGTGTACAATACCTTTAATATTAATCACCAGAAAATCATTAACATGAAAAATATAATTCCGAAGAGCGACCTAAATAATTGTGCCACACATGTGTAGGGCCTAGCCCACTCGTGTTCAACTTACCAAAGTCGTTCTCACAAAAGTGACTAGTTCGTGATCCGCGAACCTTTCTGCACTTGGGACACCTCACTGAAATAAGCAGAAATTGCATAGTTAGTTTTCGTAAATCATATCAACGGAAACATAAATACAAATGACACATTATCCACCGAAAACCTTAGATTCATAAAGACAACATTTCCAAAGTCAAAAGCAGTCAAATGTATTCGGTGTTTGTATCTTTATACAAAAGTTCAGTTTTTTGTGTGCAAGATCATTATTTATTTGTACTGATATTATTTGGTTGTCCTCGTAATTAGAAAGTCGAAATGGCGTATTACCTTTGTTGCGGTCTTTCCTGTTCTTGTCCTTCTTTTTGCCGCGTTCTTTCTTGGGTTTCTTTTTGTTTTCGCTGCCCTGACCCTCTTCCCCTTCCTCCTCGTCAGCCTCTCCTTGAGACATGCTGGAGTTGGTCGAAGTACTGGACTCGGGTTTAGTCTCCGAATCGGTCTGCTCTGATGGTCGACCCTGCCCATCTGTCAATCATGAAATGTTGTTTAACAAAGATTAATTCTGAGGAATTTTAAATTGTTTACTGAATGATTTTTTTTTGTTACAAATTGTTCTCTTTGTTCTTCGTCTCTCTATATTTTGGTAGCTTTTTTATTTTTATTGGAATACAAGACATCTTTAAGTCAAGTTTACAGTTTCTTTGCCCATTCGAAAACAAAACAAAACACCGTTCTCGGAATGTCTGCGGTGGCAACGTGGAAATACTACCTTTCTCCTGAAGATGATTAGAGCGTACCAATCGGAACGGCAAGTTGCCGCACCCTAAGGCTCTTTTCAGAGCCAATCCAACTTACTCTTCCATTCGTTTTCCCAAACATCCAGATAGTCAAGATGAACACTTCACTTTTGTTTTTAAATAGAGAAAGTTAATCAAGCTTTTGCAGCAAAGTCATGTATACTTGACATAGTGAGCATGTAATCGTACCGACAAGGATATCGTCTGACAGCAACTGATCCTTCCCGCCGGTGTTACGGCCAGGCTTCTGAGGTGGCATCCAGTACTCGTACTCCACGCCGGGATTCTTCTCCCTGAAGATGATCTATATTGAGGACAAGGAGAAAAATAGTTAGCTACCCGCTGGGGGTTGCACAAAATTGACAACACCGTGGGTTTTAATGATCTTCGGACCCCTACGGATAATACGCTGACTGCGATTCCGGTAACGAGGGCGTTGCCCGCAATCTCACACTTCTAATGTTCTCATTTCTCAAGATTAAGAAGCTCACATCTTTTCCTTGTAATTTCGAGAAAACCATTTTTACGCATATCAGATGCATACACCCTAGTTTTTTGCATTTCTATTCCTCAAAAATTGTCCTTCTCATGTCCCTGATCAAAAAAGCATCTTTAAAATTGTTTATATAATTATGTTTTTAAAAGTTTTTTTAAAAGATTGCTTGCCAGTTATCCACTCATCGATTGTGCTATTATTCGACAATTTATGTTTTACAAATCGTTTTTTACAAGACCGATCGATCAACTTATTGACAACTTGACCGATCAACTGACTGATCTATTGATCAATGGAATTAATTTGATTGATTATGTACCATGACTTCAAGAATCTTGTCCGTTGGCCCATCAATCTTGACATCCTCAGAGCCGTTTCGATGGCGTTGATACACGATGGTGGTTCCCACGCCATCATAGTCTCCCGGCCAATCAATGATCCAATCACCGTTCAGGATGAAGTCACCCGATTCATCTTTCAAAGCTAGAAAAGTAATAAAACAAAAAGGCAAACAGACATAATTCAAGATCTTGATGGTATGTGATGGGTGGCTATCAGAATATGAATTGTTAATTCGAAGATGACACTTTTGATTAAACAAATTAATTAACAAGTACATATCAAATAAAATAGATTGATGATAATGCTAATTGGCTTGAGAAACAATATCTGCAGTATTGTCATAAAGAGATATGTGTTTAAATCCGATTATATTTGTGTTGACTGAAAACAATTATGTAACAGATACGCCGTTTTTGGAAAGTTGTTGAAGCACCCGTGCCATTAACATGTTTTCATGACAGTTACGATATGTTTCTCTATAAGGCCATATACAAAAACAATTGTTGATCGTCCCCGCCCGACCCCATTTTTATTATAATTTGTTATCATAAAAAACGGTATTTTCAATGATCTTTTCAGTCAAATTTGGTTCCCAGATTTTTCAGCTGATATTTTTTCAAAATCTATAGTTTGGAATAGATGTTTGAAGAAAGGCATTTTGGCAAAAACAAAAGACAATTCTTCAAATATTTACTTAGGCTACACTGCGGTTTAGTTTTTTTGAAAATGTTTACAGAAAATGTCATCTAGGAGTTCAAGCCATTTAACAAAACAATTTAAAACATTAAAATCACACAAACCCTCTGTTTTATAGTGATTGTGATGATTTTTTTATTCTTTATTTTATATTTTGCAATGTAAAAAAAACAAAAACAAAAATTCCCTTCCACCCCCACTTCACACCAAAAAAAGGACGATCAAAAAATTTTTTATGTGGCATATTATAAATAAAACAATTTTCCTCGTTAGAGGTAACTATAAGGGCCATGTCACACAGGGCAATTTACAGACAAACAATTCCCGGCAATCTCCAAGAAGAAAAAAACATTCACATTATGTCCACATAATACTTGGGACAGTAAGTGGTAGAAAATGTATGTTGTACTATCGAAATGTTCCTTTTGCATGCAGGGCCGGCAGTTGGTTGCCTCCAAGTTGCCTGTAAAAATTGCACGACTGACAAGGTATTTTGGTTCGTCAGTTCACGAGATAAATAGGGGCCATGAGATAATCTGATTAGAAAAATTACCAATATAATTGAGCGAGCTCTTGTCCTTAATCCTGATATTATTCGCCCCGGCAGGGATCATGATGATTCGGTTGTATGTGTAAAATCCTAAAGAAGGGAGGAAAAAAATGTTTATTAATTGTGACGAAGCAAAGGTAACATGTATATCGTCCACGCAAAATACAAAATGATCGTTACTGTAGTTATTGTTACTTTTGTCAGAGAAACGTAGCTTAAAATACATTTCGTTTTTAATTTACCAGTCGGTGTTAACATAAAATGTTGTTATTGATTAGCTCTTTATGCTACCCGGGTTGACTGTAAACATGATAGATAGCGCCCTCAAACGCTTGCGACCCAGGACACAATTTGCATAAATCGCGCGCGGGCGGGACAAACTTTTTCCACAGGTGCGAGAACAATAGAAACAAATTCCACTCGTCAATGCATGAACTCAATGCATGCTCATTGTATCACGCGACATTCAGTCCGCCATTGCTCGCTTTAATGTTTGCTGTTGAACGTCTCGGAGGCTGGAAGTGGAAGCCGCACTATCTTTGGAAAAGGACGAGATTACCAAAAACAACCATGAAAAGCTTATTAACCAGAGTATTCGTGTGAGGAGTAAAGCTTCACACAATTTTGGACGGCTCGACAAAAGTTCGAGTTAAAATTGCTAGTGTTCTCGTCTGACTTGTGGTTCTTGCTCTGTGCTTGTTGACGTCTCATTGCTATAGAGGTAAATTGGCACCAGGAAAGCCATGACCTATCTCCCTATCACATCCGACCGTGCCGCGGTGTGGAAGGCAGAAGGAGTCCCGTGGACAAAACCAGGAGAGCAACATGAAGCTATTTCTTATAGGCGTCTATCTGGTAAGTCAGCTGATGAAATTAATTCAATAAAATCTCTTGAGACCGGGCGTTTTTTCCCACAGCTAAAAATGTTACGTAGTTACAAAATGTTGTATAAAGTTACAAAGGACGTTTTAAGGTGTGCGGTGCACGCGCGAGTAGAAGCGCAATCAGCTGTCATATCCGAATGTCGTTGAAAACTCAAGAGTCATGTTCATACATGCTGCCGGAAATGTTAGATAATTTTAGAATCTGTATGTAGTAGTGAGTGTTACCTCATCCTATATACCTTCTGCTTCAGCAAACAAATTTGTATCTTTTAAGATAATTGTATGACATAATTGAGTTGCCAAACTGTAAAATTTGTTTGTCATTTTATCTCTCTTAAGCTTTTGCTCATTATTATTATCAGTTTGTCTTGAAAAGTAAAGTAAAGCAACCTCATCCCAATTATACCTTCTATCTCAGTAAACACATTTATATTTTTAAAGATTATTGTATGACATGGTGGAAATGCCAACGCTGTAAAAGTTGTTTGTTATTTTGTCTCTCTTAAGCTTTCGCTCAATATCCTGTAAAATAGTTGGTTTTGAAAAGTTTTAAAGCAACATAAGCCCTCAGTCACTGGACAATGTTCTGTTGTTACAGTCAGCATGACACCGTCTAGTGACTGCTTAGCGGACAATACGACGGAAAAAGCTCCTGAGATGAGATGCTCTCGTGCATCTTCTTATCTTCACATTAAACTGATATTTCAACACTTAAGATCCCGAAGCTATACGAGAAAGAAAGTAAAAAAGTATTGGCTCGAGTTTACCCGTAACTAGCTGCACATTTTCCTTCGAACTGAACACGTGCTCGTGGGATTTGCAGAAAATTGCAGTTAAAGACATAAATTCGAACCATATGCATGTTCGAAGTACCAGGGGACTTTCGATGATGATGGTTTTTTTATGGTGACAGTGCATCACGGGTGGCTTAGCAGAGACCGACATATCCACACCCAACACTGTGAAATGTCAGTCCATCAGCCCCATGTGCTTAATATTCACACGCCCAAGATCGTAATCGTTGTAGGGTGAACAACACCCTGTGGGGGTGCTACAGGATGAACGCGTTTGTTTGACGGCTCTATGTTGTTATTTTTTTTTTACCGCAACATTTATAGTACAAGGTAGCTTCTGTTTGCAGTGTCATACTTTTTTGGTTTTGCTGACCGGGGGAGGGACATTGCGCGCAGAGTTAATTTCCCAGCTCCCTCCAAAGAAATTTTCCGAGTAACCTACCTACATGACCGCTGGAGTGGCGACTGGCGCAGTAAATTGGCCTTACAGGCGGGGCTGGCTTGCTTTAAGGAAATAGGGAACGGTACCGGTACCTTGTTAGCCTCCTCCACGCTCGTAAATCGAGGCAGCAACACAGGCTTGAATTGTTCCATGTCAACTCGTATTGCATTTAGGAAAAGCTGAGCATCAAATAATAAAGATGCAACGTACTGCTACTATGGGAGTCTAAATTTAGCTGAGCATCCGAAGCGAATGACTTGTACAGATGTTAAGGCGTGTTAATATCGACATAATCTATGCAAAGTTCCAACGAAAGACTCGACCCCCCCCCCTCACCACTACAAATTTGAAACATGCAAGATAACAAGCAAAGTCATTCCCGCTTAAAGAAAACAAAACCCATGGGGAGATTTCCATCCAGTCATCACTACGAGTGAAGTTTTGTTTAAATACAAAATCACGATGAACACAAACCATTTACAGAGAGACAGGAATGATACAAACCAGTGGATGGATATTCCTCCGAGTACGTCTTGTGTACGTGTCCACATGTCTGGTTCCGGCCTCCGCAAACCCCGCACGAATCAAAGGACGAGGTGGAGTTAAGAGCACCGTCACATCCAACGGTCTAAAGAATTAAGACAGAGATTAAACTTGTTTAAATCAGTTAAGATGTTGTGATGTCTTTGGGGATTATGAACCATGGTACACTTGTTTGTGTTTACTTTTTTTTTAAAACTACACGCAAGACATAAATATTTTCCAGCTTATTACCTTGACTCACTGAATCAAACAGATTCACATGTGTGCCATTTGTAATTTGCGAAAAGTCACCACACTGTTTTCCTTCCAATCTAAATTGCTCCCAATATGTGCAACATCCCAGAATCAGTATCGCGTTTTACAACACAAATGTCACAACCAATGTTGACAAAATTTGAGACAAAAACGAAAGTTATTTGAATGACGTCCTCAATGACAACTGTGGATGTGCACAACCGGTGGTGTGATCCACTCTGATTAGCAAGAGCACCGTAAATACTCGTACGTTATACTTAAAAATGGTCATATATCTATCTATCGGTAAATTTACTCCGGCTGGTTATCAACCCCAAGGAAATTAAGTCACTTGTATTCCTCGAAGTGTTGCTGTAATTACTCTGTTAGAAGAAAGAAAGTTAAGCCGACGTGTGTCTCCTTGAGAAAAAAGTACTACCGTTGACTTGAAGTAGTTCAACACATGGGCGGTAACGAACTTTGTGCGCTCTGAGCGGTTCGGGGCTACCGAGCAGCTATTTGAAAAACTCCATCAGCACTGGCCTAGTTTATGTCATTCGGCATTTAGCAATCGGGTATTGACGTGACAAAGGGCATGACGAAGGCCAGTGTGTTATGAAAATATAATAAAAGCATTATGATTTCTCCGGTGTGGCAACGAATTCGGTTGTGATTCACGTGTCCGTTAATGTCAACCACAATCAACAAGCAATATTTAAAGGCGGCCTGTCACACGCAAATATAGTCAGCAGAAAAAAGCAGTTAACTTAATTAGACTGTGCAACATCTAGCCTGCCCTACTTATGGATTTTCATATTAGTGTTTTATTTGTCAAGAGAGTGGAGGTAAATTGATTCTCATTACAACCCTGTATAGTATTTCATGACGGGGACCAGAACCCTTTAGAAATTGTGACGGGAGCAGAAATTTGCATGTCCCCATATTCTGTATGTTTCTGGTTATGTGAACTTTGCCTTTCGATTGTCTCTCCCCCCCCCCCATGTCCAATCAGCAGCCTGACTTTCTGGAAGTACTCTAGCCCTTGTCAAAAGTCGATTAGACTGCGCGCAATTTTCCTTCCTTTTAACTATTTGGCATTGTGTTTGGTTTTTGCCTCCGCAATAATGTCTTCCCATTTCCTCATGTTTGTTAGCTTGACTTAATGTTGCGTCAATTTTTGTAAACATCTTGTGTTAATGCATCGGGCAATAATGTTGGCTTAAAAGATACTCTATTAATACAGTATTATGAGGGTTTCACCGAACAGAAGTGTTCAATATCACGTCATTTGACTGTAATAACTGAGTCTCACCTGGCATTTCCCGTCGATGCACATGTCCATTGAGCCCTTGCGGCATCGAGTCCCGTCGAGGGCATGGTCAAAATTGAAGACATATTGCCCATCAGATGTCTGACACACGAGGTCGCACTCATTTTTACTCCCTGCAACAGAACACAATAGGGAAAATGGGAGACGCAGTTAGTACAACAAATTATTATTACTATTATTATTGTTTTTTTGGCATTTCATTACTTTTCTTAAAAAATCAACCGCACAGCAATGGACTTGTCATTGAAAGGTGACCAAAGCCAGCACACGCACAACCTTACAGAACGAAACGAGAGTAGGCACATGCAACTGAAGCGGTCGGTGTGTCAACGCTCAACCCCAGGGTGCTTTAATACACAGTTTTACAGTTGAGCTATTCAAGTTTTACTTTGTTGCCCCCCTCCCCAATGGTATAGTGGCACACTATATTAACTCCTCAGTAAAAAATAAAACTGCTGAAAGGTCTTTATGAACACATCCTTTGCAAAATGACCGAAGCATGATTCATTATGTACCAGTGATGGGTCCCCACTATTATAATGAACACCTTTATATTGGTATCTCCATTTCCATGCACCGTTTGTAAATCAAAGAAAAATGCGGAATTCTTGTATTTCCAACAAACTATACAAAGGTGGAGAGAACCGTAAGGAACTCATGCTAATTTTTCATTTGATTTGAAATGTGTCGACTGAGAAACAATTTTCCTACCACACAGCAAACAATGGGAGACTTTGAACACTAGGTGGCCGCAGCCATACAAGGTAAACTTCCGTTGTTCACGTAGTTCCGGGCATGCGCACATTTCCTAGAACGATGGTTTTACCTGGTAAGTTTGCTGCCACCTAGCGTCCCTTAAAGTCGTCCATTAATAAAGTTGTGGACTTTGTGCTTGTCTGGTGTACTGCATGGTGTGAGAAAAAAGTGTCGTGCACAAAATAGCCGCAAAATGCAACGCAAAACCCGCGTGTAACCAGCCATCATCAATATTGTCATGTTTATAAATATCAGTTTTCGGTCAACGAGAAATATATAATCATCATACAATGGTTTGTCGTTTTCTTTGGAGTTATAATAATAAAGCCATGAAGTACCTCAAACCACGTCAGGATATGAAGTATAGCGTAATTATTATACCTGCATTGATGACAAAGAACATGCAAGGACCCTCTTCCACAAATAGACCGATAGCACGGTGTACTATTCATTACCCACGGATTAAGGGGGCCTACATGTTGAATTGCCTGGATGAAGTTCTTTATCTATCAATCTGTAACTTGTCATAATGGATCAAATAATCCTGTCAATATGTGGGACGCATCAATGAGGCAGCTGCCGTCACCAATACGTTCCCCCAAAGGCTAAGGTAGGCATTGGTCTATGCCTGTGTATTGTAAAGTGGGTCATAGTCATACATTTGTGGGATTTAAGTTTGTAAATGCGGGAACATTAATGTAATGGTTTATTATTAAACCTGTGCCCTTCGGTCCAATGAGAACGCATTCGATGGTGCATATAGCGATGCCAAGGAAATTTGGGAGCCGTGGTGTTGTACAGTGTGAACTCTTTCCCGTACGAACGGAGATACATGCAAGTCATATTTCGTCATACAGTTTAATGGCGTACATAGCTTTTCCCTTTGCCTGTGACTTTTGATACGAACACCAATCTGCCAAGGTTGGTTTGCCCGATCTGTGGCACTGCAGAGGGGTGCAAAGTGAGAGGGGTGCAACACACAAACAATGAAATCTTACCACCTTCCAAAGGCACCCACTCAACGAGAGGCTTCTCGTTATAGATGGCGCACTGCATCTCCCTGAAATCCTGAGTCCCAGTTGGACACGGCTGCAGCAATCGATCGCAATAAAAAAATAACAAGAAAATTTAATCATTTTAGTGCCTGAAATAGGAAAGAGAACACTGATAAGAAATCAGATAATTGGTTGAGATTCTGTAGATGTTATACTCTCGTTGACTCTATGCTTTTCTTTTCCATATTAAGTAACACTCGGTGACTTTTGAAGCTTTGAGTTTAACAGAATCTGTGAATGAATGTGGATAATGAATTCTTGACTTCTGTATTTTAAAGCTTACCTTTACGACATGCTTACCCTTGAAGAACTTTCATCAGTACCCACCAGTTGCTACTACTTCCGTCTTACGGAAATGGTATTTTCAGTCCCAGACAACAAGCAATGGAGGAACAAAATGGGTGCATTTCAACAACAAAGGGGCATTCTGCCCCCCTCAACCCAGAGCAAGCCAGAGGAGGGTAACAGTGTGTGGTATTTCTGTGTATTTCAGACAGGATAAATAGCAACAAATGGAGCCCATTTCCCTTGTCTGCACACACAGACCACAGGCGAATTATTGTCGTTCCAAACCAATGAAAAACTTTCTTGGCGCCAATTTATTTTGTCATTTTTACCTTTGTGTTACAAGACCTGTACTGTCTGCTCTCCCCTTCACACATCGGCATTCCAGCCATGTAATTCGCTGGTATTCTGCAAAACAAACATGTATTATTATTTGTCAGAATTTAGGGGCTATTTCTTACAGGGATACTTGGCTAGCGATAACAGTTTTCAAATGATGGCATAAGTTTTCTTTTGTGAATCGAGTGTCAACTGGGATATATAATATCGTTGTATTTTCGTTCATTCTACTTTCACTGCTTGTCGGTATCTTACACTGTATCACATGCATGTTTACAATCTCGTTGAGCTGCAAATGGCTTTGGAGATACCGCGTGACACAGACCTTTTGAACGATTATTGTATACGTGTAAATACACATGTTGACCTTGCCGTCAACGATGAAAGTAAAGTTTCAATGATATTGTAATTTTGTTTACCTGGTCATACAGTGCCTTGTCCTGAATTTAGCTCCACCGTCACACGTCCGAGAGCAGTCCGACCAATCGCCCCAGCGAGACCACACACTGAAGCTCTTGTCCCTGGCCCCCTTGAGCCCTCTCCTACGCCGGACATTGTTCAGTTTGATCAAATCCTGGAGTTCACAGCGGGAAGAAATTACTCCCATTAAACAAATAAATCATCGCATCCTTTAATTCATCACCTATGCATCACTGTAATCGAAATTTATTGGGACACCTTGCATTCCTCCAGGGTTGTCAAAGTCCCCCTGGACGGCCCGCCCCTGGTCGCAGGACACTGGTAAACTCCCCGAGACCTTAACCTCTCCCTATGAACTGATTTATTCAGTGATGCGGCACTTTTTGAAACGAGACCCAGTTTTTAATCGTATTGTCTTGCGCAAATCTTGGGTAACATTTCACGTATAGAGCTGTCACCTTGACGGAAGCTCACCTTTTCACCTGACGTTATGTCATCGTATTGTATTCAACTATTACTGGATTCTTTGCATGCGGGTGTTGATTCGTCATGTTGTCAAATTTTAATATGAAACTTACGACTTGGCGTTAAAACAATTTTTGTTCTCTTCTTTTTACAGCAAATCGTGTTTCCTCCTCTTCTGGGGGGAGGGGTAGTGGTTAATAGTCTGGGACTTTCGGTATGATGAAAATCATTAGTCATTATTGGTCATGGTATACAGAGAATGTGACAGCGGACAAAGGGTCAGTGGTCCATTGTCATTCTCCATACAAAAACAGTTCAAATATGGTGGTTGCGCATACATGATAAGATAGTGGTGTAAATGTCTGATAGAACAAGTTCTGTGTGAAATGCAAAGTTGCATCCATTTTAAAGGTGATCCATCTGCTGCATCTTCCCTGGTTGTATCGTAATCGTGGGTGTGTGATCCCTGGCTAAACGGCATTTAAAGGCTGAATGGCTGCTGACTGGCACCGATCAAAGATATTGACAAGATAGAGGGAGATCGCCGACACTACAGGGCTATTTAGCTCAGTTTGCAGAGCGCCGTCACGTTAACCCGTCGGTCACAGGTTCAAGTCATGCTCTAATCAATTTGTCTTTGTTAAACACAATATTTTTTAAAATTTACCCTGGTCAGTTTCTCTTGTGGTTTATTACTTGATGTTATTATGTTGAATACCGATTTATCCTCTTGAAAGTACCGGGAGATCCTTTGCAAAAAGTTGAATATAGTTTGGTTTTTACCCTTACACCGATGTGTATGAAGCACTGTATATTCAGTACTTTGCCAAATTCTGTGAAAAAAAAATCCACAAGCAAATCATTCGGGTGGGACTCAAAAAAATGGTGAGGTTGTATTTTTCAGACTACGTTTGCACTAATTTATTGTGATCGAAAACACCGTACAGTAAGAAGTTTAATGCATTATGAGTAGTTTGGGCAGCTTAATAAATTTTGTACCGTGCTCTACTTGCTCTCTCAGAGTATAAAGCAAGCCTTTTTAATATGTAATAGAGGAAAGAAAACAACCGCAGACATATTGAATACCATATTTACATAAGTTTGTATGCCTGCCACTCAATAATGGTCATGGTGTTCCCATCCGAAGGTAAACAATTCCATAACCACAAATTTTCCAGCGTGAAAAGAAAATATTCTGAGCACAGCTTCATACGGTGTGGTCTTTATATTTGACGGTTTATGTATAGGGTTCACTCGCATCATGTATGCTTCGTATGACTAATCACAACAAATTTCCTTTTGATTTTGATATAGTTTGAACCCGTATTAGCAATAATCAAAGCCATGATTTTTTTTACAATACCGCGGTAAGTAAACCAGCTAAGTTATTATAGCACCAGTTTCGAGAGAGAGAAAAAAAGATCAACATTTATGCATTAATAGTTCAAAGTAGAATCAGTAATATTTAAAACTTTGCATGTTGGGAATACAATGTAGTGAAGTTGGCAGTAAAACCGTATTCATAAGTTGTCTATGATGAGTTATGGTGGTTCTTAAAAAAACCGGAGGTTTGACAACAAGTAAAATCTGTGACGGACATAATTCTCATACGTTCCATTATTTTGTTACAAAATTTAACCCCCTGTCCCCCAGTTGGGTAGCCTGTAGTTTACAACGATGGATACAAACTAGACATTGAAGTTTACCGAATGTTACTTTTCCCGGGAATGAACCGAGGGAAATAAAAACTGGGCCTTTCTCAGATTTAAAATTCGGCGTGGCCAGCCCAGTGTGCGAGCTGATATGTTTGATTGACTCATCCTTTGTCGCAGGGCAGTGACGTTCTCTACGACCCCATGAGGTCATAGCAAGCCAGACCCAGAGAAAGAGGTTGATGCAATGCCACAATGTATCACTGTCTAGCCACTCATCGCGCATCGATCACAATCCGTCTTTATATCGTCAGAGATATTTAGCTTAATTTTCCCCCATGCTCCCATAAATCCTCGCCCAGTCAATTACGGGGTGGTTTTTCACCACAAATTTCCGAAATTCATAAATGTTTACCGAAATATGGGTTTATTTATTCTTTTGTAATCATAGCCCAGAGGATGTATACCTGCACTGATTGATAGATTATGCTTGAAAAAGCGGCTGAAGGGACTGACGTTTGTTTATATTCATTCAAAGCCGCACAACCACTTTTACTGATCTCCCCCTGAGCATAAATATTTGCATTTAAAAAAATTCGATAAGCCTACTTTTCACCATGGCACCTTGACCGATGTGAAGGGTCGTGCCTGGTATGATTTCTTTTCTTTCTTTCCCTTCCCCCCATAATTTAACAACTAAATTTATTTGCTCAAATGGCAGGGTCAAAACTGAGCCGTAAAAGTCTGATATACATTCATGCTTTATGGATGAGAAAGTTCATTATTACCATCGTCAATATTTCAATAAACAAATCTACTCGCAACCAACCCGTGGAATTTAGTTGGCCACGTGTGTCTGAAAGCAGTTGATAATGGTTCATGTTATGTCGGTGCCACTTTGTGAACGTTTAAAGGTGTTGTCGATGATGCAGTTGAATCGATAGAGTTATAATTCTCTTGAGCTGGCAGCATTTCATATACATAGTAAAAATTCTCAAGAAATTCAGTCCTATCAAGATTACCCTTCCACCCATCCCCCATAGTTTTCAACTTTTCAATATAGGGCCTAACTGTGGACTACCTTAAAAGTAGGGCTATATACTGCTTTTTGTCAACGTAATGCTGATTCATAGGCCAAATTGACAATACAAGATACACATGTGAAAGTTTCAGCTGAATACTGTGTCTACTTGTTGAGAAAACAGCTGCACAAACTGTCACTGTATTTTCATCAGAACCCATCCACCGCTTCTCCGACTGCAGCATTCACAAACGGACACCACGGAAATTTGAATCTCCAAAGCTCGCCTTGAGTTTTGGAGATTCGACATTTTCGACATACTTTTATTAAGTTAAAAAAGGGGGCATTTCAGAAAAAATAATTTCGCAGGATGCTTACCACCGTATACCATCTTTATAACGCTTTCGGATAAAAATTACATTTTCAGGAGCCATTACCAAAGTATGACCCTACCTTTAAACAATATTATTCGTTGACAGGAACATTTATATATAGCGATTAAAAAAGACTGTCGCATTTGGTTTAATTTTAAGATTATTTCTCGCAATTAGGCATAATTATGTTATCATCACCTATGAGTAATACAAGTTTGTTTTACTTCAAGTGAATCAAACGGAATTGAAACCAAAACAAGTTTTGGAGGAAGAGTTTATGATAAACTCATTGTGGTTTTGTTGGTGTTTAGAGTCACAAGCTGTCTTTCGAAATTCTCTAACATTTTTGTCTGTCTTGAGTGATTTGTCCACTCCCTTGGCAGGTGAACTTGCCATTAAGCCCTGCCAAAGGTACAACCCTTGGCCTCTTCTTTCATTGATTATGAACCACACGGTTCACACAAATAGCGAGTTGGTCTCGCTGGAGAGCGCGGGCAAACTTTGTGGTTCTACGGGGTGGCCACAACCCAAAAAGAGTTCGTCACACGCGTGGAATGGCTTCTGGCAATAGAGATTTAATAGCTTATTACATTCTAGGGAGTTGTAGCTGATCCAGTACCAATTACACGACTTCGAATAAAGGGGCTTTTTTATTATAGAGTGTGCGGAGTCGTTGCCAGGCACTCAACACGTTTTGAGACGGGGGTAGAAACCCGAAACACCCGGTAGCGCCGATTTAGTGCGGCGCGGCGATTCAAGAATATCAACCCTTGATTATCCCGTAAATTGGAATGGGAATAAAAGTGCAGTTGCACAAGCCCGGTGGTTGAACCCCAATGCAAGCTCGTCAAACGGTGCTCTTGAACTCGCCCTCAAATGATGTACGATTTAAACCCAAATAGGGACCGGTTAAATGATCAGCAATAAGGGACAGGTTGTGGTGAAAACTAAATAAAGGCCGAGTAAATGTTGAGTGATACTGTCAGTCAACAATTGAGGGCGTCCCAATCGGCCGCCTAGACGACGACTTCGTGACCGACAATTGCGTACCACAGTTCTATTGGCAATACAGTTTTCCCCGTATCTGGTTTGAAAATTACGTTGATGACCCAGCGATCTACTTCCATTGTTTGTAGAGGAATGGTGGGACTGTTTGTTTTTGTTTGTTGTTTGTGTTATCGAAAATACAGATAATCCCCCCGAAACTTACTGTTATCAATGTGAACGCATTCACTTGGAATTGACTTTATTGAAAACCCTTTGGTATGTGTGCCGATTAATTCTCGAATTCTATTGTGCTGACCGTCATTTTGGCGCCGTGCATACCGAATGCTTGAAAAGAAAAACGGCACCACACATTTCAGATTTTGTCCCCATTTTTTTCTTCTTTTGGTTATTGCAATGTTATGTTTTCACAGGTTGAATATACAAGTAGTGATTATCATTTATTTCAGTCGGTGACCATTTTTGAAGGTTTGCTTTTGTATGTTGTGTTTTCTTTTTCTTGCCAACAAGTCACAGACAGGTCCAGACCGTGGTTAATATTTGGTAAATTTTCCTCTTTTCGGACATTCGAATTCCACACTGCAGTCAGTACCGGTATGTCGAATACGAAGTATTCACAAGCACAAATTCTTTACATTTCAAAGGTCAATCATACACAAATTAAATCCCGTATAGCCTTTTATGAGCATAACACTAGTCGTTTAGCAAGTTTTAAAAAGGGAAATAAATTCAAAGGGTTATACATACAGACCGTAAATCTTTTCCGACACTATGTTTCTGAATACACCTGTTATGCTGGAAAATTGTTGAATTCTGACAGGTTTCTTTTACTGATCAATTGTATCTTCATCTCAAATCGGTTCGACGATATTTTTTATCTGGTGTGAAAGAAGAAGGTGAAGAACGAGCCTAACAAATAGTGACAGCGGTATGTAACAGTTGTACTCAATGACCCTGAATCTGTACCGCCATTATCAGGCAGAAGTTAATCATGTAAATTCGCTTCTTGATATGTACAGAATAAGAATAAAAAATCAAGTTATTTTAAGGCCCCAAGGTTTCAACATCTTTACACTATGCCTGTCACAATCCAGATATAGACGTTCATAATGAATGATTGGAGCCGATAGTACAATATGTAATATTTCATGTTTAGAGCTTATAAGCTTTATTTATGGGAAATGATTTGAGAAGTAACATTCATCAATTCGTATTATTGTTATATATTGAGCTGGTTGTGGGGAGAAGGAAAAAAAAGATTAGTATTGTTCCCTTTTCAATAGAGACATGCATGGTTAGTTCTGTATAGGTACCTGACTTTTCTTTGTATCCTGGTGCTTCTCATTCATATATACCTTGGTTTGATTGTGAACAAGTGTGAATGGTTATGGGTTTTTGTCGTAGTGAAGGGTTAAAGGTTTTGTAAGAAGTGATGGTTGTTTTGTAGTGCTTCTCATAATGCATCGATTTTTTTTCTTTTCGAAAGGGTGACTATTCTTTGGCCGAAACTTCAAAGGACAGATGCCGACAATTGTTGAGCATGTTACAATTAGTTCACACTGCTGTTGTTGGTTGGCTACATGCCATTTTTCCAAGCATGACTTGTGTTTGACACTTGTTGGCTACAATCACATTCTCGGCTGAGAAGCATTTTCAGTCCCATGTTCCCGACACGGTGAAGCTCCTCGTACTTTTTACTATGAAACAACCCTAGGATCATTATTACTGACCTCAATGGCCTTGTACCATACACTCCTTAACTTTTTCAATCAACTTGTTTTCTATACCTACCATCATTTGCGACAGTAGTTTTGTGGGCCTACTTTATTACTGTATGCTATCTGGATCATACTACCTCATCATATACTTAATTTATTTCCAGTGTTGTATAGTCAAATACTTCAGTCGAGTGTCAAGTACCGCCGAGTAGGCTACTATAGGTCACCGAGTAGTACTCGAGTACGAGTAGGCCTACTTGGGCCATTAAGACGAGTTCAAGCTAGTGTCCGAATACCGAGTAGTTTAATATCAGAGAACCGAGTCTCCCCTCCCCGTCGAGTACCGAATACTTGGAATTCCGAGTTCGAGTATATACGAGTAGGCCTACCATCAATATGGTCCAGGAGTAGTCATGATATCAAAATGAGTACTACAACACTGTGTATTTCCTTATGTGATTAGTTCTACATTAACAAGATTTCAATGGAATTTTAAATTTCGGGTTGTTAATATCCGGTAATTAGAACCGTACACCAGCAAAGCTGGGTATAAACTGAGCAACATCAGCTGAGACTGCATGTGCTGTCACGGCAGTGTTGATGAATGGACATTTGCGAAGATCTAGCAATAGCAGGAGCCATACTCTTGGTTGTGCCCTTTCGGTTGTCAGATGCCCCGTGTGCAGTGTGCATTTTATGCGAAGCGCGCTTCGTCAAACGGGACACCATCTTTACTTGCAATTTGAGCATGGGCCGACTGTAGTCACGTGTGACGTCAGTGCAAGGAAAGGGTAGGTTCCCCACACTGTGCGTGTGTTATTCGAGACACCCTGACCCAAATTCTGGCCCCATGTTACCTATCAAAAAAAAGTGACCATGAAAACTTGCCTAACAAGAATACGCGTAAATAATAAATAGTAAGAAGACCCCGAAATGTGAACTCACTAAGAGGTTCGTTAAAACTACCCACTAATGAATGATAGATGACAATTTGATAAATATTTGATACGGATCACCCTCACACAGGTGGAACCGAAACAGTAAAGGAACGTTAATAGAATTATTTTGCCTAATATAGCACTAGTCAATAAAGCAAGTGCTATATTAAGGAAACTGTTCAATAGTCTATCGAAACAGTACTATGGTATGGAGTAATCAGCCGGTAAATGAATAGCCTATAATAGTTTGAACAATATAACCAGAGATCTGTGTAACCAAAATCTGTGATTACCAGAGATCTGTGTAAAGCTTTTAGGTAATCCTTGTATTTTGTAGGTTATAATTATTTCTCCATAACCTCTGTAACATGTTTGGGGAACAAATACAATTCAAAGAATCTATGGAGGAACAACCCCAGGCGTCGGGCATCTGTTCTTGCAATTAAGGAGACACAGCCAGGTCACATTGCATTGCATATTATCATTTCGTAGCAGAAAAATGCGCAGCTTGTCTTGCCTCATCAATGAGTTTTAACCAAAATCTTCAAGACTATCATTTTTGCGCAGGACACTATTTGTAACTGCTCTTGATTTTTGGTAAACACCTTGGAATACACGTAATTATCTGGTAAGATTGTTTAGATGAAAAGTTTCATGTAAATAATTGGTTGACCCAATTTGGTAATTGTATTTTTTCAAGAGAAAATGTGGATTTGTGGGACAGGATATAACATGAAATCGACCTGGTTACATTTTGTGCTTCCGTGACTGCCGTGAAAAACGAGATTAGGACGATTTTAAGCTGCCAGACATACCTTGTTAATATTAAAACTAACACTTTCAAACCATCGCTTCAAAATGTATTGCATTGTTAAGTAAGTAACACCTGGCGAAACGATTTCACTGGATACTTGAAAATATTAATGTACTTTCAGTCAAGTAAGATATTTTGTAGTAAATTGGAAGTACATTTTCTCATGTCTGCAAATGATGTAGTACTGGTAAGCTACCTTTAAACTTCACAATACGGTGATTCTCAAGATGTCTTGTTGTGATTTATCATAGAGTACGTTGAATGAAGGTATCAATGTTCAAGATCTGACGTCAGATCACTATCTGTGGTTGCGGGATCCGTTGTTACTAATAATCCAATTTAGTACGACACGTCTTCTGAAGATCTTCGGTGTAACCCACAAAATTGGATTAAGTAAGGTTCACATCTGGTCATTGTCAATTTGTTCTGGGTTTGGGTTAACGTGCGTTGGGACCCAGACCAATTACTTAATATGACAGCACCAGATGAATGATCTATCACTTGGTATTTTCTTGTAATCCCGTGGCACTTTGCTGCATCTTTAACCAAACATGTAACCCTCTAATAATTGGATTGGTATAAACAGAAACAGGAGCTGAAAAAGTTTCCCACAGATACCTAAGTTGAGTGACTTTCAAGGAAAATGTGTTTGATTCCGTTCTCATTGAGGTTAACCGGACTGGTAATACGTTTGGAAAAAATGTGTTTCTTAAAACTACACGAGAGCAGAAATGTGAAAATGAACGTGCTGGGGCCGATTTCACAAAGAGCTAAGATTGATCTTAATTGTGAATAAATTTTAATTGCTAAGCAAAGTGTTATGTCACAATACAAATCACCATGGTATTACTGACAACTCGACTCAAGATATATTTAAGTTCTGCTTTGTGAAATCGAGCCCTGGGGTCGATTTCACAAACTCTTCCTAATTTAGGACTAGTCCTAGGGAATGCTAAGAGATAGGACTAGTCTTATTTAGGTACTGGTCCTAACTTAAAACTAGTCCTATTTCTTAGCATTGCCTAGGACTAGTCCTTAGTTAGGAAGAGTTTTGTGAAATCGACCCCAGAACATACACCTGGAAGATTTGATATTCTGCGTTATGTTCGCAGACCAACTTAGTGTATGATGTGTCATGGTCAATCCGAGTAATTCGCATCCGATGCACGTTAAATTAATTCAGTCTAACTGGTTATCTTTCTAATAATGATTAAATTGGACACATTTATTTAGCAGTGGAGACATCCACACATGCTTTTCGTCACCTTTTGATTGAGCTACCTGCACTGCTCAACTATCTTAACATGTGCCAGCAGGATATCATCCATCTTATTATGACCCGATTATTCATTTTCAGGTAAAGATACATGATGACAAATTGCACAATGTGTCCATCTCAGTCATCAGGCATGACTGGTCTTCTTCACTCCCCATGCAGTAACATTTGAGTGTAACTTGAAAATGGACTTTAGCTTAATAGGCCTATACCGGTAGTATTCGAACTGGCCTCCAGCTACCGGGCAAGCTCGGTGGTCTAGATTGGTATGACATCTGTGCTAGAATTGCAAAGGTCGTACGTTCGAATGCTACTCGTGTAATGTACATTTGGATTATTTTAACATGACTCAGGAAAGTGCTTATTAACACACTCGAATAATATTCTTTATCCCCGATGAAAAATTAACATCTCTAAAAAAGAAATTATAGATTAAAAAAAGTTCAAGTAATGATTGCGAAAACTGTTCCATTCGTCTTCACTGCAATCACAACATGATGGACAGCATATTCACATTGATATATTCACTGGCTGATTTAGAATCATCTTCAGAAACATCATCTCATATTTCTATATTATTATATTATTACACAAAACTTATTTCAGGGATACTTTGATGGTATCTCCGTACTTAGTTGCAATTGATGAAATTCTTGTTCCAAAGGTCACGATTGACACCTTTCTTTTAAGTTTAAGAAAATGGTGACGAATTTAGATACCAGGATATTTTGATTTAACCCCTCTCTCCCCCTTTTCTTTACGTGTTCTCTGGAGTACATTTTTCGTTGAAACAGTCACTTAAGGTCAAACTGTTCTGTCTCTATGGACACGGGACGTCCACGTGCGCATCATTTGTTCTTAAAATTATTGGAAATATACCGAAGAGGCTTGTTTATTTTATATCTATAATGACGAATCAACCCTTAGATGGGGTTCGCTGGGGGACAAGTTCCTTATTGGCAATAGGAAGAGTGAATCACTGACATAACATAATTTCCAGGCAATGTTGTTTCCAGTCAGCAAGGAGGCGCCGTAGACGCTCCCGGTGGTCAAAGAAAATTCTCACAGTAGACAAGTCCATGCGTCTAGATACCAATCAGTGACTGTATTTTATGGAATTATGACAATTTGGAAACTGCGGAGACTGGCATCTAACATTAATTAGCTCGCTGATTACATCTACGGAGTGATTTAAGGCAATTACCGTTTGGAACAGCCGGAAACATAGCTTGGCATCAGATAAATGGATAGTTAGACAAATGTCTAGAATGACAGACAAATGTCATCAAGTGCAACTACAAGATGAAGTTTCCATCCATCATACAAATTTGCATTTTGCCCTTGGAAAAGCAACTAATATCTCCCCTAGGAGGAAAAGAAAAACGTCAAACAGCCCATTCGAATACATTCGTGAATCAGGATTTTGAGAACTAAAACTTAAAGACTGTCACAACAGGTAAATCACTAAGATTTATCAGTATTTTCTTTTGAAAGTACGTAAAATCGTATTAACTTGCTTAACAGCGCCCTCCATTGATGGGGCCTTATAACGATACCTTCTTTTAAAAGAAGACAACTTTTTGTGTGATTTCAATGCAGGAAACGTTACACTTGGTTGAGGTACGTGAAATGTATAATGGGGAATGGGTGAAGTAATTAATGTGCAACAAGTTCTTAATTCCTGATTGATTAATGTTTGACAAGTACTTTATTTTGTTAAACAAGCAAACATAAGACGCTGTGTGGTCGTTTCCTAATTACATTTTTCAAAATTGGATTATCTCAAAGTTTCTTTCGCAGACTTCCCTTTCAACTTTGAAGTAACATGGAAGACTGATTGATAGTTTTGTAGCACATTACTATAGGGGAACGTGTTCTTTAACAGTTGCCTAACCTATCCGGTGTCTAAGCCATGTGCAAATCGCAAATAGAACGCCCCAGGCCAACTTCAATCGCTTTTTACGAAGCTGGACAAACAGGAGAAATATTGAACAGAAAACACTTCTTTGACAGATCAGGGAGTGTTGCACAACTTTTGAACGGGTCAAAATATCAACTCCTAACAAGGGACGCGTGGGTCGCAGTTTGCCCAAAATCTAACGAGGTTTTATCCCAGTGTAAGACCCCTGCTCCAGCTTGCCTGCAGCAAAACCAGTAAGTATTTCTCTGTCAACGGATGATCGATGTGCATGTAACTTCAGGGGGAAACGACATCGGTGGCAATCTCCTAGGACAAGCACATTAAGGGAGCTTGTGTCTGGTAAATGAGCAAGAAGCATACTTGGTGGTGGGCATAGTTTAAGAATCGAAAGCACTTACGGGACGACTGTATATTAAGCTAGAGCAAGCAAGCATGCGTAATCCCGGCGTGTGAACACCGGTATGGTTCGAGGTGCAAGCACCGGGAGGATGCAATGAGATTTGTGCCCTGCTGAAAGCGTCGAATGTTTTCGTTGAGGATTTCCCCGCTAGCTCTGGCTGGGTAGGTGACTAAGTTGAACCCAAGGGAGAAGCAGGGGGGAAAAAGAATCAAAGTTTGTAGGTGTTCCGGGGAAGGTGGACCTACACCCGCCTATTTATTAAAGGTGTTGTACAAAGTGTGGCCGGTAGCGAGACCCAGCGAAGCGAGTCATTATACCCCGCAGCTTCCAGGACCCCGTGTGGTGACCCGACAATACGTATCACTGCTATCCAAACTTTTCTCGTTCCAATTTTTCAAAGTGTAGACCTTGTAAAGTTGTTTTCAAACGCACGGCAACACGATGAAAGGGTTTGTATTAATATTCCGCCATTCAATAATGGATCCGGTGTTGCCGCAAAGTCGGTACCCGGAATAAGCTCGGCAAAAAGTGTCACAGTGAAGAATTTAATGATCACCTTTTCTTTTGTCATCAAGAAAGGACAGTGTGTAGGCTGCGGATTGGAGGTGGACCTGGGGCGTGAGAGGGGGCAGACACAATTGTTGTAATTATCCAAATGTTTGCCAGCCAGCCTACAATGTATTCCCCGGCTTCTGTCTTTCTTTGAAGGAAAGGAATTGTAATTTTTCCGGTAATTGTCCAAGCATCCTTTTGTCCACTTGAGTGTCACCACACATCTACACAGTCGTCAATACCGCCACCTTAATTCCACCCGACGGGTCAAAATATTATCTATTCGGGTGTGTGTGTCACCACTCAAATGCTCACTCCTCCTGAAATGTCCGACGGATTTGTTATCCTTTTGTCGCCTTTAGAAACACTTTTTTGAGTCACATGGATCCAGGATAGGTGTACGGATCCTTCGAGCCATGAACCCGTGAGAGGAAAAAGTTTACTCTGCCCGCAAACGATATTATATAGAAAGGGGAGTTATCAATCAAGTCATCCGTCAAAGTCGGGGACGGTTTTATTACTGTTTTGTATCAGAAAATGTCACCAGCTTCTAATATGCTATGCCCTAAGGCGTTTTCAAAGTTGAACTTATTTGATGAAAACAGGAAAAAAGACAGGAGCAAAGGAACTATGGACAATGTATTTAGGAAGATAATAATGCCGCAAGGGTAGTTTTAGAGCGAAAGAGAAGTTAAAAACATGATTGTGAGCGTAAAACTGCAAGAGACCATATAATAATGTTATTGGAGTTTCAAGGGATCACTTTCACTGGTTAATATTTTGTTCTACTCCATAAAACCATAAATACAGTGTAGGCACGTCTTATTCTGTGTATTGTATTTACAAGTAGATGTATTTTTATCGATACCAGCAATAGTGCATGAACCCATGGACTCTTGCTTCGTATGTAAACGACTATAGCATAGTTGAAATACAACTCGATACGTAATCAAAATTAACATTACAGAAAATATCTAAAACTGTTGGGTTATTTTTTGTGTGTAAAAGCTGAGTGTGGCTCTGCACCAGAACTGAATGCTTACAACAATGTACTTTGCAAGGGAGTGATTTAAATGTAGATCGCGAAGATAAATTTACGAGATTAAATGAAATTAGTAAGGGGAAATCTAACAGCTAGGTTTGCTCAAGGTGCTACATTATTTAGCTAACCCCCACAGAAACATGTCAATGTCGAGTGACGGATACTGTCTCATTTTGACCAATTTGCAGCGGTAATCTCACAGCTCTTTTGCAAATTGATTCAATGTGCCACCAAGGGCGAGTTTTCGCTTTGAGGCAAAATATACTTGCTTCTGTGGCTGGAAGACAAATCATGCCTTAATGAATTCGCACATAGATTGATTATCATTCTTGCACGCCACTTAGCTGATTTTCCATCAAATTAATTGCTGCATTCTGAAGCCACGTCTCCGCCCTGTTCAGCAGGCCATGCGTACAGGACTGCCCCACTCTGTTTCTGATTACAGCCGCACCCCACCACACCTACAGGAATTATTCGTCATCATGATTTGTTGCGCCTGAACAAATTTGTTCAGGTCGAAAAGTTCCACCACTACAGTTTGAGTCAACTGATCTTCCACAGTTTTTGTGAGTGCACTTTCTCTCATGTTTTACCAAACAATTTATACGAAGTGTGAGTCTGTTTTGAGATTTAGGCCCAGGTCGAAAAGTTCAATCACTACAGTTTGAGTCAACTGATCTTCCACAGATTTTGTGTGTGCATTTTCTCTCATGTTTTACCAATCAATATTGTATGATCGTCTCCAAACTCAGCTACCTACGGATCGAATTATATTTTCAAAACTGTAAACCACGTTGAAAAATTAATCACCCCGTGTTGTGACTCCCCCTTTACTGTGATGTCGACCAGGTACAAGTACATTAGGGAAACGATGCTTGTCCGACGGCTTATCGTCTATTGTTGTAAGGGCCTACTCCAAAGATCAACTTATTGAACCAGCCGGCATGTCTCCATCCGACATTACGCCTAAAATGTACGTGTCGAAAAGTGTTCCGTGCCAACGACACTTTGGGGCTCCATGATGGAACACACAGTTTGGAAGGAAATGTGCAACTCTGGTAAACAATGGTCTCGGAACATTTTCTTGGATCACAACACTGAGTGTCAAGATCTGCCACAAGCAGCATGTTGACGTTTCATCACAATAAGTTATAGGCCCGCAACGCTTTCGAGAGCACATTTGATAGACCCAATTACATGTTTAATGTTTACCAAAACCTTGCCAGACGTAGTCTTTGCAGTGTAACTAAGTATGCACGTAATTTATAATACAAACATGAATTGCATTCTATCATCTTTACAGATGAAAGAACCTGAAACTCTACAAGAAAACTCATTTTAATTAAACCTTGTCACTAACCGTATCGTCCCCTTTAAGCATACTGTCAATAACGGAATCAGTTTGTCTGAAAAGATCATGAGCTGACTCATCTTAAACACTCGATCACTTGAAGATGTTTTGGATCATCGCATTTCCTTTCAATGTAATTTCTTAAAGTTACATATCTTGCTGAACATCTTAAAGTGACACCACACTGAGGCTGGCCAGGGAAAAGTAGTCTGGCTCGGTTTTTTTTTTTACAATGATTCTTCTTGACATATTATATTGTTACATATAGGGATTGTGACGAAGATAACTGTATAACGATAAAAGCGTAATTGGTCAAGTGGGCTTACCATATTTAACATCATGCATCCGTACCTTACTACCTTTTGTGTAGGAGCATGAGAAAAGAAGTACGACTAATGGTGGGGCCTTCCTCCATGATAAAGTGGTATAGCTGAAAGCCGGTGAATTTCCTGTCAATTAAGTATCCGGTTTTTTAGGGGGGGGGGGGTAAACTATTTCCCAATTTTAAAATTGCGCGTATTCGAGAACATTTCGAGTACCTTGTTTTAACATTGTGAATGAAAAGAGCTCGCGCATATTAACTGGCACAGCGTTCGATTACGCGGGCGAATTGCAAAATGCAGGCCTAAGTTACATTTGCGGCTTACAAAGTACACATTAATTATAAATTCTTGAAAAACAGCATACAGGATAATTTCCCACGACGTTAAACCCCATTTATCAATCATTGATTCATTCATGCGGTTGAGCCTCGTGAAGTTTAGACCCAGTCATCCAAGCACTTTTGGAAAACTTCTATCATTGTTTACAAACTCTTTAACGTTTTTTGTTATAGCGAATAAATATAAAGCTTTGTGGTCCATATTCATGAACCTTACTTAAACATTTCATCTGACTTCTTGAGTACATAACGTGAACATTGTATTTGGCAAATAACCATCAGCATTTTCAGTCAAAAGGATATGAGAGATGTAAATCGTAAGTCATATTGACTCTCTTACCTTAGAGATCTTGTCTGCAGCGTCAGCTGTGTAAACCAAACAGGCAGCGAAGAAGGCGAGAAAGACCACTCCAAAGATACACTTCCTCATTTTGGGGGAATTAAGCTCTGGAAAAATGATGAAGAAAGTTGGATGTGAGTGTAGCTGTCACTTTATATTATTTTGAAAACTCCAACGGTGCTGCGAAAAACCAAGCACCGATCTTTCCTTCCAGGAGAGTGTCTTAAGTGGCGGTTATTAACAACTCCCGAGACAATTGTAAGATGTCTCAACACAGATAGCTCCAGTGGGACCAGACCTGCACGAACCGCCCAGTTTTAAGCAGCCACCAATCTAAGCAATGTAGCCCAGTTGACTACCACCAAAGTTCTTGATCGCAACCTCTAAAGTCCTGTTGCTATCTATCCACTATAAGCGCATAAAGTCCAAGTATATTATCACACAAGAGTCGCATTCCTCAAAATCACATGTGCAAAACTACATAATAAGAGTATCATTTGTTGAACTTATTTTTGCTTTTATCTCCAAAAATGTTCACTGCGACAGAGATGCTCGGTTTACCGTGGCAGCTCTCTCGGGTAGCTCGTCCGTTGTGAGGCTCTCAGTCTGTTGTGGAGGCAGTCACTGCAATATATGAGCAGTGCACTGTCAGTTCAAGGGATTAGTCAGCCTCGCTGGGTGCCCCGTGAGAGTCTCTCTGGACTGTCTAGCGCAAAGTTGAACACAGTTACCACTGCTTCACAACCTACTCATCCGTGACTCACAACAAAACGCCCCGCGCAGTGTGACAAAAGCGCGGCTCAGCCACTCAGAAAGAGAGAGAAGGGGAGCGCTTAACAAGTGATCACTCTCAAAGGCAAGGGGAAATAATGGGGGCGCCTTATTTTTAAAAATGTATTCTACGTTATACAAAGTTGAAAGTTTGTCGGTTTTTGTGTCCATTCTCGGTGATTATCAACAATGAACATGCTGTGTATTACGCTTGCTATTACAAGCCGTTAAAATCATACCATAAATCATTACATTTTGTGGACTTTCCTGCTGTACAATAGCTGATGCCTTAGTTAATATTGAAATGTAGGAATCTGAAATTCGTCAAAGGGGCTATTATTTATTAAGCTTTGTCATACCACAAATGTTCGGTGGGATCAGAAGCAGACTCGTCAAAGACGCCATGTCAGTATGTGCCAAAATGTAGGTTCCGTCAATGAAACTAACTGATCATTAAAAATTTACGACACTCATTAATAGTAACTTTGTCATTACTAATTACGTTCGATACAACCTATGGAAGATAATCTCTCATTGATTTACTTAAGTCCCATTGGACGCCGGGCTCGATTACCGTGACGTAATTGTACATCCCGGGCTGATGATTGGCCAACGGGTCTCAATGACAGCCAGAATAAACAATATGAATATTTAATGTCGGGCGAAGTTGTTGCATTCCACCGTCTGTCAATAAGTCGATACGGGACTTAATCCCCCCTCGGGTTTCCCGACAACTATCAAGGAACCATCGTTGGGGACGGATCAGAACGAAGGTTGAAAGATGACGGGCCAAATGGGTGTTCACCACATGCAATGCATGCAATATCTTCTGAATGCATGCATAAGCAAAGATCTACACTTGTGTGGTTGTTGATGCTCCATCCATGCTCCATATTATAGCAAGCACCTCACCTGTCTTTATACAGATATAACATGGATAATAAATTAACTCTATATAGGGAAATTTTGCCCAATTGGATATAAAGTGAACGGATGTTGAAATACGAGGGATAGTTGCCGTCATTGACACAATTCAGTTGAATAAAACTGTCAGATGAAAGGCTGATTAGACCATGAAAATGGCTTATGGCATCAGGATATGGATAAATGTAAACGGGAATTGGCCACGTTATGTCTTATTTGGTTTCACATCTCTTTTCAGGTCCCAAAACTAAACGATCCTTCGTAAACCGACACCCTAAATACATTTTTAAAGTGACTGCCGCTCTGAAAACGCCACAGCAGGCCCCTTTACAATGAGACGTGGACTGTCCACTTTAAGCTAGAAATTCGGCGAACTGGTCTTTGTCAAACCATAGAGGGTCCAACGTAGGGGACAATAAATCGAAGACCCCCCTGTGAACGTAAGTGTCACCCCTAATCGGTTGTCTCCATCTAAGACGATTAGAGGTCCCCCCATCGATGCTCATTTGGTGGGTGCGGGATGCGACTCTCAGATACACAACGTAATATTAACCAAGGAGTATAATAGCTAATTACCGGCACTTTACCGTTATACTGACGTGTACAGTTAGGCTTGATTGGCACGGTGTAACTCACATCATACATGATCTCGTGTAGACTGTTTGTCACATGGAACCATCTAATTACCCGATGTTGCTAGGGTGTTCTTGGACATTTCAAGGCCGCACTCCGCACTACGATCACAGAGATTGCCAAAGGTCTAAACGGTGTACCACTCGCCCTACTTCCACAACAATTATGGGTTATAAAAACCCTCTTGATTTTAAGAAAACTTTTCAACGACAGTTTTAATTCGTGAAATTTTGATCATTATCACTCCACAATAAAAACACAGCCGCCGCGAAAAAAATAAGTTCGGGGATTTTTCCAACTCACAAACGAATTCCGTGAAGAAACATTTTCCGAGTGTTTCTTTCACGATCGTGCGCATAAGGATACCTCCCGCGAAAAAAGTACAGGATAAGTAAGTCCAATTTAATTTCAATTTAATCCCAATTCTCTTATCAAGAGATATAGCTCCATGTTGGCCGACTTGATAAAACATTTCTGAGAGATTCTCGTCAACGTGCACATGACAAAAAGAAATTAACAGGCTGATTTTATAAATTAAATTTAAATTTTATTTACTTAAGGACAGACTTTGACAAAATTTCCTATTTCCCTCGGCTATTGGAATTCAAATCCGAACGAGCATCTCTTAGAAATTTAAACGGCCATATTGTGATTTCCTAATTAACATTCTATTTTCTAACTGTAGATTAGACTTAGGCCTATGTCTTATCTACAGTTCGAAAATAGAATGTTAATTAGAAAATATAGGCGTCATTTTTGTTTCGCGTTGCATCAGTTGAGATGGTTGCAGTATCTGCAGCACTGCTTCCGATCAACAAGGATAACATCCTAAGACATGCAGCCACATTGCCGCTCAGAATGATCCCTGCAACTTGTCAAAACGTCAATCAGCCTGCCGTTAAAAGAAGAGATTGCCCCCCACCCCGAGCCGAAAGCAACACACGCCCCAAGATTCCATCGCCGATAATGCACGACTCAAAATTAGTCATGTTTGAGCGGAAACAATACAATTTATGTCACGAATCAAGAACGGCCTGGCAGGCATCACACAGCAGAATACCAAGGAGCAGTCCTCTAAATAAAACAGTGTACGATGAGTTTGCTGTCAGAAGAAGGAAGTTGGTTTGGCTGTGATAGTGAATCTATAACGCCCTCGAAGCCTATACATTGTTGTCAAAGTCTTGTCTTAGAGACGACAAGGAGGAAGGCCAGGCGGTTTGAACGAAACCGCACTCTCGAGGGGCGGGGCGGGGTGGGTGGGGGTGATTTCAAAACCATCCCATGTGTGTTTAGCTCTCTGTCATGCAAATTAATTCAAACGAGACTGGAAGGGAAAGTAGCCTGGCCTTCATATTATGTTAGACCCACATCGCATAGGCCTATTCGTAATGTCCATCCATCTATATTTGTTACAGTTACAGTTATTATAGTTGTGAGTCACTCAAACCGCTTTGTTTAATTACCAAGTGTTCAAGCCTTTCTTTGTCCGATTGTCCATTTAGTTCTGTAACGTAGGCACTCCTTCAAACATTGTTTTCTTGGATTGGCCTGTATTTCACGAATAATCAACAAGTAACTTCATTACATACTTCTAACTATTTTTAGCTGAAACCAAGCAACCTCAAAGCACGTTTCGCCACCTTGTTAAATCCAATTCATTCAAAATGATCTGCGGTGGTGGTCTTTCCCAGCAACGTTCAATCAAAGTCTGTGGACTTCCTTCGACATGTCAGTCAATGCAATTGGAAACAAACGCAAATACAGGGGAGAAATCAACTTCTGCTGTTTTATAAATAATTATATGACCAGTTGGAAGGTAATTATAAATTATAAATACGGTCACAGGCAACCTTTAAAGCAAATGTACAACATTGGTCATTGTCAAAGACCAGTATCCACACTTGATGTAACCCAACATATACATGAAATAACAAACCTGTGAACGTTTAGGCTAAATCGGTCTTCGGAGTCATGAGAAAACGGTGACAAAACCCATTATATATTTTCACTGTTTTCAAACATCGGATTTTATCACCAGTGATAAAGACTAATTGTTTTACTCATTTCCTAAAAACTATTGCACTTCAAGCAAAACTATTTCAAGGGAAGTTTTCCACCATGACCATCTTTATACCATGTAAGTTCTGTGCAAATCTGTGAATATTTATATTTTCAACCTTACCAATGTTGTACACACCCTTTAAGCCAGGAGTTTTGGGTCAAACTCCGGGAGACTACGGTCATTTGTACTCTCCACCGTTTCTGGAGCGAATCACCGAATGATGAGTCCAAAAATGTGTTTTATGTTATCTCATAGGCACTTGTATTACAACCGTAGAAAGCCCTCGGAAAGATATAGCAGGGAGGTACAAAACAGTTCTACCTCTGGTTCTAGCATGATATCGCTTTTAGGTCGTACACAACTTGGCATGCTTTGCAAACGTAAAGCCTTGGTCTTAATTTAATATACAAAAAAGAGAAAAGAGAAGACAACACGATATAAATGTTTCTAGTCTATTCTATTGTTTCAATACCACATGTTATGAGACGCAGATCTATTAAATTTAATTATGTCAGCGTGTAGAAATGTTTTTGATTGACCCTTTGATCGAAATGATTCCGTCCTTGCGAAACACACAGGAGTCGGACTGTGAAAAAAGGGACATCATGCCTACGGCGAACACAATTTTACCGGAGCTGCTACACTAACTCTCCCCAACGAAAAAAAAAAGGTATTAAAACGATTTGCAACACTCGCGAAGCCGATTTCGTCGCACAATGGAGTGTTATTATTGCGTGGCTCATTAGTTTTTCCCACGTCTGCCAATCAACCCAGTAACCCTCAGCACTCTGTCGACGAGCCTATAATGGAGTTTGGCAATCTGCTACACCTAATTAGGTGCCTCTTTTATTAGTTGCAAGGGCGTGGCTGGAGGGGTAACTTGCAAGCTGAAGGTTCTTTGGAGTCAATGTAAGTCGACGTCACGGGTGTAGACTCACTTGAGTTTGGGTCCCAGAATCGGGACAAACAGCTGAAGGTTATATTTGTAGTCGATAATAATTTGGACGGGGTTCTGAAAGGGCCAAAGATCACCAAACCTCCATGATTGTTATGTGTAAAAGCAATACGTGCTTTCAGGATTTGTTCGGGGATTGAGGAGCTACGTTTTTTTTACTTCTTGTATAAGCAGCCTCTACTTGAGGAGTCTCTCGGTGTAGCCTTGAGCCAGACCAGCCCTAAATTAAGCCTTGGGGAGGATTGTATTCAGGAAAAGTTGTCATAATGACGGAAAAGCTCGGATGAACGATAAACCTCGAGGTTAGGCCGATCATTGTATGCAACGTTTCCCATGAGCTGATCCTTATTGGCGAATGCCATTAGTGTGCCATTTTCTGATCTCCAATTAAAACATTGACATCTTTGACTGAGTGGTAGAAATAAGCACAGATTAATTCCCAGACTGTGTGATGTTGAAGTGGTGTATAAGTGACCAGTGATATTTGGCGTAACCTGTCCAAGGAATCTCGTGTGTGAAAGTTAAATGTACATTTTCTTTTCTCACGGCAAAAACCCCCAAACAAACAAACAAACAAACACCCCAACGCCCCTACAAACACATTTGACCAACAGTAAACATTTCGTTATACTAATTGTACTACAGCTGTGAAAAAATCTCAGTAATTGTCATATTGAGGCATATATTGCAAATTGAATACCTTGACGATAAAATTAATATTGACTGTACTTTTGGATGTCAACATATCATGCCAATGTAATGCCCGACAGATGAACCTAAGGTGGCCCATTTCTTCCGATTGGATGATATTAAGTAACATCAATTTCTCTGAACGGGTACCTTCTTGAATTTAATATAAAAAAATAACTTGCAATTGACTGAGAATTCCCACTTGTTCCCCCGGGATATAACAAAAACTCAATAAAATGTGTAGAAAAGGGGAAAAGTTATTGTGCAAGCATTTGTCATGCTTCGCAGCCGGTAAAATGGCAATAGCGTCTGAAATAGTTGCCTGATATTGCCAGACCTACTTGATGCATATTATTTTCTTTTTTTCTTTTTTCAAACTTACCTCTGCAATTTCTGTTTATATATATATATATGGAGACCGCCAACATAGGGCTAGATAGCTCAGTTGGTAGAGCGCCGGCACGTTAAACCGGAGGTCGTTGGTTCAAATCCCACTCTAGTCAATTTTTCTTTGTTCAACCCAAAATCATTATATATATATATATATATATATATATATATTAAATATGCATTAGTATGTTTTGCAGTCCATTGTCTTGATTTATTTCATTGTTCGTCCCTGGGTTAGGCGTCAGTTGTACATTCGTTTTACGCGAGCCAATAAATGGGCCTAATATCCTTTTGTCTATTTCGGTGAACCCATTATGTAATTTGCTGTGGGTGCAATACAAAACAGTGCCCGTATATTTGATTTGAAGGACAGTGCTCTATAAATTAATGTAATATCTAATAATACTATTGAGTGTCCGCTATTAGAGCATGCCTGGCAGCGTCGAATAAAATAGATCACTCAACCGCAAATAAGACAATAATAATGAATATTTGTTATCCTTTCACGGCAGTTCAAAATTAAATACGCAGTGCGTCCTAGAAAATTATAGGTTAGTGGCATGGATGGGCACAATCTTATCGAGGTTTTTCTTGTCTTCTTCGGAAATCAGCGTTTCTCGTTTCCATGGTCTCGGCTCAGCTTTGAAGACGGTGATTTCCTATATTTTAATTGAGTTGCACTCTATGTCCAGACGTTTTCTTCGGGGCTATATTTTTTTTTCGCAAATAGAGAGTAGAAGTCATGGTTAGGGTCAGGTGTACCCATATGTTTTGCCCCCGTGTGCAAACAATTTAGTCAGTTTTAATGCTGACATGGTTTGGGTCTGGTGTACCCCCTTAATTTTATTGTGTGCATTTTATTGTTTTAGGCGCAGTGTATGCCCTAAAAGGTTGGGGAGAGGTGTGCCCCGAATAAGGTTTTATGTGCGGTAGGATAGCCAAACAGTTTTCGGCATCCGGCACAATTTTATTTACGGAAAATAAAAAAACAGTTTTCAAGGCTGTGACATTCAATCAAAGAATAACATGCTCCTTTGTTTCATTCGAATCTGAGTATAAGACAATGATAATGAATATTTATTATCCTTTCACTGCAGTTCAAAATTAAATACGCAGTGCGTCCTAGAAAATTATAGGTTAGTGGCATGGATGGGCACAATCTTATCGAGGTTTTTCTTGTCTTCTTCGGAAATCAGCGTTTCTCGTTTCCATGGTCTCGGCTCAGCTTTGAAGACGGTTATTTCCTATATTTTAATTGAGTTGCACTCTATGTCCAGACGTTTTCTTCGGGGCTATATTTTTTTTTCTCGCAAATAGAGAGTAGAAGTCATGCATAATGTTATCGTGCACTCCAAACTTGAAACCCTCCTGGCCAAAAAGTTGGTATATTCGCAGTGTCTCAATTGTTTGTGGGTTATACAACCTACATTTTATTATATGAAGGGAAAGAATATAAATGATTCTAACTATTGCACCTTTGGTTTATATCTTTGTTTGATTAATTCCCTGTCATATTTTGTCAATTTGAAGTACCAAATTTGGTATATTCCAACCCTTTGTGTTTGTTGGCAAAATGCCTCGTAGTACATTTTGAAAACCTTTTTGAAAACTTCAACCAGCCAGCTAGTCTCCCAGGCATCGTACCCGATGTTACATTTAGGAAAAAAAAGTGAGATCACTTCTACCACATTCCGTCTGTTTTGAAGAAAAAAAACCATAAGTTATCACTCTGATATTCAGTGATGAATCACCACAGACAAAGTTACACTGTCTGCGTTCATTCGTTTTCATTATGTGGGGATTCTGTTCTTCTCTCCCATTTTAGTCCCCCTGTTTATTTCCAACCTTTAGGAAAGTGGAGTTTGTGGGAAGCCGTGTCGTACTTGCGAATCCTGGTTCGTTGCAATTTTTTATTACAAGACATTAATGTCTGATAATTTTCTTTATGTTTTATTCATATGAATGTATTTCTGATCAACCATACACCTTTATGACCATTGTCAGCCAGTTGAATCCTTTCATTACACTCGAGAATTCCCGGGTCAGAGTTGACCCAGATTCCGGGTCCCAGGGTGCCCGACCCACTTCCGGGTCAGGTTGACCAGGGATGTGGTTAACAAATGGGATTTAAGTCGGATTCTGCGTTATTTTGACCCATTTCTGGGTCATTCTGACACAGATTCCTGTTCATATTGACCCAGAGATGGGTCAGGCCTACGGGACCCGGATCCAGGTCAATTCTGACCCTGAGGTTTTCAGAGCATGCGTCAATTCTGAGATGGGAAATAACGTCGTCCCATGCATATGTTGAATGTAAATGAGAACTATAATTTTTACTGTGGATACAGGGAGCTATACAAGATGGCCGAAGCGTCATAAATGCTTGATTTTGTTTAGTATCGTTGATATCTTTTCTCCAATACTTGGAGATGGTTGACAAAATGGCTTTCATTACTCTGCAACCATACATTGGAACCGGTTCTTTAGCCCAAAATGAGTTTTTAATAATAACTCTGCTGAAAAATTTACTAAATGACGTGTTTTTTCCCTCTGTTTCGTCGAAGCTTGCCATTAAAGGGAATCCGCAATTTCACCCACCTCCCCAAGCGGAAAGCAAATCTCAATCTGGCATGAAGCCAATTTAAAAGTTCTCTTTTTGTACAAACATTGGTTTATGGTAATGTACAACACATGGCAAGAGTAGGTAAATGACAGTTCTCGTTATTGAGCTACTTTAAAGGAAAACTAGAAATTGACTCATGTCCCTATCCATTCAAACTTGTTAATTACCTGGATTGCATTAGTGCTAATGACTAAGCATCAATTACAAGCCAGTTTTACGCTGTGTTTGATCATGAGTAATTATAACTATGTCATTGGATTGAAGAACATTGCCGTCAAGAACTGAACCATCATTCCAACTGTCCATAGTCTTCAAGATTAAGTCATTAACTTTTTGACTGAAACAACTCATGTTCTAATGGTTCTACAGTATACACCGTCGTTCCAAACCCTGTACAAAAAGCACTTTCTCACGATGCCTTACACTTGTACCAACTGTCAATTACCAGTTTTTGTAATAGGCCTATAGACCTATTTCAATCATGACGTCATAATTCTGTAATCCCTCGTTCGTACCTTATCTTTATTGGGTTCTATCAAGTACCGACTTTAGGAAATCACTTCAAGTCATTTCTGTAATATTTCTTTTATGTGTGGTTTTTTTTGGAGTAAGTATAAGACACGGAAGATATATCGGTTTAAGGCAACAACATGCTGTTATCACTCGCACGTAAAGCACGTCTCCATCCAACCTTGTCTTATCAACATAACGCCCGAATGCTGCCTGGCGAGAAGCACCTCAAATTGAAAGGTTCCTCATCCCTCTTCTACGAGAGGAGCACACCGGACAGGGGGATAGGCTACATTGTGATTGATAGACTTCCCGTTTGGATCTTTGGGAATTGGCCCTGGATCAACTCATTAGAGATACCAATTAGAGAACAGCGGATGGCACGGATGGCCCTACACGCAGAGCGAACCCGTCCCAGTGAGTAATGTTTGCGTGGTGTAGTCAACCTGATGGATAGGAGCAGCTGATAATTTGGGGTTATGCAAACATTTTTACATTGATTTCTCGTGTCAGATTAACATTAGGGTGTTGTTACATTAAAGGCCTTCCGGCAGCAGCAACTTGAAAAAAAAAGTTCGCCGCGAACATCATGGACATTAGATCGAAACCAGAATAGTAAGCAAAAGGAGGTCAATCGAGGTCAACTTGTGACTTCTCTTCCCCCCGTCCCAGGGGCGTACTCAACTTCGAGGTTCAAAATGTACTTAACACAAGTTTTCTTTTGATAGACTTTTTAGATAAACACTTTTAGTCTCATTACAGGTCGTTAGGGGGATAACCTGCAAGTGGAACGTTATTTCCCCTTCGGTGTAGTTACGGTACGTTACCTCACAGGTCTCCTTAGCAATTGGCTCCTTTTCCGCACGGTTGCACCATACTGAGTAAGAGCAGTGTTTTGTATAATAAGAGAAAAGTGTAAGTCACTTGTCAGTTCCAACATAGAGCAAGTTGCTTCCCCTCAAAACACAACAACTACCAGGTTATCAGCTAAAACATAGTTTTGATCCAAATTGTCTATGGTGGATCCCTTACTATTTTTTTCCCTTCTGATTAAATATTTTGGACTAAATTTCAGCTTACTTCTGACATGCGGGCTAATAGTCATAGATGCTCTAATTGAATGACTTTTTGTATATTTTTGTTCGATGACTTTCAACAAAGTCTGGCATACAGAAAATCTTATGGGAACTTGTATTTCAGTTTTAGAACGTCTGTTGCAAGACCTTGAAAATCTGTAGATGCGGTTTCATCACAGCAGGGCACAGAACGTGCGGGGGTAATGGTGTTTAGCAGTTGATTTTTCTTCGGTGAGAGAAGTTTGAGATAAATAACGTTTGACCATGCTTTGACAAATAAAAAACAAACTCATATAGTCAGCTGGACGCAGGTTTCTCTAGATGGTAAAGGCCTAATTGACATGATATAGGTTTAGTGACAATTGAACACAATACATTCGTAGTGCTAAAATCGTGAATGGTTTAACTTTGGTACTGGTGAAGATCGTATTAGGGAAAACATTGCCGTCTAAAATTATGGGTCCTTAAGTAAACTGTGGTTGAATCCGTTCCCAATTTCCCAACCTGTCAGAAGGCAAGAGAATAATGCGGAATAACAATGTGATACACATAATTAAAAAATGTAACATTTATGAAATTATATCTAATATCTCTACAACGTGATTCCGTCAGTAACATTTTCCCCTTTACTCCATGACAATGATTATAAACATAATTAGTCAAAAAATCACAGCATCACTTGATGAGATACTTGTATCAACAATCCGAAAATGTTCAGCTATCCTTGTATAGTCTTGGTTCCAAGACACACCAGTTGTGTAGTTGTGGGGTGATAGCAGTTAGTTTTTTTCGTGACTACATGTATTCGTGACTACACAAATGGAGCGACAGACTACCTTGCAGACCGATTTCATTTTATAGAAAGCTTGATACAGCCGGTGTAATGTGGGGAGATAATAAATGCAAATGCAGCATACAGATTACATGAAATATTTTCCGATCACTGATAAGCAGGAACGCCATTTACCAGCCTGTTGTTTTCATGACGTTCGCCTAGTACGCGATATTTCTACCAGAAAGCCCTCTGGACATGCACATTACATAACAATTGCACACAAATATTTTGCTAGTGGGATGAATCTTGTATCAAAATCTAAACAAACACAAAGCAATTAGATATTGTTAGCGATTCATCTGGCGTAACAATGTTACACAGGTTATCGGGCAGACACACGTCATTTATGTCAGTGACCCACGACATGGCACCGACCCCGAGGTTGGCCATATGGGGTAGTTATACACCACTACTACCTTATTTCGTGCAGATTTTTCTCTTTCACCGGATTCAGGACCGTCATCACATGTATTCCATATTGACATTTTGCATCAAATCTTTTGCTTTCATGCTGGATAGAATGATTATGACTCACGGGGTTAATTGGGTCATTCCAGATGTTACAATTCTACAGTGTGGGTTGTACAAATAATCCGGGGCTTGTCGAACTTGAAAGGGTGCTGTCTCAAATTCAAAGAGAAAGTACGTGCAAACTTCGTTTTGCTTTTGGGGAAAAAAGGAGTACGTTCAAAATTCGACTCACAGTGTTAGAAGATACGATGTTCTACAACTTTAAAATAACATGTGAAACTAACGTGTAGAATTGTATTCCTTTGTGCAATAATGCGGTCACGAAAACCGATTTTCGTTACTGAAGTGATGCGAGACTTTTTATTTCTTTAGCCATTGCTTGATACATATATAATTTGGACTATCATTGGACTGTTGTGTAAAGGTAAATAATTATTTCGCTCTTAAAGGCATCGTACACGTTTGGTAATTACTCCAAATATATATTAGCATAAAAACTGACTTGGTAACGAGCAACAGAGAGCTGTTGATAGTATAAAACATTGTGAGAAACGACTCCCTCTGAAGTAACGTAGTTTTGAGAAATAGGTAATTTCTCACTAAAATAATAAAAACTTCTTGCAACAAGTTTGTATTCCTATCTGAAAGCACACAAATTTGTACAACAAGGGTGTTTTTTCTTTCATCATTTTCTTGCAACTTCTATGACCAATTGAGCCCAAATTTTCACAGGCTTGTTATTTTATGCATATGTTGGGATACACCAAGTGAGAACACTGGTCTTTGACAACTACCAAACGTGTACGATGCCTTTAATTAGTACAAATAATGTGCTCTTATACTTTCCTATCTGCTCACATTCCAAAAAGCAAGTTCATTTTCCCCGGAATAGTCCGAAGAAAACGAACAATGGCAATGTTTTGGAATGAACTGTCGTTGACCCGACAGATGGACTGTTGCAGTGGGGGGTGGGGCAATCCTTGTCAACACTCAACTCTGTCCAAACATATTGTATCGGGCACAGTGTCGGTCGCACTATTCGTTTTTCATCGTTATGAACTCCGAATACAATATCAACCAAAATAGCGCATCTCGACTTCCCGTGGGCATCTTGAATTTCCTCACGGGTATTTCGTTCCCATTCTCCCCGTTCCAGTGAAGGCAAACCTCGCCATGCGACTCCAACAATCAGCCCCCGTAACCAATCCCCGCCGGCCATTTTGTCTATTCTTCGCTTTTGTTGGTCCCTATCCTAAAGCCTGGGGTCGGTCACGTAATGCAACCTTACTGTTTGAACCAAAACAGACCCGAACAAAAAGTGAATTGAATAACTGCAAATATTTCACTCGGTTCGGTGTTGTTTTTTTCCCCCACAAGCATCGCCAGGGTAAAAGGACACGAGGCGACCATTGAGAGGTTCGAAATTCGGTTTCTCCCAGGAGTCTTCCCGATGGATATAGGAAGAATGGAAGACTGCAGTGGACGCGTGTTGAATGAAAAGTCCGGGGCCCTTGACATGGACGAAACGCCCAATCGTTCTCAATAAGGAAATACAAATGCTATACCGAAACATGCATGATTTCTCGCCAGACATCAAACAATATAGAAATATACCGGGAGACAAATTACTGATCAACTGCGTTATTTCCAATCATGACATTGGAACGTTCCTAAGGCATTGCTTAGTGCTTTACTTTAAGCTTCTGGAGCTGCTTATAACACGAGATTATACAGCACTTATATCACTGTCAAAAACTGTTGATGTATAAAAACATTTGTATACACTGCAAAAACTGGGGTGTTAAAATTGACACCATGGGTGTTGTCACAAATGGATGCCGAAAACCGAAAGAAGAATCAACATTTACACCACAGGGTGTTAAAATAACACTAATTTCTGCCAACACAATTGCATTTCGTGTTATTCCCGACAAGTACAAGTCCTGCACTTTGTCTTTAATAACAAAGTACGGCGACGTCACTTTAAATGGGTCTGAAGTGTTTCGAAAAGGAACACCTAAACGGACTGAATTTTTCCTTCATGCAAACCACACGCAACTAATTGATTGAACTTTGGGCGGAAACCCACACAAATTGGTGTGAAGCAAAAAAATATAATTAAATATCCGCAAGAGTAACCCATTTAGTAATACAAGCCACAAAGACAGAATATGAACCCACCGATGCTCTCATCAAGTACTTATAGTATCAGTTTTCACTCCGGGCCGTGGTGCGGTCAAACCTGTCATAATGGCCGCCTATTTAGGCACATTATTGGTTTGATACAACAGCACACCTTCTGTTGAGGAGGGACAGGAATTAAAGGGGGAAGGGGACAGACCCAACCAAGGAGCTCAAGGCACAGGTGAGGATTGGTATGGAATACGGTGCCGCCATACCCAGCCATTGCTGATAGAAAACTTAAGATCTCTTGAAATACTCAATCAGACAATAATTATTATTTAGAGTTTTGTGTGTAATGTATAGTCCTTTGATGAAATATAAAGCTACGGTCTCTAGTGTGCTGCTATAAAATGAACAAAACTCCGGTAAAAAAATATATGACTATAGAATGGGTTATGATGCGGCATTTCTGGATTGGCTGTGCGAAACCTTGCTTTGTGCACTACACTATAGCTGGCCGGGGGTCAGGCTGACTGTGTAGGCATTCTAAACAATTGTAATATGCGTGGGGAGGAGGTAGGGGTATAGGGTGCATTTGTTTGCCACATGGGTAAAGTCGATCCTTCAGCAGGAATGGAGTGGGAATAGCTTTTAAATTTATTATAAATTATAAATGTACTAAACTATTCCCACTCCATTCCTGCGACCCATAGTGGTAGACCCAACGCTGCGCGGTACCATCATTGACCTCCTCATTGACCTCCTCATTGGTGGGTCTTGGTCATCACTCTTAATCCCATCACGGTCATTCTTAGCATTCGGTCTTAAGCACTTAAAGACTTTGTAAACCCATGCGTGGTCAAATTCAAGCCCCTCCAACCCATTCCCAACGAACGCCTCAACTGAAGTGCGATTTAAACAGAAAACCTGCCCTTTGGAAAACTTCGTATTTGACTGCTAAATAGAGCCCCCGTTCCCCTTTCACACGCAAACACCACTTCTTGGGTAAATACTCCCTTGTGTTTACATGGGAGTGAAGCCCCTTGCTAGCCCCAGGCACCAAGTGACTGACTTTTAACCGGTGGCGTTTTGAATAATGGAACTGCCACTGTGGTCATGTTTATCAACTCCTCCCAGGTTTCTTGTATACACCCTTCAGTAGTTTGCACTTTACAAATTTTGTTTTCTGGTGGTGTTATTTAAAGCAGTCGAGTACTGCAGAATAACTTTTGAGAGCGCCCAAGACAGGGAGCTGGTTTTAACCTCAGCCGAACTTCAAACAGCCGTAGGGGAGATTTACAGCACTTTATGAAAAAAGTTTGAAGTAACCGAGTGGAAATGGAAACAGCCGAAAAAAGCAACCCGCGGCCCTGCGCGTGGGTTGCTGTATCCTTGCCAGCTAAGAGTGACTCTCCACAGCTTGAAGAGAGACTAATCAATTCAGATTGAATAGCCAATACATGGCCGGGGACAGTTTCTTTCAATAACAAAGAAAGGAAAACTGATGTGAAATTTCGTGTCAGTACAGTAAATAATAAGCGCATGTATACACTCAGCTTGAATCACCGGTCCATGTCATTATGTGGGCACGGCATATTTTCTGACCATTTTGTTGAACTTGTCAATTGGTTCATAAAGGATTGAGTTGGCGTAAATAGGGTTTAAAGGGTCTGTATACATTTGGTAATGACTCTGAAAATTAATCGCAATAAAAACTTACTTGGTAAGAAGTACAGCAGCTTTGGATAGTATGTAGTGCATTTTGAGAAACTTTTCACTTGGAAGTTCTGCGGTTATGGAAAAAAGATATAACTTGTTATCCCAAAATATTTGAATCTGATGAGAAGCGTTACTGCAGTAACGTTTCTCAGATTGTGTATTCAAATTGCAGATTATTCTTCCTGCGTGGACAAACCGCTCCAGATTTTCGACAATCTCCTCAAAAACGCTAACACCTTTTAAAATACAATTTTCAAAGGTTAGTTTTATGGTAAATATTTACAACTATATAGGATTGAAACAAACAGTGGGTTCCAATTACCAAACGTGTACAATCCCCTTAATAACAATGAATGATTTTCCTAGACTTGTAAGTCAATGAACTTTGCAGTGAATATGAGTGTCTCCTGTAATAAACGCATATGTAAAAAAACACTCAGTAAAACTTAGTTATGTGCATGTCATACGACGGTAATTGTGTCAGTTCGCTGAGCGTGTGAAAGTTTCGTTGCCAACCCATTGGTCTATATGTTGCTGTACGTTTTTGAATCGGAAATCTGAACAGCGTGACTTTTAATTAGTGCGTTTTATTGAAGGTCAACCCATCGGTCAGTGACTTGGTCAATCTTCATATAAGTTTCCAATTTATCGTTTACTTTCAACCAAGACCTTACGGCATATTTTGTTTCATTGGCAGTAACAGCTCTCCCACATAACACTGCTAAATCCAAATCTTTCGAAAGGATGTTCATTCAAATTCTGTGGGTGTTCACGTTCATGTGACAAAAGAACCTGTAATTATTTATTTGATGCTTTTTTAAGGCTTTTTTCAACCAAAATTAAGGACAATGTGTTTACATGGTAAAAATTGTCGTGTTTTTTCACTATTTTCGCCTGACTTAAACAACGGATTAAGCCCAAATTTTCACAGATTTATTATTTCATGCATGGTTGATCACACAAAACATTTTTTGTCAGCTCTACCAAACCTGCATAATACAAGTTAAGTACTTGAAGGCATCTTTTTAAAAAAATACGAAATTTAAAAAAGTAAAATAAAAAATAAGGCGTGAATCTTATAGGGTGATTTATACTGCTAGTATTAATTTTCAAGTAACATACTGTGGGTGTCATATCTTTAGGCGGAAGTTACAGCATTCAAATTTGCGAGTAACTTAATTTGCTCCTCTATATCCTCTCTAATCCCTTGCGTGTGCTGCCCTCCCCCTTCTGGGCATTTTGTTTTCTTTTGCTAGGAAAATGATCCCACAAGCTGTGACTTTGAATCACGTTGAGGCTACCATTCATGCATGTCTCCGAATCAAATCAATGCAATCACATCGAAGCATGCGGAGGAAACAAATATTCCGGCCCATTTATGGTGTGTGAAAATCACTTTGTTCATGACTATAGAAAATGACAAAGATGGTCTTTATACGGTATTGGGTTTTTTTGTATAATTGGGAGGCAACTAAGCGGTAAATTACTCAGCAACCACTCGACTTCTGTTCTCCTCTCGAAGATTAGATCACTTGAAACTCAAATACTTCTTGTGAAGATTTGTATTCGTACAACTTTCACTTTGTGTGGGTTTTGGATTAGACAGTTGTGCAATTCTGAAATCGGAGCGGTTACTGTTGCTGTGTTTCGGTATAAGGGAAGTATATTATACACCCACGGTAATGTACCAGCTGAGTAAAGGAAAGCATGTCTTACAACTTTTTGTTGGAGGAATTTTTCAATAAGAAATTAACCAGAGAATAGTCTATACATGATTCATGATGTGCTTTTTGTTGCAGATGTTCAACTTAACCATCCATCCCGGTGTTTCAATTTAAATTTATGATATTTTGAACAATGTTTATCTTATTTCTCAACGGTGTCGCATGGCTTTAAGCCCCAAAGGGTACAACTTTATAAAGTGATGTCAACGGTCAACATTCGCTCATTGATATTCCCTACCGCATTGACTCTTAAATCACTGAGCATTTTGTATTTTTGAAGTTTCTAAGTGGAGAAATTATTCTTTTGACGGAAGACCTCCTGATTGACGGGTGACCCTTTACAAGTATCACAATCTTTCAATTGATCTAAACAGATACAATCTCCTCATTGCCCCCCTTTTTCATGAACACAAACATCACGTCGGTCCCCTTTTAGAGTGGGTTGAGAGTCGGGGTCAGGTGTCAGGGGTCATTGGTCAGGTAATCAAAGGAACATTTTTCAAACCCAGAAGCACTTGCAAGAGATCGCAGAGACTCCGTGGAGCCAAAACATAAACCCGACCTCCCCAGTTTGTTTGACTCTTTTTTTTAAAGAACATCTCCACGAATTCGAAAAAGTCCCGACGTGGTGAAAAATCGACTTGTTGTTTACAGTCGTGCAATCCGTCTATCTGACGTTTGAAAGCTGCTGATATATTGATCGGGTGCAAGAAATGACTCTTTAGTTTGCCTTTTTGTTTTCATCCGTTCGTGGATAATTGTAGTTTCCCGTCATGAAATAGTGGATGGTAATTATTGAGATGGGAGCTCCCTGGAGGTTTCGATTATTGTGATAGATTTGAGTTCGTGAAAAGTTGACTGTAGCTGATATGATTGGAACTTCCTTCAACTAAGGGGCGAATCGTACATGCACCTCGAAGAATATGTGTGTATATCAAGGAAAGACGTCCAAGCTTGAGATCCAGAAATGAAAACCACCACTGTATAATGATTTTAATTAATTTTCTGAATAGTTACAAAGACAAATGTTTGTTCTACAAAATGCAAAATGTCATAAAGGGTCTGTATTTTTTTGGTAATGACTCTGAAAATTAATGGCAATATAAACTTACTTGGTAAGAAGTACAGCAGCTTTGGATAGCATAATGCAATTTGAGAAACTTTTCACCTAGATATCACTTTTTATCCCCAAAATATTGAATCTGAGAAGCGTTACTGACAGTAACATTTCTCAGATTGTGTATTCCAACTGCAGATTATTCTTCCTGCGTGGACATAACCGCTCCAGAGATTCGGCAATGTCTCAAAAACGCTACCAACTTTTGAAATGAAATTTTCACAGGTTAGTTTTATGGTATCTACATCTATAATTGAAACAAACAGTGGGTTTCAATTACCAAACGTATACAGTCCCTTTAACAGGAATAAATGGACGTCAAGGTTTTGTTTTTTGTTTCACTAAAAAGGAGGTACAAAAAGGAAGTATGTGAACACATACCACTGTCAAACAGTTTAGTTCAAAGCAATCATTTTAAATACGTATTTTGTTTCTTATTAACGAATGATAAATCACAGAATTGCCTGAGTAGGGGATGTTGTTTGCCTGTTAGTCCCTGATTACAAAATAATGGTTTCATTCCGATGTTAGTGCCTGCCCGAAAGAATTTCCACTCTGTGTGATCATGGGAGGCAAGGACCCGTAATCCAGGCGGAAACTGTCTGTTTATGTTTTCGTGAGTTAACGTAATCGGACAACGCTTGGAGAGATTCACTTTTTAAAGATCAATAATTCACTGAGTTAACGACATTTACAGTAAGTCGGAATGGAGATGATTTGCGGCGGGCTAGTTTGCAAAAATGAGACTGTAATGGGTCTCGCATTTTTCGGAATCAAAAATCGTATGCCGCTATTTATTTTGTTTGCTGATTGAAGGCCATAAAATCTATAAAGACCAACCCTTCATTGAATTCGAACGGTATCATCTCTGGGGAAAAGCTGTAGCTTCAATAATAAGTCTATATTGGGCGCTTAAGTTGGGCGGTTTCAGGCATCATTCAGTGTGAATACCAGTACACCATGCAGGAAACTATACCTTAGGAAGAGTATGCAAAATACGATATTTGTGTTCATCTTGCTCAGATCCTTTCCACCTAAAACATGAAACGGACGGAGCGTGTGTTGCTGATTGCAAATTGTCACACTTTACTTCAAAACGTGAGAGCAATTTCCTATGTAGTCATAGGGCTACGTACCAACCGAGTGATGTATTTGAAGAAAAAGATTGCTAAGAAGCAAAAACAATATGTGAAAAAAAAATCAAAATGAAAACCGGCTTTGACGTGAAATAGTTTCCTTTCATTCCAGTGAATCATTTCTTATTGGTTTCCGGTGAAGTGCATTGTTGGCGATTCAACACGTACGTTTCACTACCACATGTGTGTATTTAAGCTTACCCTGTACATCTCATACGGTGAATCACGCGTTGTAAAGAGTTTTCAATTTTTAGGTTTGACATTGAAGTATTCTATCATTGCACGATGGTGAAATTTTGTTTGAGTGGGATCTGTAAAGCGACTAGACCTTAGTTGATAACTGGAGCAGCGGGCGTAGCCTTCCTCTTGTTTTAAAGTGAAATGTGGAGTTGCTGTTAGACTTGTGGACAAGTCGTTAATGGTCTGTCGCGGTGAGATAGTCGAGTTGTGGCGGTGCTCTCGCGAGATCACTGCTCTCGCGCGAACTGCTGGTTGCCGACTTCTACAAATGGGACCGTAGTCGTGAGAGCAGTAGTCTCGCGGGCCAGCAGTCTCGCGAGAATACCGCGGGAATCGCGGATACCGCAGGAATCGCGGGGAGATTCGGAATAGAGCCGGAACGCTATCACCGCGACAGACATTTAACGACTTGTCCACAAGTCTAAGTCGCTGTCGATACAGCACACGAGGACACTGCACCACCTGGCACAGACCTATCACTTATGAGCAGATACGACATAGGGAGCCTCACCTTTTTTTCAACAATATTGTTAGAAACTTGGCAAAAATAAACCACAATCACAACATTAGTTGATTTTCCTGTTTTTCTGTATAAGTGAAACACTTCGGAAGTAACTATTTTCTCTTCGATGATTGCTACTGACGCAGCCCCACAGTGATTATTATCTTGTATCAAACATAAAACGTGGTACTTTTACTAGTCTTGGTTCCCAGACGCTCCAGTTGTGTTGTCACGAATTATAGTCACGAACGCCAATCGCTATCAGTCAGTCAAACTGCAAGTAACACAACTGGAGCGTCTTGGAACCAAGACTATATAACTTTTAGAAGAGACCGCGGGCAAACTTTCACTTGTTGATTATTCACCCAAATAGTGGCCGAGCCGGCTTACAACTCCATCAAGACTCATCATTCTAAACCCCCATTGTGTTTATTAGAAAGATAAGTAGCACCCCTAGTTGTTTACCTTTGATTGGAGTTTTGAGAGGAACGGCAAGATTGTAAAAAAACAAATGAGGGGGGGGGACTAAATTATTATTCTCAAAATGATAGCTGCTTGCGGCAGTTGTCATCGGTTTTCGAAAGTCACTACTGATGGCTTTATATCATCATCCATGTAACCTTTTCTTCTGGGAAACACGGAATCTGGCTTTCTGAAAATCAACGATTACAACAACTGTAGTTTGGCTCCATCGTAAATCACAAGTCAACAACATCTTTCGATAAACGCTTATTATATTGTATTCGAACTTGAAAACTGTTTGACATTTGTTTGCTCAGTATTGTTTATGACTTCAAGGTGCACGTGTCAAAAAAAGTGAATTTAACCTATCGTAAATAAGTACATTTTGGTTGAGATTATAATAATTTCTGTCAACATTTAACTATCATTATCAGAACAACTGTTATAACTATCAGCCAGAGCGTGCCAATACTGTGATTTTCATGTTCTATCAAATTCGTTTATCTGAAGATGACCTTTTGTTCATCTTTTCGCAGCATATCCAACAAGTACATTTCTATCAAAATAAATAAACAAATACAAAAAGGCAAAACCCAACTTGCAACAAAAACCTTTGGATTCTGTATGATGCTTGCTCATAACGACAGTGATTTGACACTGCAGGACTCTTTCAAATCTCAAAGAGCAGGAGAGTGTTTGAGTGGATTTTGGGTTGGCTAATGCAGCATTACATTTTTTGTCATTACAGGTTTTTGTTTTGTTTTATCTAATAATACTTTTGATTTATGAGCGTACACTTGGGTCAAGGAGTATAGGAAGTTACACTGTCCCGTTTGGTCACCCTTTGACCTTTGGTCACCCTTTGACCTACTCATAGAGTCAATTTCCCACATTTGTCTTGCGATATAGTTGAACTTGTCTCTCCAAGTGACCCTCAACTGGATACAAACAGAAACCATCTGGTCAGAGTGGTCACTTACCACTTTGTCCCCCAGGGGTGGATAGACTTAAAATTAGGATAGCCTTCATCTGCCTGTTAGCGTCGAAAAAGTACAGGCTTGTGTTTGCATTTTTTAGACTTTTTAAGTAGCGCTCCAAATCACACAATGGGCTCCTTGGTGCGCAATCCCTTATAAACAACTGTGATGTATTACAACAAATTTAAGAGCCATTGGATTATAGTTTTATTTCCAACGTTAAAAAGGGGATATTATGTGGCGATACATTGTGGGTGGGAGCTGAAGACTTTTGATAATCGCTCTTAAAGAGGGGACACATTCACACATTATTTACCGAAAAAGAAAGTAGTTTTCTACAAGACCGCCCACGAAGTAAGCTTCTTTAGAAGCAAGCTTAAAAACAACCACAAACAAAACACATGAACTCCAAGTGGTCAGAAGAGCGATGCATGTAAAAAATCAGCTTGTCATGTCTGTTTGGAAAGGTGTACAAGGGTCCCAGACACAATAATGCGTGTAAAGCCGTTATTGATAGGGCCTCGGGAGGCAGTTAAAGTACAAGTGAGCACGTACAACGTGAACAACTGTCTGCTGGGGTGGATGACCTGGCTGGCAGGTAATTGGCTAGAAGTTGTGTCAGTTGCTTGGCAGGTCAAGTGGAACCAATAGGCACGCTTGACGGGGAAGTCAATTGGGAGAACGGCCGCTGGTGAGGTATACTGCGAATGTCTTCGTGCTACATTCTTCAACAAGTCACTCATTGTTCGATCGTTTCTTGACGATTGTGTAGTGTCATCTCAATTGGATTGGCTGGGAGTGACACTTCTTTTCATAGTTCCTGTACAACATCGACGAGCTATCATCAGTCATCTTTCAAGAAAAGCGACGGCTGTTCTGTTTTGGTTTTCTGTTTTGGTTTTTGGTGGAATCTTCAAAAAGGATGATTAGCAATTCGTGTTTGCAAGGTTATGTTGTCCCTAATACTGTCCAGGCTAATCAGAATGGGTTTCTAACCATGAAACAGAGGTAAACTAGTCAAGAGTGTTTTGTTTGTAATTTAGGTTCTGGTAAATAAAGCATCATTGGTCACTGAATTGAAATGACTCGATGAATCACTTAATATATTAATGTAAATGAACAAAGATGACCTCATCTGAAAGGGTCAAAAGTTTTCTTCTTGTTACAATTTCCTACTATATTTATCCTGGTTCACGGTGACAACAACTTAATTCACGCATCTGTGCTTGATAAGAAGGTATCGTTTTAAACAGATATAAGTCATGTCTCGAAAAAAGAAACTATCGAGATATGTGTTGCTTTATACACTGCCCCCAATTTGACCTTAAAACTAGACAATTTGTGAATTGTTCCGATCCTCAAACTCGAAAATTAAATTGCAAATGCGTTCATCTTGTTGAAAACAACACATCGTGGCCAAGACAGCCATACAGAGTGTTACAGGGTCAGTATTTACACTGTCTTTCACTGCAAGAAACCTGCTTAGTTTAAGTGTAACTTTTCACTGGTTAGTTAAATAAAATTTTGAAAAAGCTTTGAATCTTCTTTTAAAGATGTAGACATGGATCATTGGCCTTTTGGATCTGTTCCAGATTTGCCTGTCTGGAAAACTTTACTTCAGTACAGGTCAATGAACTTGTTTAAATGTATAGATACATCTTACCTATAGACCTTGTGGCCTTTGTTTACAATAAGTGTGACCTTGTACATTCTTGGGCCTTTCTGGCAGGCAAGATACTGCACTAGTCATATGGGAAAGTTTGCATTTTGTGTCATATTTTCAACATCAATCAAAGAGTTATAAAAGTACAGCTGAACAAGTTTTGAGATGTGCCCCCTTTCATCATATCAAAAGATGAAAAAAATTAGACAATCTCCATAAAATGTAGGTTTTTATGTTTTCTTCCATTGAGCTGTGTACAAATCGTGCCTGCAGGAAGTCCAGGCTCGGTGGCTCTTTTGTAAACATGTGATGTCACAGGTCACATCGTCTATAGAGATGTTGATTCACCAGTTATAATTCCATGTAACTACCGACATTGCCCTGCCGATTTAGGCTTCATACACCCTTTCTGGTTACAACCCCCATTTGTACATTTACTTTGTCCTTACTGTTTTCTAATATTGTGAACTTTTTACGTACGAATGTAAACCAAACAAATCCTATAAAGGGTCCTGGGAGTGTATACGTTTGGTAATGACTCTGAAAATTAATTGCAATAAAAACTTACTTGGTAAGAAGTACAGCAGCTTTGGATAGTATAATGCATTTCGAGAAACTTTTCACTTAGAAGTACTGCGGTTATGGACAAGGATATCACTTTTTATCCCCAAAAATTTGAATCTGAGAAGCGTTACTACAGAAACGTTTCTAAGATTGTGTATTCCAATTGCAGACTATTCTTCCTGCGTGGACATAACCGCTCCCGATTTTCAGCATTATCTAAAAAACGCTACCGCCTTTTGAAATGAAATTTTCACAGGTTAGTTTTATGGTATCTACAACTATATAGAATTGAAACAAACAGTGGGTTCCAATTACCAAACGTATATACAATCCCTTTAAGCTACACATACACACACACACAGGTGTATCAAATCCGAAGAGCCAGTTAGCGTGCACTCTACCATCTCGGAGTCCCTCTATGCACGCCACTGGGCCACGAGCAGACTTGGTGCCCTAAAGCATTCCGGTTTGAATCAAGATCACTTTCCTCTCGCCGCTGCAGACCGATACCCGGGGGGTTTCCCCTCTTTCGTCAGGAGAATCACCCCTCGCCAAGCCTTTTCCTCTCGTTTAGGTGTCTAAAGACGAATCTAGGGAGCATCTTAGGTGTTCCGTTGAGGAAACAGAATGAGTAACTGTCTCTCCTGACCCTGGGAGCCGCGGACAGAGACAGAAAATACGGCGCTGCTCCCTGATTCGTAGTAATTGTTGAACTCTCTTATCTAACTCCCGGCAAAGATTTGGAAATTGGTGCCGAGGGGATTGGATGGTTTCTCCGATGGGACTGAATGTGTAACATCCATCTGAAAATAAACCCGTTGATGAAATGTTCCCACGGAAACGCCCATCATTTTAATGTACCGAAAACGATCAGAATTAAATTGTTCTAAATGTCTCTCTTTCCCGGTTTCAGCTATGTGGACACCCAAGGGACCCAAAGATAAATACCTGCCGTTTGAAGAAATGTCTTAAGACTATACCATGACCCGTAGAGCATGTGTTTATATTTAGATTATTCGCAACGTTACCTCCTTTCTACTGTTTTTTTTTTCAAGCAGGAAGAACAAATTCTTGTCTCCAGTCACCCCCTCCATAAAAATATCATTTTCATTCACAAAATCTCTCTAATAATAAGTCGAGCTTCGACGGAAACACCCGGAGCTGAACGTGACTTAAAAACACACAGTTCAAGTCAATGACAGCACGCAAGAGACGTACATATCCTGTCCAGACGTTAAAATTATTACGTCTATAGTACGTCTACATTTTACGGAGTTTTGTATTTATTATAGGGCCGCAAAATCTCACGACATTTACCGAGTCCAAACCGAACAACACGGCAAAATGCCACTCTGAGGTCATTTCCTGCTGAATCAAACAGGTCAGACTTTGATTTTGTTTTTAAATAATAACATTATGCAACATGTACCATCCTGACAAACACAACCTCGCGTCAGAACTTATTTGCTACCTTGATTTTGCAGTATTTGCCAATTTAGGTAATTTTATTAGTCACGTAATGTATTGGGTGTTTAGTCTGATCATGAGTTTTACAAATGCTCGATTATATAATTAGTTCTCCTTTATCTTGGATCTGTCTTGGAAGATTTGTGGCTGTGTCTCTAAGCTTGTTACGATTTAGTATCATTTGTATATACTCTTGATTATGGTTTTTCAAAACTATCTTGCAACAGTCAATCAACATGTTGTTATGGATGATTACATAACTGTTCAACAACATTATTCAGTGAAAAAGTGTGTCCTCAGCTAATGCATGTTTGTGGCCAAGCTGTCTAGTACACCATACTCAAGTTTTGGTGTTGGCAGAGTGTGGGTTCAGGTCCCGGTACTGGCACTCGTGTCCTTGAGCTCCATGTGTTGTGTCATGCACGTAAAAGAACCAAGAACACTTCGTTCAGAGAAGGGGCTAGACCGGTGTTTCTTTCATGGTCTGGCAGCAACACGCGCCACCTCACTTTGTATCCCTTCAAATGTGTTGTGTATAGTGGTTGAATCATCTCATAAAATAATTCTTACAGTCTCCACCTGACTTGATAATTCGGCGCCAGGAGAGTCATTTATGACAGACATGGCGCATTATAAATGTACACTATTTTTCTTTATGATTATTATGTAATTGGGAACTGCACACCACACTCAGTGGTACAAACGAACATTGTGTTGACAACTCAAGCAGCACTTATAATGTGTGAAAAATATGTATATCGACATGAAATGTCATGCCATGGATGCCTTAAGACGGCTACTAATGCTTCAGGGATTTGGATTCACTTCTTGTCGTTACGTCAAATAATAATGTGATTCATTCAGTAGGTTCCTTTTCCATGAGGTACAACCAGGGACCGATATCTCTGGCATTTAAAGGGTGTGTATGTACACTGAGGCAGTTGGTAATTGCTATGAGCATTTACTGTACAGATCTTCAGATGAAAGATAGTGATAAAGCACTCATTACAAGAAGTTACCATTGGACCTTCAATCTAAAAAGTACCCGGATAAGAATTCCAATCGGCTATGGGTCGTTCGAGAGGTCAACGTGACCCGGAAGCTGCAGTCAACAACATATTACTGACATGGAGCATGGGCCCAATTTCATAGAGCTGCTTAAGCAGAAAATATTGCTTAACAGATTTATGCTGAGCAAAAATATGCGGAATACCAGTCACAGATTGTGTATTTGAGATGGGATTTAGGCTGGTAACCCCATTTTGCTAAGCAGAAATGTTTTGTGCTTAGCTACTTTTTGTGCATAAGCAGCTCTATGAAATTGGGCCCTGGTCAGTCGACCAGGTAAATGGGTCATTCTGACCTGGGCCCAATTTCATAGAGCTGCTTAAGCACAAAAAGTAGCTAAGCACAACAAAATTATGCTTACCAGAATAAGGTTACCAGCCAAACTACCTTGCCACAAGTACAATTTATGACTGGTATCCTGCTCATTTCTGCTTAGCAGAAAATTGTTAAGCGATATTTTCTGCTAAAGCAGCTCTATGAAATGTGGCCCTTGGAATGAGTATTCTGACCTGGGAATAAAAATGGCCGATTGGGCTTCTTCTCCGGGTCAAATTCTGACCGGGACTTTTAAGGCTAGTGTTTCATCGTGGGGCAGCCATGTTGATTTTCTTCCATTGGATCAATGATACCATAATGAGGCTGGAAGGAAAAGGGGTCTTGTGCATTGACGTCATCGATCACGCCGCCATCTTAGACGTAAAATGATGATCAAACAATTAGAAACGCACAGCTATGTACGCGCCGCGCACCGGATGAGCCAATGAGCTTCCTTCTTGTCACCTCCAGCCGAGTGCGCCCTACTCAAATGACGTCATGCGCATAAGGTTAATTTAATAGTGTTATCATAAGAACGGTTTATTATCAAAATAATTGCATTCAGGATTATTGTTGGTGTTTATGGTAACTGTAGAGAGGAACACTTTCTTACCAGCCTTTGAGTATTCTGAATTGGATCCCAAACTGGGTGGTCATTTTGAAGACAACAACGAACGAGCAAATTAGTATAAACCCATTTTAGACATCACGATATTTAGATTGCTGATTTCCCCTTTTGAGGTCGATCTGGGTGTATTCTATCTTCGAATCTTACAAAGCAAAAAAATTAATAAGTTACCAGACGGTTTACCTGAGCCCCTAAGGTTTTATACTTCTTTAATTCCGCCCACGCAGCTCTCTGATTCAGTGACGAATTATGTCTTTAAATCATCGAGTTTTCAAAGTTTGAAAAAAGGGCGTTGCGATTTCCTCCACATCCCGCGCCCCAATTAGAATCTGGGCCACCTTAAAGCAGTGGATACTTTTGTTTAAAACATCACCAGATGGTTGGACAGATTTGCTGCACTATTCATGGTATCTCTGAGGCAAAGCAATTATATAGTAACTGAATTGTATAGACAAGTATACAGTGGCTTAAAAAGACAAACAAAACAAAAATACAAAGAAATTGCAGGAATCAGATTTATCCAGCGACACAGTATGCTTTACTTTTCCATAGTGAATACGATTTGGGTTAAATCTGTCCAACATGTGTTAAACGTTTGAGGAAAACCAGCGAGCTACTTCAGAAATCAAGTTCAAATTTTAATGTCATAATTGTATCCCTTTTTTGTGTGTGCACATTTGCTTCTTCCAAGTAACTAATTTACATTTAAAGGGATACGTTTTCTAATTGGAATCCACTGTTCGTTTCAATCCTACATTGTTGTAGATATATACCATAAAACTATAAACCCGTGAAAGTTTCATTTCGAAAGGTGGTAGCGTTTTTGAGATATCGCCGAAAATCTGGAGTGGTTATGTCCACGAGGGAAGAATAATCTGCAATAGACTGTGCAAGTCTCGCGCATATTTGAACTTCCGGGACCATTGTGGTCCCAACCATATGGGGATTTACGTGGGCAAGATTCTGTTTTGTCAATAATTTTAGTTTAACGTGGTTTATGACCAAGAAAAATATATATGTTGTTGGGAATGTAATAATCAGTGATAAAAAATATGAGAGTAAAATCAATTCAACAATATAACGAAGAAAACCCGATAATTAAACTTGACCTCAGCTTCCGGTTGCTGAAAAATTTAAGAATTTTGTGCTCACCTCCGATCACAAAACTTATGTAAACGGTTGTTTTGAATGCACGAGGATAATCGCCAGATGTTGTAATTGCAACGCGAATCCTTTTTATAGCAGTCTATGGTTGTTGAGGCGTCAGCGTCCCCCACAAACTGCGTCAAGCGTTAATTTTACGCCCGTGTGACCATCGTGAATCCACAAAAGTGGTTTCTGAAAAGTTAAGATCAGTAAGCATCCTTGTCCCAGCGCTTTAATTTTGCTTCAATAATAATTAACAAATTATTTGTGTATTTATTATAAACACTAAAATTTATTTTATAAACAGGTAATGAGTATTTTTGTTGTTCAGATTGTATCATTGAATATAATTTAAAACAAACATTTTATTTCAGAGAAAAAAAATATTCTTCGTTTGACGTGTTTTCTCGTTCCGATATGCGCGAGACTTGCACAGTCTATTGGAATACACAATATAAGAAACGTTACTGTCAGTAACGCTTCTCAGATTCAAGTTTATGTGGATAAAAAGTGATATCTTTTTGCATTAAACCGCAGTACTTCCTAATGAAAAGTTTCTCAAAAGACATTATAATATATCCAAAGCTGCTGTACTTCTTACCAAGTAAGTTTTTATTGCCATTAATTTTCAGAGTCATTACCAAACGTATACACTCAGACACTTTAATCTGTGAATTGATCGGTGCCATGTTCCCGGTGTGATAGTCCCTTTGCTGGGCCCAATTTCATAGAGCTGCTTAAGCAGAAAATACTGCTTAAAGAATTTCTTCTTATCAAAAATAAGCAGGATACCAGCCACAGATAGTACATGTTAGATGGTGTTTTGGCTGGTAACCTTATTCTGTTGAGCATAATTTTGTTTAGCTACTTTTGTGCTTTAAGCAGCTCTATGAATTTGGGCCCTGGTTCGTTGGTTGTTGTTCTACTCTCATCTGATATCTCTCTTCAAGGATTCTTGAGTCGGAAAAGTTGCATTTATGATGTTCAATTGATTTACAGTTTGTTGGGTAAAAATGTGACATTTTATTTATCGGTACATATTTAATTTAGGACAACATTCAGAATATTATGGACATACTTCCAGGAGTCCAACATGTTTAAATTGCTTTTTCTTCCCATGGGTTTGTATCCTTGCCGGAATACTTAAATACTCAAGGTTACTGTCATTGCTTCACGGTCCCTCCGGGAAATAAAGATCAATTTAAAGTGGGTCACCATTAAATAACATAATATGTAGGGAAAGTTCATTTTCAGCACGGTAAAAAACGCAGGTTAAGTTATTGACTCTGATGGTAAAAATTCCACAGAAATGCCTCCACTCTCTTTAATTGATTATGAGTATATTTTGCACTTGAGCGTACTTTTAGAAGGAAACTCACATTGAAAGGTGTCAGACTAAATTCCGCATCAGTTTCGGATTCCAGAACTCAATTAAGTAGGAAATACAGTACATTAAACGGAACCATGGATCCAAACAAATCGGTTTTAATGTAGTTAAATATATTTGACCTTCACGGTCTTTAAAATAGAAACATGTTTATAGTATAATGACATTGGAACCAGAAGAAGTTCAAGAAGCAATTCAATTTCTGATGAAAGAAGTAATTAGTTTAATTCGGTATGCTATTATTAGACATAGTGTTTAACATAGCAAAGGAACTGCTTGTCCAGAGCTGTTTTAATATTCCTTTTACCAGGGCGCCTCGTTTCGTCATGTTTCGTGTACTGTGGAAACATGAACACTTAATCTCACAGGGGTCAGACTTTACATTTTCTCCATCGACCTCAGTTTAATAGCCTCAACCCAGTATCTAAAATGTAACCCTGACCTAAATGAAGCCTCAGCCTGTATCTGAATGTTACCCTGACCTAAATGTAGCCCTGTAACACTGTGTTTAAAATGTAGCCTGGGGCTACATTTAATGCCATACACAAGGCAAAATTGGAAATAGATAATAGCTAATAATAAGTAAGTAATAGCTATACATCGGTCAACTTGATATGGTGTCGATGTTAAATGTGTACAGCCTCGGAGCTAATAATTCAATTGAGCAATTGCTCAATGGTACTAAGTCCAAGATAGGAAGGCGTTCACATACATACTGCCAAAGTAGTGCGTTGCCTTCATTTACATCCATCATCAAATCGAAGGTGCTAAATCAATAGTCGTAACCTATGGGAAGATGATGTTCAGCAGATGCAAAGGGTAACTTTTCGTCGAACCCCCGTGCGCTTCACGCACCCCCGGTTTCGACGAGTGACAGTTGTGGACTCGGTTGCTTTCATCACTATAGAGCATCGTCCTTCGACAAAATATAATGACGACTGAAGTTGATTCATCGCGCCAAGTGACCCGTCGATAGCTGCCAAATACCCGTGTAAAACAATGTACGGTGAGACGGTTAGTCATCGGGGGGTAACCAGTGAATCCTGTATACGGCATGAACAGAGATTGTTGCCGAACGTCTATCTAAATGCCCGTGTTCTACTACCCCGTTAATAACCAAAATAGTATTGGTAAATGCAAAAAAACAACAACAACAACAACAACAACAGCAACAACACGATAACCCTTCATAAACCTTTAAAGCCAATTATCCCATCAAATCCTTCTTGATACCTCTTTCTTCAGTAGTTATCATGATAGCAGTAGACAATTACTCATCTTCTATCTTTCTTATCCAGTCGTGTCTGAAGAGTTTTGAAGGGGAAAGTAACACCGAAAAAAAGTCGTTTATGGCATTTACTCTTAACATTTTATCCAGAAATACAAAAACCCTACATTGTTAACAAAGATAACAACAACAACAACAACAACAAGTTAGGTAATGGAGGGTGCACATCAATAATTATAACTGCCACCAATTAGACAAGGGTGACAATTGGGCTGTGGAGCCGGATGCAGGCTCAACTCTGCGAAGGAAGACTACTGGACATTACTTCATCCATCTTTGTCTGGATTCATGTATGCCACTGCATACATGAATGTATAGCGATCTGAAAGTTACCAGACTAATTTATTTGCAGCCTCGGTCTCAATTCAAAATATTTGTTAGGCAAGATGTACGCTTCAGTACCGGTAACCAAGAATAACATCTCAAATAATATTAGGGAGCGTTTCGATTGTGAACAGCTGGGAAACGCTGTTTGTTTTTATACCGCGAAGACCTTCATCAGAGAAATAAAATATGTAAGGGATTTAGTGCCAATTAGGTTCTTCACTTTCCACTTGGTTTTTCTAGTGTAATAGAGTGCTTGCTCGTCAAGAAATGTATAGCAAACTGCAGTGTGCATTGTAATTCCGATTGATGCTGATGTTGATGTTGATGTTGATGCTGATGTTGATGTTGATGTTCACGTTGACGTTGACGTTGACGTTGACGTTGACGTTGACGTTGACGTTGATGTTGATGCTGATGTTGATGTTGATGTTGATGCTGATGTTGATGTTGATGCTGATGTTGATGTTGATGTTCACGTTGACGTTGACGTTGACGTTGACGTTGATGTTGATGTTGATGTTGATGTTGATGTTGATGCTAATGCTGATGCTGATGCTGATGCTGATGCTGATGATGATGCTGATGATGATGATGATGATGATGCTGATGCTGATGCTGATGCTGATGTTGATGTTGATGTTGATGTTGATGATGATGTTGATGATGTTGTTGATGATGATGATGATGATGATGATGATGTTGAAGCTGAAGCTGATGTTGATGTTGATGTTGATGTTGATGTTGATGTTGATGTTGATGTTGATGTTGATGTTGATGTTGATGTTGATGTTGATGTTGATGTTGATGTTGATGTTGATGTTGATGTTGATGTTGATGTTGATGTTGATGTTGATGTTGATGTTGAAGCTGATGTTGAAGCTGATGTTGATGTTGATTAATGTTGATGTTGATGCTGTTGTTCACGTTGATGTTGATGCTGATAGATGTTATTGATGCTGATGTTGATAGATGTTGTTGATGCTGATGTTAATATTGATGTTGGAAGAGTATGTTTTCACATGCGGCAATATTATAGTAATAAGAAAATGAATTAACATTAAACTCCTTTCATTAATTTAAATAATCTCTTTCACTGTGGTGCTTCAAACAGTGTGTGTCATGGTAATACGAAGAAATGGTGATGAGTTAAATTTCAGACGTCTGAAACTGTGTACTCCTTAGATCGTTCGGGGGGGGCAACAACTGGGGCACAGTCAGGCCTCCACGCGGCCGAAACTTAATGTGTGATCAGAACAATTTCGACTCATGTCCTCATGCTAAACACCAGCTGAAACCTGTCCCAATTTCGTCTCCGCAGATCACGGACCAAGTTAACTACTATCAACAATAGATTTAATTTCATTTTATAGGTGTCGTTATTAAAGTTTGTCGTTGAGTTAAATTAAAGTTCCTAAGTCAGCCTCAACACTTTTAACAGCTTGACCGAGTAAAATAACTACATAAATCTTCATTTTATAACTTTGCAAGGTTAAAGGCCCGGAAGGTCTTCCAGTTTTTCTTTTATAAAAAAAAGCAAATACATTTGTAATTTAATAATCAATCTGGTTGTCAATCAATGTGGCAGCAACGTCTTGCAACAGAGCCAATATTGATGACCCCCATACACAGAAATACCCGTCAGTTTGTTGGTACCACCACTATTATATTGATTAATAGTATATTCATAAAAAATTGACAGGGCTACAAGAATACATTGACCGAAAGGTAAATTGATTGTTTGTTCATCTGAAAGCTCACTTTCATAAACTTGAAACAAGTGCCGATATATTCCTGGAATTGATATAGGGCCTACTCTCCCCAACCATTTAGTTCTCATTTCGAGTGGCTAAATCGAATTAAACTTAATACATTAACGTGCACAGTATGCAAGAATGGTGCCAGATAAACGGTATAAATGGAATAATCTTTTTTGTTTAACACGTGATCCCTTCATTTTTATGATATCTTCACATGTTGGAAGATGATAATGATTGTACTCTTATAAATGCCAACGTCATAAAAATACCTCTAAGGACAAATATAAGGATCAAACATAGTTCAAATATCCCACCCAATTATATGCCTGCACTGCAAAAACTGGGGTGTTAATATTGACACCGTGGATGTTGTCACCTATAGATACCAAAGAGAGAATCAAAATTAACATCATAATAACGAGAAGTCCCCCGATCCACTAAGCGAAAGTAGTAGTCCCGACCGATTTCCTACCTTCCGCCCAGCAAGTAGTTAAGAAGCAGGACAGTTCTTTTCAGAACTTGGTAGTCTCCCGAATTCCGAAAATCTACTCCGCGGCAGTGGAATAATCAAAGAACAAAAATCTAGAAGCAAAGTAAATAATTATACACTTGGTGTTACCGCAAACCAAATATACATCCTAATAACACCAGTGAAATTTTGTTTGCAGAAATTAGTGTTTTTATAACACCCTAAGGCGTAAATTTTAATTCTTTTTCGTTATCTATATGTGACAACACCCATGGTGTCAATTCAAACCCCAGTTTTTGATGTAAGTGTTGGGTTTTTTTCCGCAGGGCGCGGAAAGTACTGAGTATACATTGCTTACCACTTATCGATGAGGTTAAAACGTATACTACACTCTAAAATTAAAAACGTACAAGTAATAATGAATACTTATAAAGCGCACATATCCACCTAATCAAAGGCACTCATGGCGCTACACAAGAAACGTAGGCCTACAGGTTAGAATGGACCTGGGCCTGACCCATTTCGATGTTAGTTTGACCCGAAATCCTTGTCAAAATGACTGAGAAATGGATCGAACTGACGCAGAATCCGAGTTGAAATCTCTCTCTTTCTTTTGTAGCCAACTTATGACAAACGCAAATTAGTATTTGAAGTACGAAGAAACACACTGCAGCAATATCTTGGACTTTTGAAAAGAAATAATATGTTTCTACTACTAGGTAGAATTTAGTTTAGCAAACATGGTTGCTCAGCAGCTCCATAGAAGTTGGGCTGACTGGGGCTCGTTATATTGAATGGCTTAGGTCAAGTGACTTTTAAACGTGATGAAAGTTTGTCGCTGTTGTCTTTATGTTGAGCTGCAGTAAGAATACTGTTCGTTAAAAATGCGGGAGGTAGGCCTACTGTGTGTACCGCAGTTCCCAGATGTAGGTTTTCTTTACACACAGTGTACGAATCTAATTCAATTGACTTTGTCACGATTCTATCACATCCACATTAGCCTCTTTGACTGAGATATGGTGGACACTATAGGAGTGCGCTGTAGGGTTTGAGTGTATACAGACAAATTTACCCAAACCAAACAGTGTTATAGTAATGTGTCCGCCATATCTCAAAATGGCTTTTTGCAGCAGAGTATGGGCTTTTTTCGTAGAGTGCTCACGGAGTGACCTTGAATATTGAAAGCATTAGGTAATTTGCATAATTTGTCATGTCCGTAGAGAACTTAACGCTGGCGCATATTGGCTTTAACTTTGTCAAGTTGTCAGCAACCTGTACTTTGTTTGGCCTCATCAACAAGCTGAGATACTACAGAAGCAAATATAAAAAACCATAACTACAACAAGAAACCACTTGTAGCCATTTGAATTAGTTTACAATTTTAATTAACTCAATTTAATGTAATTCAGTACACCTGCTCTTTTGGCTCTCGGTATGGGTAACTTCTGTGAACGGTTGTCCGGGAGGGTTTCTAACCGACGTTTTCAAACTCCGTGACATTAAGCCCCTTATACATCATCTTTAATGTGCGATTCGGGAAATACACCGGAAGAATGTGCCTTGCATCGTCTAAATTCCCGCCAAATGATATCAACATCGCAAAATATGCAGACGACAACTTAGGTTTACTACCCTTCATGAAAGATACAGCGTTTCTGGGTGATTTATGCGCAGAAATGTATCTTTCCAAGTGCATTTTAGTTTATAACATGTTGCCGCGGGGTCTAAAGCTGTGGAGATAATTGCAACCAGTCTTGATGGGGGCCTTTTTTATTTCTTTATCTCATTGTACAAAATGTCTCCATTCAATCATGTCACGCATCACTTCTGGAATGCTTTTGAGTCCCCAAACAAAGTCAATGCCTTTCTGTATTCATAAACATGATGCTTATATACATCATGACTCGCCCACAGCTCATGCACTTTGCTTTTCATATTTTGTACATTCGTGGTTCCATTTGAGGCTTTAGTTCATTTAAATTAAATATAACTTCCATAATGACAAAAAAATGAATTGAATAGAATAGTTACAGTTGCACAGAAGATATAAGTTTGAATAGCCGCTTTGTGCCTCTGTTACCTCGATGCTTTAGATAGGAAAGTAAAGACCACTTTGAAAGAAAGGACAGACCATGCACGGTTTTTAAAGTTTACTCGCTTTGACGGATCAGTGTGGTAATGGTATCGTATACATTTAAATCAAAACTGGATAAATTAATGAAAGTTAGTTAACTGCTACTGTTGCAGATAATAATAATGTATGTATTATCACTGATGAATTACAACAACAACAATCACCTACGACGTCAGTTGATACGCTCTTATAGATGCCGTGCGTAACAACACCTTCGCTCCGGTTCTCGCTTTGGGCTCGTCAAAGTACGGATCCGTGCCTTACAAGAAATGTTTACCTTCCGATGATCCAGTGAAGCCTCTCTACAGAGCACTTACCACTGAAAACGAGATAACGAGATCCCTGTCATCGGTTCCTTTGTGTTCCTTTCTTTGGCACTCGAGAAAGAGCCAAGCGGGGGGAGCATCTCTCGGTGACCCCAGCCGGTAGGGCTGACCGACCTGCCCCGCCCCTTAGAAGCCATTTTAGTCAAGTGTGTGCCGATTGAAAGTTTGCTCCTTTATTATATTCACGTCAGCCGAAGATAAGTAATGAAAGGTCCCCAGGGAAGACCGTGTCTCTCTCATTTTTCCTTTTTGTTCTTTTAACGGGGAGCAGAGAAGTGTCTGGTGCTGACGGATGCTGGGGTTCGCTGGCCCCGTTTTGTGTTCTCAAAACCCACTGGAGGGTTTCCGTAGAGCAAAGCAGCGGGTGGCGTTACCGAAAAGTGGTTATCGAGAGCTTTGACTGCTATTATTATTAAAACTCTCCCTCGGTGCTTATCTGTGTTGTCATGTTTGAACGTCCACTTCGTGTTACTCCAGTATATCTAACTTGATTCGGCGAGGCTGGCAGGTCTCCTCCACAAACTCCATATACTCATGGATTAGTAATGTAAACAAAAACAAAACACGTGTCTCAATATGTTGCAAAAGTACATCCTTAGAATCTTTCTCTGTAGTTAAACAAATAATTAGGTAAGATTTCGGAGCACGTTTGTGTTCGAATGTCCATTTACTCTTTATTTAGAACGGAAAAAACGTGTAGGAGCATTGTAATTGTATAGGCAAATTATAGGGAGTGTTTGTTCGTTGTTACTTGTTTACGCTATGTATTTTGTCTTGTGTTTGATGAAGCAAACTAAAAAGTTGTAAAATAAAGCTTGTCTAAAGTTGGCATACTTCTCGATATGGTGTCTTCATGCGTCACCACAGGTATTCTCTTTACAGAAACCATTCAGAGGCGATTTGTTTCTTGGAGGAGGCTGCTCCTCGCGGATCGATAGACAGATCGTTATTAATAGCCCTCTTGGGAGCTGGCTGAACACACCTGGGCTTCTTTAAGACGTGGATCGCTCCGCGCCGTTGTGTCTGCTGTCAACCCCCCCATCACGGAACCGCTGCCCCGTCTTGACTGGCATCTTACAAGACGCGCACGTTATTTGACTTTTTTTCTGGAGTACATCCATTTGAATTCTCAGTGGTCTCCTGACATATTTTGTTCATTAAAAACTACCGTATCCTGGGAGCTTTCTGTCACAATCTGTGATCAGGTCTTCAAAAAGTAAATGATATTGGCACTTCTGGGGCATGTTGTCAACAAAAAGTAAAGTAAAATGTTGCTATATGACAACTTCAGCACCTCAGTTTTCAGTCCAAAGGGTTTGCAAGCTAATATGCATCATTTCTCGATTATTTAAAACAAAAGTATGAGAAATATAATAAATCATACAGTCCTAGGCCGAGACATGATAACAGTTGAAAGTAAACAATAGATTCAGACCAATCCTAATGACATTTAGAACGGTTGTACACCTGCCAAATCACATGTGCTTTCGGGTAAAAAAAACCGACCTCCAACCTTTCAAAATTTCACAACAGTTATTGTCACTGTCGTGGACCAAGAGCGTGACGTTTCCTATAGATGCCACGGGAGCCCCATTATTATTGCCAATCGTCAAAATGTATATATATATAGCCACTTTAAAAATAGACGGCTCGGCAAGATTTTGTCGAGTAAATTATTATACTTTTCTATTAATATAGGCCTATACCTCTGAGAAGCTTTCATCGCTTTTTATAATAGAGATAAATCGTATCCTGGATACCGGAATTTCCCAGTGTTGCCGCACCATCAAGTGTTCTCGATTAAAAACATTTGGCCTATTTTGGGAATGGCAGTCGTTGAGAGAGAGGGAGAGAAATGGGGGGGGGGCTGACTGAGTGTATTGAAACACTCGAGAAAGTTCACTTTCTATTTAAAGGCACTGAACACGTTTGGTAATTGTCAAAGACCAGTATTCTCACTTTGTATCCCAACATATGCATAAAATAACAAGCCTGCATGTAAAAATATGGGCACAATTGGTCATCGAAGTTGCAAGAAAATGATGAAAGAAAAAACACCATTGTTGTACAAATTTGTGTGCTTTCAGATAGGAATAAAGGGCTTCTTGCAAGAAGTCTTTTATTATTTTAGTGAGAAATTACCTCTTTCTCCAAAACTATACGTTACTTCAGAGGGAGTCGTTTCTCACAATGTTTTATACTATCAACAGCTCTCTGTTGTTTGTTACCAAGTAAGTTTTTATGCTAATATTTATTTTGAGTATATCACACGTGTACAGTGCCTTTAAACAAAATTAGATATGAAGCTCTCGAAAATAATTATGCACCCTTGTGGATTATTACTTGAACATAATTATGCGAGAGGAAAGAAAAGAGCCATTGGCAAGCACAGCATCATGTTGTGTAGCTCTTGAATTAACATTTAGTTTTATGAAATATAGCATTTAATGTGCTTGTTTGTAATTGTATAAGCCTAAATTATGTGGCCCGCCCTGCAAAAAAGGCCATTAAAGTCGCGCTGTGCCATTTCACGTAATAGGCTCTTCCATGTCGGGGGTGGGGGGTTCAGAAGTTGTCAAGAGTTTTTAAGTCCCACCTTTTCCCATCATCGATGTCCACATCATTTTGCAATCAGGAAGGTTGATTTTGATCAATAAAGGTGGACAAAATACGTCTTTTGTGATAAAGTTTTACGTGATTAGGTGCGATGTGTGATAATGCGTCCAGCCATGCAGGAGGAACATCTTGGGCTTAGCCGAACGGGTTTGAAATCAGTCTTATGGGGCTCAGTGACTGACATAGGCTTATTTGTTAGTCTAGTAGAAACAGTTCTCGCGGAGCTGACATTTTTGTTAAATAATGCTGGATTTAACTTAATCGGATGTTTCCGTATACCTAAAACGGTTTTTGTCAAGCTAATTCACGATGTGTTATTGTCTTAAGTTGACAGTGTTTGTGAACGTCGTGGGTTAATACTCCATGTCCACCGGTTATTGGATCGAATGAGACGTTGAAGACGTACAGATGTTGTTGGCTTCGATAGTTTCCGTGGGTAGCTCGGTTCCTTTCGGGAAGTTTCGCTCGTTGGTGTAATATTGAATCCGAAAATGATCAGGCCTGTTCGGTTTAAATTGTTTGAGTTTGCCAACGTAAAGGCACAAACTCCTTTCAAATTTTAAAATTTAGCTTTGGCTGCTTTTGGCGCCTTTTTGTAGAGTGAGGAGAAAATTATTGGTTTGCTTTGCCGCGTCAATCTTCGCGTCCTCGTTTATTAGTGAGTGAGACATTGAGGAGGTGCATCTGTTGTTATCACCGCTTGGATTATGCCCTAAAATCTGAAGGGCACGTCAGGAGTCATCTAGTTCACAAGTAACACACCGACACTGGTTATTATTACTATAAGCACTTATTAATTGAGTCAATTTACCAAACAGTCAACAAATTAAGATCACTGACAATCTCTCTTTAGTAATGAAAGAAGACAAATGACACTCATTATGGCAGGCTCAACAGCATTGCTCCCTTGAAGAAGCAGTTCAACACTATCTCACTCGGTTTCGTCAACGAACTGTCTCATTTGGGACCATGACAATGTTTTACTCCATTGTGACTGGGTCATTTTATTCCAACTATGAACGAAAATAATCTGTTTTCAACGATAATAAGGCTAACTCCGAGGCATTTAAAGAAAACACGAACGTTGCTCAGAGTGGTTCGTCTTAAATTGCCTCATCTTTTAGTTTCACTTGTGATCCTTCCTCAAAACTCAACCGCATAGCGGCAGAGTGTCTAAATCGTGATACAAATGAAACCCACACTTGGTATAAACAGTATCGATTCATTGCATCAGAAATACCTGAAATCGAATAAGCACCCGCTGTGGCACATGGTCCTATACTGCAGAGAGCATTAAGAAAGGCGAAATGAATACACTTACAAAGACTTGAAAAGGAGAACAAACACCAATCCCTCCGGGCACTCCGCCTTTTTATATTTCTTTCACCAAAGGCATTGAAATGAGGTTAACAATAACAATCAAGTGGGCAGAGGAAACCAACACTTATGGATTGGAAACATCTCATCTTTTCAAACATTTTATATCAGGTCTTGTACTAAGCACACTACAAAAACTGGGTTGTTCAAACTGACACCATGGGTGTTGTCACATATATACACACAAAAAAGAATCACAATTAACAGATGTGTTAAAATAACACCAATCTAATATGTTGGCAGAAATTAGTGTTATCATAGTGTTATTTTAACACCCTATGATGTAAATTATGATTCTTTTTTCGGTATCTATAATGACACAACACACTAGTGTCAATGTTAACACCCCCGTTTTTGCAGTGCAGCAGTTTAGCTTTCTTGAAAAGTCTCTATCTCATTTCGAAGCAAGGCTATCTGATCTAATCATAACGACAATGGGGTTTTGTCTCAAGCTAAATTTAAGGGGGATGGTGATGAGGTTGCATACACGTTGAGACGGGGGCTACATCAGTTATCAATGGATCGATCATGAAGCTGTTTGATATGAAACATGACTCACACCCATACTGACAAGAGTATATAGGGGAGCTGGTCTTAACTGAAGTTTAAGGGATGATTCCACGATACCCCAAGGGAGTAGGAGTGAGCTATAAAAGGGTTCCAACAATCGACTCTTCCCATGTCAAGACACGGCGGAAGTCATCCATAATCTTGGTTCATGGACAGAAAAAGAAAACCGTTTTCGGAAATCTTCATATTTGATGCAGTGACTGGATGCATTCCTTATAGGTGCGGCTTTGAGTTTGGCAAGTTATGTCTCGGGACGACTATAGCAACGCTTCGTATCGTATGGCGAGCCAAAGAAGTATTTATTAGCATTAGCAACGCCTTCAAAATGTTTTAATGCCATCGACGTTGTCTTCAATGTAGGCCTATTTAAAGGCACTGAACACGTTTGGAAATTGTCAAAGACCAGTGTTCTCACTTAGTGTGTCCCAACATTATGCATAAAATAACAAGCCTGTGAAAATTTGGGCTCAATTGGTCATCGAAGTTGCAAGAAAATGATTGAAGAAAAAAACACCCTTGTTGTACAAATTTGTGTGCTTTCACATAGGAATAAAAGCTTATTGCAAGAAGTTTTTATTATTTTAGTGAGAAATTACCTCTTTCTCAAAAACTGCGTTACTTAACTTTAGAGGGAGTCGTTTCCTACAATGTTTTATACTATCAACAGCTCTCCGTTGCTTGTTACCAAGTACGTTTTTATGCTAATTTTGTTTTGAGTCATTACCAAACGTGTGCGATACCTTTAAAGGTATCTTTAAATGGTTTAGGGATATCTCTAAGTTGTTTTAAAGACGTTGCTTATACTAATAAATGCTACTTTGGCTCGCCATAGTATTGTGTAGGAATACTGTCATCAGGAGGTTTTGCAATTCCGATGAGAGTAGTCTACCAAAACAAAGTTGGTCTGCAATTATGAACTAAGACGATCAGAGCATGTTGATCGGAACGTAAAGTTCTAATGTCATAGGTTATTTCGGACCATACCAAATAATAATTTACACATCAGAAACCAATGGATGCAATCGAAGCAATGATTGCATTCGACACTGTATCAAGTCGCTTTATTTACCTAACGGAGTGGTGGCAGAAGAAAGTGACGAGCTTACTCGAAATTCCAGCTACGTCGGATTAAATCAACCTGTGAGTTTACCTTTCTCACTGCCATTTAGCCGACAATTAACAATCGATTTTTTATCGAGGGTCTCATACAAAAGGTGTCAAGTGTAATTTGGTTGAGGTCTCTGCCGATCGAAGCCACACCACCAGCTGGTCCTGACATGATCAAGATAAATTTGCCAATCGCACAAGGGTGCCATTTGGGAGCTCGCTCGTCACATCAAGGCGAGATGTGGAATTAAATAAACGTGTTGCTTTACGCGGAACTATTCCCCAGAGAACGCAGTTTTTAACAGTCGCAGTTCAGTGTTAGATTATTGTGAAGAAAAAAAACCAAGTCTTACTGATAAAGTACACACGGTGAAGTTTTAAAATTTTCATTTCCAGTAGTCTATCCGGAAGCCAACTTATTTATGTGATGCTTCTGTGAGAATATAGGGCCCGTGAGAACGTAATCAGCTCGTTTTGTAACGCAATATCAAACAACAACATTAACTTAAAATGTAGTCCTTTATTGTTGCAAAAGTGGACAAATCAACTTTACCCATCTCTGTACCGGGGCATGCTTATTATGCATCTATTTATCAGCTTTAATTTATGATAGAGATTGCCCGATTTTGGTTTTAGTTTCTAGGCAAAGTGGAAGAGAGAATCCTATGAAAAGTTTGTGATGTGCTTTTCGTTTAAGCCCGGCCTTGTATAGTATGTTCTGATAATGTCAATTATACCTGACGAGTAACCGTGCTACTGGGTTTGAATCCTAGCCCCCGATGAGCTTTGGTTGTAGTAGTGCAGGCCTATGCCTTGACTAAATTGTATGATATGCCTCTTTAATGTTGACTTACCCGTGAGTATTGCACTTGAAACACAGTGTATGGCCTCGAGGTATAATTTGGTAAAGACCAACCCATAACACCCCTGAACCACGGTCTACAGGCCCCCTCGGCTTAAAATAGTACTTTTCCAGTGGGATCAACAGTTCAAATTAATTGAGGGTATTATCGGGTAATCATATAGTGGTCCAATTTAATGCCAGGGATCGCGGTGTTTTCGACTCGAGTCACCTAGGGAGGGAGGTTGGTCTTACCCCCACTAAGAAGGCAACTGTGCAATTGCCCTCGTCTGACCCGCATGCTGTTTAACAAGTAGAATCAGGGGGTGATTTTGGTAGGTTTAAAGGGGGATGTGTAACACTGTTCAAAGGTGAATGAAACATTATTTATGTTTGCATTTAGTTTGTACTACTGTGGTCTACACTGTCATTGATACACGACTGAATATCTCACACTTTTAAAACTGCTCTCCTAATCGAGAGAAGAACAACAAACCTTAATATACACAGTCGCCACTGTTCGCATTTCGTCTTCGCTGTTTTACGTAAGTTGACTATTGCTTATTACCATATATTATTGTTATTTATTTTTTTGTAACGACAAATCTGGGGAAACATTCATATCTTCAACGGTCTTTATCCCGACTTTTAGTCTCCAAAGAATTACATTTAAAACCTATAAATCCAGAAGAGGAAGGAACGGAACCTCCTATCGTAGGAATATTGTAGACATTACAAATACAACTCTCTTGCCAAGTGCTTGCGTTGGTACGTGCCTCGATATAAGCTCGTATTCAACGTGCAAATTGCGGCCATTGACAGATTTCAGCGAAGTTAATAAAAACCAATCCTCTGACATCTACAACAACCACCATTTCCGACCTTACAGTCTACAACCCTAACCCACCTCTTCCATCATCCACAAAAGATATACAATATATTGATATAACAGCGGAGGGTAATTTTTCTTCCATGGGAAGACCAATCCGTAATAATGACGGAAGGTGTACGGCTCATTAAACCCGTCAGAAGGAAGGAGCCTACTGTTTTTCAGTCACTGTTGGTGGCTTCGGTGTTCACACGTTCAATGGTAGCCGACCTGTTATTCAAAGCCCATATTACAAACAATGGATTATATTTGGGGGAAAATAACTTCAGAAAAAAAAGTGTGGACGTTCTTTACAAAAATTTAGAAATACGGTCGGTGTTTTGAGCCCCCTTGTTTGCAACACTTAACTCGTTCGTGTTTATTGTATGGCAGATATGTAATATATTCTTAAAGGATTAAATCTGCCCACTTCTAGATGAAATTCCGGCGATTTTACCAATAACCACTGAAGCGAAAACTTTGTTTAAACAAGACAAACATAACCTTGGAAAGCTCTTCAGACGAAAAAACTTCAAGATAAAAGAGTTCAATGACAAAGTGTTTTCATGGATTCCCGGACAGAAAACTTCCGTGCACGCGGGCGCAACCACACACGGAAAGGTGTCAATCATCCTTCCAAGAACGCCCTCATGCGGTGAAGTGCGAAACACAAATTAATTCCTGACCTGCCGAGACGGTGTGTACTTGGGAATTCCTGCTGATCTCTTCACACCTGTTGTAACAAGCGTAGTTTTCCGCACATGCCCGAATCGATTTCACTCAAAGACTTGGCCATGAACGTTAGCTTGTTTGAATGACCCCTTTAAAACAACAGAAGGGGAACTCGTGTCTTGCATCACTTTGAGCGAGCACTTATTTTAAATTAAAAGCAAAGTTAAATTAAAAAAATATTTTTTTAACAAAACAAACAACTACCGAGGACTCTTCTTAACAAGAAAAGCAAACTAAATACAAATAATTGCAAAGCAAATTACTCATAGGTCATTATCATATCTAAGTTACCCAAATGGCATCAAATTATCTTGGAAATGTATTGCCGTTTCAGGGTTTCACCTTTCGGAGAATTGAACCTATAAAATGGTTTGTGACGATGATAACATTTTTCCAAAAAGAATAAAAACCTTTAAATGAAAAGATAGGTATCCTATACCGACAGCCACTGTACACTTGAGTAATTTCCTGTAAAATGTAAAATGTGATCATTCTTTTCTGTCGACACATTATTATGAACCAAGCCTGAAGTTGAATTTAATGACGTTTCACAGCTTGAAGTAAGAAATGTCCCGGTATCTGTTTCAGGCCGGTTTTCATAACTGTGGCATTCACATTTGCATTTATAACAGCGCACCTTGAAATTTTGTTTATGGCTATAGAATGATGTGAAATATTTTGTAGATAAATAACTTGTTGTTTATGAACAATATCCATGGCATAATAGAACCGAAGTTATTCAACTGATCGAAGGTCATATAGGGCAGCCAGGTCGTGAATCGATCTTCGAAATGACTATATGAATTTTCAATCTTTCGTCGAACAACAAGCATAAATTACACTTTATGAAGCAAGTCGTAAAACCAAAGCCGTTTCATTTGCACAATCGGGGGCTGTTTGATAATTTACGATGTTGACCTCAACGTAAATCATACACCACCGTCACCGTCGAGCTGCACAAGAGATCGTCCGCCATTTTTGTTGTTTAAACGACTTTCCCGCTTTACGCACGCGCCACTGCATGTCCGACCCAACAAGGTTGGCCTCGTGCCCACCCTTAAATCACGAAATACCTCTGCAGACATCAAGTCATAATCATTTGAATAAACCCACCTGGAAACAAAACTGACAGTTGGGTCGGTATTGCGCGCCAAATTTCTCCATGTTGTCCGTCACTTATCTCACTATTTAAGGCCCCTCAGCGACAGGCTATAACAATCCCCGCCAGAGGTCACGTGCGCGTACGGGAAATTTTACAACGACTTCGAGGAGCAAGAAATTAATGGACTTGGTACGTAGTATGGATGTTTATATGCCCCAGGGTGCTAGGAGGTTACTGTTATTGTTTAATACCATAGACTATATATGACTTCATGATAGGTTAATGCAGATTGATATGCAATGACGATCACGAGGGAAATATTTGAAACATGCTAGCGTGCGCCCTAACAAATAAGTAATAAACACACTGGAAAGACATTATATGTTAAACTAAAACCAAGGTTAATACACAATTAATCAATTGAGTTAAGCAAATAACCGTGTATTCCTTTTTATAGAAGTGTACAAATTATTGTGTATTCCTTTGTTTATTAAAACGTTTATTTGACTCTGAATCTCACAAATAAACGACCATGATTCAAATGTCAAGTTGGCACGCCTTTTTTATTCATATCGGATACAAACAGGCCCACGTGTGTCCTTCTTGGATGCCCTTGCGTTTTGTCAAAACCAAGCTATGCAGACTTTGATTTGAATTTGCTTTCTCCATACCAACCAACATAGGCACTTATTTGTTTCACAATTTAAAGGTTCGTACACGTTTGGTAATGACTCAAAACAAATATTAGCATAAAAACTCACTTGGTAACAAGCAACGGAGAGCTGCTGATAGTATAAAACATTGTAGGAAACGACTCCCTCTGTAGTTTTTGAGAAAGAGGTAATTTCTCATTAAAATAATAAAAACTTCTTGCAAGAAGTTTTTATTCCTATCTGAAAGCACACAAATTTGTACAACAAGGGTGTTTTCTGTCATCATTTTCTTGCAACTTCGATGACCTATTGAGCCCAAATTTTCACGGGCTTGTTATTTTATGCATATGTTGGGATACACCAAGTGAGAACACTGGTCTTTGACAATTTCCAAACGTGTTCAGTGCCTTTAATAGGGAAGTCTTGTTTTTGTATTGTAATAGTGACACATCAAGCTATTTTATCAACGATTTATTTTGATACCCCAAAAAATGAAGTTCAAAAAGCTGTACAGAAAGGGGTACCTAAATCTTGACTTGTTGGGGGTTTCGGCTATGCGCCGAAACTACCTTTGTTTTCGTCGAGATTTTAATTTTTTTTTCGTATTATTATTTTTCTAGTCGAAAAATTCTCATAGCATTAACCAGTGAAATTTGTTATCGTTCGATCTCAGGAATTAGTCTTAAAACACACAAACGACACATCAAATGAAAGCTTGTCCTCTAACTTAGATCCAGCAGCAGTTGTTTTGAGTGTTTTTCGTTCATTTCTTGACGATATAACCGATTTAAAAACGCCCGTCAAAAAAGCACGATCGCCGTGTCTGTGTACATGACACGTAATTGTACCGCACAAATGAGCACAAAATTGGGCTAATAAAACTGTTTTAACTGAGTTAGTTTAGTATGAAAGTCAATTTATAAAATCAATTTACATTTTACATGATTGAAAAACTGTCTGAGATTTTAACTTGCTGTTCTTGCTTAGCGAAGTTTCGGTGCAAAACTTCGGTCGCAGCAGTCAATAAATAGAATCTTGATTTTCATTGGTAACCACCAGTGTATGCTAGATGGTTCATTGCTAACGCGGGATACCAGGGAAATCTTGCTGTTGCATTAAATATTGATCGCGCAAATGTTTTAGCTTTTCAGTTGCGGTGGGGGGCTTTTTCTGCTGAAAATGCACATCAAGCACTTGTAAAACTCAATGGATCAGTATCTTTTCTAAAGATTTCGCATGAATTGATGAATGCCTACTTAGTATGGAATCTGCCCCGTTTTGTAAACCATGCAAGCCTCCTAATCCCACCATTGTCCGGAGTTTGGAATTAACAACCTGCTCGCTGCATCGTGACTCCAGTTTCGGATTAGTATTGCTAGCGATAGCGTCCAGTTAGCACCTCTATTGATTGTCTTACAAGCCAAAAATAACGATGTTCAGGTTGTTAAAGGTATCATCCTTTGTTTTTGTTTGATATTATTCTCGTTACAAAAGGGTTGAAAACAATGTTTTGCTCGTAACGGGCCGACAAAATTACCTCGTTGTAACCGTGTTCTCGCTACTACCGTGATGCATTGAAACACGCACGGGGCAGTTCGGGACCGGCAAAAAACCTCGTTTTAACAACCTCGTAATTTATGAACTCGTAACAACGGGAGTCGACTGTAATCTCTGTGCCACTTGTACTTTTACAGCACACTTTATCTTTTCATTTATAGTTTTACGACATATTTTAGCTCCTCACAAGTGCCACATTCATGACATTTCATCCTCCCACATGACCCGAACTTATACCGGTCCATCTGTTCCAAACTGGAAATTCAAATATAATAGAAATTTCACCATAAAAAAGCGCCCTAAAGCGACAGGTTCCATTTTCGTTGACTTGACCCACAATCGATCTCCATCATCGGGACTGTGACAACTTATTAATTAAAAAACTACATTACGTCAACAAGACATTATTCCATTCTTAATAGTTCGCCTTGTTAAAGCCGAAACCCCAGTATTTGTTCGTAACAAATTCAGTTCTAGTTTTACCAATTATATTTAACTGTTTTGAGAAACACCGATATTTCAATGCTCATGCTGCTTTTTAGTTTTATGCAGTCGTCTTAATGGACGCAAGTTTGAACATGTTTCCCAATACCTTGTTCCCGCTTTCTCTCCCTCTCTTTCCCTCTGTCTCTTTTGCAGAACTACAAAAACATGTCCAATCAACCCTCATTCCATCCCCAAGTGGTTGTGATTGGATAGAAAATCACATTACAATCAATTACGGCAGACAATCGCTACCCACTGACACAACTGACCGGTGTTATTTTGTCAGCTTCGTTTTCAGCCTGCCGGTAGTAAATCTTGTTAATCTCTCAAAATATCACTGACAGAGAATTTGAACCAATCGCTGACGGCAATGTTTGTGTTTTTATGACTTTTGGGTAATTCTTGTTTTCATACAGTAATTATTTTTTTTCCACGTTGCTTTCGGATCATTGAACACAATGTGGTAGTCTCCCCTCGGGGGTTATGGTGTTACTGCAAGGCTAGTGGGTAGGCTCTAGTGGCTGAATACAAACAACAGTTACAACTGGCCCAAGTAGTGTTTTTATTTATGGACAAACTTTATTTTGTGGTAGTTTTGTAAGGAGGGGGAAAGAACGCCCCAAAATGACTTTGTAATCCCATTTAGCAGGTGAATGACCAACCACAATATGAACTCAGGTGCAGAGAAAAACCTCCGAAAAAGGAAATGGTCGGAAGTGGAAACAAGTTGCATTGGTTGGAAAACTTAGGAAAAAAGTGGCGTTTCCAATCCGGTACAGCGATTACTACTACTAAATACTACCTTTAAGATTCACGTCCTCAACCTTAACCAAACAAAGTTCCCGCTGCAATAAAAACCCGGCTATATGTTTTCTGCATCTCGTGAGTTTAACTTATTACTTAGTAGAAATTGTCACGCATTCGTTACCCCCCCCCCCCCACCACCACCACCACCACCAAAACACTGAGAAAGATGAATACTCCTTAACTTTAATGCCTTGATGTATACATGAAGGAACTTCATTCGTATGCACGGAAAGGATGCTTTATTTATTGTATCTTTTGGGGGTACTTTCATGGTAAGTTAGGGCATCCGCATTTCTTTACAAGTAATTGGCAATAGGTAAAATCCTATGAGTATTTATGCCTCTATAGACCTTTATCAGTGCTACGCAACTATCTTTAAGTTTAATTTTACGTAAACAATTCAAGGCTGAAATGATAGTGCGCTGACATAAAATGGGAATCAGATGGTACGATTGCATATACAGCGATCACAACGAAGATGTTTTAACAGCAAGACATATTATCCACACTGAATGGATTATACGGAACTCTGGAAGTGCCATCTGACACGTCGAGATCCAGAGATGATTTATCTTGCATGAGACCACCCTTAAAGGCACTGTACACGTTTGGTAATTACTCAAAATATATATTAGCATAAAAACTTACTTGGTAACAAGCAACGGAGAGCTGTTGTATAGTATAAAACATTATAGGAAACGACTCCCTCTGAAGTAACGTAGTTTTTGAGAAAGAGGTAATTTCTCACCAAAATAATAAAAACTTCTTGCAAGAAGCCTTTCATTCATATCTGAGAGCACACAAATTTGTGCAATGGTGTTTTTTCTTACAACATTTTCTTGCAACTTCGACGACCATTGAGCCCAACTTTTTACAGGCTTGTTATTTTATGCATATGTTGGGACACACCAAGTGAGAACACTGGTCTTTGACAATTACCAAACGTGTTCAGTGCCTTTAAGTAAGATGACGTCTTCCCCGTATTTTGTATCATAGGATGTCGACATCGTGAAAGTATGGTGTCGACTTCCGTATCTGAGGATGACGGCATCCTGAACGTATATGATGTCGACTTCCCTGTAGTAAATTCATCAGGGGATGATAATATCCTGGAAATGTCGAAAAACCAATATAAATTATCTTGGGAAGACAGCATTCTACTTTCAAGATGTCGTCACCCCGAGATAAATTATCTCGGGATATCGTCATCTTACGTTTATGATTTTAACATCCTGCAGTTAATTATCTAGTAAGGGATCTCTACAAGTTGGATGACACTTCCAGAGCTCTGGAATTTACAAACATTTTTCTTTGAAATAAGCTTAGCCTGACTGGAGGAGTGGGGGAGTGAGGGGGGGGGTTCAGTTTCTGCTTCCCTCAAGGTCAATCTTATTGGACGCGTAGCTGACATTATTGGACGCGTAGCTGACATTATTGGACGCGTATAGCTGACATAGAGCAGTTCCGTGAATGAACACAAAATGGATGTCTGAATGGTCAAAACAGCAATGAACTATCACAAGGGGGCGAGTTGCTGTACACTCTTAAGACTTCCGGGTCAGAATTTACCCAGATCCGAGTCCCTTGGGGCCTGACCAATTTCTGGGTCAGAATGACCCGGAATCAATGTCAAAATGACCCAGAAATTAGTCAAACTTACGCGCAATCCGACTTAAAATCCCATCTTTTTAGCCACTTTCCAGGTGTGCCTAACCTAGAAATGGATCAGGCCCCGTGGGACTGCAGAATTCGGGTCAATTCTGACTCGGGAGTTTTTGGAGAGTATGGTTGCTCTCTATGCCTCCCTGGGCTCGATTTCACTAAGAGTTAAGATTGATCGTAACTGCAAATCCATCGCAGTTGCTTAGCAAAGAGTGATGTCACAATACAAATCACTATGGTAATTACTGCTCACTCATCTTAAGATGAATCATAGTGCTTTGTGAAATCGGCCCCAGGTCTACAACATCCGTGGACATTTTAAAAAGAGCGTTTTAAAAGTCATTATGTGTACATTGGGATTGATTCACCTGTTTCATAGCAAGTTAACATCCACTTACCTTGATCCGTATATATGGCAATGAAGATGTCTCAATTCGAAAGCGATACCTGTTCAATCTGCTATCAGCAAACTAAACACAAAATTAATGAAAAAGAAACACATTTTTAATATGGGTCTATTATGGATTGGACCAAGTGGTACATTAGTGGTCTTTTGTTCCAACTAATCAAAGTTACTTTTCCGTGGTATTACCGTGCAAATCTTCCTCGTCAGAACCAAAGCGTGTTTATACTTTGCGAACCATATGCAGGCGCGGTTCAAGAGCCAATATTAGGGGGGGGGGCTAGACCCTTCGCACGTGACGTCACCCTCTAACTTTCGCTACCGCTATTTCATTTTGGGAGTCGAAAAGCCACTTATACAGCGCATTTTTCATGTATTTGGCGCGTAATAAGTAGAAAGTTATAATAATCATACAATACATGATGCAGTTGCGTGCAAATTTTGACTCCAAAACGGGATGTCAGAGTATAGTTCCTGTGTCATGACGCGTTCAGCATGTATCTTTTTCTTCTCCCCCCTTGCATTAGCCCCCCCCCCCCCCGTTATAGAACCGCGCCCGACCATAGGCTCTCTTCAAAACCACGGCTTCGTTGGGCTCTGGCTTAGGCTTACGTTTCCTCCGGCTGTATGAAGCTTCGTACAAAAAGCACACGTTTTTAACATAACTGACGGACCCTTAGCCGGAGCCATAGCCGGAGCCCAAGCCCACCAGCAGTGGTTCCGAAAAGAGCCACACCAGGTTCCAATGCAAGCGCTACAGAAACGTAAAAAAACACTTCTTGGCTTTGATCAAACACCATCCGTTTACATGTAAAATAAGAATTAAAACCATTAAAGGAACACGTTGCCTTAAAATCTCAAGAAATTTTGCTGTTTGGAAGCGTTCCATATCCTTATTAAGAGTTGTTCGTGCAATAACATGCCTTTAATGTGTTATAATTAGTGAATGGTGATTAAAAAAACAAAACATTGCCATCTGACCCCGAGATCTGCCCCGCGAAACGTATACGGATTTCCAGCCGTAAATACCGCCGTCCATGTAATGGGCAAAATGCGCGACGAACAGTCGTTACGCTAGTGCCGTAGTCAGTGGCCTGGTAAACCAGTCAGATCTCCTTGCTCTATGGTCAGATGAAAACCGGGTAATAATCTCATTTTCTACCTCGCTCGCAACTTGTAAACCGAGCTAAAGCTAGCTCAGTATTGGGTCCGAAATATCCAGCCGCGTATTTGCGGAACGGCCAGCCGCATATTCAGAATATTAGAACACATGCAGTACAGGGAGGAGACAAACTATCACATTTGGTTCACCTCCCTGTACTGCATGTGTTCTAATCGCCGGCTGGCTATATCGGGCCCAATACTGTGCTAGATTCAGCTCGGTGTTGGATATTTATTGGAATACAATAAACAGATGGTAATCGTAACATTTTTAATAAAATAATCGCTCGGTCGTCGTTCAACAGCTGCGACTGGAAATAAGACTAATAGAATTTGTCCGCCATTTATGGGAGTCAAAATCCATAAATGGCGGAGCGTTTTGTTTCGTGAAAGTGAGCAAAAGCGAAGCATTTCTAAGGCACGTTTGTGTGGATAATTATATTCTACTTTTTAAACATCTTTCCGACCGTGCTAATTATACATCAAACGCTTGTTATAGCCCAAAAGCGCCCAACAGCGCCCAACCCGAAGGCAACGTGTCCCTTTAAACGCAACCGCACAAAAAAAATTGTATGTTGAATCTCCATCCCTTTTTTTATTCCAACAATAAATTCCTCTTTTACTCAAGTTTGGAGAAACGTTTTACAAAGGGTTGTGCAGCATATTTGAATTCACCCACAACTTTTTTTGATGTTGACTTCGAAAGAACGCTGAACTATACACAGGTCAGTTCATAAAGCAAAAGTTCTTGGAAAACGTCATTGGGGTCCCGAGTTTCGCTGCCCAATACTCGATCGCCCCAATTGAACTGTACTGAAATAGGGCGACCTCTTCAATGCGTACTCCGTCATTACGTCATTTAGACTACAGGCATTGACATTCGCATCTAGTTTGAACCCCCCACCCCCCTGCAAACATTACGGCACACAGACTGCTGGCTAATGTAGCGCAGATTGGAACCCAAGGACGGGAACACACCCTCGTGATTTCAACCACTTGTCACTTGATTTCTCAATAAAGTTTGTACCCGATGACTTAATTTGAAGTTTGACATGAAGCCAGCTGGTTATTCATCATAATTGCTTTGGGAAAAAACACCCATATTTAAAGGGTCGTTTGGTAATGACTCTGAAAATTAATGGCAATAAAAACTTACTCGGTATAAGTATATATTTTTTCACTTTTATCCCCAAAAATTTGAATATGAGAAGCGTTAATGACAGTAACGTTTCTCAGATTGTGTATTCCAATTGTAGATTATTCTTCCTGTGTGGTCATAACCGCTCCAGATTTTCGGCAATATCTCAAAAACACTATCACCTTTCGAAATGAAATTTTCCCCGGTTAGTTTGATGGTATATATATATACAACCATAGAATTGAAACAAACAGTGGTATCCCAAAAAACCTTTTTAAATATACTATATTCGTTGCCGACAAATGTATATTTTCCAGCGGACTTTTTGCTTTGAAATAGAACGATACGATCACAAGAACCTTTCGATAGATGCGGGACTGTAATTTGAAACGATGGTGCACTGAGACTGAGAGGGAGTAAACGACTGAAATGTCTCGATGAAATAAGCATTGTTACGTTCATTAACCGCTTCGGAGATAAAGAATATTATTTTGGTTTTACTTCACACCTGTAATAACCACTGAAGTGTTTTCCGAGTCCTGCGTGGAAAAAAATCACAGCCTACTTGGATGGGATTCTTGAAAGTTGGAAATTGTCAGAAAGAAGACCCAATTCAAGCCATTTTGGTCCGTCCTTGCGCATATTTATTTATTTATTTATTTATTTATTTTTGCGCACCATTTTTAGAAAGTTTTGGGCGGACTTGCTATAATGTATTATATCACTAATATTCGTGTTTTTTTCTAAACCATATTTCAAAGCGATCAGTGATATTACTCCGGCGAGCATCGCGTATAGTATAGCTTTAATTTTAATCAAGTTACGGCGTATCAAAATATAAGATCGCTTGTTGAATGAGATATTTTTGACGCGCCGTCTTAGTCATGTTGCCTAGAGACATGTCAATAACCACTCTACTCTGCATTTCATATCACAGGACCAACCTAATGCTGCTTGATAGCTTCATCTTTAAAATCCAAATAGATCAAAACACTGGCTATCATTTGGTTCTGTCTTTTCAAGATTGAGAGTGTGGGTTGTATTAAAAGTTGGGTTCTCGTGGGTAAAGGCATAATGTCCTTGACAGTTGGAATACTTGAGGTAGTATTATTAGTCAATACAACCTCGTCCCCAAGGTGTGTCGAGCAGTACGAGGTTGACCGCTCTCTCACCCTGGTACTGGATCATTTGCATATCCAATTTTTTTCGGATACGTATGCAAATTAGAATAGTCTGGCTGTGAACATGGTGAATACTGAATGAGTACAACTTAACATGTTTACGTTAGACTTGTGTACACCAGTTGTTGTCCAATCAGGGTCCAAGTAGTAAGGAGTTTCCCTCCCAGGGTTTACTATTTTAAACATGGTTGGAAATAAAGTTAACCATGGGAACGAGGTTGAGGTCAATAACGATACCAACATTATTAAGTTGATTATAGTTGATTTACTATTCTATAGCTGATAAAGCTATAAATCTGCTCAAGTACAATTTCGGTGTGTCTAAATAGGGAAAAACTAAAGAAAAAAGTTTGCGTATTAAGCAAGCAAGGCGCGTGGTATTCTATATGGCGGACAAACGCTGTCTCTTGCCGTGTATGGTCTGCCGCCACACGCGCCCCGACTAAAGGCTACGATCATGACTCTGGATAATTCCACTTTTGAAAAGATAGTGTCCTGAGCTTTTATCAACTTTGTTTATTTTCTGCCTAAATTAATCTTTCCTGGGGGTCCAACAGGCCTAACCATAATACTATTTCAGGTGCAGGCATTTGTGGTTAAGACCACTTTTTTCTTCTTTTCTTTTTTCTTCGGACAATGAAATACATTTTTACATTTAAAACTGTCCGGGTCAAGACAATATTTTAAAAACTCTCATCATAGATGACTGTGTCAGACCCAATAAAACCTCTACTATAGACCTATCAAGATATACACATCAAAACAATATTTAAAAAAAGACAAAAATACTACTGGTAGCTTTACATTGTAAACAAACGACCATAAAACCAGGCATTTACACAAAACTTGAATACATTATCCCAAATCAACCAAAGATTAAGAAACGAGAAAAGGCTGAAAAATTGACAAATGGGGCCATTAACCAAAACAAACAAACAATACAGAACAGGCAACTAGAAAATGCTATTAATTGATCAACAAAACAGAACCTTAAATAAAAACAGAAAATATTTCCAAATACATAATACTATTGCATGAGCAGTATGGTTGTTGATGACCACTTTTGGTTCAATTCCATAAAGCTTATAACCTACATCGATCATTTGTGGATTTTGAGAAGTAGTGATTAGGTTACTGTGGGACTTTTACAGTAATGTTCTGCAATCCCACCTCTGCACCCACCATTTGGTTATACAGATACTTCCAGCAACCCAATCCTTCCTCCTCGACATTGACAACATTCATCCCTTGAATACTTTGACTTCGACCCCCCGTATCAATCTATCGTGATGCCCGGTTCCGGAACGCACGGGGAACGAGAACCTAACTCGTCTAGCCAGTGATACCTGGAGCTGGCTAAGATGAAATAACTGAAAGCATCAGAAATGTACGACTGTATGTGGATCGAAAATAAGGTTAATTTTTGCCCTTTTAAAATGAATACTTCAACAGGCAATTTTCTATGGGATAATATTTTCTTTGCTCTCCAAAGTGTCAAGGTTTGTCGGCATTAAAGCCAACTCGGAGAAAGGAATAATTTCAGCAAACTATATCCCACATGTTCACGCGCTCGTATGGCCTACTTCCAGCTAAACCCAAGTCACAAGCAATTGCTCAGTATCCAGGAAGAGCACATTCCTCGCACTCCAATTCCAAGAGTCTGTAAAAAGAAAAACATTTCATACATCCCGTGGAAATCGTAATACGAGGAACTGCTCATCGATTGTAGTAAAAACCAATCAATGATTAAAACTATATTATGGGAATTGTTTACAAATAATTTACCCAAGGATTCAGACATTTTCCCTCACAGGTAAATACACTTGAAGTATTGTGGGGGAATACTGTAATGCAGTTATCTCTAACAAATAATTTACAACTCGACACAGATGATTTATAAAGTGGAGTTATATAAAGAGTAAAGTAGCATTTATAGATATCTACAGGAGAAAAAGCAGTATGCAGCCTCCACGACGCCAATGCTGTTTACGCCAAACTCACCCCGAAGCGAAGAATGGGAAGACTGCGAACGCAAGAAGAGGTATTAATACTTTGATCTACAACATAACCGATGTGTTTTAGTTGGAGGCCTTTGCCCTAGAAGTGTACCCAGAGCAGAAGTAATATTTAGAAGACCTTAAGCTCATAGGAATTCATGGGACGTCCTTTTCTATTGATGCTCTTCCGTGTATAGTCTAAAACGAGCAGCTGCTTGTTGTGGGAATCCGCGAGCATTCATGGATGGAAGCCGGGCCAGACTTCGGCGCCGGTCCTCCTCATACAAAAATTGCAGTTTTAATTTAATCATAAAGTGAACTGATTGAAACCATATCATCCGCGTATTATGATTTAAGTCATCATGATCAACCGGGAAGTCGTAAAGACTAAGCCCGTGAAAATAGCTCCGATGCCGGTGTCGTGTTGGGGTTTATATGCAATGCATCACGCATGATTATTGTGTGACCTCAAAATTGGGAACAGTTAATCCGAGAGTGTGTCCCACAACACTGCCAATCAGAAACACAATATTTTTATATTAGCCTTCTGTGCTTAGATTAAATATTTGGATACCAAGTTAGAGGTACATTGCTAGCATTTCATATGATGTGATTCGGAGTCCAAATCCCACCGGGGGTTAAAGGCACTGTACACGTTTGGTAATTACTCAAAATATCTATTAGCATAAAAAACTTAATTGGTAACGAGCAACGGAGAGCTGTTGATAGTATAAGACATTGTGAGAAACGACTCCCTCTGAAGTAACGTAGTTTTTGAGAAAGAGGTAATTTCTCACTAAAATAATAAAAATTTGCAAGAAGTTTTTATTCCTATCTGAAAGCACACAAATGTACAACAAGGGTGTTTTTTCTTTCATCATTTTCTTGCAACTTCGATGACCAATTGAGCCCAAAATGTTCACAGGCTTGTTATTTTATGCATATGTTGGGATACACCAAGTGAGAATACTGGTCTTTGACAATTTCCAAACGTGTTCAGTGCCTTTAAGGAGACGAGTCCACACGCGACTCAAGGATTTGTCTCAAGGCATCAGAAACCCCACATTCCAAATGCTGGGTTTTGGCTTCAGCAATTCAACTGTATTTGCCAGTAATGGATCGAATTGTTGTTCCGTTCACTCAAAATATGTTTTAAATGCCCCCTTTAAACCGTTAAGTCAGTTTAATTTAAGCTTTTCTAAAGTACAATTTTATTCAATATTTTAAATTAATTCAAGCTGAATGATTACTTTTAAATACACTTCCCACTGATCTAACCCTTCACGAAGTCAAAAAGCTTTTACGTCATGTTCACGTTTTGCTGAATTCCTTGATTAATATTGAAGTGTTTATCAAAGATTTGTCATTGGATAAGCACACAGAGATTCTATCAGAGTCGTGTACTTAATTCAATAGGAATTCAAGTGCCAAGTGACATGGACAGTTACCTGCTAAAGGATATTTGGGGATTTCTGGGGAGGACCTTATTGAACACACGTAGATTTCCTGTGGAAAAGGGGGATTTCCTTTTGCTTGTACAGTTGAATCCCTTTCAGATTTGATTTGAAGTAACCGATTGCCCGACTTCACTAACCCCCCCCCCCAAAAAAAAAAAAAAAAAAAAAAAAAAAATCAACATGGGGGAACATTTGGGCTATCCGAACAAAAAGTATGTAGATTCTTTTTGTGTGAAAGTGGAATCAACTGAAAAAAAAACTATTATCAAGAAAGAATTCTGAACATTTTTTTTGTGAGTTATTCGCATGAGTCACTCTTGCCGACGTGACGTAGCACACACGTCACAACAGATTAGCGTCACTTTTGAACATTGTCAGTAGTTACGTGAACTGGCAACGGCTTCTGCGAAGATAGAGTGCGTTAATTTGATTTCCTATGGAGGAAAGGGCGGTTTCAATGTTTCATCCACGGCCTAGGCGGCACTCTGTATATCTTTTTCACCCAAAATTCACTAGGGACTGGTGTGTGGACTTGACCCGCGCCCCAGTGCCCCCCACACCCGTCTGGATAGACCTCTAACCGGCCACAAACAAAGTTCCCTTGATGCCAATTTAAAGGGGAAATTCCACCATTGGTGCCTGATATTTCAAAAGTGTTTGAAAGCTTGACACTGACGCCGATCAATCAGCATGATCATATCCGTTGAAAGTACTCACATCTTTGTTGGGTTGAGGCATCTTCAAGATAGGCAATTGTCATGTAGCGTCTGGTAACCCCTTTTTTCGCTCAGTGTGACACCATAAGATTAAAACGCTATAGGCTGTTTCCTTGGTTGGAAACATGAGCTTCTGCCATCCAGGAACCTCCATGAGGTCATGTCTGTACACTATTGTTGAAAATCGAGTGGATTGAATGGCTACAGTTAGCTACAGTTTGCTTTTGTGATGAATGCAGTCTTATGAAATATTGCCAAGAAACCTTTGTTTTTCTTCTTTTTCTTCTTTAATATAATTACTAGGGTGAACAATAATAGCCTTGGAGTATGACTGTACAGATAGGCAGAAGAGCGCTATAAATGAAGTATCCATGGGCCTATATCAGTGGTTCACAGCGGTTTATGGTAACAAGGAGCTGGCTACACATCAATGCGATGACAGAAGCTGCTGACGCAACCAGCTTTTGAAAGGAGAGACTTATACAACAACAACAATTTGAACCCTAGAGATCCCTTCAAATGCAGAGAAAAGGGGGAAAACGTCATCAGCAACCGCCCGATACCATCAAATTGTGGTAAATTCGGGTTGAACTTCTTAAATTGACGACTAATAATTATGATCCGTTTTTGAACCCCATTTGGGTTAGGACCGTTAAGACCCCAATCCTGGGGGAGATAGTGGTAATAATTAGTATTAATTTGATGAACATCGTCAAAATACACCAGGGCCTTATTTCATCTTCACTGAGCGTTCAAGCAACCATCCAACAGGAAAATCATGGCAGTATTAACTTTAAGTTTGGTTGAACAAAATCTAGATAAAGTTTACGACGCCAAATTAAATTCAACTACGGAGAAACCCTTAAATTTTGACCATTTCTCGTTGATATACTGTCGTAAAGCTCCAAAATGTCTTCCAGATCCCATAAGAACCAAGGATAATTTGATTAATTTGCTATATTATATCAAGTAATAATAAACCACAAGGGAGATTGACTGCATGTGTACTTCTTCAAATACTTTTAGGTTGAACACAGAAAAATGTACTAGAGCGGGACCGTACCTGCGACCTCCGGAAACGTGCCGGTGCCTACCAACTGAGCATGCAATAGCCCTAATGTTGGTGGTCTCCATTCTTCTAGAAGAATAGGGGGACCGCCAACATAAGGGCTAGACAGCTCAGTTGGTAGGTCCGGCTCGTTTCCGGAGGTCGCTGGTTCAAGTCCCGCTCTAGTCAACTTTTCTTTGTTCAACCCCAAATTGTTTTATTTTTTTGATTTTTTTTTTCAAAACCGAAATCGACTACTGTCAAGTATAACTTCAGAAATATTCTTAGTGTGTATATTTTGGGCTGGAGCAATCAGTCATTGTTTCGGCAATGATGACCTTTCAAGCGACTCATTGAAAGAGAGGCGGGAAGGATGCCAACAAGAGAGAGATGCCTTTTGAGAGGTTTCTTAAATAAATAATGACCACATTTGGGTGGGGGACAATTGGATCAACAAGTGAAGAAAGACCGATAAAAAGAGTAAGATTTGCAAGCCTTTCACGGACAACCACCGAGAGGGGAAGCGGTTCGAGTCCCATGGGGGGCATCAGGAGGTTTGTGTTGCTACAAGAAAACCCTTTCCTCTCGCGCATAGTTGTACGCCCAGGATAACACAGCATGACTCATGGTGGAATTCCCTTATGATTTCTTTGCTCCGGGCAAATGTCCACAGTGCCATCACCTCGGACCATCGGGATGATTTAACTAGGACACCCATCAATTTGAGATTCCCAGGGAGAGATCAGGGGAAAAAATAGTTCACCCTCCCAAGTCCGTTGATGGAGACAAAGCAGCCCATCCGCTCGAAGTTGGCCCGACCGTAAGCAAGGTCAAAGTTACCCGCAACTTACTCTTGGGAGGGTTCAGCTGATCTGGGACCGGACAATACTACTTATAGTGGACAAAACAAAGTTATTGGCGACTCATTGACACGTCCAAGGGGAAATGGCAAACACGGAATGCTCCTTTTAATAACTTTTCCATTCATTGGAACTGTGCGAACATGTCCTCGTTTTCGTTTTATTCACTTTACTTGTCAATTTAATTTGGTTGATGTCATCAATGGACCTTGAGAGAGTAATTTCCATCCCAAAGGGGCAGCTGCCATGGAGGCTCTTGACATGTTGTAAGCTACGACTCAGTTCTGGGCCCAATTTCATTGAGCTGCTTAAGCACCAAAAGTAGCTAAGCACAAACAAATTATGCTTATAAGTTAGGTTACCAGCCAAAATACCATGTCACATGTACAATTGATGACTGGTATCCTGCTCATTTTTGCTTAGCAGAAATGTTTTAATCAATATTTCCTGCTTAAGCAGCTCTATGAAGAAATTGGGCCCTGATGTCGACGTCCAGCTGTCGACGTCACATTGCAAAACATAGTTATCGGGAAGTTCCTTGAAATGGATATTAAGTTGAACTTGCTGACCCCCATAGGACTTCCATATTTACGAAGCTACGTAGTTTTTGGAAGATACTATAATTGAAATATGCAGCCCTACCGGAATTGGACAGTTAAGTCTTGATGATTTTCAATTAGGTTTAAGCCGTCGGGATGGGGGGGAGAGATGTCCCTGTGGAGTGAGCTAACATCCTTCCTCCGTGATCACATCATCTTTAGGATGTTCTTGGTCTGCTAGTTTATTTGATATTAAAGCAATCGTGTATATCACGGTTTTGCTTTTTTGCAACTTTAGATAACTATTCCGGTCTCATAATTTTATGATCTCAATTTACATGGTAGAAGAATATAAACAGATTATTATTAGGCCTATTGTTATTATTATTATTATTACTATTATTAATGCTATTAATAATAATTTTCCTGGTAATAAAACCAAGGATACCTCCTAAGTGAACTTAATCACTATATAGCTTGCAAGCCTAATGAAACCTGTTATTATGGGTGCTTGCTAAGTACACCAGGATCAGCGGGGTTAACCCTAATCTTCAACGACGAGTGTTCTGGATTCTGCACTGCCAATCCTAGTACATGGGCCCTACAGCTTAATGTCCCATCTGAATGACAAAGCATCTATGGTAAAATATCTTGCTCAAGGACTTAAAGGAACATTACAGAATTGGTTTTTGCTCACAAAACAGTGTAAGCACTTTATATAATCCACCATATACATAAACTGACAAACCTGTTGAAGTTTGAGATCGATCGGCCATCTGGGTCACGAGAAAATAGTGAAAAACCGTTTACACATTTGCATGTGTTATACAATGCATGAATAAAACGCTCATGAGCGATAAACTCCAATCGGAAATTAGTTTTATTTATTTCTCATCAAATATGGCATTTCAGACAGAAATATTTCTAGGGATGTTTTCTACTATCATCATCATTAGACCGTGTAAGTTTTATGTAAATCTGTGATCATAAAGAAAATTTTAATTACCAGTTCTGTAACGTTCCTTTAAGTGCCATTAGAAACACCAGAGCTTAAGTCTTGTGTCCTAACCGTTCGGCCACGACATTTCACAATACAAACTATGAGGAGCTCCTTCCCCCATTTATAGAAAATCATGAAATAACCATAAAAACACAATTCCTGGTGAAACCTCTTACCAGCCATCGAAACCCAGACGACTCATTTTGGTGACGAGGGGTACAATAAACCAATCTTTCAGATGTCGTTTCAGATGTCGAAGAGACTTTCGTTAACTGACCTACATTGCAGCACAATTAGTTATAATTTTAGAAGTTTACAACCATTGGGTCTGATATTTTGCGTGCAACGCTTCACTCTCGGTCGCACTTTAGTCGGCATCGCCCCCTGATTGTGAGCGTAAGTGTAAAACCATGTTTTATCACAGTCCATTACTTTCCTTAAATGCGTTGACGAGCGACATAAAACGGCAACGCCAATTCGTGGTCTATAAACGGAGTGATGATTGACAAAAACCAATACTACACGGTCATTCGCGGACTCCGTAGGTCAACCAACCTCTGGGATATCTTGTTCTAGCGGCCCACCACCAGCGTTTTGAGTAGCTGTGTGTGGTTTCTTTTTGTAATTCCGGAAAATAAAATATCCGATCTATAAAAATCTATACCGTTTTTGGTTTTTCTTCGGCAAAATATAACTGTACGCGACCTTGATTGCTACAATGTGTTTATTGCCGGCAATGATCAAAACGGTTTAACAGGTTGTGGAATACATGTTGATAGACGGCGACCAGAACCAACTTATAATGTATTTCCAGAAATTGGGAAAACTTGTGTGGATGGTATGCGACTAAAGGGAAGTTGCAATAAAGGACATTTTAGAAACTTTAATTGGAAAGTGACAGTAAAGAAAATGAATGTGGCTGCGTAATCCCTTTAAAACGCCTAAAGCAACGACAAATGCAAGGGATACTCGAGGAAACCCACAGCAATATAAACAAAATTCGCACTTGCACTAGAGCTTTTAAAAATAGCTTTTTTCCCCCAAGAACCATAAAAGACTGGAATAAAAGGCCATCATCTGCAGCATTTGCATCGCCATTTAAAAGCATTCATAGAAGAAATCTACACAAATGTGGGATATGTTACAAAATTAATAAAACACGCAATGCTCAACAAGTTAGAGTGGTGTTTCCCACGGGGATGCTTTGCCAACTATGATACAGATACAGATACACAGAATGTTTTGGAAGTGCTGTAAAGGAAAAGTACGGTATTTTATTTCTTCCATGGCATTCTTTTAAGAATTTACTTTAAGTTCATTTAAGTTCACTTCCGCCTCCCCCAAGGCCCCCTTGTCAACCTTCCTCGTGGAGTATTCAGAATCAACCAAGTGTACAAAGTATACCGATACCAAGTACAGCACAGCTTAGCAGAAGAATGCGCACTCCTGGGCCCAATTCCATAGAGCTGCTTAAGCAGAAAATATAGCTTAACAATTTTCTGCTTAGCAGAAATGAGCAGGATACCAGTCATTAATTGTACATGTCAGGCGCGGATCCAGGGGGGGCGTGGGGGGCGCACGCCCCCCTTTTCATATAAAAAAAAAAAAAAAAAGAGGGAGAAAAGAAAAAAAGAGGGAGAGAGAGAGAAGGGGAGGGAGAAATGGGGCAACAAACTTCATTTATCATTTTGCTGCTTGGAATATTTTCACGCCCCCCCGTTTGGAAAATCCTGGATCCGCCCCTGCATGTGACATGGTATTTTGGCTGGTAACCCTGTTCTAGTAAGCATAATTTTGTTGTGCTTAGCTATTTTTTGTGCTTAAGCAGGTCTATGAAATTGGGCCCAGTACACAATAGTATTATTATAAAGTAGGACGATTCAGTAGGGAATCGGCAATAATTAGGAAGTCGTTGTGCATTGAGTGTTACGTTGGTTGGGAGGCCATGTCGAGACGCATCATTTGAGTTGTTTTCAATGATATGGCAAAATGTTTGGGAGTTGTGATGTCAGGAGGAAATTAACAAAGAGGAAAGGAAAGGTGCACAAAGAAGTGTGCTTGCCATTATAGGAAATAGTTTGGAAGTGTGGCCGAGTAGTTAAGAGCATCGAATTCAAGTTCCGATGGTTAAGTCATCTGGGTGTGGGTTCAAATCCCGGTCATGACACTTGTATCCTTGAGCAAGATACTTCACTATAATTGCTTCTCTTCACCCAGGGGTATAAATGGGTACCTGCGGGAGGGTAGAGGTTGATATTGTGTTTGAAAAAGCGTTCGGAGCGCCACGGCAGTTCGGGGTTGTATACTCCCCAGGGAGCTGAGAAAGATTAAAGGGAAGTTATTGGCCCAATGACCAGGGCACTAACGTAAAGCGCATTGAGACATTATTGCAAAAATGCGCTATATAAGAAGTTATTATTAGTATTAAACATACGTGATGGGATTGTGCCTTGATGATACAAGCATGGAACTTTGCACACAGTCAGAGAGTAAATCATGGGAAAGACGGCTATATTGAGCCATCTCAGATTTGTCCTTTTTGAAAACAAGCAATGACAGCCATTTTGAAAATTTTGAAAATTGCTTGTTGCTACCTATATATATATATTTTTAGTTTAAATCTACGATTGCCCTTTATGACATATTGTGCGCCAAATTCTATGCTTGTGTCATCAAAATCACAAATCCCCCCCCAAAAAAATATTTCCCCTATCTGCCCCCACTATATTTGAAGTCCTTGTACACATTAAAATAAGTAAACTTGTAATAATGTCGTCGTAACAACCAATGACCGTCATACTTTCTTAATTCAACAATTTAAACAATTGTTGTAATATTCGTTTCTCTCTCTATAGATGAGTACATACCTGAAGACAAACTTACTCAAGAAACCTGTCGCCTTTTCACCACGAGATCAGCGAGGATAAAGGTGAGTGTTCATTAGATGTTTAAGGAATATAATGTGGAGTCTAGAATGATTGACCAGTCACTTTTTTCGCAAGTGACCTCGCCCGTTTGAAAACGAGCTTGTCATGGTTTCCAGCGTGTATCAGGCGCCAAAGATACCGTAGTTATGATCGGATCGGCGGCGCCGATCTGGGGAGACAGTAGCCCCCTGAGCCCTTCGTAAGACGGTAAAAAAAAAATGTTTTTCATAAACCAGCCACAAACTAGTTACCTTTCACACATGTTTTGCCTTTCACAAACATCCACAAACAAATAAAAATCAAATTTTATAACCAGTTCAGCATCTCGAGACAACGTTTAAAACTTTTAGAAATTTTCAGGCCACAAACGGCGATTTTAGGGGGAAAATATTGATAAATTCTTTTGAAATTGATTGAACGGCAACAGACGCTATGCTCACATACGCGTAGGTAACTGTCACGTCTGACTTGGCGAATTAACTTCAGCTTCGGATGGTCGCTCGGGAATATCATTACATTCATTCACGACTAAAAGATGTCTCTCATTTCCCCCCAAAACACACAGAGACAGACGTTGGAAATAAAGATGATCGTCGTGATAAATCTAGCAAAGGCAGGTCATTATGTTTTGTACCCCCCGCCCATCCCTTGTCTCCTGCCGCTCGGGATCTGGACTCTGCAGTTGATCAAATAATTCATTCAAACCTGCCTGCCGGGATTTGTAATTACAGCTGAAAATCTTTGGTGGCCGGTGATTGTTTTCAATCCTGGAAAAGAAGTCTGTCTGTCTGTCTTTTCATATTTGCTACATTTTGCCAGCATCTTTTTTTGTTTTCTTTTCAATTTCTTTAAAAAACTTGTTGTGATGGGTTTTAAACATGGAAATCGTACATTAAGACCGCTTGCCGTGTTTCTTTAATGAGAATAAGAATTAGCCTTCGAGAAAGACTCTGCAGGGTCGAAACGTCAGGCCATTAACTATTTTTTGCAGAATAAGAATGTATTAAAATAATAAGGGTGGCTTTGAGTTAGGTATAAACAAAAATCGAATTAAGGCTTTTAAGGGGTTAAGTGTGTGATTTGTGAACTATATGAGTCTGTGGTTATACTATGTTGGAACCGAGGTTTAGTCTGCCCCTTAAGAAAGTTGTCGATTCTGTTTATTACATTTGTTGAATTTGTCTGTAATTGTAACAATCGCTTATTTATGTAGGCTTTATGGATCGGAACGACTGCAAAAAAATCCCGTGCGAGCCGAACCTTATTACAACACGTTTATTCAATAAACCTCTGACACTGACCATGACTGCCAATTTTCATATCAAGCTTGTCATCAACGCAACAGGCAAGAGCATTGTGTCAAAGCGCCTTTCTTCACCCAAATCCGTGAACTACATCTGATAAAGGTTCACAAATCAAATGATATAAGTTGATTTAGTAATTACCGTGGTTAGTGACGGTATTTTAAACCCGTACCTGGAAGGTGTTTTTTTGTTACATTGCTGAAGTTTGACACGGAACCTTGATACATTTAGAGAGAAAAAACATGCTTTATAGTCATCTTGTTCAGTTAATGTAACTAAACCGAGGCTATAGAAAGAAAACAAGTTTGGCTCTGGATGTATTGTGTGCACCTGTACACCTTCTGAGAACAAAATACGGACGAAAGGTCCTCGAAAGACGGTTCTTCAAGTATAAGAGGTTCTCTGGAGACAGTGAGTACAAAACCACAGAAAATACAAGTTAATTAGTCTTGGGGAACATAAAGTAACGCAGGAGGTGTTTGGTTCTCGGTTCTTGGGTCTCAGTTCTTGGGTCTCAGTTCTTGGGTCTGGGTTCTTGGTTCTTGGCTCTTGGGTCTCGGTTCTTGGGTCTTGGTTCTTGGGTCTCTGTTCTTGGGTCTTGGTTCTTGGGTCTCGGTTCTTGGTTCTTGGGTCTGGGTTCTTGGTTCTTGGGTCTCTGTTCTTGGGTCTTAGTCCTAGCGTTTTTGTACGAAGTGTTACCTCTGCTCTCACGTTTGAACGACATGCGTGTATTGTACGACATCTGACATACCGGTCGTGTTCAGGCTTACTGTTGTGATCCTCGTTATTTTAGTCAAAACTAAGGGTTAAAGGACCCAGCTTTTGCTGTGTCGAGTAAATTGCACTCTATTTTCTGCAAGTATAGAAGACGAAGGAAAACCATACGTATCGTTGACTCGTCTTACCAGAATGTGAATGACGTCGCCATTATTTGAGTTGGAATTGAGGATAATTTACATGTGATGAATATTTATACAAATAGTGACGTAAGCCTGTATGAACGAGGAGGTACCATGTTACTGTACATTTTTTGTTTGGGTAATGAATGTCTTATTGATCAGCTGTGCTGGATGGGTCACCCTCAATAAGGACAACAATATTGTAACTGTTAGCAGACACAGAGGACACCAAATCGATGGTGGTGTGTCAAAGTTTTTTGCACAAAGATGGATCAGTCTAAAGCTAGACGTCACACTCTCTCTACTAGGTCTCTTAGAGGTCACCCAGGGTGTTGCGTGGCTTGCGGCGGTGTTGTAACTCAGGAAATTGTAATGCGAAAGAAATGTTCGCCTTTAGGCACACTTCTTAGAAACAATTGTCAGGGGAGACTGGCACACAGCAGAAAATGTTGCCCACTAGTTTTGTTGTTATGAAAAGGCGAAGATTTGGACCACGAGGCCTATATGCCTCTCAGGGAAAAAAACATGTTAATTTCCTCGCCAACCTTGAACAGATTTTCTGGCGCAGACGACGAGAACAAAAAGTCACTGTGTTTAAAATGCCACAAGTCGAACGGTTGTATCGTGTTTCTTGCAGCGGCTCACCGGAACGCATTTCACCTGGGTTGATTCACTCCCAGAAAAACTGAGACGAGTATCCCATCTGAGGAACCGTTTGATAATTACGCACACAAACTCCACTCAACTCCCGAACATAATGTGGAAAATCCTCAGGGTGTTTAACCCCCATACCTGACATCGACAGCTCCAGGGTAGCTCCAATTCATTCAAGTTCAATCTATTTCCTCGTATATTGACCGCATATTTAAACGATTAATGCACTTGTTATATACCTTAGCAAGCCCGGACAAGGTTTTCAATTACGGTGAGGGAAATTCTGCAAAGAGGCCACAGCTGTCAGCTACGCAACATTTAATTTTCTTGTCCATAAAAGATATCTGGTTTGATCTTTTTCGGTATTTTAAAGTTCAAGGCAGAAGTGTAATGTGGGTCGCCCGGTGGATTTCTGTGGCAGAAGCTATACAAGCGTTATTAAGGTCGAGCTTTTGAAAAAACAACACGGCATAACATAACTTTGTAGGTATTACGGGACGTATAGAATTTATAGGGTCCGTTTTGTCGGTTGGGGATTGTATCAAAACACTTTGTTCGCACATTTTCGATCGATGGTTGTCGAAAAGAAAGTGTTTGCGGATACGTGTATCTCCTATTAAGGCAACCATCATTTTCAGCTTGAATTGCTCTTCACAGGGAACACTAATTAGTGTCCTTGCTTTTGCCGGCCTTCGCGGAAAAAAGGTGTCGCCCCCAAACCCCTACCGCTTACCACACGCTATACAAGAACTTGATTTGACAGTACACAGTCCCCTCCATAAAGGTTGGGTTCAGTGGACAAACCATTCATTACCCAAAGGGGAAAGATGCCTTCCTCCCATCTATTAGTCACTACTAGCAAGAATTGGAAAGTTTCGCCATAAAACCCACTCAATTCTGCAAAGACAGCGACAATCCATATAGCAGAGATAGCTTCATTCCCCATCTTGTGGACACGTGTTCCAAGGCAAGCTCTCCCTCGTTACCGTCTAGTCAACCCAAGTTGTGATGCTTTCCTGCATCTTGTCTTGAAGAGTCTTTCCTCTGTGATGATAATACCACTCGTGAAGAAAAGAAAAAACTGACTTTCCGATAAAGGTTAAGTAAGAGGCGTTATTGGTACATCCATCAGGGAAAGACATTATAATAATAGAAGTCCTGACTGACATACTGTGGATAATGTCCCTTGCTGATTTTTGTTCTTAAAGGAGGGAGGAAGCTAGCGTACACACTAAGGTTCATTTAAAGGGTGTGTACAACATTGGTAATTGCCAAAGACCTGTATCCAAACTCGATGTGACCCAACATATACATGAAGTAACAAACCTGTGAAAGTTTAAGCTAATTCGGTCTTCGGAGTCGTGAGAAAACAGTGGGAAAAAACCTTATGTGTTTTAACCTTTTTTTCAAACATCGGAATTTATCCTGCAGGATACTATTATTTTATTCATTTCGTAAAACTATGGCATTTCAAGCAAAACTATTTCAAGGGAAGTTTTCTACCATGACCGTCTTTATACCATGTAAGTTATGTGCAAATCTGTGAGCATTTATATTTTCATTCTCACCAATGTTGTACACACCCTTTAAAAGAGCATTCTGAACTGTTATGAAGCTACATAATTATCAAAAAATGTGTTGATATTAAAGACAATCATAACTATAGACCCATTGCATAACGCGCAGCGTACTCACGTGCGCCTATCCTGGGTGTCATTTTGGGTGTCAAAATCGTATACAAACATGCACAAAAGAGAGTTTTGACACCCAAAATGACGCGCATTGTTCGGAGGCGCGCTCCGGGTCTATAGAAATCAATGGATCCCCCTTGCATAACGCGAAACGCTACAGATACGCTGAGGTCACGCGCACGTTTTTACGCACAGAGAACAGCTATCGTCCAATGATCTGCCTCCTTTTTGAAAGTGTGACGTCATATGCAATAGGTCTATAAGTGAATGGTCCGGCGATAATTATTAGTTTAACCGTTTTAGAGAAAGCAGACACGAGGCGCAAAGGTTGCTCTGCTTCTTTCATTTCGCCTGAATTTTTGTTTCTCGGATAAGAAGTTTGGTTCTCCTGTGTTCGGTTCTTCCGTTCGGGTTCTTCCATATTTGTCCAATGAATGGTAATTATATAAGCTGTGTAGACTGCTTTAAAGGCACTGAACACGTTTGGTAATTGTTAAAGACCAGTGTTCTCACTTTGTGTATCCCAATATATGGATAAAATAACAAGCCTGTGAAAATTTGGGCTCAATTGGTCATCGAAGTTGCAAGAAAATTGTTGAAAGAAAAAACACCCTTGTTGTACTAATTTGTGTGCTTCTTGCAAGAAGTATTTTATTATTTTACTGAGAAATTACCTCTTTCTCAAAAACTACGTTACTTCAGAGGGAGTCGTTTCTCGCAATGTTTTATACTATCAACAGCTCTCCGTTGCTCTTTACCAAGTCAGTTTTTATGTTAATATACATTTTGAGTAATTACCAAACGTGTACAGTGCCTTTAAAGAAATGTGACCCAGCGGTCGAGTGGGACAGCGCTCGTTAGCAAACGGTTAGACTAAACGAACGGGTAGAACGAGCAACCGGCGCCGGCGTGGTCGCCCGGTCGCCAGGCGGTTTTCTTCTGTAGTTAATAAGCCACAGTCAAGATTCCTGGATATTGGGTTCTTTCTTATAGAAAACTGGGCCAGTAAATTGGGGGCATTAGGCCAGGCCCCGCTCTGTAGACCGTCATTCGTCATCACATTTCCCAGATCAAGTCGGCAATAGTTTATACGTAATCAGCTAACATTAGCAGAAACCCAACTTAAGATAAACATTCGGAACTTCACCAAACACATTGTCACATTGCTTCACCACCTAATACATACCAATTCAAGTCAAATCTATAATCATCCACGTTCCTAAAATGAGAAAACAAAAATTGTATTTAATAGCCCTATAGTATCACTTTAAGCTTACTCAGGTTGATATTAAATATTATTAATAAAAAACGGCTTGCCTGTCTTCACTTTTTTTGCTCATAAATCGAACAGATTCTTTAAACGGGCAAAGATTAAAATTGAAAATGACATACAGGTGTGACCTCTGTCTGCACTTAACCCTCTTCACCTCTTCGAAATCTGTTGCGCATGGGCACCAGCAATCCGTGGCTCTGATTTCTCATCATTTGAAAATACAGCGTGCCAGAAATATGGGACAATTTTTACGATCGCTTTGGTAGTACCTACATTACGGTGTAAAAAAAAAGAAGCTTATCGACTGTCTTCAGTGGAGAAGTAAACGGCAATATCAGTTACAACCTTTGCAAAAAAATGTGGCCCCTAAGGTCTCATTAGGAGCGTTTAAATGTTACACTATACGCCATATCGTGAAAGGTATCTGACGTGTAAAGATATATTAACCGCATAGCTTTGAGTCTGTTTTGGGAGGGATAAATGGTTCTAGTTTGTGAATAAGTCCTCGGTTTGTGGTGTAGTTCTTGGCTTGCTATAGTCCTCGCATTTGAGTTGTAGTCCTCAGCTTGCTATGTAGTCCTCGGCTTGCTATGCAGTCCTAGGTTTGTGATGTAGTCCTCAGCTTGCTATGTAGTCCTCAGCTTGCTATGTAGTACTCAGCTTGCTATGTAGTACTCAGCTTGCTATGTTGTCCTAGGTTTGTGATGTAGTCCTCAGCTTGCTAGGTAGTCCTCAGCTTGCTATGTAGTCCTCAGCTTGCTATGTAGTCCTCAGCTTGCTATGTAGTCCTCAGCTTGCTATGTAGTCCTCGGCTTGCTAGTAGTCCTAGGTTTGTGATGTAGTCCTCAGCTTGCTATGTAGTCCTCGGCTTGCTATGTAGTCCTATAGTCCTCAGCTTGCTATGCAGTCCTCGGCTTGCTATGTAGTCCTCAGCTTCCTATGTAGTCCTCGGCTTGCTAGTAGTCCTAGGTTTGTGATGTAGTCCTCAGCTTGCTATGTAGTCCTCGGCTTGCCATGTAGTCCTAGGTTTGTGATGTAGTCCTCAGCTTGCTATGTAGTCCTCGGCTTGCCATGTAGTCCTAGGTTTGTGATGTAGTCCTCAGCTTGCTATATGCAGTCATCGGCTTGCTATGTAGTCCTAGGTTTGTGATGTAGTCTTCGGCTTGCTAGTCCTCGCATTTGAGTTGTAGTCCTCGGCTTGCTATGTAGTCCTCAGCTTGTTATGTAGTCCTCGGCTTGCTAGTAGTCCTAGGTTTGTGATGTAGTCCTCAGCTTGCTATGTAGTCCTCGGCTTGCTATGTAGTCCTGGTTTGTGATGTGGTATTCGGCTTCCTATAATAGTCCTCGCATTTTGTGTTGTAGTCCTTGTTTTGTGATTTGGCGCTCAGTCTGTGACGTTTAGTCATCAGTTTACTTGATAATGTATGGTGTTCGGTTTGCATGTGTGTATACAAGTCCTGCGAGACTTCCTTGAAAACATTCCAACGATGGAATGGAACCATGGGAGACTTTGGGGACAGTGTGGTAGCAGACTTACCATGTAAATCCCTTGTTCTCGGAAATGTGCACATGCTCAGAACTAAGTAAACAATAGAAATGTACCTGGTAAGTCTGCTGCCACCTAGCGTTCCAAAGTATCCCATTGTAAGTCCCAGATTAAACCTTTTATACAACTATGTTAGGGCACTCGTCGAATGCTGCAAACAACAGGGCCAGTGCACAGTAGATTTACTGGCTGACTTGCCAAGGTTTACTCCTTAATCTCAATGCCAGATCGGGTTGACGTGATAACCCGTTTTGGAACTATTTGTCCTCACTTAAATAACTTTGTAAAATACCACTATTACGTGTGACCCACTAAATACATGTGATAACAAACCTGTTAAAATGTAGGCTCAATCGGTCATTGGAGTCACGAGAAGATAGTGAAACCTCTCTCATTATGTTTTCATCATTGTTTAAGAATATCGGGGGGGGGGGTTGTCTCGGAGAGAATAATTGTGTTACTCATTTCTCAAGAACTATAGCATTTTAGCAAATAAAACCCCCCAAATCAAGGGGAAGTTTCCCACCATTATTACCAATACCATGTATAGTTGTCTGCAAAAAAACACCCAATGTGTACACCCATGTCAAATCCCTGTTTCCTGTGTTCTGGACTCCTAGTAAAACGTCGTAGATTTGTCAAAAAAGTCACACATCTTAACTGTGCAAGCGACAGAATTTCCAAAAGCCATAATGTTTCCAGGCTTACATATTGTTTCTGAGAGAATCACCCAACTTGTAACAGATCCTGCAAACATACACTCCAGAGGAATACAGCGTTATACTTGCGCGCTCTGTAGCGTCGCATTACGACGGCGCACTTATAACCAACCGCCAGGCACAAATCTCAGATGGAAGATAAGAATTATACCACCGGAGAAATTGCATTTTAATATGATTGGGTGTGAAAGGTTCCTGCAAGGACGTGCTATTGCTTTGGGAGACTTCCACAATAATTTGTTTAACCATCCATCAACCAGATATCTGATTTAAAGAAAGAGAAGTTACAATGTATTCCACCCAATACTCGATTAGGGTTAGCGTTGTTCGGTAAATGTTGTTGAACTAAACGGGAGTTGTTGATGTTATCATAACAAGTGGGTGCAAAGTGTGATTTGAGTGTGCGAGCAATCGGTACAAAGGATATCGCCTATAGTTTGGGGGTCTTAAGACGTTATGTAGACTTACACACGACTATATTATGTTTTCATGTATTTTAAAGGTGTTTTTTCCCAGCATTTTTCTTAAAATCAATGTGGTTATCTGTCTCACAGTGAAGTGGATTATTTATAAACAATTTCTCATTGAAATAGAAACACTTTCAGAACGTCTTTGTGTCCACAGAGCGTATGTAACTTACATTAACGTGTTTGTGGGAGTAAACAATCCGTCACTGTTAAAATGTATGCTTATTTTGTCATATAGGTTAGTTTTATTGTATGTGCTTCTTGAAAATAGAAACAGTTAGCAAATGTGCGTTTCCACAAAACAATACTATGTTAAAACCTTCCCGCCAAACACCGTAATTACCAATTTCTTTTGTAACCGGTGTTCATTGGCTGCAATAAGCCACACCCAAAGTTGGAGGCTCCCTGACTGTCGCCAGGACCACACCCACTTATCTTGAAAGTATTAGGGGGGGTTTCTGCCAACAAAATGTGAACGCTGACTCAGGTTATCATATCTTAAAGCATGACATTGTGTTGATTTTTTACAAGCTCTGAGGCAGAAATCTGCTTGGTAGTATTAAAGAAATGTGTCAATCATGCATTTTGTAAATCCAGGAAGGACCTTTGATCATAAACATGCCAACACCTTCTTCAAAGGTAATTTTCCTTCAAATTTACCAAACTTAAAAAGCAACAATTTGAAAACAAATTGTGGACAGAACTTAATTTTCACTTTTCGATAGTTTGCGTCTTTAACGCGAACTTTTGCACTGCTCCAAGTCTAAGCCATGCACGCAGACAACACCAAACTAACAGAAAGCTTGGCCAAACGGATGAGAGCTGTATATAAGCCGAGCATAATGAATCAGACTCTTAAAAAGAACTTTAGCTCGATTTTCTCCACAGAACATTTTTGGTGGAAATTTAAAGCTTGAAATATACAGTTTAAGTATAAGGTGTTAAAAGGCCCTGGGCTATTTAACAAGCAAGATTGCCTGCCCTGGAGAATTGAATGGAAGCAGAATACGAAACCACTGTGTTGCGTGGGTCCTTTGTGGTGCAGACAAACCTCTTTCCCAGTTGTTTACCATGAGCGCTCATTCCTTTCCGAAGGGATTGCGCCAGCTCTGGACAACAAGGGGCAGGGGAGGCTTAATAAACGGCTGCGTTTTGTGATCCGATATCTGGTATTTTGCGGGTCGGTTGCTCCGGGAGTTTCACAATTGGAAACCGATCCGGAATCGTTCACAATTTGGCTGTTTTCAAGAAGAGGGAAAGTGTGAACTTGCATCTCGGAGGGTTTGATTCTCTGAAAGAGCGAGGTTCTCTCGACATTGCCGTAGTTCTGTATCATCGAACTCCCCAGTCTAACGAATTCAGTGCCAGAGCATAGGGGAATAACAGTTCAAATAAAAACTTGCTCCCTGTGTGGTTGGTTGATTACAGGTTTGCCACGGGGAAATCGGTTCGAACAAGACTATAAAGCCCTTCGTATTGATTTTGAATTCGTTTATCCCCACACCGATAAATAAAAACACAGTTCTTTGCCCGATCCTGGCCTAAAATCGAAACAACAACATAACTTGAATATGGCCATGCATCGCCGTGCATTTGCACGACCAAGCCAAAAATATATTAATAAATACATGTACATGTACTATATATTATATGTACTGATTTGGAAATAGGCTATAAGAAAGTTTCTTCATTAAAATACCTGAACATTGAGCCAGTGTCACAACAACAATTCTTCTTGTGCGATACAAATTAGGCCTCTCTGTTGGTGCAAAATGTGCTTTTCCCGAACAATGGGATCCCGGAACACTAAATGGGCCACGGGGGCGATAGCCCTTTGCAGTTCTGACAAATGCCATTGTGTTGGGACAAACCATGGACAAAATGAACAGTTGGACTAATGGACTATCCAATTAATGACTCTTTATTCCCTAAATTCATTTTAGACCAGAGAAGATACGTCCTATTTAGGGCCTGTCCTAATGGATGGGATAATCCGGTTACGGGCTTAAAGTAAACTGTTGATGTCTGACACAAATCTAAAGACTTCATCGCCATCACGGTGGTTCTTGGATTATGTTCTTTTGGCGGTTGTTCATTCTAATTACGCACGCCCAATTAAGTGAAGTGGAGATATTGATGTATTCTAACGGAACTCGAGCTGTAAAGCGTCACCTTACGGATCATTTCGGGCTTAATATGCTTTTGATTGGGTGGAAAGCACAGAAGAGCTGAAAGGTACGGTGCGGCAATGGCACCCATGTTAATTTCAGGATGAGGACACCATACGGATACACGTTTTGAGTCGAGGTTAACTCCGGTAAAAAAAAAGCCAAGATGCCAAAGTTGCGCCTATAAAGCTACAGTGGAAATGCATTTTCAATCAGACAGACCTTTACAATGTGAAATGATCGGCACCCTTTCCGATGAGAGCAAACTCCCCTTATCAGAAGGCCCATAAAGGCACTGTACACGTTTGGTAATGACTCAAAATATATATTAGCATAAAAACTGACTTGGTAACGAGCAACAGAGAGCTGTTGATAGTATAACACATTGTAGGAAACGACTCCCTCTGAAGTAACGTAGTTTTTGAGAAAGAGGTAATTTCTCACTAAAATAATAAAAACTTCTTGCAACAAGTTTTTATTCCTATCTGAAAGCACACAAATTTGTACAACAAGGGTGTTTTTTCTTTCATCATTTTCTTGCAACTTCGATGACCAATTGAGCCCAAATTTTCACAGGCTTGTTATTTTATGCATATGTTGGGATACACCAAGTGAGAACACTGGTCTTTGACAATTACCAAACGTGTTCAGTGCCTTTAACAGAACCTGACAGTATTGACACGGTCACCTTCATTTTCTAATAGAACACTACATGGCCGAAGATCACCGAACGGAAACGAGCCGTCACGAAGCTCGGTTTCCGATTCGCTACCGAAGTCTACCACAACTTTTAAGCAACATGTGACAGTAATTGAAGTCAATGACTGTGTGTCGCCTACAATCAACACGAACTGCATGTTACCCCAAAAGAACATCCTTGCATAAACACAAAATATTTTGTGAAAAATTATTTTTCGGGCTACAAAATCCAACAATCTTGAAAATATATTTCCACAGATTACTGGTTGGAGATGAAACTACACTTCGTGACCGAAGTAGTTCAAACATAATAGTCTCCCAAATTCCGATATTTACTATGAGGCAGTATAATAAAATAGCAAGACAAGTTCTCAAAAAACAAACTCTTACACAGCAAAGTAGATACACCTGGTGTTACCGCAAACCGAATATACATTGATACCTCACCTTGCAATGCTCAAAAACCCATATGGTTCATACAATGTTTATTTGGTAAATTTAGCTTGAAATCTATCTGGCTTCCAGTTTGAAAAAGATGAAGATCGCGCGCCATTTTTCTATACTAGTGTACTTTTGCAAGCAAACCGACATTTTTTAACACTAAAGCACTTGATCAATAGGCAAACCAGGTCTCCGAGTTTTACGAACGTTGATCGCAATCATATAAGTATTATGTAAATAGTTTTCTTTTAAACTTTCTCCGCATCCCTTAAAGGAAATTAAGTCTTGAAAAGCTTTATATTATGAGAGCCTTTGTGCTCTGACCTCCCTCACACAATAAGCAGTACGGTGCAACTCATTCCAAGTAATTTTAAAATCTGATTATCGTCAGTTTCAAAAATAGTCACTCACTAATGGCCACTCTCTGCTTTACAAAACCATGGCCTTCTTAGAAAGCTTCCACAGAATACACGGCAATGTTTCGTAAAATCAAGTAGAACTTACGCCAATGTCCCAACGGTTACTCGCACATATTTTTTAAGTGAGCCATGCACATACCTGAGTTCTGATCGTTATCCATTACATGTGGTGCAGAAGACCTGGAGAATAGTTTATTATGTGCTACAGGAATGCAAAGATGATCAGAGCATTTCAGCTTAAACACACGGGGGTAAATGCGAATTCAATCTATCAAAATCCCACTGTGGCTCCACTTGAATTGATGAAGAAATGTGGCCAACGTTTGAACATTATACCGAAATGAAAGATGACATAATTCATCACCGAGCTCAAAAAACCAAGTTGTGACGCATGATGGTAGCTTTCAAACACATAAGGGGAACAATTTCCCGTCAAACAATGATCTGCGAAATTTGTTTAACGGTTTTGTTTCCATTTTGTACACTCTAAAAAAGATTACGGGTCAGCGGAATCTGTATCAAAATGACTAAGAAATTGGTCAAAATGACGCAGAATCCGAGTTAAAAAATCCCATTTGTTAACTCTTTTCTGGATCAGCCTGACTTAGGTCCCCTGGGACCCGGAATCCGGATTAATTCCGACCTGTGAGTTGTTTAAGAGTGTACTGTAGTAACTTTGGCGTGCTTGTAATTCTCGTTTGGCTTGATAATCAAGCCAGTTTAAATTTGTTGCTATATACAGTCGACCAACAAGCTAGTGTTATTGTGCTACGAAATGCTGTCTTAGCATCGGGGTGGCATTTATTCGTGAAAATATGAACAGGGAAATGCAATGACTATGTCACGAGTTTGTGAAGCACTCGGAGTAAAAACCTCAATCGCGCGGGGTATGAGAGGCAGGTTGGAATCAAATGAGGAATTTCACCAACAATCCGATTGAAACTGCTATAGTAAATGAAGTGAAATATTGCGCTCACAGAAGTATCTTCTTTAAACGTGGATCACTTTGTAGAAGGGGGGGTGCACATCTTGTCAATCGCTGAGAAGCCTTCGGACATTTGGCGCTATATTTAAAAGTTTTTGTTAGTAAATTCAGTTTTAATGCGCTTATTAAGCGTACAAATATTGTTCTTCTTCAACTTATTCTGTAATTTTTAGCATGTTCGACAGAGCAAATTTCCAATTCATGGACAATAAATATTGAATTAAATTGAATTGAATAGAACTGAACTGAATTATATTATTAATATAATATCAAATCAGAATCTCTATACTTCTGTATACATTCATCTTAAACCGGGAACTGTGTTATCGAAAAACATTGTAACATATCTTTAATCGCAAGTGTATGCTGGTTTGATGGGAACCATGTGGCGGTACCCTTGGAGGGTTAATTTCTCACAGTTAACGAACATTCTAAGATGTCACACTGTATTAAGAGCGTCCAAAGTCAAATCTTATTTAGAGGCTATCCAACGCAAAGGCCGCTTGCCCACCCCCTCTCAATCAGCGCCGGTACCAACAAAAGATCGCCGACTGTTTTCCAATCAATAGAGAGTATACTAATTACAATGTCACATCCCATTTGAAATATAACATGTACAATAAATTGGCAGATAATCAACAATTGCAGGTATTGGAATTGAATTAAAAACTCATCGGATAGCTTCAGTTAGGCGCACTGGCATGTTGGTTTAAAGGTGAAATACCGGGAGGTTACATTTCAAGCATATTGAAGATTAAAGGGGTGGGTGTACTGCTTGTTCGCAATTACATTTTCGAGCGTATTAATAATTCAAACATTAAATTGAATTTAAATTTATACATGTTATCTACACACACTTTGTAAATGTTGTACACCGAGGATATCCCATGGTTTTGACTTAATTTCTTTAGCGACTTCCCCATTGGTTTTGTACACGAAACAAACCGAGGACTGTCCCCGATATGTCGTTTCCCCGGATACCTTTTTGTTAATGTCCTCGGTTTGAATGCGTATATAGACATGTTCACAACTACATCTGTGTTTCAGTCACTCTGTGGAGATTCCTTTGATTCTTCAACACCGTAAAAAGCACTGCATGTGTGTGTAAGTCCACATAGTGTTTCAAGTCCCTATTGTGTGGACCTCTTTTGCTCTCACAGGTCCACACTTCGTAATGTTGCGTTAAAACATGTTTGTGAATCTCATAAATCGAGGACTTCTCTTTGTTCTCACATTGTTTGAACTTACTATTATTATTATATATTTTTGCGACGTCCCCTTTGGTTTTGCACACGAAAGCGAAGCGAGGACGTCCTCGCTCTGTCAAAACACCCGGATCCCTGTTGTAAAAGTCCTCGGTTTCAACCGGTAAACACGCTCACACGCTGCACACTTTGTACTAATATTCATTAAAGAATACTGGATCCCCCACTCAATGTTAGTTTATATGCGGCTTGCACCAATCCTGTAATAACATACTTGCAAAATCTTTCCAACCCTATACCGTGAGATTATTGCTGGAGGCGCACGCCCCCACCTCCCCTCTAACCCCCACCCCTCCCCCTTACCGGCGTGCTTTAACTGCCCAATACTCCCGTCCTTCCATTTCGTCCCTTGCAACAATCCACTTTTTTTCTCTGACGTACATTTACATTATCTTGTCAAGAGAAAAAAACAGGAAAATAAACAAGACGTGCCACTCTGCCGACAGCTGTGTGTGCCTACCACTCCATAATGCATCCAAGAGAATTGAAATAACATCACGTCTGTATCAAACCTTTTACCATTGTTTTAATAATAGTATTTTTAAAGCTTGGTTCAAGCTTTAAAGATAGTTTGTGGGTTGACTTCAGTGTTAGACGGTGTAAAGGTTTGTTGGTAGAGCAGCAACAAAAAATAAGTGGAACGACCCTCGATGCAGCTTCTCATTTATGACATCGAATGGGTTTAAATATAGGTCTACATCAAACCCATTGGGGTTGCCTGTGCCAGTGTTCCCACCATAATAGGACGCAAATACGGCAAGTGTTCATTTTTACAGACTAAGGCATTTTCGACCAATGTTGTTCACGCACAGTCGCGTACCAGAAGCGGGGCAGGGGCTGGAGCCCTCCCGAACCCTTGCCCCTCCCCTATCCACCCTATTGAGGTCGAACGAATACACAAATGAATGGTTCGATATACATAAAATAGATCCCCCCCCCCCAAAAAAAAAAAAAAAAAAAAAAACGCGAGCGTTGACGCGAGCGTCAATGCCTTTACGTTTGTACACAAGCATAAATGCGTCCCAGTAATGCCGGAAAACACCGCAAATGAACATACGTAATTAATTGGTCCACGCCATTGCTTACATTGGGATAAGGAACTGTATTAAAACAAGGTGGCATAGTGTGTATACATTAAATTTCTGAAGAATATATATGTACTTGCATAATCAAAATTACAAGCTGTAAGTCAATTCGCAGTGTCAAACTTCGAGGCTAGTTCATCATTTACCCTTTCAGAAAAACAAATGAACACACTTATAAATTAAAGGCATTTGCAACTGCAGATAGAGGTTTCAATGAAGACGTTTGACGGTCTCCAAAAGGGCGTATTTAATTCCTGCCCCACAATAACCCGAAGCTTTGCATCCAGGGACTGTTCTCTTGCAGCAAGTTACAAATAATTAACGACTCTAACAAAAAACAAGCATCCAAGATGTGTCTGATCAGATACTATATAAGAATAACTTTCAAATTCGCGCTTACCTTTGTGGACCGTATGCTTTGTTTTCTTCTGAAGCCACAAATCTGTCAACCCTAGTCTTTTGTGCAGGACGTTATGCCCGAGTCCCTTTTTCCTCCTCGAAAACAGTTTGTGTTGTTTTTGTACAACCGCGGAAATGTTCACAAACTTCCTTCTCGCCCCAACCTTTCCACCGAGGGCAAAATGTCTATGTATCGGTGTGGTTTTCTGACTTTTCCCACTCGAGTTAGCTGACCAGCCGGCCTCAACCCGCCGTAATTGTGTAGTTTGACAAGTTCAAAAATGATTCATGGGTTTAAGAGCTGAGGGCGTAGATTACCGAACAGCCAGCATCAGCTCCTCTCTCCAACCTCTTTGTATCAATACCAGATAATTTCCCAGCCGTTGCTGCTATACAAGCCGGTGCAGCTCGTTGTTTGGTCTAAGTTTCTCGATCCACAAACCTCCCACTCTGCTGGTACACCTCAGGCCGTGACGAGATCAGTGGTTTTATCCCTGGTCTTTTCGACCGGTTTTAAGTACCAAGTCCTCAGGTATCCTAGCTAAGGAGGCCGTTCGACAAGCGGCTCAAGTTCCGGCTGACATGTCACTGTAACCCAAGATCACTTTTCAGAGTCAGTGTACCGTGATCCTTCTGTCGCACCGTGGCCCCTGCGTGGTGTACGATGGTAGCAGTGTCAGCCGTTCGGAAGTTTAAACAGTTTGGGGTCCTTTAATGAAGGGAGTGATTACCTTACTGTATTGATATTTATTTCTCCTTTGAAAAAAAAACTGCGATCAAGGACACTTCAGCATACTTGATAACTGGTGAATGTGACCAGGTAAGTTTGTGCGACGTGTTCAATTCCAAGAATGAGCAAAGACTCTCACGAGTATGCCCAGAAAAATACTCGAACATTTCAAGATAACTAATAAAGAAGAAAAATTAAAAACAATTCTAACAATTTAAACAAAATAATAATAATGAAGAATTTCAGTTTAAAAATTCAGTTATAAAAAAAATATATTTCAGAATGTTAGTAAAAGATTGCAATAGACAAAATACATGTATAGAGAACTTAAAATCACAGAGACCGAGTTCACTGAAACAGCCACTTTGAGCTCGTGGAGTTGGGTCGAGATTCTAAACAAGTTTTAATCTCAACTGACTTTTGAATGTGGATTCTTGAAAAACCTTTTGCTAAACACACACGTCAAATGTTGGCTTTAATGTTTTTCAGTGACGTACCTATTGAATTCATGTTAAGGCAAGTTTACGTATTCTAGTTAGTTGTTGTTGTTGGTGTTGTTGTTGGGTTTTTTAGGCTACGCTTAAATGAATACACAACCATGTTTACAACCATATAGTTATCCTTTTCCTCTCCCATATATGTATATAAGGAGAACTTTGTTCTCAATGAAAATCAATAAATTTGGAATCACAATTATTGTTTCACGCACTTAAACTGAACTTGACTTTCTGGCTATCCCGTGCGGGTCACCTATTGACTTAAACCATGAGCACGCTATCCAGGGGGGACTAATCCCCGGGGTCAAGCTGTTTAAATGACCCCAGAGAACAAGAAAACAAAAAGGACTAATTTATTTCCTGCAAGTGCAAAACAAACACAGATAGCATCCGCAGCTTAATCATTAACATTGCACCCCCCCCCCCCGAGTAGTAACATCCGGGATATTCGGGGATTTCCTGCGTGAAGATTGGAGAGAGCGCCCTCTTTCCTCCCGAGGTCTGTCCCAACCTCGGCTAAGTTATAGGCTCCGGCTCCGTCCCCGGGCTCTGTTTGATGTAGAAACACCGTGCAAAAGGTACACTGTATGCTTCAAAAGTAATGAAATACCCCAAGCCGGAGTAGGAGCCAGAGCCACAAGCCAAAGTTTGGAAAAGTCCCCTAAGATAATACAAACCTCTTTACAAACTATTTTTCAATCACTGATGCTTCGTACGGTGGTAGAATATTCCGCTAAAAAAACATATCAACGTACTTTTTTTTCTGGTCGCAAGTCCACCCATTCCCCACCCCCTCCCTCGCCCCAGGAAACGCGTCCGGATGAAAATGTATTAAGAACCATTGTTAACTCTTACTGACCAGGTAAATGGAGGATTGCTTTTTTGGTGTTGTTGTTTAAAATGCGATGATTTACTTTAAAGAAAAACCCACATATTTTCTCTGTGGTAAGCATTTTTGTTTAAGTCCTGGGTCCATAAAACTCAAACAGCCCGGGGCTGCTTTGTTTAGTTGACGTTTATTGTTACCAGTTGATGCGGTTTCAAACTCTCTGGCTAATTAAAACTCCGCTAGTGTTTCGTTGGGACCCCCTTGACCAGATAAATATTTGTGCAAACACTTGTGTTGTATTTCCTTATTCAGGACCCTCCTGTCGGTTTCCACTTCTCACTTTGTACTTAAGACCGTCTGATCGTTAGCATTCTTGAAATTTCTGATTACGATCTGTGGTTATGATTTGCAAATCGAGACCACAGATAGTTTCTGTTTCATTTTAAAAGATTGTAAACCTTGGATTTTAAGGTCATCGTACACGTTTGGTAATTACTCAAAATATATATTAGCATAAAAACTGACTTGGTAACAAGCAACAGAGAGCTGTTGATAGTATAAAACATTGTGAGAAACGACTCCCTCTCTAGTTCTAGTTTTTGAGAAAGAGGTAATTTCTCACTAAAATGATAACAACTTCTTGCAAGAACTTTTTATTCCTATCTGAAAGCACACAAATTTGTAAAACAAGGGTGTTTTTTCTTTCATCATTTTCTTGCAACTTCGATGACCAATTGAGCCCAAATTTTCCCAGGCTTGTTATTTTATGCATATGTTGGGATACACCAAATGAGAACACTGGTCTTTGACAATTACCAAACGTGTACGATGCCTTTAATTACATTGCCCAAGTGGTGCTTCCAGTGGTTTCGGGAGATTAAATTAGACCGCGTACGATTTGGCGGCTATCGGCTACTGTTGCGACTGTTGCTAAGGTTGTTACTAATGTCTTACACTTCGATACGCCATGATCCAGCCGTAGCCGTAGCCGTAGCCGTAGCCGCCAATTCGGACACGGCCTTACCCTGCCGCATATTTTTTTTTACACCGCAGAGAGGGGTTTTGTACTGTAATACTGCCAATTCCTGTCTTGAGATGAGACTACAAACATTTATGCCTATAAAGGGTTAGGTTTAGGGTTAGGGTCAGGGTTAGAGTTTGGGTTAGGGTTAGGGTTAGGGTCAGGGTTAGGGTTAGGGTTAGGGTTAGGGTTAGGGTTAGGGTTAGGGTTAGGGTTTAGGGTTAGACGTAGTCTCCTATCTCAAAACGGAATTGACAATGTTACAGCACAAAACCCCTCACTGCGGTGTAAAAAAAATACGCTACCCTGCCTACCAATCATGTGCCTGTGGTAACATTGCCACAGGTCTAGATAACTAGATACTGTGGATCCCTTGAAAACGCCGCCACCGCTGAGGATAAACAATAGAAAAATGCATGCGTTTATTACCACAGCCAATGAGAGATCTTCCATTGACCTCAGTGGGACGCTGTTTGAGCTCGTGACGTCATATTATTGCAAGGGGTCTTTTGCCCGAAACGTGAACATTTTATGATGTAGTAAATTATGAATACTACTGTTAAACGCACTGTCAAAGGTGCCAGTCTAAATTCCTTTCTGTCCTCATTTTGTTTTGCACCGTCGTGCATTACATAGCGAAGTGAATTTACAATGTACAGTTAAAAGGGTTTGTATAAGTTTGGTAATAAATTGGACCCCACTGTTTGTTTCTATCGTTGTAGATATATACCATAAAACTAATATGTGAAAATTTCATTTCAAAAGGTGGTAGCGTTTTTGAGATATTGCCAAAAATCTGGAGCGGTTATGTCCACGCAGGAAGGATGATCTGCAATTGGAAAACATAATCTGAGTAACGTTACTGTCAGTATAACGCTTCTCAGATTCTAATTTTTGGGGAAAAGTGATAAATTTGTCCATAACCGCAGTACTTCTGAGCGAAAGTTTCTCAAAATGCATTATACTATCCAAAGCTGCTGTACTTCTTACCAGGTAAGTTTCTATTGCCATTACTTTTCAGAGTCATAAGTTACTAAACGTATACAGACCCTTTAACACATTGTAATCATTTACACAGTTGGCAGTGAACGCGAAGGCAGAACTGGAATCCTCTTGCGTATAAAGACCCTTTAAATATCCAAGAAGTAAATATTAAGCTGAGGTGACGAAATGTTTGCAGGGCCTTGATTTAACAAGTTTTAATTATTGTTCGGCCGTACCCTGGGTTAAAGGTATGCAATACAAATTTTCTCTAGAAAGAATCATGTTCACATCAAAACAAAATTCTTCAGAATAAGTCATGCGTTAAATTTTCATGAAAGCAAATTAGCCTACTGCTTTTATTAAAAATAAAATATAAGACCAATGTAAGCATATTGATGGAAACCATTGTGGTGACTTTCGTAAAATTCAGCTGATAGACACACAGTCGGATCTTATCTGACAACTCGCCAAGGCCCAATTTCATAAAGCCTAAGCACAGAAACCTGCTAAGCACCGGAAAATATCGCTTAGCGAAAACAGGTTACCAGCCAACATTACATAAAGTTTACATTACTGCGACTGGTGCCCCACTCATTTTTTTGCTAAGCAAAGAAATTTGTTAAGCGGTATTTTCTGGTCCTGGAGTTGTAAACGTTTCGGTTGTACCTTAGGTAGGGCCTAAATAGGCTATTGGCGAGTATTGCTCACTTTCACATGCCTCTAAAACGGCTCTTTAAATTGTGACAAATATCCCAATTTCTTCATTAAACTAGGGCTCAAACAGTGCTTTATAGGTAATTACTTTTTGATTCTTTTAGTATTAAGTCGACTTTAAAAACCCAAATTTTCATAGCTGACTTTCAGTTTCAGACAGTTACTCTGAACTCCCGGGTCTAGGGTAGGGGCCTTCACTTCCACATCCCATCCGTACCATTTAGATCAGTCGGCTTAATAGCAAATGAGTCATGCAAGTACTGAATGCATTGGAAGTCCCCGGTGGGTAATAATCAAACAAAAGGGCCCGCTAGACAAGCAAGATAAGATTGAAACAATGATGAAGAGCACATAGTCTGAAGCCGCCCCGGATAATAAGAGCATGTTATACCCCACACCCCATCGTCATGTGTGCTTCGCCCCCAGTTTTAATGGAACCACAACCCCCGTGGGTTGACAAGCTCACACGTGCGAGCAGTCGTCGGCGCTATACACGAGCGGACAGCGTACTCATCAATATTTTTAGCTGAGAACATTCCGGTAAGGTATATAACCATGGAGGAACCACCCTATGCTGATAATAGTTCACTTGATTGAAAGTGACAGCAGCAATGAGAATGCGTTTAAACCCGGGTTGGGCTTTCATAATTTTCCCCTTTATTTTGTCTCATGCAGTCTGGACAGGCGCCAGGCGCCATCAGTGACCTTTTTTTATTATTTGCTGCTCATCGTATTGTAATGTTTATACCATGGAGGAAGAACGTCCTTCCTCCGTTATTATACGTTGATGCAGAATCAAATCGTCCGTGAATTTGTTTCTCTTCCTGGATTGAATCGCATTGAACTCGAAAACCATGTTTATTTCGACACTTTTAACATCAGAGCAAAATCAAATCACACCAGCCCCAACAACTGGGTAACTCATTCCAAGAAATACACAGTATACATACACACCAACAGAGATGAGTAATGGAGAACAACGGAAAAGGGAACGGAAAAGCAAAAACAGATCGTAGTCCCATGGAGGAAGCCTCCATGGAAGTCCCAACCATTATTTAAATAAAAGTCATCGTTGAAAGACAACTTTAAAATCTCCAACAAAGGTGGCGCTATTCTTAAATTTGCGTCCGCGAGGGGTGCACCACACTAAATAGGCCAAAATTCATGCGCCAAACTAATTATCATAATTTGTAAACCCACAGTTACTTTTGAATAATAAACGTTATGGGGGTCATGCAATTAATAGAATGTGTATTTATAACACAAAACCAGAACCTGGGGTTCTGTGCTTCAAATTCTGAGGAGATTTGATAAATTTGGGCTTTAAAGTTGGTCCTATTTGGCTTGGGAATTGGAGTAATATAGCAAGTCGGTTTGAGAAAAAGCACATTTTCGGGGTGTTTTCTCATTAGCACAAATTTCAAACGGCTGACCTGCCAAAAATTGAAAAGAAATCTGAAGTTTAGTTGTTTGAAAATATATTTAAAGGGATACGTTGCCTTGGATCGGACGAGTTGGTCTAGCGTTTGTAACCGTTTGTTATAAAATGCATATATTATATGGTTAGAAAGATGTTATAAAAGTAGAATACAACGATCCACACAAATATGCCTCGAAATTGCGTGGTTTTCCTTATACTTTGTGAACTAAAACGGTCGGCCATTTTGTGGTTTGACTCCACAAAATGGCCGACCGTGTTTGCTCACGATGTAAAAGGAAAGCCACGCAATTTCGAGACATATTTGTGTGGATCATTGTATTCTACTTTTATAACGTCTTTCTAACCATATGCATTTTATAACAAACGGTTACAAATGCTTTTTGAAGACCAACTCGCCCGATCCAAGGCAACGTGTCCCTTTACTTGGTTTTCATATTTAGCATTTGGCATTGGTTACTATGGGAGTTTATTTAGTGTGGTGCACCCCGAGGCTTCCCATATCAACCAATGCTAAATTAAAAACAAAAAAACAAAAACATTACTCAAAGTAGGCTATTTAAAAATCTCAGCCTTTAAAGATATATTTACTGACAACTAAACTGGTTTTTTTTTCTTCTTTCGCATCCATTTAGGTTCAAACGGTTGAATTTCAATGCTCATCCAAACCCTAAACGAATAACGGTTAACTTGCCAGACTTTATCTTGAAAAAAAACCCGGCCCTACGTTCGTAAGCAAATGACGTTCATTTTTAGAGGGCTATAGTTTAATGCTCAAGATTAAAATTCAACTCCAAGGGGCACAGCATCGGACCATTTTTCAACAATCCTTAAAGGTCATGACCTTTAAATCTGTTATTTACAGACAAAGTTCATGAGGCTATGACGCACCCGTAAGTCAAAGGGTCCCATCCAACTAAAAATGTGATTAAAGTTCATTTGATGATGTTTGATGATAAGTTGAAGTCACGAAGCTAGCATTGACATTACCCCCATGCAGGAATGATTTAACTACACTAATGTAATTATGTAAGTAAAAAAGCCATGAAAACGTCAAATATGGGGAAAACTTCGTACGGTCGTACGGTGAGTGTATCAGCGTACGGTGAGTGTAATATTAACACCGGAATCGGGTCCCAGGAGCCCGGAAAGTGGTGAACCGTAAAAATGGGATTTTGACCCTGATTCTGCGTCATTTCAACCATTTTGTGGTTCAATTCGACACAGATTTGGGGTCATGCTGACCCCAAAATGGGGTCAGGCCCAACGTGACCCCGATCCGGGTCAATTCTGACGCGGGAGTTTTCAGAGTGTACAAAAGTAGCAAAACTGTCAATAATTAGACTCCGTGTTTAAACAGTTGACTGCATGTTTCACACAAAAGGAAGACAGTAAATCGTTTTGAATGAGTCCGCTCCTTGAAAACATAACGTAAAAATACCAACAAATACAAAAATTGTATGTTACACTGGAGTAATTAGCAACTAGCTTACAATGGTACCAACATTACCGACAAAGTGTATAGGGTGTCACAGATTCTGTAAAATTCAATGTACAAAAAACTTTAAATTGTCAGCCTGTATTCAATAATAAACCAGCATGTCCCATTGCGGAAACAATAAAGCTTTGTTTTCAGGCTTGAATTATAGTTCAATTCACTGATCAAAGCGGCTGTGAGGTTGCTCATCGTTCATCAAGAAACTGAAGTATGGATAGCTAGGCACAAACTGCTCACTGGCGAAATAATTCTCCCCACTCCTATCTTTGGGCATCAGTCTGATCATTGCCGCAGCTTCTTCGTAACTCGGCGGCGGAGTTTCATCCGTAAGAGCTGCAAGGAAAGTAATTTTGTTTATAACAATCAGTATATCATATTTGTGATATGTAACACGTCTCCTTTAATAATAATACAAAAATAGAACTTACATATAGCGCAATAAAGCATAAACCACAAAGCGCCTCAAGAAGCAAAGAGTATAAGAAAATACGATTTAAATTCGAAATGGGACTAAAAACAAAACCACCACCCAATAAGAAGCAATACAAAGTACTACGGTTTTTTTATTTTAAAAGAATGGATTAAAGTTGTATATTTAGTATTTATTTTGTATAATTTTCGAATATTTTATGTGAATTTACAATGGGCCTTCTTTCAGCATCTATTGGAACTTTGTGTTAAAACCACAACTTGTAGTCTGTAATAATAACTGGCATCCAGTGGTATCCCAATTACCCTGACTAGTGACACGATGGGCTCTGAACCAACACGTATAAACACAGTGAGCTTGAGTCCACTATTCTATAGTAACTCAACGAGCTCACTCTGGATACGTCCTGTTTGTGAAATAATGCCACTCTAAAGCCTCCCGGGTCAGAATTGACCCGGATTCCTGGTCCTGTGGGGCCTGACCAGTTTCTGGGTCAGTGACCCAGAATCTGTGTCAAAAATTTCCCAGAAATGGGTTAAAACTGACGCAGAATCTGAGTTAAAATCTCACTTTTTAAAACCAGCTCCCGGGGCAGCCTGACCTAGAAACGGGTCAGCCTCCTGGAAACCGGACTCAGGGTCAATTCTGACCTGGGATCTTTTTGATTGTACTTCAAACATAGAACTGTATTGTAACACATGCTTTATCTCTGGCTTTAACTTCAAAATGTATACCCGCATTCGGCTGTTCTCCGGGGTAGGGTGGCAACTCGCTCTCTGCTCTGGTCCGTGTGGCAGGAATCTTTAGTGGTACGTTGCCTATCTGTATCGTAAAGTTCGTCTCACGATTTGCACTCAAGAACTGTTCAGAAATGTGCGTTAAGTAAAACAAAAAGTCTTCGTGAACATTAAATACAAAACGTAAATTATATATTTTAGAAAATATTCAGCATTTGGAACACATAACTTCTGGAGTATCTACAGTATATTCAGTGCCCTTCTGGTTTCTAGTTCCATAGTCCTGGGTCGTCACAAAAAGCATTCTTCTGATTAAATCTGAACGAGCTCTATAGCCAGAGACACGAGGACGCTATTGTACAATGAAAAGAATGGGTTTTCGAATGACGGTGTGGCAGGAGATTCTGTCCCCCGGAGATTCTGTCCCCCCATACGGCGAACTGTGTACAAACTACTTTTGATAGCGCCCTCTTTTGAATCATCCTCCTCTAGCCCATGTTAATTTCCCGTATGGCTCTCCGGGGGGACAGATTTCCCTGGGACACCGGCATGCACCTTTCAAAGATCTGATGTTCCTACCTGAACACGATAGAGCACGTCGATGATGCTGCATCCAGATAGACCCGATGGTGGCACTGGAGGGATACGCAACGGGCCGATGCTGAAGTCTGTCACCCTACCTCGCGGACACCCTACAGAAGCACTGGCCGTTGCCAAGGTGATCTTTTTGACTTTTTGATGGGATTTGGAGCGGAATGTTATGATCTAAAAATTAAGAAGATATTGCAGCTTGAAAACACAAGCAGGGCAAACGGAATGAATTGTGTGTCGTGTCATGCTTCCTTCGATAAGTAGGAGGTGTTTTCGTGCGATTTGAGGCGTGTATGAAGAAGTTAACAGTCCCTGCCTCTCAACCATCTTTCCTCACTTCCTCCTACTTTCCCTTATAATATTCACTCCCATCAAGGGATGGGCCTAGATGAAAGACAAAAGACTCCTGTTTATTATTCCAAAACAGGTGCGAGAAATCCCCCAAAGTGCACGTAAAGATGATGCACGTCAAACTGCATGCGCGTTGCATAAAATGCGCACCGCATAAGAACGCACAGGAAATCTGACTCACAAAATGGCGCAAGCAAGATTAATGATGACGTCAGTTGAATTGGGTAACAAATTGTTGGCCTTAATGTTTGTTTTAATGTCAATTTCAGTGCATTGGAGGTACAACACCTACTCAACAATGTTCATAAGACCAGAAACATTCTTTGCGCAAAATATGTCACCAGTAAAATAAATTTTGGCATAGGTTGATATAGAACCCTTGCATTGACCGCCATCACTGAGGTCAAACAATGGAAACGTGCACGCGTGTACGCGCCGTGCACAAAATTTCAGCCAATGACTGGTCTTCATTGACCTCAGTGAGGGCGCTGTTTTGGCTTTTGACGTCATATGCAAGGGGTCTATTGATGGAAATCAAATTAATGACGTACTGCCTATATTGATCATCATCAACGTAGTTCGAAATGTTAGTCACCAACCTGCAATAGCTTGCCGTGTAAAGATATTCTCTCACTATTGTCGCGGTTGTCCACCTGCCCAACGATGTATATGCTTTCCCCTGGAACATACCCTTGCTTTGACAACCCAACGGAGATCTCCTCGCCGACCATACATGTACAGACGCAACAGGTATCCAGTTCTGCCTTCGCGTTCACTGCCAACTGTGTGTGAAGGATTTAAACTAATTTAAAGGGAGACTCTGTATACGTTTGGTAATCACCACTCTGAAAATTAATGGCAATAAAAACTTACTTGGTAAGGAGTACAGCAGCTTTGGGCTGTATAATGAATTTTGAGAAACTTTTCACTAAGAAGTACTGCGGTTATGGAAAAAGATATCACTTTTTATTCCCCAAAACATTTGAATCTGAGCAGAGTGTGTATTCCAATGCAGATTATTCTTCCTGCGTGGACATAACTGCTCCAGATTTTCGGCTATATTATTTTTAAAACGTTACTACCTTTTGAAATGGAATTTTCACAGGTTAGTTTGATGGTATATAGCCTATATACAACTATAATATAGGTTTTAAATAAACAATAGGCGCCAATTACCAAACGTATACAATCCCTTTAAATGGAAACTATTATGTAGTCAACCAAACACTGCAAAAACGGGGGTGTTAAGTTAGGTTTTGTCACAAATAGATACCGAAAAAAGAATCAAAATTTACACCATATATAATAGGGTGTGAAATTACCACTAATTTCTGCCAACATGGTGTTATTTTATTACCCTATGATGTTAATGTTGATTCTCTCTTCGGTATATATAAGTGACAACACCCATGGTGTCAAATTTAACACCCGAGTCAGCAGTGTACCAAAGTTAATTTGCTATCTGTGTCGTAGTCAATCATTATTCTTCTCCATGCGAGATTACTGACCCCTTGCACTAATGTCACACGCGGTTACTGTCTGCCACACTGTAAAAACTGGGGTGTTAAAATTGACACCATGGTTATTGTCACATGCCCAAGAAAGAATCAAAATTAACACCACATGGTGATAAAATAGCACCAATGTTACTGTGTTGGCAGAAATTATTGTTATTTAAACACCATATGGTGTAAATTTTGATATTTTTTTTTCGGTATCTATATGTGACAACACCTATGGGTTTTAACACCCAGTTTTTGCAGTGCACGCTCGCCAGTTGCAAGTTGTCGCAACTCTCTCGATAATTATACGGCTCTGGTCAATCCCGTAATAGTGCACCCTCTTTGGGTAGCATTGGTTTAAGTTGTCTCCTGTTGAGGGAAAACAAGCCATGAGAGGGCGGTATCTAAAGCAATCTTCTTTACTGCATGAGCGATAGCGTGTGCTCGGCAAATGCTATCATTTCATAACCTAGATTTTCCGGTTTGCAATCCATAATGTAAATCAAACCTTGGCTTCAGGAATGGTGTTTAAATCCAATGTTGGCCCAACCATGCTGAATAGCCTCTCGGTCTTAAACTCTTTGTCGAATAATTTTCTTTTGAGTGACACTGTTGCCTTTGTTTTGTACCTCACGAAACCATATTTGCCTTCGAACGTGGCGGGAAGGTGTTCACGAGGGAGTTGAAATTCAAATGGATAGCCATGCGTTCCTGGTGGAATGTGTAAATTCTGAGAACGTTCCCCTGCAGTTATATTGAAAATTGAATAAAAATAAGAATACTAAAGAAACATACAAAAGACAAACTAAAAGAAATCACCACTAACAAAAACAAAGTAAATTCCTAAATAAAGGTCTGTCAAATAAATGTTGGAATAAATTAAGAATTGTTTGAGACTTACTATTCCAACTCGTAACTTCGAGAAATGCTTCTGATGTGGTCGTACGGTTCGCTTTAAAGGGTGTGCGCAACATTGGTAAGATTAACAATGTAAATGTTCACAGATTTACACGTAACCATGGGATAAAAAATAGTTCTGGCTTGAAATGCTAGAGATTTTGAGAAACGGATATAACAAATAGTTTTGATCTCGGGAGTCCAAATCCCGAAGTTTGAAAACATTGAGAATGTATAGCCTAAGTTGTTTTTTCCCCACTATCTTCTCGTGACTCCAATTTGACTGATTGCGCACTTTCACAGGTTTGTTATTTCATATGTTGGTTCTCATAGTGCGGATATACGAAAGCGTATAACCTCCACATGAATTAAACAATTATCTCTCTTATCGTGTACGTACACGAAAAGTTATCGTGGTGTACGTACACGAAAAGTTATCGTGGTGTACGTACACGAAAAGTTATCGTGGTGTACGTACACGATAAATTCCAACTTATCGAGTACGTACATAAGTCCATACTTATCGTGTACGATGACTTATCGTGTACGTACACGATAACTTATTTGGGAGACATACGCCTTTTGGCGACAGTAATTTGTTTAACTTTTATGCTCTCCTGGACATCCCACTGATGTTCAATGCAAGTTTTTGAAATGTATTTTAATGTTTGTAAATTGTACCCGAATAAATATTATCATGTACGTACACGATAATTCCCAGCTTGTCGTGTACGTACACGATAAGTGTACACGATAGTTATCGTGTACGTACACGATAAGAGATCCTTTTTTTAATCATGTGGGAGCAATAATACGCTTCCGTACGGATACTACTGTTTTACAGTTTTGATATGTCCGCGTGCTCGAATGCTTTATTGTGTTACGCTACAGAACTGTGTCAATAGTTACGTGTACCTGTTCCGAAGACGTGGACGGTCTCGTCAAAGTATATCTCGGCGAGGCTGTGCGTAGAATCGTCAGTTGACCAATCAGTCTTAGCGTTACCCTTGAACCGCATCCACATTTCTATAATATGACGAATGGATTGATAAGAACTTTTAAGTTCAGAATAAAATGCGTCAATGATTCTGGTGTACTGTCTATTGACCATCAAAGGCTTATTTTGTTGAGAAAACAGCAGAAACCTGTCACGGTATTAAACAAAAACGTCGAATCCATCTAGATTTGGTGGGTACATATATTAACCGCATTTTTGGCCTTATTGAGGGCAGCCCTCAAGCGGACACCACAGAAATGTCAAAAATTCGCCTGCGTTGTTGTTTTTGTTTTTACGTTATTGATTTCTATAATCAACGGAGGCACTTAAGACGAAAATACTTACTACCATTACCATCTCTATAACAGGCTTGCGGAAAAAAATCATTTCGGGATCTTTACCAAAGTATGACCCTCCCTTAAAGGATGTGCACAACATTGGTAAAATTGAAATAATGTTAAAAAGATGGTTATGATGGGAAAACTTCCCTTGAGGTATTTTTGCCTGAAATCCCATAGTTTATGAGAAATTAGTAAATAAACAGTTTTAAAATCCGGTGTTTGAAAACAGTGAAAACAGTGTGATGAGGTTTTTAAAAATTTTTGTTGGTGAATCCGATGACCGATTGAGCTTAAACATTTCACAGGTTTGGACCCACGGGACCCAGATACGGGTCAACTCTGACCAGGGAGTTTTTAAAGTATCGTCAGGACATAAAAATTGCCAAAATGTCAAAAAATATAGGAAGCTAAATTATCTAAAATAATTCCCAAAACAAAAACACCTGATCCCCTCAACTTCTCTCCCTGATAGTGCATCAGATCCAATTATACTATACTTACTTTGAACACTCTTCAATCCAACAAGATCATTTCCATCAACCTGCAGAACAACCTTCCCTCTGATGACGTCACCGGAAGAAAACACCACCTTTCTACTGTCAAAAACAATCTGCATATTTTTCAGCCTGCCCATGGTTTTTTGGGTGTATATCTTCCAGTGTACTGATCGACTTCGGTGAGGTCGCTTAAAATACTCACAGCATGCTACTATGAAACCTGTGGAAAGTTGCTGACGCACTATTTAAAAATCGCGTTTCAAAAAGGTCTTGCCTACATGACCAATAGCTTAACTTTTGATACAAAATGGCTATACTTTATATTATCAAACACAGCCGTCAATACAGTGCCGGATATGCTGGATTGAACTTTAAACGGTACCCTGGAACTGTGCGCATATCATGCAAATGCTGTCATTATTGACTCGATCTTTGGTCAGTTGCATCAACATAAATCTATAATGGTGATACCAAAATAATAACTGTGTTAATGTTGTACTCTATTGCCTCATCTAATCAATTACGTCGTTGTTTGATTAAAGAACAAACCGTTTGCATTTCAATGTGAAGTTATTATAGACCAAGTAACATTCGCTTACAAAAAGGGTAACCTTGTACATTCCAGGTCATTTCCTGGCAGGCAAGATACTACACTGGTCATGGGAATTTTTGTGTCACGATTTCCACATCAATTCAAGAGATATAAAAAAATAACAGCTAAATGAGTTTTAGAGATATGCCGCCTTTCTTCATATCAGAAATTGATACAAATAAATTAGACAGTGCAAGCTCCACAAAATAAATGTAAGATTTTATGTTTTCTTCCCTTGAGCTGTATACAAATCATGCCTGCAGGAAATCTAGGCTCTGTGGCTCTTTTGTAAATATGTGATGTCAAAGGTTACATGGTCTACAGGGTGCACCACACTAAATAAGCTTCCCTTAGCAATCAATGCTAAGTGCCTGTTATTCAACAATACTCCCAAAAATATATTTAAAAGTCTCTCAGCCTCTTAAAAAAACCCAAATATTATTTTCTGACATTAATTTAAACTTCACTTTTCTTTGCAACTGTTGGTACGGAAAAAAGTCGGGTTTACATTATTTTTATTAATTTGTATAAGTTTCTTTTTATTAAATTTACTGCAACCACAGTGATTTTATAAACGCATTAAAGTACCCCCTCTGTTGATGAAGTTGTGTAATGAAAAATCTAAGCAGTGGCTTAATGAAACATACTTGTTTCTCAAACACCGTTTGCATTAACTTATTTTGTTTTCCAATAAAGTTAGGACTCAAGATTCTGAGGTACCATAGATTTACGAATTATTATAACAGTTTTTAAAACAATACACTGTTTTACACTTGCACAGAATCTGTGAAATGTTTCCTCTTGAACATTCAGTATGTAGCTTATTATTTTATCTCTCTTCACAATCACAAACAATAAACAAAATATTAGGTTTTTTTTACATGCAGCAAGAGTATGAAAATAGACAAAGGATATAAAAACTGATACTATATAAACAAAAATGAATACAGATAAAAGGCAAAGCTGAGAAGGTCATGACTTGGGGGTGGGAAAGGTCTCCTGTAACCAAACTTTTCAGCCGGCCAATAAAACATATAATATACAACTGGGATTCAAACAAGGACTTATAAACAAATGTAATATTGCAAAACTATAGTTACAATTGTGGTTCCTCCCAATATGGTGCTTTATCCAGGTCAAAACAAAAATAATGTTTTCAAAAATATTTCATAATTATGGGCGTTATCAGCGCGTTGTGATTATTGCATTTTAGAACAAGAGGACAATTATTGGACCAGCATTTGTCTTGAAACAATAATCATACCCGGCAAGTCACCCCCAACGATGGTTTATGCAGGTACAGTGATGGGCAGAAAACGATAAATTATATAACATTTTTATGAGCAAATTTGAATTCAATTGAATTTCCTGACGTGAAATTCAATTCGGTTTTTTTTTATCGAATAAATTATACGTAAACAATTACAATACACAACTGTTTTGTTTTTAAACCCCGATACTTCAATAAAAAGGAAAATACACAAAGTTAAAGAAACTCAATAACAATTTACTGCACGGAATACTGCACGGAAGCTAAAGCTCAATTTGAATTGCTTGTGAGTATATTCGAATGATAACAATTGTAATCATGTTGTTCGGAATTGAAGTTATAAACTCATTGGAGATTTATCCATAGATAAGGTCCCGTTGAAGCCGGGTATTGATGGGCAAAAAGTAAAATTAGCTTGGAAGTAGGGCCAGCTTTGTGCTTTACAAGTAAATCGAGAGCCGGAACCAATTAAAATATAATTAGTAGTATATTATTTAATGATTCTGCTTTTTTCTTTCTTGTTTTTCTTCCTGCGCAGTACATAGCGCACTTTTTCCCGACTATACTGCTGTAGTCTATAGTATAAGTGTCTATAAAGTGACGTGTCATAATTGTATGCAGATACAATAAGTATTTGAACAAGTTTAGATACCATGCGCCAATATTATTCCATGTTTACCTGGATGTTCATTCAAACTAGAACAAGTAATTAAATGCATGAGTGCACCTAATTATGTATTATTTTAAACTTTAAGAGATTAATGGGAATCTGGTGGCACGTCATCAACCGAAAGATTGAAGTACGGATAACTAGGAACGAACTGGTCGTCACGGAAGTAATCCTCATCGTCCCATTCGTTGGTCAGTCTGTCTGTTTGGCCAACAGCCTGCTCGTAACTCGGGGGCGGATCCTCACCACCGAACGCTGGAGCTTGACGGGGAAAACAAAAGCAAAGATGAATTTATATATAATGTTCCTCATAATTGTCATCAAAGCCACCGTGCGATATAATGTAATAAGCTTGCAAATACCGAGCGGAAATTTCTTGAAATCAATCGATACCATTTTATTTTCTTTCATCTAAGAAAGGAAATGTTGTCTTCAAATACGAAAAGAAAGACGGGATAGTTATCTTACCCAATTCTGCCACCCCTACGGGAGATAGTGCCGTGTCGATGTCAGAGGAGCAATGTGTATATGCTGGTGGTGCTGGAGGGAATGCTGCAGGCATCCGAGCACGAAGAGGCACTGTGCCAATAACTATTGGAAACTTCCACTTTCTGTTGACGCTCATACACTACATGATAACAATATTTCGAAAAGATTTTTAAATTAAAAATTTAATTTTTATTTTTTACTTTCAGTGGGTTCCAAAGAGCATCATCGTGGTACACCACTAAATAACATGTACATTTTTCGCCATCCAATTGTTTTTTCTTCTGACTCTCAGTTTAATGCCTTCTAAATAATTATCTCATTATTTTCCATCCTATTACCCCCAGAGGGGATAGAGATGATTATTACCTGAAAGAAATGGAACAGTCTCGCTCCCCTTTCCCCTCAAGCTGTTTTGTATTTATTTATTTACAAAACATTTTTATGAGAGATCGCCTAACGCAACAAGGCCGGACGGCCACTTCAAGGTGAGGGCTACACTTAGGCCTAACCGATTTGGGCTATCGACCCAAATCACCACCAGAGGCACATTGCCACCTACTCCTTGGGCTAAAACAGGGTTACCTACCCCCCTTCACAGTCCGTGAGGATGAAGGCATGGGTATCATCCACTATAATAGGAGCCCGACTGTTAGAGCAGAATGCACTATACCTTCCCAACTTTTTACGAAACAATTATGGTTAAGTGCCTTGCTCAAGGGCACAAGTGTCATAAGCCTTTTTGAGATATGGCGGACACAATGCTACAACACTATAAGGTTTGGGTAAATTTGTGTGTATACACCCAAACCAAACAGTACACTCCTATCACGTCCGCCATACCTCAAAAAGGCTTCTTCGAACCAACACTCTGCTGCTGACAACACCACAGCTTGGGTCCGGTGAACTCGACCGCTCGGCCACGACACGCCAATGGTTGATGGTTACCTAAGGGATTGCTCTGACGCCCCCAAAAAAAAAAAAAAAAAAAAAAACCAAACCCTATCTCGAGATTTTATTAGGGTTTCATCTTAATTACCTTTTTTTGTAAAGCCCTTTGGAGCATTATTATTAATGGTTTTGGCGCTATATAAATGTATGGTATTATTAGTAGTATTAACATAGAAATGAACGATTTTACACACAAATCACAACTCACCAGAATGTAATATTCTATATCGATAATGCTGCATCCAGGTAGACCCGATGTTGGTACCGGATGAATGAGTCTCGGGCCCAGGCTGAAGTCCGTCTCTCTCCCTCGCGGAGTCGCTACTCTAAACCTCACACTCCCTAGGATGTTCTCGACGGTTTTTTTGTGGGATTTTGAATAAAACGTTGATTTCTGAAGAAGAAAAATGATTATTAAAGGCATCGTACACGTTTGGTAATTACTCAAAATATCTATTAACATAAAAACTTACTTGGTAACGAGCAACAGAGAGCTGTTGATAGTATAAATTATTGTGAGCAACGACTCCCTCTGAAGTAACGTATAGTTTTTTAAAGAGGTATAATTTCTCACTAAAATAATAAAAACTTCTTGCAAGAAGTTTTTATTCCTATCTGAAAGCACACAAATTTGTACAACAAGGGTGTTTTTTCTTTCATCATTTTCTTGCAACTTCGATGACCAATTGAGCCCAAATTGTCACAGGCTTGTTATTTTATGCATATGTTGGGATACACCAAGTGAGAACACTGGTCTTTGACAATTACCAAACGTGTTCAGTGCCTTTAAAAACGCCTCTACAGTCTGTGGAAACAAAAACGAACCTTAAAACACGACTAAAGTTATACCTGAATAAACTTGACGTTAAAATCACACGATTCTTCCCTGTCACGATTGTCCACTTGACCAGTGACGTACAAGCTCTCTCCGGGGACGTACCCTTGTTTTGGTAAACCGACGGTAATTGATTCTTCGACCGTGGATCCACATCCACAGTAGCCGAAGAGCTCCTTCGTGTTCTTTACTTCCAACTGGAAAAATACAAAAGAAACGAGAGAAACAAATCATCATTTATTGTCATCCTGCTACTTTGTGTGTTTACACATGATTTACATCACCTGTTTCTTTAATTCATTTAAGGTAGGGTCATGACCCCGAAAAGAAGTTGTGTAAATTTTATCCGAAACCCTTAAAGATGGTATTTATTATTATTTATTTATTGCAACATCTTTATACAGGATAACAATATCAGCAAAAGCTGTTTTACATCAATGTCCTGTTTTACATAAATGGCCAACATAAACAACAAACTAAAAAAAATTAAACATAAATATAAATGACATGATGAATAAAAACTACAACTACTTAAAGTACAGTTTCTTATATGAACATTGAAAATGTCAATAGAGGAAGAATTTTGAATAGAAGAAGGAATATGGTAGGCCTAATGGTTTTTAGTAAGCATCCTGTGAATTCGCCTGAAGTACCCACGTTGATTAGAAATCAATACAAGTTATTATTGGTTCATAAAAAACACTCAAACATCGCAGCTAAAGGCTGAATTGTGTTTAAAATACAACCAGAGTTTATAAAAAAAAGTATCGCCAGACATCGCTGTTTGATAACAAATACCGTGACAGTTTTTCACTGTTTTCTCAACAAATAGACACTGTATGTTCAACTAAAACTTGCACAGGTGACAATTTTTGTAACTTTCCTGCTGATTTTGCCTTTAAATCAGCACTACTATAACAAAATACCGACGATTACCCTATACTTCTAAAAGGAAAGTGTGGCACCCTTTTTTATTTTTTAACTAATTAACCATAGTTAACCATAGCAATTAGTCTCTCAAGATGAATCAATCTTCAGAGTGCAACAGTTTTCAGTTTCATTCTCATGTGGACTGAGTCTAAGATTTAATGGGAATCCCATTACACTTTTCGATCCGATTTGCTGTCAGTGTTGTATCACATTAGATGTTTCCATAAAATAAAATGCACAGATCTAATCACAAATCCTTCTGCTCCAATCTCAATGTTTCAAAGAATATATATTTTCCCAGCTTCTTGAACATGATATTAAAGGTATCGTACACGTTTGGTAATGACTCAAAACAAATATTAGCATAAAAACTTACTTGGTAACAAGCAACGGAGAGCTGATAGGATATAAAACATTGTAGGAAACGACTCCCTCTGAAGTAACGTAGTTTTTGAGAAAGAGGTAATTTCTCACTAAAATAATAAAAAACTTCTTCCAAGAAGTTTTTATTCCTATCTGAAAGCACACAAATTCGTACAACACAGGTGTTTTTTCTTTCATCATTTTCTTGCAACTTCAATGACCAATTGAGCCCAAATTTTCACAGGCTTGTTATTTTATGCATATGTTGGATTGTTGGGATACACCAAGTGAGAACACTGGTCTTTGACAATTTCCAAACGTGTACGATGCCTTTAAAACATAAACAGTAAATCTTACAGGAACTTTGCCATTATAGAGTGTCTCCGTGTTTATGGATTAACTGAAGTAGTGCACTAGTATAAACAAAATGGCGTTGCGATCTTCATCTTTTTCAAACTGGTATAGAAGCCAGGTTTCAAGCTAAATTAATAAAATTCAACCTGTATGAACTACTTCGGTCACGAAGTAGGTCTCATCTCTGCAACCGACAATATATGGTAATGTGTTTTCAAGTTTGTTGGATTTTGTAGCCCAAATATATTGCACGAAAATGTTGTGTTTATGCAAGGATGTTCTTTTTGGGTAACGTTCGTGTTGAATGATATAGCTCAAGCAATCTACAATTTGCACTGGCCTTACTGACAAGAAAAATTTACCCAAACGAGTCTTAAAGGTACACGTTTGGTATTTACTCAAAATATATATTAGCATAAAAACTGACTTGGTAACGAGCAACAGAGAGCTGTTGATAGTATAAAACATTGTGAGAAACGACTCCCTCTGAAGTAAGTAGTTTTTTTGAGAAAGAGGTAATTTCTCACTGAAATAATAAAAAACTTCTAGCTAGAAGCCTTTTATTCCTATCTGAAAGCACACAAATTTGTACAACAAGGGTGTTTTTTCTTTCATCATTTTCTTGCAACTTCGATTTGGAAATTGTCAAAGACCAGTGTTCTCACTTGGTGTATCCCAACATATGCATAAAATAACAAGCCTGTGAAAATTTGGGCTCAATTGGTCATCGAAGTTGCAAGAAAATGATGAAAGAAAAAACACCCTTGTTGTACAAATTTGTGTGCTTTCAGATAAAATAATAAAAACTTCTTGCAAGAAGTTTTTATTATTTTAGGGAGAAATTACCTCTTTCTCAAAAACTACGTTACTTCAGAGGGAGTCGTTTCCTACAATGATTTATACTATCAACAGCTCTCCCGTTTGCTTGTTACCAAGTAAGTTTTTATGCTAATATTTGCTTTGAGTCATTACCAAACGTGTACGATACCTTTAAACAAATTATTTACTTTTTTTTCAACAAACCTGCACTTGCGGCATGGTGTTCAAGTCCACCGTTGGTCCGATCACACTGAACAGCTTCTCTGTTTTGAATGATTTGTTGGATAACTTCCTAATGAGCGACAGCGTTGCCTTCACTTTGTACCTTACGTACCCATATCTGTGTTCAAATGCGGATGGCAGGATTTGATCGGGGAGTTGAAATGAAAAGGGGTAGGCGTGAGTTCCTGGTGGAATGTTCAGCTGATTGGGCCCATGCTCACGTTGCCCTGCAATGTTTTATGAAAATGATATTGTATTAGTGATGTTATCTTCAGTTGAGTTGGTCTTGGTTGCACAACAGCAGTATACCAGCATGGACATTTAAAAAAGTAGTTACTCACACTGTTTTGTTGTACATGCAGTTTTCTCACACATTAACATTGGTTTTAGTAGGCCAACAATCATGAGGATAGGGAGATTTCATAAACCGAAACGTCTCACCAAATACTTAAAGTTAGGGTCATATGTAATGACCCCGGGGAAAATACGATTTTTATCCGAAAGCCTGCTATAAAGTAAGACGGTAGTGGTAGTATAAAGCATCCTGTGAAATAGCCCCCCCCCCCCCCCCATTGATTAGAAAGTCAATAAAAGTATGTCGAAAAATGTGCATTCCCAAAGATCGCCTTCAGGCTGTGGCCAGTTGGATGCGGTTGGTACCCGCATGTCCTCGCGAAATATGATGGATTCGACGGTCTAGATGAAAATACGTTGACGATAAGCGACACTGTATTCAGCTGAAACTTCACAGATAACTTTGATTGTGTATTGATAACTTGGCCTATATACAAATCAGCATTACACTGGCAAAAACCAGTCTATGACCAGTCTTATTATCAAATAATAAAAGAAGGGCACGATATACCTTTACCGAAGATGACGGAGACGGTTTCAAAGTACCTCTCCTTCTTGGAATGGGCAACCGTACTATGACGTGATGAAGGATGATGGTTCACGCCATCGTCGTATTGACTTTCAGGGGTAATCCACCTTGTTTTAGCTTTACCGTTGAACTTCACCCATATACCTAATTGACAACAACAAATTCACCACTGATACAAATAATTCATTCAGGGAAATGATCGATTCGAGGAAAAGTGTATACATTTTTAGTTTCTAGAAAGAAGTATCGGTGATATTTATTCATTTATTTACTCGTTATCTTTATGCAGGATACAAAAATATCAGCTCAATGGTGTTTTGCATTATGGTCCTGTAAGTTAAGGCAGGGAAAGAGCACTGGATAGCTGTTGATATTATAAAACATTGTTAGGAACAACCTCCTTTGAAGTAAGGTAGTTTTAGAGAAAGAAGTAATTTTTCACCCACAAGTTTAAATCTGAGAAAGGCTTCAGGCATGAAGCCTTGAAGCATGAAGCTTCAGGCATCTGAAAGCACACAATTCTATGCAACAAGGGTGTTTTTTCTTTCAACTTCGTTGACCAATTGAGCCCAGCTTTTCACAGGTTTGTTATTTTATGCATATGTTGGAATACACCAGGTGAGGATACTGGTCTTTGAACAACAATTACCGAAAGTATCCCTGCCTTTAAAAGCAAGGATCAGCGAAAACTATACTGGTACTAAATAAAGAAAGAACTGGGGTTCGCCCCGCTATTTTCTGGTATTTTGCACATAGGCCTAGGCCTTAATAACTTTGCCTCTCATTATCTACCTCGATAAGATTTCTTTACTGATAAATACTCTCAAAACTCTGAGGGGCCCTAAACCCGGAAACTAGTTTAAAAACAAATGTTTTTTAGCTCTAAATCTGCGTCAGGTTGACCCATTTCCGGGTCAATGTGAAACAGATTCCAGTTCACACTGACCCAAAAATGGGCCATGGAACCGAGTCAATTCTGACCCAGAAGTTTTTCAGAGTTTACAGTTATGTTTTTAGCTAGGCATATCTTGTTCCATACCTTGTACATTTTTCAAACCCTCCTGGTCGCGGGTTGAGTCTACCTGTATGGTAACTTGTCCCCTGATGAAGTCACCAGGAGAAAACACGTTCGTATGACTATCGAACAGAATAGTCAGTGCCTTCAATCTGCTCATTTGTGTTTCCTTTGCTCGTCGCTGAAACGGGTGTGTACAAGTCGAGTACGCGAACTCAGTGATTCAACGCTTTTTTTTGAGTTTGTCTTTTCGATTAGGAAGTTGCATTCCGTACTTCAAACTATGACACGATGCCGCTTATTTTGGTGTTTCCCTTGCTCGTCGCTGAAACGGGTGTTTACATGTCGAGTGTGCAAAGTTTGTGATTCGAAGCTATTTGTTGAGCTTGTTCTTTTCGCTTAGAAGTTGCATCCATTATCTTTGAACTACGACACGATACCGCTTTTACGTTCAGTGTATAGGGGGTGTTTATTATGTCGGGGCTCATTGAACCATGAACACACAATAAACTATTACGAATGGAAATTCCCCGTCAAGTTCATGCACTTGTAATGTTGTTGTTGTGTTTGGCACAGGCAATGACGGCCCGGTTATAAAATCCCCCTTGTCTACCCTTCGCTAGTGACGATGTCCCCTGAATAACTTATTACCATGGTTGTTACTCGGTACACTGTATTTCTGCACAAGTACAACGAGGGGGGGGGGGGGCTCAAAGGTCGAAATCAGTTTAAGTTCTGGGCCCAATTTCATAAAGCATGTAAAGCAGGCGTGTTCTGACCGAGCAACTGCCATTATTAGTATACTTTTTTATTTCATAAACACTTTTAACCGTAAGCAAAGAAAAGGCACAGTTGCCGGCAGTTCTTGAAAGCAGTGACTCAACATTGCAAATCATCGAACGGGCACTTTTACACTGCAAGAAAAGCTGGGGTGTTAAAATTGACACCATGGGTGTCGTCACATATGGATCCCGAAGAGAGAATCAAAATTAACATCATAAACAACACAAATTATAATATTTTTTCGCAGAAATTCGTGTTATTTTAACACCCTGTATGATGTATTATTTTTGGGGGTATCTATTATTATGTGACAACAATACCCATGGTGTCAATTTTAACACCCCAGTTTTTGCAGTGATACGCACCGTCAAATCTTCTCGAACGTCATGAAATATACTTTTGCTTATGCTGTTTTTCGGCTATGGTAAGCACAAACATTGCTCACCGGTAAACAGCCGTATGAAATGGGCCCCGGGTGAGTGATATATTGGAGTGCGGGTTCGAGTCCCGATCGTGACACTTGTGGCCTTGATCAAGGCACTCCATGTGGTATAAGTGCTCCGAGTACAATGTGGAAGTAGACGTTTAATATTATGCAAACGATGTTTCTTGCTTCAGTCTTTATGAAACTGAACACGTTTTTAATAACACTCGCGTGATTCCGTTTGAATGAACTTATACGCTGAGAGAAGTTCATGTAGCCTAGCAGTCCGAAACTGAACGTACACTGCAAAAAACAATAACACTTTTCGGTGTTACTAGAGGGCTACACCAATTTGGTGTCATTTTAAGACTTTTGATGTTATCATTTACACCCATGGGCGTGTCAGTACACTATGGGTGTAAAGAATAACACCAATGTGTTAAAATAACACCCACAATTTTAACACCGGTGAAAATTACTGGTGATGTCCTCTAGTAACACCGGGGTTGTTAAAATTAACACCCCATTTGTTGCTGTGTATTGTATAGTATTAGTGACCAGTACTCTGGAACTGCGAGTCATTATTGACCCGATCTTTAGATCTTTGTCCAGTGCGTGAATTAAGGAAATCTGCAAAGTTAGTGCAAATAATCATGTCAGCGTAGCACTCCATAGGCCATTTGGAGGTATGGTGGACACATTACTAGACTGAGCATTAATTGGTTTGGGCATGGAGGAGGCCTTCAAATCGTCTGTGTACATCCAAACCAAACAATGCACTCCTATTATAGTGTCCACCAATATCCTAAAAAAAGGTCAATTGCCTTGCTAACCAATTATGCTTCTTGGTTCAACTACATTATTTTGTTTTATGTGAAATATATTTATATTATTTTGTGTTTTACCCATACTACACCGATGAGTGTGTGAAAACAAATCCACAGGCATGTTAATGTTGGAACTCTCTACCGAGCCACATCCGTTCGTGACAAAACATTGAACAGTTCAAGACACAACTCAAATCGTATCTGTTTTCCAATGCCTTTTCATAAGTATATTTATTTAAGTGCACTATAATGTTTATTTATTCATTTGGCTATGTACTGTATGTTATTATATTTGCTCTTTTTGGTTCGTTTGTAAAGCGCATTGATAAATCTCTCCAGTTCTGAAATGCGCTATATAAAAATTTGCTATTATTATTATTAATATTATATATTCATTTATTTATTTATTTATTTATTTATTTATTTATTTATTTATTTATTTATTTATTTATTTATTTAATTATTTATTGCAACATCTTTATACAGGTTAAAACGATCAGCAAAAGCTGTTTTACACCAATGTACTGTTTTACTGAAATGGCCAACATAAACAACAGACTAGAATAAGATGAATACAAAAGTAAACGAAACTACAATTTAAATTGGTAAGAGTTGGAGTCTCGTAATGACCTGCTTCGTAAATTTGGCTATAATCTCCTTCGCTCAACCAAACATAGATATGTATAGACGATGTGACCTCTGTTGACAAAAGTCAATAAATGGTTTATTTATTATTTCACAATAAAAAGACATCACAATCAGAAGATTGAATTGCGTCTAAATTTACATTAATTCAATTAAAAATTCATTAGAAAATTACAAAAAAACTACCAATACAAAGCAATTAATTAAGGAGACTATAAAAAGGCACTAGACTGAATACACAAATCAAAAAAGGGAGAAGGGGACATTAATGGTGATCAAAGGGAAAGACAAGACAATAAGGGGAGTAAAAATCCATGGAGCAATTAAAAGATCATTCTGAATGTGAAGGCAATTTGTAAGAAACAAGTCATAAAAATTGGCACATGCATATTACCCTATCCTGCCTGATGGACTCATTCTTCATTCAAGCTAAGGGCCCTGAAAATCACTTAAATTTAGTCAACCTGAAAATTTGAAAGGATTAGCTAGAATTGGTTAAATCTATTAGGTAAGGTATTGCACTCTGTTTGAATCTATTAGTTTTACACCTCATTTGAGGAACTGACCTACATGTTGATGAACGCAGATTCCTTCCATTTATAATTGGAGGTGGAATTAAATGAGACAGTTTGGGATTTGTTATTAATCCATCGGCAAATTTAAGGCATAACTGAATACGTCTATCATACAATGTAGTAAGGCCAAGAGTTTCAACTGCATTTTCATAGTCAATGTATCTGGTGCCAAGGATGAGCTTAAGAGATCGTTTCTGCACACGTTCAAGGAGTTTCACTTGATTCTGGGTTAGTCCACCATTCCAAACAGGCACGGCATATTCCAGAAGAGGCCGTAAATATCCCTTATAAATTGTGAGTAGGTCCTCAGTCACTAGACCATGAGATTTTAGCACTCGAATCATGTGTAAACGACCATTTGCACGTTTTAGTATTGTGTTAATATTAGTGTCCCATTTGAGATCATTCTGTATGTATAATCCAAGGAGCTTGACTGTTTGTGATTGGTGGAGAGGTTGGTCATAAATGTAGAAAACTGGAGGCGAGGGAGGGGTAACAGGTCAGTTAAATAGTGTGTGGTTGAGAGTCCTTTACGATTGCCGAACTGATGTTTGTCCAGGGCTGGTTCCAGATCCTGCATTGTCCATCTGGCCACAAACCCCTCTAATACCTTTGTGAAATGGTCAGTTAGTGCGATTGGTCTGAGTTTGTTTACCACAGCTGGAGACGTCTTGGGAATTGGGACAATAATGGCTCTTTTCCACAAATCAGGAACAATGGCTCTTTTCCACAAATCAGGAACTACTCCATTGGCAAGTGATGTGTTAAAAATATGTGCTAGTGGTGTGCTTAACTCACATGCAAACTCCCTGATAATGCGGCTTGGTACATTGTCCGGGCCACCTGATTTCCCACACTTAATACGCTTAAGTTGATGATACACTTCCCATGGTTGTATATTAATTGGAGGAGGGACACACGATGGGAGGTATGCAGGAAGTTCAGCAGTGTTCATTGGCTGAAGATCATCCGTGACAGATACAAGAAGCTTGTTGATATGGTTTGCTATTTAGACTGTATCAGTTGGTTCTATTTCTGGCACATTGATTACTGTTTCACTCTGATGGCCATGTGTCGTTGTTTTAATTTCTCGATACCAGGCTGCTGGGTCAGATGTCTTGTGTCTCTGTACTCGTGTGGCATAGTAGTCCTTTTTGGCAAAGCTTATCGATTGGATGACTTTGTTCCGAAGGTTGTTTATTCTGATGGAATGCCATTTGTCGTTGTCTTATGAGTGATCTAATGACCGGGGTCATCCAAGGTTTGTCTTGAACATGGAGTTTGCTCCCACCAATCAAATCCAGCTCCACATTCCGTAATCTCAGATCAAGGTTCAAGCAGGTCCACAATTCCAACTCTTGCCATATTATAGTTTGGGGGTGTTTTTTTTATTCAGTGCCCCATTAGCCTTTTACATTTTCCTTTTTTGTTCAGCAGATCTTAAGTTATTTATATTACTTTGCTTTAAATGTTGGTATATTTTTAAAATTTTAAATAGATCCTTTGTATTTACTAATCTTTTGTTTGTATTTCTCCTACCATTCCCCGTTGACCGTTCCCTGTTCCTTGATTCATTCCTTTTGATTCGATCCTGACCCTCCTCCCTTCCCTTACCTGAAACCTACCCTTTTAACCCTCCCCCTTACCATCAGTCCATCCGATCCCTTACCTTCACGTGCCCCTTTCTTTGTGCATTTCATTTATGGATTTTTCTTTAAAAAAAACATTCTTGCTATTGTAACACTTCCCTGTTAAATCTTTGTATCTGTTAATTCAAACTTGGGTTTTGAATGTTTTATTTATTTATTTATTTATTTATTTTAAATCTTCGGACATAAGTACATGTATACATATAAAATTGTCCGGGTCAAGACAAAGGTTTTAGAAAACTGTCATCAAAGATGTGTCAGACCCAATAAAACCTCAACTACCAAGATCTATTAAGTTTAAATGTACCTTTTTAAATTTGTAAACTGATCTTTTCGGGTGTTTTTTTTTGCCCTGTCGATTTGTTGTGTTTTAAACCGACTAAGTAAAGTAAAGAAAACAATAAATGCACCTCGGTGTTCATCATATTTGAAGGATTAAGTAGTGCACCTGTACATATCATTTGAACTTCAATTAACAATAATACAAAATGAAATGAAATATATAAAGCAATTTGTTACAAAAATATAGATTCAAACAAATGAGTGTTTAAAAGTCCCTTGAAAATCTGAAGAGAGTCAGCTTGGCGATTATGAAGAAGTAAGTCGTTCCGTAACGAAGGTGCAATGAAGTTGAAGGCTCTTTGACCATAGAATTTAGTGGAAAAAGTAGTTTGCGTCAGTAGGGATTGGCCAGCAAAACGAAGAGGACGAACATGAATATATTTATGTAGAAGATCATTTAGCGGGAATCTGGTGGCACATCAACCGAATGATTGAAGTACGGATAACTAGGCACGAACTGGTCGTCACGGAAGTAATCCTCATCGTTCCTTTCGTTGGTCAGTCTGTCTATTTGGCCGACAGCCTCCTCGTAACTCGGGGGCGGAGCCTCACCAGTAAACGGAGGGGCTTGGCGTAAAAAAAAAACAAAGCAAGGGTGAATGGAGAAAATGTGATTCGTTGTTATATTAAGGCCTCTGCATGCACAAAAAATAAATGGAAGTTTGCAAATACTGAACGGATACACTTGAAGTCCAGCCTCATACCGGTACCGTTTACGGCAGTAACGTAAAGGCATTTTACACCGTTTGAACATGGGGCTAGATAGAGACTTGTAATTGTTTTCTCAATTTTAATAAGGAATCTATCTATTGAAAATGAGTGTATCACCAAAACCGAATTTGACCTTGGAGCCCCTTTTTAAAGGAAATAAGTTGTCTTAAAAACGCAAAATGGGAAACGGCGACTACCAAATCTTACCCGATGCTGCCATTCCTACGGGAAAGCCTGGTGCCATCACATCGGCCGAAGAGTACGGCGTATTTGCTGGTGGCGCTGTGGGATAAGAAGCAGGCATCGGAGTACGAAGAGGCACTGTGCCAATTGTTATTGGAAACTTCCACTTTCCGTTGTCGCTCGTACACTGATAAAATAAAATAAAATAAAAAAGACTTTATCCTATGCTATAACAGAACGATATATTGTCTAAATGTGTAAACAAACTTTCTTTTGAGTTCCAAAGATCACAATACAGATCGGTTCCACAAAACAACTTTGTGGCCATCAGCTATTTTTTTCTCTGACTATCAGTTTTTTCTACACACTTCTTAATTAAAGGCACTTTCTTTCTGCTTAGTCATGTACAAACGTGCAAGACCCGAGTCGGTTTAAAAGTTAACCCACACCCCACCCCCAACTGCCCACCATGCGCTTTGAATATACTCTCGACTTGGGGACATGAATAGAAGCATTATATATCTCTGCAATGTCACGTAGTGTAATGACACTTTCATCCAAACAGATGCATAAATACAATACAAATGAAGCATGAAGTCGAGGCTCTTACACATACAACGGCAGATCCGTGCAAAGGGCGAATTGAGACGATATACAAATTTATATCTGAGAACTCAAAGTGGTTCTTCTATTTTGCTTCTTGGCCCCATCAAATTTTAAACATATTGGATCTGACCTATTTCTGTTCTTCAAGAGGACGGTGAAAGTACACAAACAATCAAAAACCATGGCACCACCGAACATCTGATCACGTCAAACTTCGAGGCTCGTGAATAACGCCAGATACTGGCCTTTTTATACCAGATGTATATTTTAACGCCATAACTGTGTATGTGAGCGTGTCTAACCGTTGAAACTGAGGATTTAACAAAAGGGATCCGGGTGTTTGACAGAGCGAGGACGTCCTCGCTTCGTTTTCGTGTACAAAACCAACGGGTAGGTCGCTGAACAAAACTTAGTCCAAACAATGGGAGAACAAAGAGAAGTCCTCGATTTACGGGATTCACAAACGTTTGTTTGAGTGTGTGTGGGTAGGTATCCACATTCAAACCGTGGACCTAACACAAGGTACTAGGTCCACGGTTGCTATATATCACAAAGGAAAACATTGTGGTCCACGGTTGCTATCACAAAGAGTTGAACAAAGGAGGGACCACGATTGCACATCGAGTCTGTGTACATACCGAGTCTGGTATGTGTGTGCGTTAATAAGTGCTCACTTTCGGTACCTTATGGAGACCAAGGACAAAACAAAAAAGGGAAAATAAAAGGACTCCATAGGGGAATTCTAAAGACCGGGGTGCTCCACAAGAAATTTTGTGTACAAAGTCTATGGGGAAACTGTTAAGTGCAGGGAAAAAGGAAAGAACAAAAGAATGCTCCACAAGGATGCATTTTTCAAGATCCATGATATATATCTATCCAGTTTTGTAAGGCTTAGCTGTGCCTATCCACGGGTAAAGACAGGTGCCAGTCTAGGGTTCCCCCTTCTGTGATCCGCATGGTGGTGATCTTATATCAGAGGTACCGCATTTTAACTCACCTGAATGCGATATTTTATATCAATGATTTTGCATCCAGGTAAACCCGAAGGTGGCACCGGAGGAATGACTATCGGGCCAAGGCTGAAGTCTACCACCCTGCCTCGCGGAGTCGCTACTCTTGCCCTCGCGGATCCCAGGATTTTCTCAACACTCGTATTTTGGGATGTTGAATGGAATGTTATTTTCTGAAATTGAAGAAAAAAAGGTTTTTGTTCGTGCCCGAAATGAACACTTCTGCGGAAATGATTTTTTTTTTATAACTGCCAACCTTGAAGTCAATTATATTAAATGATACCTGAATAAACCTGACGCTAAAATCACACGATTCTTCCCTGTCACGATTGTCCACTTGACCAGTGACGTACAAGCGCTCTCCGGGGACGTACCCTTGTTTTGGTAAACCGACGGTAATTGATTCTTCGACAGTGGATCCACATCCACAGCAGTTGAAGAGCTCCTTCGTGTTCCTAACTGCCGACTGAACAGAAACAAAAAATTAATAACACTATTATTATACTGATTTTATTTTTCAGTTACTCGCAGCATGATTAGCAGTGTGACAGTTTTCCGTTTCATTGAAAAGTTGACTAATTCTTAAATTTATCAGTGAATCCCCTAAAACTTTCAGATTCGAGTTGCTGTCGGCATTGGTAATACGTTAAATGTATATCCATAATAAAAAATGAACGGATCAAAAAGCCATTTGCCCATATTCTGCAAACAATCCCGTGTAGAGACTCATTTTCTCAGAATGATGTCATCAGAGGTTTTGGATGTTGTCAAATTTTGCACTGGAATGGTATCGAATGCAATTGCAATTTACACCATTTTAACGTGAGGTTAGAGACTTGTGAGTTTCCCCCATTCACATGAGGACTCTATCTATTGGAAAATGAGTACATCACAAAATTGAGTTGGTCATTTCCCTCCCTCTTTAAGTCTCGTTGGTTTTGTTTTTCTTCTTTACAGTTAAAAGTCCAGAAGATTTTGTAAAATGATAATATTGTATTCCCTCATAAATTTTACGGTAAACGATTGGCACACGTGCTGCCAAGTAAATCCCTGCAAACAAAATTACTGTTTTTGCGGTGTAAATTTTTCCCCCTCACGAACCTGTACTTGTGGCATGGTGTTCAAGTCCACCACGGGTCCGGTCACGCTGAACATCTTCTCTCTTTTGGAGGATTTGTCGAAAATATTACCGATGAGCGACAGTGTTGCCTTCACTTTGTACCTTACGTACCCATGTTTTTGTTCGAATGAAGCTGGCAGCATTCCATTGGGTAGTTGAAATGAAAAGGGGTAGGCGTGAGTTCCTGGTGGAATGTTCAGCTTATCATCAGCAGAATGTTGTTTCCCTGCAACGTTTTATGACAATAAAAGGTAGAATAGGTTCCCCCTGCTACTGCAGTACTTAGAACGTGCCTCGACCAGAATTAAATATGTGCACAAATTGTTGTGAAGTGTCCAGTATATTATTGTTCTTCAAGTTTTACTTTTCACTCTGACATCAACAATTCCACTGGTGATTTCGTGTGACGTGTGAAATCTCAGGTTTGTCTCATATTAATATCGAGAAATAGAAAATAGTTTTGACGATGGCCTGCAGAGCACATTTTTGTATACCAATGGAGCTGACTAAATCAAATGCTTTAATTTACGAAAATAATTTGCCTGAAGCAAACTCCGATATTAAATGTCCCAGCAAGTGCAACAGGTCTAGCTGTTTTGAGTCTGAATCATATTTAGCTGAGGGGTAACAAAAATAGGAAAAAGTAGGAATACGATACCTTTGCCGAAGATTAAGGATGTGGTGTCAAAGTACTTCTCCTTCTTTGAATGGGTAACCGTATGTGTTGAACTTTGGTTGTTACCACTAGAATCAGTATAGCTGTCACTTTCAGTGGTAGTCCACTTTGTTTTAGCCTTACCTCTGAAGTTCACCCATATACCTATCCAAATGAAACCGATGATGCAAATATTAAGCAGCCATATAAAGAAATAGATTAATAAAGGGAGGGTATATACCTTTGGTAATTACTCCAAAAATTAATTACCATAAAAAATTACTTGGTAAAGAGCAAAAGAGAGCTGTTGATATTATAACACGTTTTTAGAAACGACCCCTTAATGTAGTTTGAGAGAAAGAGGTTATTTTTCACCACAACATTTGAATCTGAGAAAGGCTTCAGGCATGAAGCCTTTCTCAGGCACCTGTAAGCACACAATTTTTTGCAACGAGGGTGTTTTTTTCTTTCATTATTTTCTTGCAACTTCGATAACCGATTGAGCCCAAATATTCACAGTCTTGTTATTGTATGCATATGTTGGGGCACACCAAGTGAGGATACTGGACTTTGACAATAACCAAAAGTATACCCTGCCTTTAAGGAAATTGTTTCATTCACAGGGAAATTGACATAGTTTCGTCGTTACTAATAACACAGTCATGTTTTTAACGCAGCTTTACCTTGTACATTCTTCAAACCCTCCTGGCCACGGCTTGTGTCGACCTGTATGACAACCTGTCCCCCGATGATGTCACCAGGAGAAAACACTTTCCTATTACTATCAAACACAATCTGCAGTGACTTTAATCTTCTCATTGTGTGTTATCTCTCTCTCTTTCTGATCTTATCCAGTCTGTTACTTTCAACGCTATCTGGTGGTTTCAAATGTGACCTGTCGCTGATATCTGAACAAGCACCATCGTATGGAAGATGTGTGTATAGTAAGAACAGTTGCTGTATCATATCGATCCGTGTACACTTTACATGTAAGCAACGCCATGGACACAATGCAAGTTCAATGTCAGGGTCGTGGTTCAACAGTTGTTGTCGCGGTAGCGTATTTTTTTTTCCAGGACGAACGTGGGCATTTAACATAAATGGGCGTTGTAAACTTTACATTTCCCCTTGCACATGCGTACTTGGACGTAATAGTGGTGGGTTGATGTATGTGCTCAGTGAAAGTACACACACTCTAATGGCAATACCATTACATGTAGTACATGTACATGTGTGTGTACATGTACATGTACTGTACATTGTGTACAAAAATGCATCACGGCCGGGCTTGCTGAGTCTTGATTGCCCGATAAAAAAATATATTTTGGGATAGGGTTGGGAAGGGGAGGGGGAAAATAGACCGACTCATAATGAAAGAAGAAACCCATTAAATGAAATAGGAAATGGTCTTAAACGTTCCACATGTGGAATGAAACAGTCGTGGGGACCACGCAACCGGCTGTTCTTCTACTGCCGCTTCACAAGGGTGTAGGCCTATAATAAAGATTGTGATGAACCCAGTCCAACAAAAAATAATCATTTTAAACTATAGGCTCATCAAGCAGCGTCTGTTTGTACTGCAGTGTACTTTCATCACAAACATTTAGGACCATTTCTAATTTCATTTAATGGGTTTCTTCTTTCATTATGACCGTCGGTCTAATTTCAAGACTCAGCAAGCCGCGATGCATTTTTGTACACAGTGTACAGTATATGTACTTTCACATGCACATAGCACATTATAATTCACGTGAGTGTATTTCAACCCACAACTATTACGTCCAAGTATGCATGTGCAAGGGGAAATGTAAAGTTTACTACGCCCATTTATGTTAATTGCCCACGTTCGTCCTAGAAAAAAAATACGCTGCCGTGGGCGTGTGTAGTCTTGGCCCAAGGCGTCAGTGTTCGATAGTAGATAGTGTACGCGCTCTTTAGGGGTACACCACACTAAATAAAGTCCCATAGCAACCAATGCCAAATGCTAAATATTCAAGAATACTCAGCAAATATTTAAAGTCTCTCAGCCTCTAGTAAACCAATTAAACATATTTTCGGACAACTCAACTTCAGATTTCTTTTGGGTTTTTTGGCAGGCCAGCCGTTTGGAAAGTTTGCTAATTACCCCAGAAAAAACCACCCCGAAAATGTGCTTTTTCCCAAACCGACTGGCTGCCATTTTTCATGAAGCACTTCACCACTTCCAGAGCCAAAAATGACCAACTTAAAAGCCCACATTTACCAAGTCTCCTCAAAAAGTTGAAGCACAGAGCCCCCCAGGTTGTGGTAACTTGTCATAATTACACAATATATTAGTTGCATGATCCCCAAAACGTTAGTATTCAAAAGATTTTACAATCAGTTTGGCGCATGAATGTCGGCCTATTTAGTGCGGGGCGCCCTTAGTGGATCGTAAAAGCGCGCGGAGATGTGAACGACGCTTTGATGGGCACTTTTATTTGCAAACGACTATTCAGCATCGCAATTCTATATTTTGCGATTATGCGATTCCCCTTCTGGGGCACCATCAACAACTGTTTAATTTAGTCATCCAGTGCACTGTACTTATCCAATTGTTGAGCGAAATTACTTTATAACTATGGTAACAGGTATAAATGGCATTATGGACGCCAGAGGTATCAGGCTTTACAGCTATATTTTCACGAATTTCTTACTACTCTAGGCCTACTGCTAGCGCCATAGATGGCTATGTGTTGAATGGGGTATTTTTATTCAGAACAGAATCATAACATATACTACACTGCAACTCCAATTGTTCGAGACAGCGATCAACGCAGATGCTCACCTTTAGTCAATGCGTGTCTCTTTCCTAAGAACGATAACACGACAAACGACAAAGTTCTATTTCTGTGCTGGTAGGCCTACTCGTTGAAGCTGTCTGTAACATACGCTCTGTGGACATTCCTTTGTACTGTGCACTTATGGGGAAAAAACGTTCTTCAACACTTGTGAAAACACCCAGTGGACGTGTGTCAGTCCACATAGTGTGTCAAGAGGGCCTGCCTTGTGTGGAAATCTTTTGTTCTCAGGTCCACACTTCGTATGTAATGCTTGACCCTGTACAGCGACCCATGCACCCGCTAATCGCCCCTGCCGTGCACCCCCTGCTGCGGATATAACTTTATAAAAATGGACTCATTTTAACAAGAGAAAAATCTTAATTGGTTTCATAATTTTTTTGTTTGAGTAATTGCATTGAAATTGATACTAAAAAATAAGATAGAGATCAGCAGATCTGCATTACAATGTGCAAAAAGAGGTGTTTTAAAGGACGTTTGGAAATTGTCAAAGACCAGTGTTCTCACTTGGTGTATCCCAACATATGTATAAAATAACAAGCCTGTGAAAATTTGGGCTCAATTGGTAGTCGAAGTTGCAAGAAAATGATGAAAGAAAAAACACTCTGTTGTACAAATTTGTGTGCTTTCAAATAGGAATAAAAACTTCTTGCAAGAAGTTTTTATTATTTTAGTGAGAAATTCCCTCTTTCTCAAAAACTACGTTACTTCAGAGGGAGTCGTTTCCTACAATGTTTTATCAACAGCTCTCCGTTGCTAATTGTGACCAAGTAAGTTTTAATGCTAATATTTGTTTTGAGTCATTACCAAACGTGTACGATACCTTAACCGCATTCAACTTGCGCATTAGTCAGCAATGGGGGCTGCTCAGCTGGGTACGCCCTCTTAAAACTCCCTTAATTGCTGTTTTTACATACAGCACATGAAGCAGTGTGCCAAAATGGTCAGTTTACAGCCCAGGCCCACCGCTGCCCACCAATCTCAACCAATACACAAGGACGGCCCATCCCCACTTGGGCATGCTGGCTTGATGGGATGGAGCTCAGCTTAAAACCATTTTTACAGCCCATAAAGCCCACACAATTCCCACATCTGACTGATATAGCAAGCCCAACTTATGCCCATGCCTATAGTGAAACCTCATGTCCTGTCCGTTCGGGCCCAATCACACCACTGGGCCCAGCTGGGCTAGGGCTCAACTAAGTTAACAGCATCATGAAGCCACGCAATTGCACCTTCGGACCCATTAACAGGAGGGCCGACAGGAGACTATCTGAAGACAATCAAAGCATCCTGATCGAAACGTCGAGTTGTCTAACCACCGGTTATTTTTAGAGCCACCACAACACACCGAGATGGTTTTTATTTTGTGTACATGGTGTCTCAGTAATACCTCTGCTGATTGTAATCCCACCATGCAAAGTTTCAAATCATACACACAGGTTTTACACGGGGCAGCCCATGTCCCGCACACTTTCAAAAACACACATTCTCGCCCAATCGAATTCCACAAGGAGCTCAGCTGGAAGAGCCCTTAGTATTTTCCAATAAAATTACGAGGCAAGATTGTAATGTACCGAGCAAGATTTCGAATACCAGATACTGTTCACTCTTAAACGATATTGTTTGCACTGAATCCGCAGTACAGCGCGTTTCTCTCCTTACAACATTAATTAGCATTTAGCTTAGGCCCCCCCCCCTATATTATTAAAATTTATTTATTTTTCTCAACAATTCACATGAAACAAAACTGTGACAACAGTGAGTGGTCTTTATGGGTACATGGTTCATACAGGGATGAGATATATATTCAGACTTTTATCTGAATTCAGACTTTTTAAAATAAGACTGCCTGGAAATGTTGTAATTTTCGCTATATATGTCATCTCTTTGATCTACTTCCCTAGCGCTGGGGATACTGTTCCAAAAAGCTCCTTTTCTATAACTCTAGGGGTTATCAAAAGGTGGAACTGCCAACATTTCGATGTACATTCTAAAAAATATGAGTCACAGAAACTTTTGTCAGCAGCTGTTCAAATAAAGGCCTAAATAAACTTGAATTTCAGATAAAAGGCTAATATTGGGAATACTGAGAGTTTTAGAAACAGCGTAATGTTTAATAATGCTATTACAATTGAGGCCCATTGTAGTGAGTGGTGTTTATACCGGGTCAAAAAAGGAGTTTTTCAAAAAATGTCTCATATCGACTTTATCGGTAAGTTATATTATTATTGGGGTGAACAATGAAACATTGACTAGAACAGGGTTTGATCCTGCGACCTCCGAATTAACGTGCCGGGCGCTCTGCCAACATGATTCAAGATTCAGGATTCAAATTTTATTCAGTTACATTAAAAGCATGAGAGTTTTCTTCCCAGTGGACTTTAGAGAAGCATTACAAATAGTTAGTCATCAACTCTCATAAAGCATTAAAAACACAAAGAAAGTACAAGAAAATTCACTGAAAAATACACTGTATAAATATAATATATAAGAAAGGGGAAGGTTGGATGAAGTTGAGAGAGAGTGTGGATACAAAATATGCAAAACATAATTATGTAGTTTATGCAATTAGATTACAAATTTGAATAGCCCATGGTAACAAAATGAAGATTTCAGTCGTTTTGTTTTGAGGGCGAGTTGGCGGAAACTGCCAGATCAGGGGCCAATTTCATATCACTGCTTAACGGTAAGCAAACTGTAGACAAATTTGCTTGAGCGTAAGCGTATTTCACAGGTTAGCAAGAAAATTAGGCGGCCAGCTTGCGCGTTCACCATAGATTTGCATTGTTACGTCACTCATTTTCATACAGTCTTTAGACAACACGTACACCTGGCCAAGGCCCAAAAGCTCATCCACCTTGGTCGGGTTGGAGCTGGAAAATTACACGGAGATTTGTTGATGGCCTTTAATGGAAAGATACTTTTCACCCACGACCTGTACATCGATGTCCATTCACGTTAGAACAGGGTACGAGTGCAAAGGTATCATTTGAACTTCACGTGACAATTAGCGGGAATCCGGTGGCACATCATCAACTGAAAGATTGAAGTACGGATAACTAGGAACGAACTGGTCGTCACGGAAGTAATCCTCATCGTTCCTTTCGTTGGTCAGTCTGTCTATTTGGCCGACAGCCTGCTCGTAACTCGGGGGCGGAGCCTCAACACCAAACGGAGGGGCTGGACGTAAAAAACAAACAAAGGGAAAGAGGAAACAGTTTTATTCAGATCTCTTAAGCCTTAGTGCGGAAACAAAATGTGAGCATCAACAGTATGAAAAATCAATTTTGAAGTCAAGCAGGATACCGGTGCCGTTTACGGCGTTACCATCACGGCACCTTTCCTCTATAAGGAAGTTTGTTGTCTTCAAATGCGGAATAGGTTTAGGAGAGAAACTAATCTTACCCGATGCCGCCACTCCTACTGGGAAGCCTGGTGCCGTCACATCGGCCGAAGGGTACGGCGTATTTGCGGGTGGCGCTGTGGGATAAGAAGCAGGCATCGGAGTACGAAGAGGCACTGTGCCAATTGTTATCGGAAACTTCCACTTTCCGTTGTCGCCCTTACACTGATAAACAAAACATTCAACAAACGTGTAATATTGTTCTGTATTTTAATTTTTGGTGGGTTTCCCAATATTTTTTACAGTGATTCCACAAAATACACGAGACTTCTTTACATGCCCAGCAATTGTCTAGAGTTATTTGAGTTCATTAATTACCCGGTCATTGAATTATTTTCCCTATTATCTAATCTTTTAGGGGCATGGAAACACCCCAACTTTATCCCAAGGGACGAAAGGGCCAATATTAATAAATATTAATAAATATATGCATTTCCCAATAATGTTTACATCTAAGTGTCTTCTTTACATGCCCAGCTATTGTCCACTTTTATTTGAGTCATTTAGCAACTAGTAATTGGTATATTTCTCTAATTATCTAAGTTCTTAAAGGCATGGCAATGCCCTTATTTACTACCACACCATCCAATTTGTTTCTTGAAAAAATCCTGTGGAAAAAAATACTATTATTAGTTTGGGGCCTGACACCCCTCCCCCCTCTAAGATATGTGGAATGGTCCATTCTAGGATATCAAGTAATTCGAATCCCCCCAGTCATTAGACTTTGCTTAATTAGTGATTGTGTGGAATCATTCATTGGCCCCTTCCCTTAGTTAAGGGTTAAAAAAATTACGTTCTTCGACACTGCAAAAAAACACTGTGTGGACGTGTGTAAGTCCACATTGTGTTTTAAGTCCTTACATTGTGTGGACCTCTTTTATTCTCAGGTCCACACATTCCTATGTAACACAATTAACATTCTAATTCACCTGAATGCGATATGTATATCAATGATGCTGCATCCAGGAAGACCCGAAGGTGGTACCGGAGGAATGAGCATCGGACCTAGTCTGAAGTCTGTCACCCTCCCTCGAGGAGTCGCTACTGTAAACCTCACAGTCCCAAGGATGGTCTCCACATGTTTCTTGTCGCTTGATTTCGAGAGGAACGTTATTTTCTAAAATTGAAGAAAGAAAAAAAATCTGATACTCGAAAAAGACAATTTCTGAGGAAACGAAACTGGTTGAAACAATCTCAAACGTTAATTGAGAATGATTGAAGTTATACCTGAATAAACTTGGCGCAAAAATCACACGATTCTTCCCTGTCACGATTGTCCACTTGACCAGTGACGTAAAAGCTCTCTCCGGGGACGTACCCTTGTTTTGGTAAACCGAGGGTTATTGATTCTTCGACCGTGGATCCACATCCACAGCAGCTGAAGAGCTCCTTTGTTTTCTTTACTCCTAACTGAGCAGAAGACACACGAAAATGAAGAAACAAATGGTTTATCCTACTTTGTGGTTTTGCGCACAATATTATCGTTTTAGGGGTTTTCACATACCGTCAACCTGTTTCATTATTTTAAAAAAAACCACCACGACACGCACTTTTTTTAAACTAAACAATTAACTAACTATTTGTTTAACTATTTTAAATGTTCAGGTATATACTCGCAGCATGACTCTTCTCTTGCATGATGACTATATCTCTAGGTAAGTGAAGATTTTTAAACCTCGTATCGGTTATGGATTGGCACTTAACCTGCCTGGTAACCCCCCCCCCCCCCCCCACACACACACACACACACACCCATGTTTGTAAATCCCGTGAATCGAGGTCTTCTCTTTGTTCTCCCATTGTTTGGACTTCGGGTTTTCAGTGACGTCCCCATTGGTTTTGTACACGAAAGCAAAGCGAGGACGTCCTCGCTCTGTCAAACACCCGGATCCATTTTGTTCAAGTCCTCGGTTTCACAGTAAACCCGCCCACACACACACGAACCTGCACTCGCGGCATGGTGTTCAAGTCCACCATGGGTCCAGTCACGCTGAACATCTTCTCTCTTTTGAATGATTTGTTGGAAAAGGTCCTGATGAGCGACAGTGTTGCCTTCACTTTGTACCTTACGTACCCATATTTGTGTTCGAATGGAGCTGGCAGCATTTTATTGGGGAGTTTAAAGGAGAAAGGGTAGGCGTGAGTTCCTGGTGGAATGTTCAGCTTGTTAGCAGAATGCTGATGTTTCCCTGCAATGTTTAATAAATAATATTCCATTATTATGTTTATCTTCAGTTATGGGTCATTCCATGTCAGACCAACGCACTTTTTTACCTTATGTCTTCTGATTTTGATAAAAATTGCTGTGCTTGTAGTTCCTAATGAGCAATGAATGCACACCAATTTTTAGCTTGATCCGACCTACCATGTGGTCAGGGCAGAAACCACAAAAAATGGACATTTTTTGAGTAAAACACCACCCTTTTGGTACAAATATGTCAAAACCATGTCAATTTTCATCGAATATATGCAAATTTGGTATTAAAATAATGAGAATTGCATGCTCAATTCAATTCTTTTGTCAAAAATAAATTTTGTGAAAAGTAGGCCACCGTGACCTTTAATATGTTATTGTGACCTTTGACCCAATTTATCAAATAATGTATCATTCCGAAAATCAACGAAATTAAAATGACTTGATAGAGCATGTCTCCCTCTATCAGAATCCACTAAGAAATACTTGGGCTCTTTGAAATTTACAACTTTATGACTATTTTTGTACAGTTGGTAGGTTATAAATTAGTCAATTGATAGATTTTACATTAGAAATCCACTAACACATCTTACTGTTCTGTTTCAATTGTTACTAAAATTAATCTTGGTTGGGGAATTTCTCATGTTGAGGGCTGATGTGGTCTAACTAGAATCATACTTTAAATTATCAGCAGTGGCATACCCAGGATTTGGCTTTTTTTTTGGGGGGGGGCCTTTTTTTCTTCAAATTTTTTAAGAAGATTGTAAAAATAAATGACAAAAAATCAAACAAACAAATTGACAACCTTGGAGGGGGTGTGCTCAAGCCCCTCTGACCCCCCCCCCCCCTCCCCGTACTCCCTGGCCGTACCAATATTTTAGGTATTTATGTATATTTATTGTTTTCCTTTTTTATTTTTCCCCCTTCCCACCGGAATCAAGTGAAAAAAAGAAAACAAAAAAACAAATCTTGGAAATAAAACTTATTTAGTAACAAGTTCATTTTCCATTCTGCGCTGGCGATTGTATACCTTAGCTAGCTATAGGCGATTGAAGATGGAAATATGAGTACTTAAGAAATCTAGAAAGTAAACCAATAAAAAATTAATCGTATAGTTTGCTCAAAAAGTGAGTGAAAAGTGGCCAGGAATTACATCATATTGCACCACAGAGCATCTAGAATTAAAAGTTTCCCGGGGCCCTTAAGCGGGCCATGGATTCCAAGCCGTAATGGCTTCGCGCTATGAGTACTTAAGAAATATTATTAGTGGGTAAACCAGTAAAAATGAATTTTATAACTGGCGCAAAAAGTGAGGGAAAAGTGACCAGGAGTTACGTCATATTGCACCAAAGAGCATCTAGAATGAAACATTAAGGGCCCCGGACCCCACGCCTTAATGGCTTCGCGCTCGCATTGACTCCTAACACTTGTTCTCAAATGGGCTTGACCAATGTATTTGAGCTTCCTACGGGCCTGTTATCAGAGTGTTGTTACTATGGATAGACTAATCAGGATCTACATGTAGGATTCAGGTTTGCTTGAAGATAATACTCAAAATCCAAACAAAGTTACCTTTTGCATTCTTCACTGCGCTTCTTAAAATTTAATGACTCTCACAGACTTGGCATTTTGTTCCTTTTAAATGAATTTCACCTGGATGTGAGTCCGCTGAACTGGGTGCGGGTAGAAAGCATGGAACTGTTGCGTACCCTGAACAGTCACTGCTGATGAAAAACGACTCTTAAGGAATTCTCAGCACTGTTGCACTTCACTCTTGTCCACAAAATCAAACTGTATTCCCGGAATATTCACCTTAGCCTACGAATACAGCTTGTCAATTGTTTGTTTGATTTTTTGGTCATTTATTTTTAACAATCTTCTAAAGAAATTTGAAGGAAAAAAATGAGCCCTCCCCCCAATTTTTTTTTTTTAAATAGCCAAATCCTGGGTACTCCACAGGTGATAATTTAAAGTATGAGTCTGGTTAGACCACATCAGCCCTCAACATGAGAAATTCCCAAACCAAGATTAATTTTAGTAACAATTGAAACAGAACAGTAAGTTGTGTTAGTGGATTTCTAATGTAAAATCTATAAATTGACTAATTTATAACCTACCAACTGTACAAAAATAGTCATAAAGTTGTAAATTTTTAAGAGCCCAAGTATTTCTTAGTGGATTCTGATAGAGGAAGACATGCTCTATCAAGTCATTTTAATTTCGTTGATTTTCGGAATGATACATTTTTACAAAAATTGGGTCAAAGGTCATGATGACATATTAACGGTCACGGTGACCTACTTTTCACAAAATTTATTTTTGACAAAAGAATTGAATTGAGCATGCAATTCTCATTATTTTAATACCAAATTTGCATATATTCGATGAAAATTGACATGGTTTTGACATATTTGTACCAAAAGGGTGGTGTTTTACTCAAAAAATGTCTTTTTTTTGTGGTTTCTGCCCTGACCACATGGTAGGTCGGATCAAGCTAAAAATTGGTGTGCATTCATTGCTCATTAGGACCTACAAGCACAGCAATTTTTATCAAAATCAGAAGACATAAGGTAAAAAAGTGCGTTGGTCTGACATGGAATGACCCTTATATATCCCATGCTGTTCTCGGTTGTACACAATGGTTTAGTTTGCAGTTGTTTATACGAGGAGATACAGCATGAGCATTTCGAAAAGCATTTGCATACACATCACCGTGTTGATGCATTTTACGTAGCCCTATAGTCTGCTTACATTTTCAAAAGTTAATTTCAAGAACTGATCTTTCAGACATTTTGAGGATTGGATAATTGCACCTTTCAAGAAACCAAATAAATGTTTCACCATTTATTTATAAAATTAATCAATAATAAAAAAATAGGAGTAATTATATATACCTCTGCCGAAGATTACGAAGATGGTATCAAAGTACGTCTCCTTCTTGGAATGGGTTTCTGTATGTGAACCATCTGAATCACTTTCAGTGGTAGTCCACTTTGTTTTAGCCTTCCCTTTGACCTTCACACATATACCTGACCAACAGAAACCATTGATACAAATAAAGCAGATCGACATAGGTTTTATCAAATAGTTTGATTCGGGAAATATATATTTCGTCTTTTGCAAATGAAAGCAATGTCGGTGATCAAATCCTCGGTGACTGCTCTATATTCTGACACCCCTATGTTCAGACAACCTTAAGTTCCGAAAAAAAACCCTGATGATATACACGTTAGAGTTAAGGTTATGGTATAGGGGTTAAGAAGATTAGGGAAATACACTAAGGTTGTCTGAACATACGGGTGTCGAAACACTGGGATGTCGGAACAGAGCAGTGTAACCAAATCATCCACAGCCAGATAATTTTACCTGTTTTCTTTTCCATTCGTGTTTTCCGGACTAGGCATTGGACAAATGAAACTAGGCACTAGTATGCCTGTGGAGTTTATTTATTTATAAGGGCGAATCGAGATTCTATTGTTAAGGGGGCAGAGGGGTTAAATTGCTCGAAATTTGACGCTGATAAAAAAGTAGTTACCGGATAAAAAGTATTTTTGCTTGTTCCGGTTTTGTTTTCCCTTCTTGCTGTGCCGAACGTTTTCCCCCAGTGTTTTGACCAAATTTGGGCGGGCAGTTGCCCCCAGCCCTACCCATAGATCGTACGCCTATGTTAATTGTACACTAATTTACTTTATTAGCGTCAATAACAGGAAAGTGATCAGGAAACGAAGATTTATTTTTAGTTTTAGATGCAGGAGGAAAACTCATAATGAGGGGAAACCCACGCAATCAAGTATAGGGACTGGAAACCCGATCCAATCCACACGCAAAGCTCCGGTCCTAGGTGGGAATTGAAACTGAGTTCTCAGACTTGAAAAGTTGGTTAAGAAACCTTGTTACTTACCTTGTACATTCTTCAAACCCTCCTGGTCGCGGGTTGAGTCCACTTGTACGATAACCTGTCCCCTGATGATGTCACCAGGGGAAAACACGTTCGTGTTACTATCAAACGTAACCGCCAGTGTCTTTAATCTGCTCATGGTTTTTGCCGTCTGGTCGTCTCTCTCATTCCATTTTACTACGAGCCATTATGTCTGTGTGGTGAGCAGTGCTTTCGCTAAGATTAGAAGCTTCTCTGTGTACACATTGATAAGCCAGGCACAGTGTGTACGTTCAGTGTGAACTTGTGTAGCGTACACGACGTGTTTGTTATGAAAGGCGAAATCATAGTGACTATTGAAACTGCATAGGTTTACCGTGCACACAACGGGTCACTACACAGAGTCAAGGTCACTGAATCCGTGTGGCAGGAGCCGACCACATTTTCAACAATGGTCATTATAAAGTGTACATGTACGACTAGCCTTGATCAAGGCGTTGGAGTTTTTTTAATAACTTTTATTATAGTGTTTTAATTTTTATTTTATTTGCGCCGCGCTACCCGCCCGAGCTACCAGCTACGTGCATGTGTCTGTGTGCAGTATCACTGTGCGCGTGCTCATGTGAGCTATAGTCCCTTGTACTCACCGAATCAACGCCTTGATGGGTTTGTGTTGAAGCCAATGGCTCATTACTATAATGCGCGCGAAAGGCGAGACCCCATTGGTCAGTGGCGGAAGTCTTGTTTACTCATTCTTATGAATATGCATGCAGTATCCAGATGTGGCTACTGCATGCACTGGCGCGCCGGTTTGAATTTGGGAATACTTTGTTATAATAATATCTATCTGAAAATGTTGCGTATTGTCCACAAATTGTCAGCTGAGCGAGACAATGAGGGCAGGAATGAAACAAATGAGGTTGAGTGGATCGATTTGTTACATATCATGTATACACCATTTCCCATCAGCAAGACGCTTTTCTGATGTTTTTTTGTTATTATAATGGCCTAAGGCCCGATTGACCATCTCCTGTCTCCATCTTGCACCATTATAACAGTGATTTAATCATTGTTGGTGCATTCATTGGAGGTAGAATATACAAAACAAATACCTCAAATAACTACAATATTGTTGATTGTTTCATCATGGAGGCATATAGCTTATTGCACTTTTTATATCTTGTGGGCCGCCCCAAGAGGTGCCCAATTTATTTCAAGCACAGCATTTCCCAAGTACACTTACTAGAATAAGGTAGCTAAAACACACGTATCATGTGTGACTCTATTTCACACGTATCATGTGTGACTGTATCCTTTCAATTTTTGCTTAGCAGTAAATTCTTAAGACCCTGCCCGAGAACAATTCAAAAGTATGAAGACGGTGTGGCTGCACAGAGTTAAGTCGGACTTCGAGAGGACATGTAAGGAAAACACAAACGCAGAAACTACATCAACTCCAGAATTAATTACCAAAAGAATGGCAAATGATCAGGGTTGTCCATATTCTTGATCAAGGCGCTCCACCGGCCGCGACCGGCATAATCCGCGTGTACTGAGCGATTATATGTACGTGTACATGTACATGTATAACACAGTCGTCATGGATTGCATGCTACATTTTAAAAAAGATTTAAAAAATTATTAAAAATTAAAAATTAAAAATAAAAAATTTAAAATTAAAAAATATTTAAAAATTTAAAAAAAAAAATTAATATAAAAATTTAAAAGGATCCAATTATGATTTAATGAGGACCTATTTGGGGGAGCGAGGACATCACCGACATTCCGCCACGGTGTGATGATTTTCATTCACATCTTGGGATTTTTTTTATACATCCGCCATCTTGTTTTACGAAGGGCGATCGTCCTTTGTTTCTTTTGTTCTTTAACGATTGCATTCTGTTTAAAACTGGAGGAAAGATGTTGTCAAATTTAAAGTACACGCTTTTTTTCACAGGTAAGTAAATGTTTGTTTGTTTGTAAAAAGTAAATTGACAAGTTTATGTCAAAGTTTTATTGACTACAGTACCGTGGCCTCGACTACAGTACCGTGATAGTACTTATATAGTGAAAAGTACACATAGTACAAAATAGTAATCAGACTACAATCAAAATGTTCTGATTACAAAACAAAATTGTACTTATTGACTTCTAAAATTCTAGCTTGCAATTTTAAATACGATTCATTATTCATTAATTTCTTATTACTTATTAATTACTTGTCACTTAACTTCAATTACTTACTAATTTCTTATCACTTATTGGCGTATTGCCATAGTAATTAGTCAAAGATAGGCCTAAGTACGTCGTAAGTCACACACACACCGTAGATTCGTGTCAGTTTAGTCGCACATCATCGTTACGTGTGTCACACGGTATACGCACACTGATGACACGTATCACACGGTATACACGTACTGATACATTACAATGACACACACATGTTACACATAAATCTTTCATCATTGAAAATGTGTATTGAAATGTCTTTTATTTACAAATTTATAACTAGATATACAAAATATAACACATACTTAACATCTACACAACGTATACAACTAACGCTACGTCCAACGTGCTCCTGCTATGCCTATGCTAACTTGACTAACACTATAACTATGGGGAAGATGCTAATTAAATATTTTTAATTAGATACAAAGCCAAAAAGAAATTTCACATTATCAACATATTCATTTCATAACAAGAACATTTCATTCGCAGTTTCCATCTTATCATCACCATTTATTCCGAAACTGTCAATGATGCCGAAAAGAAGAAATGATGCACAGAAAAAAAAAAACAAAAAAAAAATAGATACAGTTTACTGAAATTTAAAACGAGAAACAAAACAATAACAACAACAGAACATCATGTCATTAACAAGTACAAAGCACAAAAATCTGTTTAAGCAACAAAAATCAAAACAGCAAAATCACAATGCAAAAAAAATGCAAAACAAAAATTGCAAAAGCAATGCAAATTGCTACAATTTTACGACTACGACCAGAATAATCAGCATTCTTCCTCCCATTTAATAATAAGCAATAATACTTCTTGTCAAAATAATATAAATAAATTGAAATTGTTCTTGTTGTTTCAAACAAAACAGGACATTGACACAATCGAAGCGAAACAGGAAAAGCAACAAATCGAACATATAGCAGCGGTAATAATCATGGGGGGGCCAAAGAAGCCGAATCATGCGTTCTTGTGCGTCCTGGTAGTGGATCTACAGCGGTGGAAGCATTTGAGAAGTATCAGAAAAGATTTGATGTTGTTCAAAACTTATGTGTTCATTTTGGAAAACCCAAAAGTTTTTTTTTTTTTTTTTACTGCCTCTTTGAATTTCATTTGAATTCCTTGCTCTCCTGGTCTCTAAAGCTGCCACCGCTTCACTGTCTGTTTGTCTGATCTTTCCGAAAAAGTTTACTTTTTGTTTGTGTGTGTTTGTTTTAATTTTATATAAGTTACGTAAGTAAAAAAAAATAAAAATTGCAGTTGCACATAAAAAAAAAAAAGTTTTTAAAAAAAAAAAAGTAAAATCTAGTTTTCGTAGTATACGCCATTTTGCTGTTGTGGTTATCTAGTCCCAGTGTCTCATTGTGTGTAGGATGGTAGTAATACTTCTTCTGGGTTGTACTGACTGCACTACTGCCTGACTAACTGTTTGCTTGTTGCCTGGTGCTGTGAAAAACTGTGGCTTGGTAAACTGATTTATTTTCTGTTCATTCCTAATCTTCTTTCTTATACACACATACACATGGCCCTTTTTTGGGCTTTCGAGCAGCTGAAGCGAACATCTTAACAATTAACAATGTTGAATCGTTGTTATCCTCTTTATTGTCTCTTAAGCGATACACGTCGCAGAGTGTACGATCGATCCCCGGAAAGGTGTTTAAATTCATGTTTTCTTTTCTTTTTTCTAATTTTAAAAATACAAAACAATCTAAAAAAAAAATCTAAACAATCTTTGTCTTGTCGTAAAAATGTATGTAAAATGAAACTTTGTGCATTGTATTTATTTACTTGACAATAGTTAAAAAAAAAATAAAGAGAATTTTTTGATTGGATTTTTACGATTATTTTATTTATTTGGTAAATCTCTGGTCCATAATTGGGTTTTTATATTTAAATCCAAGGAAAGTTTATAAATAAATCCAAACAGACTAGGTTTTTAATTATCAAGGGTAAAGGTTAAAAAAAATATTTGAAACATTTTAATTTACTGGGATTAGATTAAATTAATCCTCCGAAGACTAATTTTTAAAAATCTTTTGAAAGATTCATTTTAAATCCACGCAGATTGGTCCCTAACCACACTCCTTGAAAGATTTAAAATTTAATCCTGTGGATTTAAATTTAAATCCTTGTAATTTAGAGTGTAGCTACTGCAGCAGTAATTATGCAGCCTTGTCGTTCAGGTCAAATACGTCATTCTCAATCGCGCCTGTGATTGGCCAATGTTTAGAATGAAACGCCCACATCCTGCATAAGCGCTTTTCTTGGTTTTTCAAGAAAATATAAAGAAACACATAAGCTTTCAGTTACAAACCGGTCAAGGCTGTTGTTTGAGTCACGCGTTCGAGGTTGAAAGAACGACCGTACTCACGACTTCGCTATACTGTTCTCGCTGTATAATGTATGTACATGTACTGTACATGTACAATGTACACTGTCTATGCACTGCAGTTGTTGCGGAATCGTGCCGCACCGGGCCGGGGTACACTACGCCAACAGCCTTGAATGAAGGCTAATGAACGACCGGGGAGCATATTTTTTTGTTTACACCGCAACGAGGGGTTTTGTACTGTAATACTGCCAATTCCTGTCTTGAGATGAGACTACAAACATTTATGCCTATAAAGGGTTAGGTTTAGGGTTAGGGTTAGGGTTAGGGTTAGGGTTAGGGCTAGGGTTAGGGTTTAAGGTTAGACGTAGTCTCCTATCTCAAGACGGAATTGACAGTGTTACAGTACAAAACAAACCTCGCTGCGGTGTAAACAAAAAAATACGCGGGCAGGTCGTCAAGTCTCATATTATCGTAGGTCTCTGAATACCGTGGTATCTGAAAATTCGATAGACGACTTTCATACCCTCTGCATGACCTGAAAAATGTTGAAACTTGTGGACGGTCTCAATTAGTGTTGTAAATGTTTGGAATAACCATATAAAAAGGACAGAGATAACTCTGTGTCCATCTATGGTTTGACATAAATTTCGACAAAGACACGTCTATTAGAGGGTCTGTATACGTTCGGTAATTACTCATAACATGGCAATACAAACTTGGTTATAAGAAGTCGAGCGCAGCTTCTGAAAAAGATATAAGTTTTTATCCCCCAAAACAGTTAAGTTTCTCAGATTAATAATAATAATAATAAACTGGCATTTATAAAGCGCTCTTACAAGAGATCACAGCGCTGAAGATTGTGTATTCCAATACGGATACTTCCTGCGTGGTGGACATAACCGATCCGGATTTTCGGCGATATCTGAAAAACGCGACCACCTTTTGAAATTAAATTTCCACAGTTTAGTTTTATGGTATATATCTACAACTATAGGGTTCAAACAAACAGTGGGTTCCAGTTACCAAACGTATAGTTTTACTTTAACTTCCTGAACGTTGCCATTATGGGCCCTGTGTTTGCTAAATATAACTCAACAGGTCAAGGATGTCTTACAGGAACGCCATACATATTCAACACCCCCCCCCCCTTTCGCTTGGAATAAACAAAACTGGTTAACATGACAACACAATGAATATCCAACACTTGGGGCTAAGTATCTTGCTGCATGCAATTGAATCAATAGAGTCTCTTTTGTCCATGTATTGTCCCATGTTCCAATATGAAATCAAAGTGAATTATTGATTTATAGCGCCAATAACAAGATGAATGGGAAACGAGAAGAAATGCTCAGTTTTAGATGTGGGAGGAAAACCCCAATGGAGGAAAACCCACGGAATCAGGTAGGGACTGAAAACCCAATCAACATGCAAGGCTCCGGTCTGAGGTGGGATTCGAACCGGGGTCCACATAGGTGAAAGGTAAGAAGAGAGACCACTGAGCCAAACTGATCCCCAACTTGAATTGTTTATCAATATTTTTAATGATGATTATCTTATAGCCAGTTGTTTACAATAATTATTAATAAAATGCAATTAAATCAATAGTCTCTTTTGAGTCGAAAGTTCCAATATCAAACCAAAATGAGTCGTTGTCAATTTATAATAATGGTATTGTTGGCATGTGTGGATGTGGCCTTAAGGATTGGGAATAAGGAGACTTCTGTGGGCTTTAGTTCAACTGTTTAATCAGCATTGATGGAAATACTACCGCCCTCTATTGGCGGGTGGAGATGTGACATCCCCCTTTTGAAAAAAACCTGTAAATTCAAGAACAGGGTGTTATCACAGGATTTAAACACACAAAATTATAATGTGGAACACAGATTTTTGTGCTCACTGATTAAACAATGGTGAATTAACTGCATTCATCAGTAGAAACATGGTAGGTTATTGATCCTTTAAAAAATACACTAGATGGTTTTTTTCCCAGTCTATCAATAGGGTTAAGAAATAAAAAGTTGTCTGTGAGATGAGCTGAAAGGTTTTAAGCGTTTTGGGAGTTTGTGGTTTCCAGTAAGTCCGGTTTTGTTTAAGTAAAAAGAATCAGTTGTGCTGGCAAAAATAAGATGGTTTTCCCAGAAACAAAAAGGTTTTGTAAAATGTTCGGCTATAGTGGTTGGCATCATAAGGATGGAATGTTCAATGTTCAATGTTCAAGTTCACAAAAAATGTCTGCCAGGTTTCCGCACAAGTCGACAGTCGTCCAGAGCGAGTTTTGAACACCGGTTGATGATCCGTTGGTTGAAGGAGTGGTGGTGCGTTGACTCGTGTGGGGGAGCGGTGGCTGGAGGTCGGAGCGGTGACTGTGAGGGTGTCTGAGGCTCAATGTCAAAGGTCACTCGCTTCTTGACTGGTTCCAAATGTGTCTGCGGTTGCGACGAAGAATACTTCCATTGGGTGTACGGACTAGACATCCTAACGGATCAGGTTTGTGGGTCCTGCATTGTTCAACCTATTGTCCCTTTTCTACAGAACTTCCAATTGTGGGTTCCATTATTATAGTAAGGATTGAAGCTTTTACAAAATAAATGTTGTCATTTATTTCTTATCCACCATCGAGCTAAAGACAACACGTACACCTGGCCATGGCCCAAAAGCTCACCCACCTTGGTCGGGTTGGAGCTGGAAAATTACACGGAGATTTGTTGATGGCCTTCAAAGGAAAGATACTTTTCACCCACGACCTAATGTTACTTCGCTGTCCATTCATGTTTAAGCAATGCATGAGTGCACAGGTATTTTTTGAACTTCAGGTGACAATTAGCGGGAATCCGGTGGCACGTCATCAACTGAAAGATTGAAGTACGGATAACTAGGAACGAACTGGTCGTCACGGAAGTAGTCCTCATCCTTCCTTTCGTTGGTCAGTCTGTCTGTTTGGCCAACAGCCTGCTTGTAACTCGGGGCGGATCCTCACCTCCAAACGGAGGGGCTTGACGGTAAAAACAAACAAACAAACAAACAAGGGGAACAGAAAACAATTTTATTGAAATAAAACAGCCCTAGTGCGGAAACAAAATGTGAGCATCCAAATTACGAAAAATCATTTTTGAAGTCCAGCAGTATACCGGTGCCATTTACGGTGGCACCATCACGGCACTTTTCCTCTATAAGGAAGTTTGTTGTCTTCAAATGCGAAATAGGATTAGGAGAGAAACAAATCTTACCCGGTGATGCCACTCCTACGGGAAAGTCTGGTGCCGTCACATCGGCCGAAGGGTACGGCGTATTTACTGGTGGCGCTGTGGGATAAGAAGCAGGCATCGGAGCACGAAGAGGCACTGTGCCAATTACTATTGGAAACGTCCAACTTCCGCTGTCGACCTTACACTGATTTTAAAAACATTCAAGAATGTGTCAGATTGTTAAGTACTTTAACTGTTGGTGGATTCCCATTTACAATGATTCCACAAAATAAGTAGATAAAGTGGTTGGTATCACTATTTGGATCATCAGTTAAATTACTATCTACCAACTGTCAAGTCATGTTAAAGCGTGCAAGACCCTAGTCTGGTTAATACCCCCCCTGTAGACATTCCTTTTTTCTGTAACCTTAGGAAAAAACATGTTTCAAGACACTACATTGCCACATTTGGCTAGCGGGAGACTTTAACACCCCTTACGTGGATTGGATAAACAATTCTTTCAATTCAGGAGGAAGATATGCATCAGCTAGTAGACAAATGATTGAAATTGCATTGGAGTTCAACCTTCAACATATATCCACCCCTACTAGAGACGGGAATATTTTGGACTTCATAGTCTTCACCAATACTCCATCACTCGTTCAAAATGTTGGTATCCTACCAGTTTTGTGTGATCATGACGTATCAGTTGAAGCTCTGATCTCTTCCTAAAAGACCCTAGAAGCGTTGAGGGCGCAAGAAGACGTGTTCAACATCGCTCTCGCTTTATTTTTGAGATTTCCAGCGTATTTTCACCGTATCAGGTAAAGTTTCTTCTTCTTCGGTAAGATCCAGTTTTATTCGTCCTCCAAGATCATTTTGATAAATAACTTTGGCCAACAATACGCATATTGGGTGTGTTTTCTATCTACCAAGATTGGCTCCCTTGGTCAGGGGTACGCCATCTTGAAACCACCCCATTATGTATGCTCGACCAGCAGGAACCATGGGTTTGAATAGACCCAATACCATTCGATTCAACACTCGCGATCTTAAGAATGCAGTCACGCCAGAAGAAGTATATAGAGCAATTGAATATGAACTGGATACGGTAGAAACAATAAAATGAATCGCAGAATTAGACAACAAGTGGTATAATGTAACTCTCGACAAGGAAGACCAATGTGTCCAGATTGCGGCCAGAGGCATATTAATACAGCAGTCTCTTATCCAATGTGAACGAGCAAACATACAAAACTCAGCAGTGGTTTACGTCAAAGTGCCTTATGAGATGTCTGACCAAGTGCTAAGTAATGTCCTCTCCGAGTATGGAACTGTTGCCAACATCAGACATCAGCATCATAACTTCGATGAAAACATTGAAACGGGAGTTAGAAGTTGACTTGTAAAGAATTTGAAGAAGCCAATACCAAGCTTCGTAAGAGTTGCAGGCTTTACAATGCCTGTACGTTATCGAGGTCAACCAAGGACATGCAAAATATGTCAACAAACCGATCATCTGGCCAGAGACTGTCCTGCAAGGGGAAGATGTTTTGTCTGCGGTAGCTACGAACATCGTGCTGCATGGCATGACTATCAAACGCAAGAGGAGGGGGAAAACAAGAGCGAGGTTGCAAGCAACCATGAGGATGGGGATATAGATGACACATACGATGCAGAGAGATACGCAACTGATGACGAGGCAACAGATAGCGCTGCAGAGGATGAAGAATCCCAATCAATATTGCAGGAACAAACAACAAGTAAAACAGGTAGAGAGAATGCGGTCATAAGAGGATCTAAACAGAGGGAAGAAGAAGACAACCCAAAACGAAAAGAACCAAGAAGTGAGCAAGTCAACCAGTCTAAAGCAGGACAGGTCAAGCAAAAGAAATCATTTAAAGAAGCTGTTCAGGGAAACAAAAACAAGGATCAGCAAAAAGAGAACCGAACCACCACAAAACCTAAGGAAACTGGCTTTTTGGACGAGGCAATGAACCTCCAAAAGAAGAAGGTTTACACAAGAAAGAGGAAATCAATCGAAGATGACAAGGAGAATGAGCCAAAACAAGCAAGAGGAGAAAGGGAAGACATGGACGCGGAAACGACACATACAGATGATGGAGACAAACGGCCATCAAACCAGTCTTTAAATGGACACAGTCAAGAGGAAACACAAGACATGAGTGACACACAAGTCAAAAAGGATGAAATACGTGACAAGACAGACACTCAAGACACAGAAGGTGAATTTATCCCCTACACAAGACATGGTGTCCAGCGAATGAGGAAAAAGAGAGGATCCGGAACAGGGGTGGCAGAACAACAGAGACAGTCGAATCAGGATCCAACTCCCAGAAGTCCACCAACTAGCAACAGAGGACGTGGAAGAGGTAGAAATACTTAAGGCCATACTGAAGGTTTTTCTCTCTAGATGTTTATAATGAAAGAGTTATTTATCATCCTTTTAATAATGTCGTCTTTATCTGTAGCTACAATTAATGTCAATGGTTTGAGAAATGATATGAAAAAAAACGTTTTATTCGACTACCTTTACAGACGTAAATTTAGTTTGGTTTTACTCCAAGAAACCCACAGCGAATATACTGACGAATTATACTGGTGCGATGAATGGAAAGGGAAAATGCATTTTAATCACGGAAATCGCCAGTCTAGGGGAGTAGCCATACTTACCTCAGAAAAATCTGGTATTGATATTAATAATATTGAGTCTGATAATGAAGGCAGATGGATAAAAGGGGATTTAAAATGGAATAACAATACATACAATGTTGCTTCTGTGTATGCACCCAACCAACCCAAGGAAAGAATATATTTTTTCGATGGTCTTTCAGATCGCATTATTGGTTACAATAATTGGATCATTGGGGGCGATTTTAATTGTAATATTGACAATACTCATCTGAGGGAATCGAGTAAAACTATTCTTAAAAATATCTTAAACGAAAAAGACCTCATCGATACTTGGCGTACTGTCCACCCAGAACAAGAAGGGTTTTCTCATGTTCACAAAGTAACCAAACAACCTAGTAGAATTGATTACATTTTTGTTTCTTCCAATATGCTTAATATCATGGGAGATGTTTCAAACAACCCGTACGGTTTATGCGATCATCATGTTATTTGTATGAGATTAAACAATATTAACTCTCCTTATGGTCAAGGGAGGTGGATATGTAATAATGAACACCTGGTGAACAATGATTGTGAATTTAGAATAAGAACCTTCTGGACTTTCTGGAAAATTAAAAAAAATAACTATAAGTGTCTACTCAACTGGTGGGAAATAGGTAAATTTAGAATTAAAGAAATAATTCGGGATTTTGGTAGAGAACAATCATTTACTAAGAAACAAAAGTATCGGGATCTTGAAAAACAATATAACAATACAATTAAAAAAATCCCCATTGATGCTCAGACCCTAAAGCACATTGAGGCTCAGCTTAAAGAATATGAAGTCGAGGAGTGGAAGAAAGCTAAAGTTAGAATCCGTAATACCTTTAAGGATGAAGGGGAAAAGGCCTCAAAATTCTTTTTGCACCTTGAAAAACAACAAATTCAAAATAATAAAATTGATAAGCTTATCACTCCCGAAGGGAACTACTATGACCAACCTAATACTATGATGAGTTATGCTAATTCGTTTTACAGTGACTTGTACAAATCTGAGGATATTTCCCCTTCTTGCATGAAGGATATTATGTCTAACATTGAAAAGAAAACAATTCCTGATGATATAATGAGTAATCTCGAAGAGAACATTACCGCTATTGATCTCAAGAATGCTCTTTTTCAAATGAATAAGAATAAATCTCCGGGCATTGATGGATTAACCGTCGAGTTTTACCAAACATTCTGGGATATTCTCGAGACTGATATTTTAGAAGTTTTCAATTATGGTTTTAACAAGGGTCGTCTAAGTAAGTTTATGAATTCGGCCCTCATTAGACTTATTTACAAAAAAATCTGGGAACAGATACGAACTTAAAAATGGGAGGCCTATCAGTCTCCTGTCTGTTGATTACAAAATATTGTCTAAAGCTATTACGAACAAACTAAAGCATGCTATGCCGTCTCTTATTGGTGAAGAACAAACTTACGGTGTTTTAAACAGGAAAATTCAAGACAATCTTATGATTATTCGGGATATTGTAGATTATGCTAATTGGGAAATGATTGAAGCTGCCATTGTTAACATCGATCAAGAAAAGGCTTTTGATAGGATTAATTGGGGCTATATGTTTGCTATTATGGAGAAAATTGGCATCCCCGTGAGGTTGATCAAATGGATTAAAGTTCTATATAGCCAACCTACCGGGCAGATCATTTTAAATAATTTCGAGGCTCCCCCATTATTATGGAGAGGGGAATCAGACAAGGATGTCCTTTATCGCCCCTTTTGTTCTCTATCTGCGCTGAAGGCTTAGCCAGTATGATTAGAAATAATGATAATATCAAAGGTTTTCCTGTTCCTAATTGCAATAATTATAACAAAGGTAACAGTATTAAGTTAATTCAGCATGCCGATGACACTAGTCTCATCATCAGCAACAATTGTGAGTTTGCCACCATGCAAGACATTTTGAACATTTATTGCAAAGGTACTGGATCTAAACTCAATGTAACCAAAACAAAAGGTCTTTGGCTAGGAAAATGGAAAAATAGAAACGACAAGCCTTGTAATTTTCAATGGAAAAATGATAACATGAAAATCTTAGGTATTGTTTTCGGTAACGATGTTACTCCTGAAGACAACTGGGGCCCAAGAATAAGTAAAATTAAATGTGTTCTTAACAAGTGGTCCAAACGCCATTTATCTTACGTAGGGAAGGCCGTTATTGTTAATACCTTTGTTGGAGCAGGGATTAATTACTTAGGGAGCATTATTGCATGTCCCGCAGAATGGATAAAAAGAATGAGCAACGTTATTTGGAACTTCTTCTGGGATGGGAAAATTGAAACTATTAAGAGAAAAACGATTCAGGGACCTAAAAACCTCGGGGGAACTGGACTAATTGATATATCCAGCAAACTTATGAGTCTCAAAATGCAGTGGCTTGCTCGGTATGTCCCCAGTACGGGAAAGTGGAAGAACCTTTTTGAATACTGGATTAACAAAGCTAGTGGTGATAATCACTTAGGATGGTATGTCTTTTGTAATGTTAAGTTACCACTTAGAACTACGCCTTTTTATTCTGAGTTAATCCTTGCCTTCAAAAAAGCGGGAGGGAGACTAAATTGTAATTATACCAGCTGTCTGGAATCTCATGAAGTGCCCCTATGGAAAAACATTAAGGCCACGAACGACAATTCAGTCATGCGAAGCCCATTGCTTAAATGTTATGGGATTACTAAAAATTAAAGATGTGGTTCGTAAAAACAAATTCTACCTCACCATTACCTCCATTCCGACTCACGTGAGATTGTATTGTTTAGTAGCTAGAGGTATGCCACAATTGAAAGAAAAGAATGCCATTCCCGCCTGTGTGCCCCTATAAATGGGCCGTCCACAGGCGTGCTCACCAGTGTATTTTTAGTGGCTATCGCGAGTACGTCGGTGCGTTTCCTGTAGCGCGCTAGCCTACCACAATTGTTTTAGACAACAATTTTACGTGTCCAGTAATGGCAGATGACGCCGTATTGCAAATTGATCCCTCAGAGGACGAGGGACTTTTGGGACAACTCGATGACGAGCTGTCCTTTCTTACACAAGTACCAGTATCGGATACTGCCTCTTCTTCATTGAATAAGCCAATGCCGCCTGCAGCGAAGGCAAAAAAGAGAACCAACAAGCGCAAGAACACAGACCAGCAGCAGCAGGGCGAAAATGCCGACCCGCCCGGTAAGCTAAAAAAGAGCGGCGAAGATGTTACAGATTTGCGCAAGGCAGTTTCTAGCTTGCAGCAGACTGTTGCTACTTTGGCAAATGCTTTTATGCAACGGAAAGAACCCAGTTCCGGCCATGATGCTATTACCCCGACTGAGGGTTTTTTAAGTGAGGGCGAAATCCCTGACGACAATTTACGTTTACTAAACCTTGCACCGGAGACGGGCAAGGGCAACACCACTGCCAACACTTTATACGCACCTGAAAAGGGCGAAGAAACCTTCACTGAAGGTGATTTGGAAAATTTGTTGGGCGATAGTGGCAGTGACTTGCTGACTGAAATGGCAGCATTAATAGAGGGTGACGATAAGACAAGTCCAGCCCTAAATGACCAGTTGGCCAAGACGATCAATGCACTTGCAAAAGGCAAAATAAAACCCGAAAAACTTGAGGAAAAATTGGGTAAATATAACAGACCAAACAATTGCGATAGTTTGTGTCTAACCCGAATAAACCCGGAGATTTGGTCAATCTTAAAACCCACTACACGTGCGAGAGATGTTAAATTCCAACGGGTACAAAGCTCTTTTGTTCGGGCATCAATAGCTATTGCAATGGTCACTGATCAACTGCTGAAAGCCAGAAACAACAATGAAACAGCCCTTGACACCGCTCAAGCTATCAGGATGCTGGTAGACGCAATCGCCATACTTGGCTCTGGCAACGCCCAATTAAATCTGCGTAGAAGAGACTGTATCCGACCAGATCTTAACCAAAAGTACGCAACCTTATGCTCATCCCAAGTCCCTTGTACAAATCTCCTTTTCGGAGACGACTTGGCTCAGTCATGTAAGACTATTGTTGAGACTAACAAAATTAGCTCACAGATGTTTGGACACGATCCAAAACGTCGTAATAATCGACAGTTTGGAGGCCGTGGATCGGCCCAACGACCGGGGGACTATCGCTCACGGGGTTTCCCGAAACAGCATTTTGGCGGCCAACACAAGGCGCCATATTACCCGAAAGGGCGAGGTGGCTACCACCACCAGCAGTACCAACAACATCGACCACAGGGTCAAAGTTACCGTGCCAATTACCAGCAAACCCCAAGCACATCTACCATGGCCGCGACAGCCAAAAAACCGATGACTTAAGGGCATCAGGAACAGGGGAACTGGTAAGTAAGTACATGTCTCCTATTGCTGGAAGATTGCAACAATTTATCCCTGCTTGGGAAAAATAACTTCTGATCAATGGGTGCTAGATACAGTTGCACATTGCCATATTGAATTTGATCACTCTCCAGTCCAGACACATATTCCTAAACCTATTCAATGTTCTGACTCGGAGGCGCAACTGATTGACAAGGAAATTACAATACTACAAGAAAAAGGAGCAATTGTTCAAGTCACTCCTTGTCATGGACAAATTTTGTCCAACATTTTTCTTCGACCAAAGAAAGACGGTTCGATGAGACCAATTATTAATCTTAAAGGTCTAAACAAATTCGTCACTTATCACCACTTTAAAATGGAAACTCTTGAGTTTGCATTGGCACTAATTCGTCCAAATTGCTATCTAGCATCCATAGATTTGAAGGATGCATATTTCACTATACCAATTGCCCAGGAACACCAGAAATTTTTACGGTTTGAATGGCGAGACAGACTATGGCAATTTAAATGCTTGTGTTTTGGGCTTGCGAGTGCACCTCGTATTTTTACAAAGGTTATGAAACCACTCATTTCAACTTTACGAAATGCTGGCCATATTTCTGCTAACTATATTGACGACTCATTACTGATCGGGGACACGATAGACGAGTGTACCCAAAATGTTGCACATCGTTGTGCATTAACTAATGAACTTGGATTTGTCATTAACCAATCAAAGTCGCACTTTAACCCAGTCCAGGAATTGGTGTTTTGGGATTCACCATTAATTCAGTAGAAATGACGGTACGCCTACCGCCACTTAAAGTATCAACCACGGTTGAGGCATGTCTTGAACTTGCAAGTCAATCAAACCCAACAATTCACAGGGTTTCACAGGTTATAGGAAAACTTGTATCATGCTTTCCAGCAGTCCCACTGGGACCCTTGTATTACCGAAGTTTGGAAACGAGCAAAGACAGTGCTTTGAAAACGCATGGTGGAAATTACCAGGCTAAAATGCCTCTCCATGCGGATGCTAAATCTGATTTGCAATGGTGGATACTTAAATTACCGGTCACTTTTCGACCAATACTACCACATGTAACCGACATTGAGGTGTTTACTGATGCTTCCCTTCAGGGTTGGGGAGCCTCCTGTCCAAAAGCTAAAATTCAAACTAATGGACGTTGGAAAGACCATGAAGCAAGGTTTCACATAAACTATTTGGAACTCCTTGCGGCTTTCTATGCTCTAAAATGTTTTAGACCTGACATTCAAAACAGAACTGTGTCTATTGCAATGGACAATGCCTCGGCAGTTGCATACATAAATCACATGGGGGCTGTCATTCAGTTGAACTGAATCACTTGGCCAGACAAATTTGGTTCTGGTGCATCCAGCACGACATTTGGTTGATTGCACGTCATATACCTGGTGTACAAAATACTTGTGCAGATACTCTTTCTCGATCCTTTAAGGATCATCTCGAATGGAAACTAGATGCCAATGTTTTTCATAAAATCATATCAACAATTGGCATCACACCGAGTGTTGATTTATTTGCATCTAGAGCAAATTACCAACTTAAGCCGTTTGTTTCGTGGCTCCCTGACCCAGAGGCAACTGCATGCGATGCCTTTACAATTTCTTGGATAAATGAAGTTATATATGCTTTTCCACCTTTTGCTGTCATTGACAGGGTGCTGCGGAAAATCGAGACAGATGGAGCCATGGGTATACTTATATTCCCATTGTGGCAAACACAACACTGGTTTCCAAGAATGCTGCGTCTGTTGATAGCACAGCCACTAGTACTACCAAAGACTTCTGGGTTGTTGAGCCTACCGCATGCTCCACAATATCAACATCCACTAAAGAGCCAAATGACAATGTGTGCTGCTCTCTTATCAAACGATCACTCGAAGCAAGGGGATTTTCGAGCAAAACTATTGACATCATCCTACATTCATGGAGACCAAGCACCAAGAAACAGTACGCATCATCAATTGACAAATGGCTACGTTTCTGCACTGAACGGACAGTCGATCCAGTTCATGCGACTTTAACATTTGCTTTAGATTTCCTTGCCCAGTTAGTTCAGACTGGGGCAAATTACAGTACTGTAAATACAGCCCGATCGGCGCTGTCATCACTGCTTTGGTTAACCTCTGATAATAAAACTAAGTTTGGCAGCCATCCTTTGGTTATTCGCTTTATGCGAGGTGTATTTAACTTAAAACCTCAGTATCCTCGTTATACCCACACTTGGGATGTCGGGATTTTGCTCCGCTATGTCAGCGGGTTGGAGCCATTACAGTCCATCACATTGAAACAGTTAACTTACAAACTCATTTGTTTGTGTGCACTCACAACCGGCCAACGGGCTCAGACACTAAATCTGTTTGATATATCTAACATGAGAGTCAGAAACAAACAAGTTTGTATTAAAATAACTAGTCTGATTAAAACGTCTAAACCAGGCAAACCTCAACCACAGGTGCTACTGTCGGCATATCCACATGATAAAAGTATATGTGTCATTCGAACCCTCTTAGAATATTTGAAAAGAACAAAATGTTTTAGAGGTTCCAATTCTAAGTTATTTTTAAGTTACACAGTGCCGTATAAAGAGATATGCACGGCCACCATTTCCCGTTGGTTAAAACAGTCATTAACTGAGGCTGGTGTAGATGTATCAGAGTTTAAAGCTCACAGCTTTAGAGCTGCTTCAACTTCAGCAGCAGTTAACAAAGGAATAACAATTAACTTAATTTTGCAGACAGCAGGTTGGACAAACTCGACAACCTTCGCTAGATTCTATAACAGAAGTGAAAGTGTTTTATCTTCAGAAGAAGCAAAATGTCAATTTGCTCAGGCTGTCTTACTTAACAAATGATTATTTCTTTAAAGGAAGGCCAATAAAGCCTGGTTTATCTGCGTGAAATTGAACAGCACATTTAAGTGCTAATTATGCTGAAGAGTGCCAGTTTGGCCATTGATTTGTACTGTATATGATTATGTTGTCATATGAGACAGAATAGTCTCGACTTTGTACTTAAGGTTGTTGTTTTGAAGCCTTAAATGAAGAATGCAAAAATAAAACGGATACAAGATATGTAATAATTATACTTGTATGATCATTTGCACAATGTACTGTGCTATGGGACTGACGTTTCTAACATCACACTGTCCCGCTTTAAAATCTCACGTGAGTCGGAATGGAGGTAATGGTGAGGTAGAATCTCCCAATTAAACGAGAGAAATGAAGTTTAATTATGATTCTACCGAGCCATTACCATAATGAGGAGTCACGTGACTCCCACCCATTGTGCCTAAGCACGATTATTCGCTCACATCGTTATGTTCACCCACCCTTTTTGTGGGACCAGTGTAATGTAATTTTTGTTTAATACTTTTAACCACTGGTGAGCACGCCTGTGGACGGCCCATTTATAGGGGCACACAGGCGGGAATGGCATTCTTTTCTTTCAATTGTGGCATACCTCTAGCTACTAAACAATACAATCTCACGTGACTCCTCATTACGGTAATGGCTCGGTAGAATCATAATTAAACTTCATTTCTCTCGTTTAATTGGGAGATTAATGACCTTCCAAGAAGTCGCTGATAAATGTGCGATTTTGAACATTAACGCGGGAAGAATTATGGGTAGAATAAACAACCAAATTGATCATGAACTGGTTTGTGACACGAGAGAGGGTCCCGCGAACCACATCTGTAATTGGATGGTTTTTGAAAATAACAAGGGTGAAAGAGTGCACATTTCTAAAACCACTGCTAAAAGTACTTATGCTAATCTCCTTTTAGATATATTCATTGTCCCAAAAGGTCAAAAGAAATGGCAAGAAGTGTTTCACTATGCCCCTCACATTGAGTGGACCACAATTTGGGAGAGAGGGTTTAAAAATAAATTGTTGGATTCAGAAGATAAACAGTTTTGGTACAAAGTGAAACATAGAGTGCTTCCTACCAGAGATGTTCTCCTCAAGATACAAAATGTTCCTGACACTTTATGTCCTCTTTGTAAAACTGAGAACGAGTCCCATCAGCTTTTTTTTTTACTGCGTGTACAATAAATGCTTGATTTTTTCGAATGTCTTCTCTAAAAAAACATGGGTAACAAATATACTTTACCTTTCCACCTTAATAGAATTTTTTGGGGGTATCAGCTTAAATTAGTGCAAAGTGTGGTTGTTGTCAAAATGCTACGACAAATATGGAATATCAGATGTAAATTAATATTTGACAGTCACACATGTCCTACTGATGTTGACATTATTCAATGCTACAAACGGAATTTGAGGGCCTTTCTATTGTTTGAACACAAAAGAATGTGCCATGAAACCTTTAAGGCGTGCTACACAACAAACAAAGCGCTGTGTTTCTTTAATGATAATGGTGAGTTAAGTTTTGGGTTTTAAAGAGCTTCCTTCTCCTTCAAGTAATTCAAGTGTTGTCCCCATTTATCATTTATGTCACCTTCAATTGTATCAACATATTATAATTTTATTATCTATCGTTTGGGTCTTCGTTTCACGTGATTATGTCACGCTTAATTGTATATCATTACATCTGTTTTTATTTTATCTATTTTGTTCTCCTTGATTGCTATTTAATAGCTATATTGTTGGACTGATGTGTAATTGTTTGGTTTATGTTGTTGTTGAATAAATGAAGCTGTATAGCTTCAATGCAAGAGAAAAAAAAAAAAAAAAAAAAAAAAAAAAGATCTATACTCCTCGCAGAACAGTTTCCAGTCTACAAGAAATGAAACTTTGCAAATATCAACGACGGCTTCTGCAGTACAGTTTATATGCAGGTCAATACAAACTTTAGTCTTGGTTCTAAGACCTTCGCACCGAAATGGATCAATTCCAACAACGCATCGAAATGGATTAATTCCAACGACAGAGGGCGCCACTATCCTTGGTTCGATTTCAAGCTTCCGCGAAGGTCTTGGCTATCTTGTATGAGGGTGCTCAAGTGTTTCATTGTTTTCCCCCCGAATTTCCGGGGGAGCCAATCAACGATTGAGTTTGCACCTTTTCGTGAATTATTCATGAATCGCCATGCGTTTAACAGCTAGCTAGCTATGGAACGTTGTTGTGAATGGTATTGTGGCGAAAAGTACCTTCTCGCCAGGAATTATTATAAGTGAATAAAATGCATTCTGAATAGAGCTTGACGATGGGTTTACCTTTTACCTTAAGATTTTGACCTAAAAATTATCTAGATTACCCGGTATTCTGAAATTGCTTGACTTTTGTTTATAACAATATTTAACTTAGAAGTAACTATAAATAGTAGTAAACTTGCGGGTACAACCATGTGTAAAATCTCTTTTGGGAGGAGTGTTGGTTCTGAAAAGAACCGGTTGGGTGTCGACGTTTCGAACAGTATACTCTGCTCGTCGTCAGGAGAATGCTGGACTGCTGGTGGTGATGCAGCTTATGTAGAGCTTGTGGGATGCACTTTTGGGCGGGAAGTTTCCAAGTTGTTGTTGACCGGTGATGCATGGTAGATGTTCTGGACGGCAGACTTGAAGCGTGGATGATGGAATGAAGAGCTGTGTAGATACCGGTCGGTGTGGGTGGGCTTGCGGTGTGCCCACACCGACCGGTATCTACACAGCTCTTCATTTCATCATCCACGCTTGTTCTTTGTGAACACCTATAAGTGAATAAGGCCTATACTATTATAAGATGCAGTAAAGTTATCCCGCCACAGAAAATTAATATTATTGCTACACAAAAGTCATCATTCGTGTAGGTGTAGGCCAAATAAAGGTGAAATTAAACAAATGCATGGTAGAACTGTCATATTGCCAATAGTTTGTTATTTTGTTATTTGACATTTATTTCTCACTAACAGAATATACATTACAACAAGGAACATACATTACAACTTTTCAGAATAAATACACATTATAAGTATTTGATATTACGTTGTACAGAAATCACATTAATGTATACATCCTGTCAGTATGTAGGGAAAGAAAGAAGCTCGGTGCTTTTGAGTTTTCCCCTATTGGACAGACAGAACATTTAACAATGGTCAGACAAAACTAGCGTACAAAATACAAAAATACAATAACCAAAAAAAGATAACCTAGAGTATAGCAGCAGAAACTAGATTATTTAAATGAAGGTTGATAATTATGATAAATTCATTACAAATAAAAATTAGAAAAGATGATGTTTTAGTTTTCTTTTAAATGCATGCAGTGAGACAGATAGTTTTAAGTTCATGTTGAATATGCAATTCCACGTTGTATAATACTGTTGTTATATGAAGTGAGGTTCGGCTATAGCTTACATATAAATCACCCTTCAGTGCTCTACGGGTGGCATGGCAGTGCAAAGACGATGCAAAAGAAAACATAATACTGAACCTTGTCGGCAGTAGGCCACTTTTATACTTAAACAAAAATGTACCCAAGTTTAGGCGATACAGATCATCGAATTTCAGCACATTTACTTCAGCAATTAATGGGGCCGTATGTGAAAATGTGTAAATTACGTACAGCTTTTTTTTGCAGCAGGTAAAGCTTGTTTCATTGAGCAGTTGAGTATCCCCAAAGACAATATCGCATAATATAAATAAGGGAGAATTAATTATACAATATTAAAAGACTGCTTTGTGTCAGGATATTTTTCAGTCTAATCATAACACCAACGATTTTAGAGATTTTACCAGATGACACATCTATACATCATCAGAAAGTTCTTAATAAACTGAACAAACGTAACACAGATTGACGTAACAGTATGAACTGTTCCGGTTCAAACCGGAAGTTGAAGCAAAAAATCTTGAATTTTGAATCATGAGTCATGAACCATGGGGTCATGCAGAATAAAAGTCAAACGAATCAGCAACACGAACACCTTGTTTTTGTGACTGAATATCTAGTTTTCGTTCATTCTGCTTCCTTCTTCTTCTTCTTCCTTTTTTGGGGGGGGGGGGTTGAGGGGTTGTTCTCTAAAATAAAATAATTTGCAAAAAAATGATTGTTGTGTGTGGCCAGCTAGCCATAATTATAATAAGGTTATAAGCTTTTACAACATAAATAAATATTGTCGTTTAAGTTTCTCATCCACCATCGAGCTATATATAGACAATGTACACCTGGCCATGGCCCAAAAGCTCGTCCACCTTGGTCTGGTTGGAGCTGGAAAATTACACGGAGATTTAATTGATGGCCTTTAAAGGAAGGATACTTTTCACCCCACTACCTTATGTTACCTCGATGTCCAACTAAGGTAGAAGACCTCTACCTGCTTATTGCTCCACCACACGTCAGAAGGATGGTCTTGTCCCAGAAAGAAAAGGAAAAACAAGAAAACAATCCACTCCAACCACTCTTCCAACAACAACCAAAGGGCAAGCGGCTCAAATCCAGACACAGCTTACTGAGCACTGTAGAGCCCCTTAATACCATCCCCCACAACCAGAGGATGACCTTGTGGTCTAACCACCTCCAGACCACTCCACACAAACTCTCACTCAGCCCCAACGAATCCCTGGCATCCGGCTCCAGCGAGACTTGGCCTTTTTGGCTAAGCCTCAACCGCCTAAGAACTGGCTACGGACGATGCAGAGTCCTAATGCAGAGGTGGGGTTTCGGAGACGAACAAACAGCATGTGAATGCGGCCAGGAACAGACAATGGAACACCTGTGTGGAGCACTGGACGGGACTTGTGTAGTGACTCGATAAAAAGAAGAAGAAGAAGAAGATGTCCATTCACGGTAGAACAATGTACGAGTGCACAGGTATCATTTGAACTTCAAGTGACAATTAGCGGGAATCCGGTGGCACGTCAACCGAAAGATTGAAGTACGGATAACTAGGCACGAACTGGTCGTCACGGAAGAAATCCTCATCGTCCCTTTCGTTGGTCAGTCTGTCTGTTTGGCCAACAGCCTGCTCGTAACTCGGGGGCGGAGCCTCACCAGTAAACGGAGGGGCTTGACGTAAAAAACAAACAAACAAACAAAGGAAAATAGGAAATAGTTTTATTGAAATAAAACAGCCTTAGTGCGGAAACAAAATGTGAGCATCCAAATTATGAAAAATCAATTTTGAAGTCCAGCAGTATACCGGTGCCGTTTACGGCGGTAATATCACGGCACTTTTCCTCTATAAGGAAGTTAGTTGTCTTCAAATACAAAATAGGATTATGAGAGAAACAAATCTTACCCGATGATGCCACTCCTACGGGAAAGTCTGGTGCCGTCGCAATGGCCGAAGGGTACGGCGTATTTACTGGTGGCGCTGTGGGATAAGAAGCAGGCATCGGAGCACAAAGGGGCACTGTGCCAATTACTATTGGAAACTTCCACTTTCCGTTGTTGCTCTTACACTGATAAAAACATTTAACAATGTGTAATATTGTTATGTATTTTAACTTTTGGTGGGTTCCCAAGATATTTACAATGATTCCACAAAATAAGTAGATAAAATGGTTGGTATCACTATTTGGATCATCATCAGTTTAAAACGTGCAAGACCGAGTCTGAATAATAACCCCCCCCCCACCACTCTGTAGACATTCCTTTGTTCTATAAACCTTGGGAAAAAGCATATTCTTCAACACTGTAAAAAAAACCACTGCCCTTACACGCCAATTTACGGGGTAGGCCTACTTAAAACAATATTACAATATTACCCCACAAGGTTTTCTTTGTTCTAGTGCCACCCCACGAGGATTTGTTCAGAAATAGGAAAAATAGAGCAACAATGGAAGTACCCCGTAACTGCCATATGTATAAGGGTGTGTGTCCCATTTTCGGGAGGCTACCTTATGGAGACGAGAATAAAACAAAAAAGGGAAAATAAAAGGTCTCCATAAAGGAGAATTTGTGTGGGTGTGAGTATATAAGTCCACATAGTGTTTCAAGACACTACATTGTGTGGACCTCTTTTGTTCACGATAAACACAATTAACATTCTAATTCACCTGAATGCGATATTGTATATCAATGATGCTGCATCCAGGTAGACCCGAAGGTGGTACCGGAGGAATGAGCATCGGACCCAGGCTGAAGTCTGTCACCCTCCCTCGAGGAGTAGCTGTTGTATAACACACAGTCCCAAGGATGGTCTCCAAGTGTTTCTTGTCGCTTGTTTGCGAACTGAACGTTATTTTCTGAAATTGACAAAAATATTTGGGTTTTTCTGATATTCGAAAATTACAACTTCTGAGGAAACGAAACTGATTGAAACAATCTCAAACCTGAATTAAGAATAATTGAAGTTATACCTGAATAAACTTGGCGCAAAAATCACACGATTCTTCCCTGTCACGATTGTCCACTTGACCAGTGACGTACAAGCTCTCTCCGGGGACGTACCCTTGTTTTGGTAAACCGACGGTAATTGATTCTTCGACCGTGGATCCACATCCACAGCAGCCGAAGAGCTCCTTTGTTTCACTTACTCCTAACTGAGCAGAAGACACGAAAATGAAGAAACCAAAATCATCAATGGTTTATCCTACCTTTTTTTTGCGCACCAGTACTATCGTTTTAGGGGTTTTCACATACCGTCAACCTGTTTCAATGTAAAGAACACCATGATGTTTAACGTTATACTTCAATTTTCAGTTACTCGCAGCATGATCCTCCTCTTGCAGAATGACTATATTATTATTATCTCTTGTAAAGATTTTAAAACCTCGTAAATTGTATGGTTATGATTTGGCACTTAAGCTGTCTAGTAAATTTCATGTACAATATAATTATTCCTCCACCACACGAACCTGTACTTGTGGCATGGTGTTCAAGTCCACCATGGGTCCGGTCATGCTGAACAGCTTCTCACTTTTGAAGGTTTTGTTGGAAAAGGTCTTGATGAGCGACAGTGTTGCCTTCACTTTGTACCTAACGTACCCACATTGGTGTTCGAATGAAGCTGGCAGCATTTCATTGGGGAGTAGAAATGAAAAGGGGTAGGCGTGAGTTCCTGGTGGAATGTTCAGCTTGTTAGCAGAACGCTCATCTTTCCCTGCAATGTTTTATAAGTAATATTCCATTATATAGGATTTGAGGCATTGCATGGTGAGGTATCATATATATTCCATTATAAGCCATGTTTTATCTTCAGTTCAATATCCCATGCTGTTCTCGGTTGCACACAATGGTTTAGTTTGCAGTTGTTTATATACGAGTAAGAACATTTTGAATTGCATTGTTGATGCATTTTACGTAGCGCTATGCTGCTTACATTTTCAAAGGTTTGTCTCAAAAACTGACCTTTCAGACATTTTGAAGATGGGACAATTGCACCTTTCCAGAAACCAAATGTTTCACCACTTATGTATAACATTAATCAATGAATGAGTAATTAGATACCGTTGCCGAAGACTACGACGACTGTGCTAAAGTACTTCTCCTTCTTCACAAAGCGACCCAAGTGTTCTGAACGATTTCTCTGTTTTGCGCTGTAATTCATCCATTGTGTTCTGGACTTCCCTTTAGGGGGTCAAAAGGTTTGAGGATGACCGGGGCGGTGAGGAGAATTGAGCCACTTCTCATCCATAAAATGTCCCAGATGGTCCGCGTCTCAAATAGCCTCTCCTAATTCAAACTCCTACTGCCTGGCTTCCGATTCCTGTTTAAAACTGTGGGCAGGGGTGTGCAGGCGGGTTTCTGGCGCCTTCAAACCAGATGCTCCGGGCAGGTGGAGCTCGTTAACCTTGGAAGGTAGCCCACCTAGGAGACGGCCACTCTGATCTCAAACCCGGGTTGGTGGGACTCGCAGCCTTGGTTTGGCAGCCCACCTAGGAGACGGAAAACTCTGATTTCAAACCCCCTACTGGGATACCCTGCTAAGCTTGTGGAGAGCTGGGGCCAGTTGCAGTCCACCTAGCACCTGGTATCCACTGCGTCCAAATCACCCCCGACTGTCTTGCTATGCCTGCCGTCGGACTCGGGTGACACGGAGGAGAGGGTGCGGGAGTTGTGGCGCGACGACTTCATCACCATGTAAACAAATCATGTGCGCAGGAGATGGTGTAAAAAGTCCTACGGCGATGGGGGACTGGTAAAGCGATAGGTACAGGATAGTACTGGCAGTCGTAGCCAAGAACCTACACGTTGGCGGTCTGGAATATTGGTCGCTCTGTCCACACCACAGGAGCAATGTGGCGGTTCGGCAGCACTTCAGATGTCAGAGCAGCTCTATTCAGAGAGGCCACTGCTCTCCCCAATCCGGGGAAGGGGTTAGAAAAGGTATCCTGAAAATTGGTTGCTCCGTATAACCCGGTCAGTAAACCGCGGCTGACGGGTTATCCCTCCAAGCGGTCGAAATACAAAAACAAGAAAACGTCTAATAATTGCTACTTGGAATGTGCGCACACTCAACAGTGAATGCACAATAAATTTACAGAAGGACAGCATTGATTGGTCTTGAACTAGAACGATACTCCATTGACATCGCGGCTCTTTGTGAAACGCGATTTGCAGAGAGTGGACAGCTGACAGAGGACACCTCTGGCTACACCTATTTCTGGAGTGGTCTGCCAGCAACTGACAAACGTTTACATGGTGTGGCTCTGGTGTTGAGAACGCCGCTTGCTGACAAGTTGGAAACTCTGCCTAAAGCGGTAAATGAGCGCCTTATCACACTCAGGATGCCGGTGAACAGTAAACGCTCGTCACTACCATTGGCGCATACGCCCCCACAATGACAAATGAAGAGCCTGTCAAAGAACAATTCTACAATGATCTAAGCACTTTGATTGTAAACACTCCTAAAGAGGACAAGCTGATCATTCTCGGAAATTTCAATGCACGTGTTGGCTCTGATCATGCATCTTGGCCAAAGACTATTGGGCGCCATGGGATCGGGAAGTGTAACTCAAATGGTCAGCTGCTTCTATCAACCTGTCAAGAACATAGCCTCACCATAACAAACACAGTCTTCCAACTACCGGCTATGCACAAAAACACCTGGATGCATCCGCGGTCAAAGAACTGGCATCTTATAGACTATGTCATTGTCAGAAGTCGAGATCTGCAAGATGTCACAATTACAAGGGTAATGCGGGGTGCAGAATGCCAAACTGATCACAGAATGGTGCGCTCGGCTCTGAAGCTGGTTGTTAAACCTCTGGTCAACAAGCGAAATCTTCAACCAGTGAGGAAACTGAACGTGGAAATATTGAACGATCCTGTAAAAAGAAATGAGTTTCAAGTCAAACTAGAAAACTCACTATCAACTTTACAAGATGATGATGGTGTCGACGTCACAGCCAAATGGAACAAACTTCGCACCGCACTTTCAGACACATCTAGTGAAGTTCTCGGCATAGTCAAGAGGAAACAGCCAGACTGGTTTGCTGACAGCATAACGTTGTTGCAGCCACTGATTGAAGCAAAGAATAAAGCACACCAAAAGATGAATGACCGAAACACAAGGTCTACAAAATCCGAGTTTGCCACCGCAAGGAGAGTGCTGCAGCAGCAAACAAGGCAGCTCAAAGACAAATGGCTGAGAGACAAAGCGTGTCAGATCCAGGAGTAAGCTGACACGCATGACACCAGGAAATTCTATTACGCAGTGAAGGAACTGTATGGTCCATCTATCCGGGGCACTACCCCACTGCTGTCGACTGATGAACAAACCTTACTGACTGATCACACAGCCATCCTGAAACGCTGGGAAGGGCACTTCAGTGACCTACTGAATCGACCCTCTACTGTTGACCTTAACAGTATCGATGCCATGGAACAGAAACCTGTGTTGCATGAAATCGCAGGACCGCCTTCCATAAATGAAATCCTCAAAGCAATCAAAGGTCTTCAAAGTGGCAAAGCGCCTGGGGAAGATGGCATCCCAGTGGAAGTCTTTAAACATGGTGGACAGGCACTTCTTGATCAGCTGCACTGTCTTTTTGGGCTGATGTGGCAAAGTGAAGATGTCCCTGACCAGCTGAAGGATGCTCTTATTGTCACTATCTATAAACGCAAAGGCAATCGCTCTGTTTGCGGCAACCACCGTGGTATATCTCTTCTATCGATCACCTCTAAGATCCTGACCAAGGTATTACAACGTCGCCTTGGGGAGGCTCTTATCAACATGGGAGTGTCGGAATCGCAATGTGGTTTCAGGAACAACCGGGGGACAGTTGATATGGTGTTTGCGGCCAGGCAGCTTCAAGAAAAATGTATCGAGCAAAATGTACCCCTCTATGCAGTCTTTGTCGACCTTACCAAGGCCTTCGACACAGTATCCCGAGACGCCCTTTGGCTAGTCCTGGCCAAGCAAGGGGTCCCTGGCAAACTTATCAACATTCTGAAGCATCTGCACGATGGCATGCATGGCCGTGTGTGCGCTGATGGTAAACTCTCTGAACGCTTTCCCATCACGGCTGGTGTGAAGCAGGGCTGCGTGATTGCCCCGGTGTTGTTCATTCTCTTTTTCGCTGCGATGCTCAACGAAGCCTTGGAAAGCTGTGAAAATGGGATCTACATCAAATTCCGAACCAATGGAGGCATCTTCAATATTTATCAAGGCTCAGAGCGAAAACCAAAGTCCGTCAGGGCCTTATCCGCGACCTACTGTTTGCTGACGACTGTGGACTATTTGCACATACTGAGGAACAACTCCAATCACTCATGGACAGTTTTGCAACTGCTGCCAAACACTTTGGGCTCACCATAAATACCCAAAAGACAGAGGTTCTATACCATCCTTCACCCAGTTCGGACCGCGTTGAACCATGCATCCGTGTTGACGATTTGCAGCTGAGAAACACCGACACCTTCACCTATCTCGGTAGTGTCTTGTCTGATGATGGCCAGCTGGACCGAGAAATCTCAAACTGTATAAGTAAAGCTAGCGCCTCCTTTGGCCGTCTCTATAAGCGGGTGTGGAACAGCCATGACATCAAACTGACCACCAAAGTTGCTGTATATCGAGCTGTTGTACCTTGCTGTATGGAGCCGAGTGCTGGACGACTTATAGCCATCATATCCGTCAGCTAGAAGCTCTACAATGTCGATGCCTGCGCAAAATTCTTCACATATCATGGGAGGACATGGTCTCAAATCTAGACGTGCTAAAGGCAGCTAGTTGCTGCTCAATTGAGAGCATCATCCAGAAGCGACAACTTCAATGGGCCGGCCATATGATGAGGATGATGACTCCAGAATCCCCAAACAACTGTTCTATGGTGAATTGGCAGAGGGAAAACGTGCTGTTGGAAAACCAAGAAAACGGTACAAGGACTGTTTGAATGCTACACTGAAGTCCTGTAACATCGATGTGTCCAAATGGGAGCATCAAGCAGCCAACCGACCATCTTGGAGGAAAACTGTACATACGGGTATCACACACCCTGAGCAAGAGAGATGTGACCGCATACATCAGGCCCGTATGAGGCGGAAAAATCCAGATCTAGCAGCTCCAAAAAGATTCCATTGCAACAAGTGTGGGAGACCTTGCGCTACGGCAGCTGGTCTCGCCTCACATTCTCGGATCCACAACCGTTGACTTTTCCACCATCAGTCTTCGTCGGACACGACGTGCCATCCACCACCATATATCTACAACTATGTTGGATTGAAACAAACAGTGGGTTCCAACTATACCAAACGTATACAGACCCTTTAAATATCCCATGCTGTTCTCGGTTGCACACAATGGTTTAGTTTGCAATTGTTCGTATAGCATTTGCTTACACATGACCGTGTTGGTGCAGTTTACGTAGCCTTATAGTCTGCTTATACATTTTCAAAAGGTTAGTCTCAAAAACTGACATTTTGAGGATTTGATAATTGCACCTTTCCAGAAACCAAATGTTTCACCATTTATTTATAACATTAATCAATGAGTGAGTAATTAGATACCGTTGCCGAAGACTACGACGACTGTGTTAAAGTACTTCTCCTTCTTCACAAAGCGACCCAAGTGTTCTGAAGGATGTCTCTGTTTTGCGCTGTTCATCCATTGTGTTCTGGACTTCCCTTTGATCTTCACCCATATACCTGACCAGCAGAAACCATTGATACAAATAAAATAGATACAAATTTAGGTTGTAGTAAATTGTTTGATTGCATATTTGGTTGAATTGCATATGGATTTCTTTCATGAAAAATGTCAACCTAAGATCACAGCTAAATTGCTAGGATGTGCACTATCTCCGTGAGATAAGAATCTAGCCGTCACACACAAAAATCCAACAGATTCATATTTTCGAATGAGGTTTTTACAAGTTCTATGTTTTACCCACCAGAAAATAAAAGATATGATTATTTATGTATGGAATTGAACTCAACTTTTCCGAGTGAAACTTGTTAAAACATTGAACCGTTTTTGAGTTATGACTTTAAAATGTGTCAAACTTGAGTGTGTTTTGGCCACATTTCCGACACTTGTCTGCGTTTTATACTGCCGATGCGCATAACTCGACACAACAAATCCATATGGGGAAATTTGTATATAGTCTTTGGCAAATGAAAGAAAATGTCGGTGCTCAAATCATTAACAGCAAGATAATTGTTTCTATTTCTTTTTCATTCATGTTTTCCCACACTAAGCATTAGACACATAAGGGTGCATCGGGATTCTTTTGCAGAGGGGTTGAATTTTCCAAAATTGTACGAGCTGATAGAAAACGTAAGTACCAATTGCTAAGACATTAAGCCCTACTTGGTACAAAGCCTTTCTTGCTTTTTCTGTCTAATTTTCCCTTCTTGCTGTGCCGAAATTTGTCCTGCCACTGTTTTGCCCGAATTCGGGAGGGCAGTTGACACCCCCACCCCCTCCTCCCCGCCCATGGCCGATCGTACGCCTATAATTGTGCATTCATTTATTTCATTTATTAGCGTCAATAATTAATTGGATAGTGATTAGGAAATGAGAATAAATTTCCAGTTTTAGGTGTAGGAGGAAATCTCCTAATGGGGAAGGGGGGACCCACGCAATCAAGTGAGGACTGAAAACCCGATCCAATCCACACGCAAGGCTCCGGTCCTAGGTAATTGGATTTGAACTGGAGTCCTCTGACTTGAAAAGTAGGTCAAGAAACCACTGAGCCAGCCTGATAACATAATGTTTTGTTAGGCATATATCTTGTTACATACCTTGTACATTCTTTAAACCCTCCTTGTCGCGGTTTGAGTCTACCTGTATGATAACCTGTCCCCCGACGACGCCACCAGGAGAAAACACGTCCGTATGACTATCAAACGTAACCGCCAGTACCTTTAGTACTCTGCTCATGGTTTTTGCCGTCTCAGAAACCGAGTGTTTCTCATTCCATTTAACGAGCCAAGTCTGATCGTGGTTGTGAGTATTCAGAAGCTCCACTCTGCTCTGTGTGTAACATCATGGAGGACATGGTACATGCATGGTACACGTAGTACATACCGCACACAGCGCGTACATAAAGAGTGAATGTGCGTGTAGTGTACATGTACATGTACATTTACATTTACATTAACATAAATAATAATAATAATAATGCAGTTCTTATATAGCGCTTTATACTCCCGATGGGTGTCTCAAAGCGCTCAGTTATTTTCCTACTAGGTAAGTGGAGTTACGTGTTGAAGTACGAGACCTATTCCTTTGCATAGCACCGTGTAATGGTTTACAATTGGCGCAATATGCAGCCAATCAAACCAGGAACACCGGGGTGAACCCCTTCTCTTTACGATAAATGCACTGGGTTCTTTTACGTGCATTACACAACACACTTCCGAAGGACGAAACATGTGGTTAAGTGTCTTGCTTAAGGACACAAGTGTCACGACTGGGATTCGAACCCACACTCTGCTGATCAGAAACAGAGCTTGAGTTCGGTGTTCTTATCCGCTCGGCCACGACACGCCAACGTGTACTTGACGTGTATGTTATGAAAGGCAAAATCACCATTGAAACTGCATAGTGCATACACGGGTCATCGACGTACGGGTCATTACCAATGCAAATTCACCATCAAGGTCTCTGAATCCGTGTGGGAGGAGCCAACCAAAATTGTCAACAAAGGTCATATGCCAATGGAGGTAGGATTAGACGGAGAGGGCGTCAAACACCATGTAGACCTACATCTCCTTTGTTATTTTGGGAGTGGGACCGGTTGTACGATAGTACTCTCTGCATGACCTGAAAAATGTTGAAAATTGTGGTGTTGTAAATGTTTGGATTTACTCTTCCTCCATGTTCTGTTTGACGACATAAATACTTCGACTAAGACATGTCTATAAACCAAACTGAACGTCGCCCATTATGGGCCCTGTATTTGCTACATATATTTACTCAATTCGGGTCAAGGGTCATCACGCATGTCTTACAGGAACGTCATACATATTCAACACCCCCCCCCCCTCCGCTTGGAATAAACAAAACTGGTTAACATGACAACACAATGAACATATCCAGCACTTGGGGCTAAGTAAATTTTGATGCATTGTTAATTAAATGCAATTGAATCAATAGAGTCGCTTTTGTCCATGTATTGTCCAATGTTCTAATATCAAATCAAAGTTTTTATTTTTTTCATAGTTTTTTAGATGACATATCAATATTTTTAGATGATGATATTTTATAGCCAGTTCACAGTAAAATTATTAATAAAAAGCAATTAAATCAATAGTCTCTTTTGAGTCCGATGTTCCAATATCAATTAAAAACTAGGCATATGTTTTTGTTTAAACAAAAATAAGGTGTTCGGTGTAGGCAAGCACAAATTAGCAAAGTTGGTGAAATCTTAAGATCAAATTTGGTAAACATGTTTTTCCGATGTTGTATAGATTCCAAAAATCCATTGTTTGGTTCACGAGTTTTGATTTTGTTCAATATATTAAACCTATATTTAATGTTATTCGACACCTGATGACGTCATCTACAAGCTAAGTTCCAACAAAGTGTGAACTTTAAACAGGTGTTCGCAAGATACGTATTTGTAAAATAACCTTAGTACATTTTAAAAACTTGTCACAAGAGGCTGTTGAAGATAATGACGTCATTACTCTTTAAATTGGAAGACCAACGCGTCAAACTTTATTTCATGCAGAGAAACCATGTCAAAATTTCAGATCGTACTGTTTGCAGACCTCAAAACGAGGCCCGGGAGTATTTTTTTCATTTCAACTGTTGCAGTAGTTTACATTCAGGTCAATACAAACGTTAGTCTTGGTTCCAAGACCTTCGCAAGGGTGTTTAAGTGTTTTATTGTTTTCCCCCAACTTTCCGGGGGAGCCAATCAACGATCGAGTTTGCACCTTTTCGTGAATTATGCATGCAGTGAGACAGATAGTTTTAAGTTCGTGTTGAATATGCAATGTCTAAGTCTGTTATAATGAAGTGAGGTTCGTCTATAGCTTACATCATCCTTCAGTGCTCTACGAGTGACATGGCAGTGCAAAGACGATGCCAAAGAAAACATATTGTGAAGCTTGTCGGCAGTAGCTGGCCACTTTTATATCTAAACATAAATGTACCCAAGTTTAGGCATACAGATCATCGAATTTAGTTAAGCACTTTGACTTCAGCAAATAATGGGGCCGTGTGTGAAAGATAACAATGTTTGTATACTACGAACAGCTTTCTTCTGCAGCAGGTAAAGCTTGTTACATTGAGCAGTTGGGTATCCCAAAGACAATATCGCATAATTTAAATAAGGAAGAATTAATGAATTATACAATATTGAAAGACTGCTTTGTGTCAGGATATTTTTCAGTTTATTCACAACACCAACGATTTTAGAGATTTTACCAGCTGACACATCTATCATGTTTAGTCTAAGAGAGGTTCTCATCAATATAAATTCCTAAAAATTTAGAGTTTTTAGTTTGCTTCAGAATAGTGCCACCGAGATGCAGTTTGGATATGCTTTCTTTGCCTAGGACTAAACATCATATAATTAGTTTTAAGAAGATTAATTGACAGTTTGTTTGCTAAAAAGCCAGTTGCTAATTTTAACTAGCTCTACATTAAGAAATGTGGAAACGCATCCAGTTCAAAACTCTTTTATACGTTTTTAAATGTTTAAATGGCATTGCTCCCCCTTATCTCTCTGATGAGTTTCATCTTCGCCAAAACCACCGTCAAGGACTCCGTTCTTCTTCCGATAAAACTCGGCTTAACACTCACGAGTCCAGATTAACTTATGGCAAACACGCCTTCTCACACTCTGCTGCTGAACTTTGGAACAGTCTCCCAATTAATGTCCGTAATTCTTCTTGTGTTGTTACATTTAAGAAAAACTTAAAACTTATCTCTTTCCTAAATTGGAGATTTATGATTTGTTCTAGCTTGTTTTAATTTATCCTTTTCTTTGTTTTGCGCTTTGATCATGTTTTGGAAAAGCGCAGTATAAATACCTTGTATTATTTATATTATTTTACTTTTAGGTTTTGTATACCAATATCAACGTTATTATGACTATATAAAATGTTAGTGTCATCTGCAAGTAAGCAAAACCAGATATCGTGTTTGTTACGTGCGGCTAATCGCATAAGAGTCCAAAAGAATCAGGCACGACAGAGACAAATGGAAAGACACAACATATAGAATTAGCACCAGCAATTATAGATCATAAAAAATAGTTTAATACAAGAACCAATATATACACAAAAAGCAGTAAACTAATTAATAGAGTTACATTGGGGAAAATTAATACAATTCAAAATTAAAGACCCTAAGAATACCGGTGAGAGATGACTGGGTTGCACTGGCAGTCGTCTCTATAACGGCCCTTCTTTGTAGCGGCTCGGTAGCGGGACGCAGATGATTCTGGACTGGACTGGTCTGGTCCAGGTCGTCTAGGCAGAGCCTCAAAACCGGGCGTGGGTCTTAGGTCATCTAGTGAGAACCTCAAGACCGGGCGTGGGTCTTAGGCCATCTACTTGAAGGTGAGACAGAGCAGTGAGTGAGTGGCGGATCATTGCCTGCGATGAAGGTGTAAACACCAAGAGGTTCTAATCATCGTCTTGAAGGAGAAAGAAACAACACTTCGGCGAACTGTTTCTATTAACATGAGGCCGACCTACCAATGCTTTGGCTGGACCATGTTGTGGTCAAGGCTCATGAAGTGGTGACACCCATCATGGAATAGTTAGGTAGAGCCCCCCGGCTGACTCGATGGTGGTGGGGTGATGAGTGTAACCCAGTATGAGAAATACATTGGCTTGTATAGCCCTACATAACTACACAATGCAGAGGGCAATTTATACTTAAATTCTTGCGCCCGCTGCAAGTAATAATAATAATTTCAGAAAACAATGCTACAGTAATGGCCACTGCATTAATCGAACAATGAGCATTTTATACAAAACATTCCATGCATGCTAGAGAACTTCAAACCACATTCCATGCATGTGGGGCCTAATACTACAGGCATTCTTCAGGTGAACCAATGTAATCAATGAACAAAAAAAACAAAACAACAAGTTTAAATATAGGGGAGGAGGAATCCCATATGTAACATGTTAGAAGCCAACAGATATCATTTATATAAATAAGGAACAACAAGGGACCTAGTACCGAGCCTTGTGGAACTCCGCAAGAGATATATCTACCACAGGAAAATTTTAGATTTGAATAAGACAAAGTGCTTTTATTTGTTAAGTAGCTTCTAAACCAATCCAGAGGTAAGCCTCTAACACCAAATTGTGATTTACCGTATCAAATGCCTTGGACAAGTCCAGGAAATGCCTATTGAAAACTGCCTCTTGTCAAGTGCATTATTTCCAGGGCATGTCGAATGGTAGAATGATAAGTAATACAGATGCAAATATAATCTTTTTTAAATTACATGTTTGACTTCGACAGTGTACAACATTCAAACGTCCAATAACAATGACCAACCGATAAACCTAACCGACTGCAAGCATATAATTAAGCTTGAATAATTTCAGAATCACTTGCAACCCTGCGTGACATCATCAAAAACAAATCACACGGTGAGGCCATCGGTCAGTAGGCTGCAGTCCGTTTGTATTTTGCGTGTAATTATTTTTTGTGGAGAAACCAATCAATTTCAAATGGCCCAAACCATTAGATATGGACCCTATACTCAAGTCATCCAAATAATCAACCAGGTCACTGCTTACAGCCATTGTACAAGTGTACAGAAAAAAACATCTGGAAACCATATGGCTCATTTCACCCAGTAGTTGCTATGGACACCAAGGTCAAGCAACTGCTGTGCAATTCCTACGGGAATTCCGGGAGAGCTGGTCATCGATGGATTTTTTGTGTGTGAAAAAGACCCCGGCTGGTAACAAGACATTACCATGCTATTTGGCTAGGTGTAGATGGGGAATGCTGAATTGTTTAGATTTTTAAAAAATGGCGGAGTACTGATTATTTAATTAAAACCGGACAGTGGACTGCAGTCCGATGGCATCACTGAGTGTTGTGTTGATAATGCGATGAAGAAGCCATGGTCAATCAAAACGAAAGTGCATGCGATGTTCACACAGCATGCACTGGATGCACACAATGTCATGCTCGTGTCGACGACCTCGTGGCCTTTCACATCTTGCTTGTCTTGCAAGCTTGTCATTTAGTCGCTACTATGAATAATACGAGACTTGATGCTTCATTATACTAGGCCCTCCAAAACAAAATATCCAAGACGTTACTACAAACAGTCGTCAAACGCGATGAATTCAAGAAGAAAAGCACACCCTCTTTTGGGTTATCACGAGTATGAGATAGTAACGTCTTGGACCAAGACAAGTTGTGACGTATAGAAAGGTCTATAAAGAGTATGACGGAGAGGTCGTCGAAGCTTGCTACATTTACTTTGGGCATGGAGGTAGAACCTCCATGCTTTGGGGAGGGACCTGGGGTCCTTAAAGGCACTGAACACGTTTGGAAATTGTCAAAGACCAGTGTTCTCACTTGGTGTATCCCAACATATGCATAAAATAACAAGCCTGTGAAAATTTGGGCTCAATTGGTCATCGAAGTTGCAAGAAAATGATGAAAGAAAAAACACCCTTGTTGTACAAATTTGTGTGCTTTCAGATAGGAGTAAAAACTTCTTGCAAGAAGTTTTATTATTTTAGTGAGAAATTACCTCTTTCTCAAAAACTACGTTACTTCAGAGGGTGTCGTTTCCTACAATGTTTTATACTATCAACAGCTCTCCGTTGCTTGTTACCAAGTAAGTTTTTTATGCTAATATTTGTTTTGAGTCATTACCAAACGTGTACGATACCTTTAAAAGTAGTAGGGCCTGTAATATAGTCAAGTATCGTGGTATCTTAATATTGTGGTATCTGAAAATTAATTCTTTCGTTGTCAATAAGTCATCGATAGACGACTTTCATACGGTGAAAAAATAGCCAAGAACCTTTCACCGAACAGGTTAAAAAAAAGACACATCTGAAATGCAGTGTAAATTACTTGAATTAAAAATTATTTTTGAAAAAAAAAACCGCTTTCCCAACCGCCGGGCGAACTTTGATCCGCTGACCATGTATATCAAAAGTTCCATAAACATTACCTTAAATGTTGTTATTTGCATTGAAATATCAGTGTCAAGATCCTGTTTCATCGAAGATACGTATTTTCGTTCAAAAACGTAAAACTAAATGTATGGCGTCCAAACAAGGATAGGAAACTAACAAAAATCTAAAAAAATATCAGCATCCTTTGAAAAGGGCGCCCTCAATATGTATGTTTAACACAACGTTAAAACTCGCGCAAAAAAAAATTGCAGGCTTGTTTGCACAAGTACTAACTTGTACCAGGGGTGCACGTAATTTCCAAACTTGCGCAGTTATGTTTTAAATTGCGCGGATAACTACTTTGCACTTGAATCCTACGTCATCGGATTGGTCAAAAATTGAGCGCAAGTAGGTGTGTCTTGAAGGAAAGTGTCGGCAATCGGTAACTGGGAAGTTAAACATCGTAATTCCTATCGGTTAAAATATTTTAATCTTTGGAATTACCTCCTTTAATGTAGTGATACTTCATTAAAAAAATTAGTTCTGATGACAGTACAATAATATTGTCAAAATGTTCCATTGATGAAGAGTGTTCAAATCAAAATGTAGTCCTGGTGCCAAGTACGTGGATTTCTCGTTCTGTGTGATTGTCTTCGGTGTGTTGTTTAAATTTGAAAAAATCATCAATCTTGATCCACACATTGGAATTTTACAGTCTATACATCATCACAAAGTTCTTAATAAACTGAACAAACGGATAACACATATTGACGTAACAGTACAGGAACTGCCGGTTCAAACCGGTTCAAACCGGAAGTTGAAGTCTTGAATCTTGAATCATGAGTCATGAACCAGGGGTTCATGGAGAATAAAAGTCAAAAGAATCAGCAACACGAACACCTTGTTTTTGTGACTTCAAAAAAATTGAATGCCTAGTTTTCGTTCATTTTATTTCCTTCTTCTGCTATGGGGGGGGTGTTCTCTTGAATAAAACAATTGATTGCAAACAACAAATTATTGTGTGCGGCCATGCAGCTATAGCCATAGTAAGGTTATAATCTTTTACAAAATATATAAATATTCTCATTTATTTCTCATCCACCATCGAGCTATAGACAACACGTACACCTGGCCATGGCCCAAAAGCTCATCCAGTTTGGTCGGGTTGGACCTGGAAAGTTACACGGAGATTTGTTGATGGCCTTCAAAGGAAAGATATACTTTTCACCCACGACCTAATGTTACATCGATGTCCATTCACGTTAGAACAGGGTACGAGTGCACAGGTATCATTTGAACTTTACGTGACAATTAGCGGGAATCCGGTGGCACGTCAGTAACCGGAAGATTGAAGTACGGATAACTAGGCACGAACTGGTCGTCACGGAAGTAATCCTCATCGTTCCTTTCGTTGGTCAGTCTGTCTATTTGGCCGACAGCCTGCTCGTAACTCGGGGGCGGAGCCTCAACACCAAACGGAGGGGCTTGACGCAAAAAACAAACAAACAAACAAACAAAGGGAAATAAGAAATAGTTTTATTGAAATAAAATAGCCTTAGTGCGGAAACAAAATGTGAGCAATCCATCCAAATTATTAACAAAAAATTCTTTTGAAGTCCAGCAGTATACCGGTGCCATTTACGGTGGCACCATCACAAAAACTTCCTCTTAAAGGAAGTTACCGGTATTTGTGTTTAAATGCGAAATAGATTTAGGAGAGAAACAAATCTTACCCGATGATACCACTCCTACGGGAAAGTCTGGTGCCATCGCAATGGCCGAAGGGTACGGTGTATTTGCTGGTGGCGCTGTGGGATAAGAAGCAGGCATCGGAGCACGAAGAGGCACTGTGCCAATTACTGTTGGAAACGTCCAACTTCCAATGTCGCTCTCACACTGATAAAAACATTTAAGAGCGTGTCATATTGTTATGTATTTTAACTTTTGGTGGGTTCCCAAGAAATGTTTACAATGATAATGATTCCACAAAATAAGTAGATAAAGTGGTTGGTATCACTATTTGGATCATCATCAGGGGTGACTATCTACCAACGTTAAAACGTGAAAGACCCGAGTCTGGTTAATACCCCCCCCCTCCCCCACACTCTGTAGACATTCCTTTGTTCTGTTAACCTTAGGAAAAAGCATATTCTTCAACACTGTACACAAAAAACACCCCCTTAGGCCTACACGCCAACTTACGGGGTAATTTACACAAAAGAACAATGCTACCCCAAAAGGTTTTCTTTGTTGTAGTGCCACCCACAGAGGATTTCTTCAGAAAATAGAACAACAATTGAAGTACTCCGTAACTGCCATATGTAAGGGTGTGTGCTCACATTTTCGGTAGGCTACCTAAGGAGACATCAAGGACAAAACAAAAAATGGAAAACAAAAGGTCTGGGAATTCAATGGGTGTGTGTGTGTGTGTGGTATGTCTACGCATTCAAACCGAGGACTTTAACAAAAGGGATCCGGGGGAAAGGTGTACCGAGGACGTCCTCGCTTTGATTTTGTGTACAAAACCAATGGGGACGTCGCTGAAAAAAACAATGTCCAAACAATGGGAGAACAAAGAGAAGTCCTCTGTTTACACCTTACACATACAATGTGTGTGTGTGAGCGTGTCTATCCATTCAAACCGAGGACTTTAACAAAAGGGATCCGGGTGTTTGACAGAGCGAGGATGCCTCGCTTCGTTTTAGTGTACAAAACCAATGGGGACGTTGCTAAAAAAAACAATGTCCAAACAATGGGAGAACAAAGAGAAGTCCTCGGTAAGCGGGATTAACAAACATTCTTTAGAAAAGGGAATAATAGAACAACAATAGCATTTGTACGGTTGTGTGTTCTTACACATGCCAACTTACGGGGTACTTGGAACAATGGACCCCACAAGGTAATAACAATGGAACAATTGGAAAAGGGAATAATAGAACAACAATAGCAGTACCCCACAAACCGGATTTGTACGGTTGTGTGTGTGTGTGTGTGGGTAGGCATAATATGCAGAGCTGTTGGGGATTTTTACACAATGTAACAAAGATCCCACAACTTTTTTCTTTGTTAAACTGGGTTCCCCACAAGGGGATTCTTTAGAAAAGGGAATACTAGAACAACAATAGGAAGTCCCCACAACTCTGTGTGCAAAAGACCTAGTGGGTAGGTAATATACACATTCAAACCGGGGACCTTATAACAATAGAGGACAATGTCCCCGGTTGAGAAAGGTCCTCAGTTGGAGAGCGTGTACAAAACCAATGGGAGCTGTTGCTAAAAAGTTAGAGTACAAACAAAAGAGGGACAATATGAGGTCCCCGATGTGTGTGTGTGTGTGTGTATTTCAAGTCCCAGCATTGTGTGGACCTGTTTTGATCACAGGTCAACACTTCGAGTAACACAATTAACAGTCTAACTCACCTTGATGCGATATTGTATATCAATGATGCTGCATCCAGGAAGACCCGAAGGTGGTACCGGAGGAATGAGCATCGGACCTAGTCTGAAGTCTATCACCCTGCCTCGAGGAGTCGCTACTGTATGCCACACAGTCCCAAGGATGGTCTCGACACGTTTCTTTTCGCTTGATTCCGAACGGAACGTTGTTTTCTGAAATTTTAAAAAGGGGTTTTGGGGGGTTTTTTTACTCGAAAATGACAACTTCTGAAGAAACGAAACTGATTGCAACAATCTCAAACCTGATTTAAAAATAATTGAAGTTATACCTGAATAAACTTGGCGCACAAATCACACGATTCTTCCCTGTCACGATTGTCCACTTGACCAGTGACGTAAAAGCTCTCTCCGGGGACGTACCCTTGTTTTGGTAAACCGACGGTAATTGATTCTTCGACCGTGGATCCACATCCACAACAGTTGAAGAGCTCCTTTGTTTCATTTACTCCTAACTGAGCAGAAGACACACGAAAATGAAGAAACAAAACTCATCAATGGTTTATCCTGCTACTTTGTGGACTCCGGCTCTGTTGTTTCTGATCAGCAGAGTGTGGGTTCGAGTCCCGGTCGTGAAACCTGTGTCCTTAAGCAAGAAACCTAACCATTATTGCTGCGTCCTTTCGGATGGGACGTAGAGATTAGGTCCCGTGTGTTGTGTAATGCACGTAAAAAACCCAGTGCAATTATCGTAAAGAGAAGGGGTTCGTCCCGGTGTTCCTGGTTTGATCAGCAGCATATTGCGCCTCAGCACCTTGTAAACCAATACATGGTGCTATGTGAAGGAGTAGGTCTCACACTTCAAAAACGTATCTTAATTCACATACCTTGCAGGACAAAAATACTGAGCGCTTTGATACGCCCATCGGGTGTGATAAAGCGCTATATAAGAACCAATTATTATTATTATTTAATTATAAAGAACACCATGCACACACATACACATTATATTTAACTTTATAATTATTTCAATTTTCAGTTACTCGCAGCATGAATCTTCTGTTGCAGAATGACTATAATCTCTTGTGAAGGTTTTGAAACCTCGTATGTTTTGGCACTCAAGCTGTCTATAGTAAGATCATGTAAAATTTACTTATAGGCCTATTACCCCTCCACACGAACCTGTACTTCTGGTATATCGTTCAAGTCCAACATGGGTCCGGTCACGCTGAACAGCTTCTCACTTTTAAAGGTTTTGTTGAAAAAGGTCCTGATGAGCGACAGTGTTGCCATCACGTTGTACCTTACGTACCCATATTTGTGTTCGAATGAAGCTGGCAGCATCTCATTGGGCAGTTGAAATGAAAAGGGGTAGGCGTGAGTTCCTGGTGGAATGTTCAGCTTGTTATCAGAACGCTCATATTTCCCTGAAATGTTTTAAAAGTAATATTCAATTATAAGTTTATATGTTTATCTTCAGTTAAATATCCCATGCTGTTCTCGGTTGCACACCGTGGTTTAGTTTGCAGTTGTTTATACGAGGAGATACAGCATGAACATTTTGAACAGATATTTGCATATACACATCACTGTGTTGATGCATTTTACGTAGCCCTATATAGTCTGCTTACATTTTCAAAAGTTAGTTTCAAAAACTGACCTTTCAGACATTTTGAGGATTGGATAATTTAACCTTTCCAGAAACCAAATGTTTCACCATTTATTTATAAAAATTAATGAACAATAAAACATGAAGGACTAATTATAGATACCGTTGCCGAAGATTACCAAGACGGTTTCAAAGTACTTCTCCTTCCCGGAATGGTTAGCCGACCTACGACGATTGTTAGACCTTCTGGTGGTAGTCCAATATGTTTTGGACTTCCCTTTGAACTTCACCCATATACCTGACAGAAGAAATCATTGATACAAATAAAACAGATACAAACTTAGGTTTTAGTAAAAAGTTTGATTCTGGGAAATTTTGCACATATGAAAGAATTTTACCTATTTTGTTTTCATTCATGTTTTCCACAGTAGGCATTAGACACATAAATTATGTTTATTTAAAGGCCCCTTAGGGCAAATCGGGATTCTTTTGTTTAAGGGATTACGTTTGGTAATTGGAACCCACTGTTTGTTTCGATCCTATATCGTTGTAGATACCATAAAACTAACCTGTGGAAATTTCATTTCAAAAGGTGGTGCCTTTTGGAGATATTGGCGAAACCTGAAGCGGTTATACATGTCCACGCAGGAAGAATAATCTGCAATTGGAATACACAATCTCTGAGAAACGTTTCTGACAGAAACACTTCTCAGATTAAATTCTATTTTGATAAAAACTGATACCTTTTTCAATAACCACATTACTTCAAAGTGAAATGTTTCATAAAAGATGGTATAGGCCTACTATCAGAAGCTGTTGTACTTCTCACGTAAGTTTTTATTGCCGTTATTTTTTTGAGTAATTACCAAACAGACCTTTTAAGGATGCAGAGGGGTTGAATTTCCCAAAATTGTAAGCTGATAAAAAAAAGCCTTTCTTGCTTTATCTGTCTATTGTTCCTTTCTTGCTGTGCCCAAATTTGTCCCAACTGTCCGAATTTCGGGTTGCCCCCCCCCCACCCATGGCCAGTCGTACGCCTATAAAATTGTACATTCATTAATTTTATTTATTAGAGTCAATAATTGGATAGTGATATTAGGAAATGATAGGAAAAATCGGTTTTAGATGTATGAGGGAAACTCCAAATGGGGGCAACCCACGCAATCAACCCACACGCAAGGCTCCGGTCCTACAATCCCGGCTATATCTCGTTGGGCCCCCCGCACCACGGCCCCCGTGCCCCCTTTCAATGTTGGCTCTCAATGCGTGGTCTGCGCTCCTATCAACATTGAGCGGGGGGACGGGGGAGAGAATGGTTATTGTACAGAGGAAGGGAGGACAGAATGTTATTATCATGTTGCGAATGGGTGGCCCAAGCATTTTGGCCGGGATTGTAGGTTGGATTTGAGCCGGAGTCCTCAGAATTGAAAAGTATAGGTAAAGAAAGCACTCACGAGCCAGCCTGATACAATTATGGGTTTTTTAGGCATATCTTGTTAGTTACCTTGTACATTCTTCAAGCCGTCCAGGTCGCGGGTTGAATCTACCTCTACGATAACCTGTCCCCTGATAACGTCACCAGGAGAAAACACGTTTGTATTACTATCAAACGTAACCGCCAGTGCCTCTAATCTGCTCATGTTTTTGTTGCCTTTTGGTCGTCTCAGAAATGAGGGTTTCTCACCATTTTACGACGGAGCCATGTCTGTGAATTTCAACGCCGTATATTGGTATCGCTCAGAAGCAATCAGATGTGCTTTTCGCTTATGCATGTACATGTGCATTACACATTAGCCACGCACAGCGCGTACACACACACACACACACACACAGAGTGAACGTGCATGTACATGTAGGCTACATGATGTACATTACATGACGTTTTGTTATGAGAGGCGAAATCACGTACGGGTCGCATATTTTTTTTTTACACCGCAGCGAGGGGTTTTGTACTGTAATACTGCCAATTCCTGTCTTGAGATGAGACTACAAACATTTATGCCTAGAAAGGGTTAGGTTTAGGGTTAGGGTCAGGGTTAGGGTTTGGGTTAGGGTTAGGGTTAGAGTCAGGGTTAGAGTCAGGGTTAGGGTTAGGGTTAGGGTTAGACCCCTATAATCTGGTCCTTGCTCTATGCTATAATGTACTCTCTGCATAACCTGGAAAATGTTGACAAAAGACTGTCCCAATGTTTGGACCATGTTTAGACTTACTCTGGCTATGGGTTGACAACATAAATAACTCGACAAAGACACGATAAACTAACTGATTGCCATACATGCATATTGCCATTTATATGCGCCCTGCAGTGTCTTTGCTAATGGAGTCAAGGGTCATCATCACGCATGTCTTACATGAACGTCATGCACAATTCAACACCCGCTTCCCCTCCCGTCTGGAATATCCAACTCATCTTATAGCCAGTTGTTCACAATAAAATGATGAATACAATTAATGCAAAATCAATATTCTCTTTTGAGTCCAGTGTTCCAATATCAAATCAAAATGAGTCGCTATCAAATTATAATGATGATATTAAACTGTAGCCAGATAACAGTGCAATACTATATTAATGTCCCATTGATGAAGAGTGTTTAAAGGCACTATATGGACACGTTTGGTAATTGTCAAAGACCAGTATTCTAACTTGGTGTATCCCAACATATGCATAAAATAACCGTTGAACCTGTTAACATTTGGGCTCAATTGGTCATCGAAGTTGCAAGAAAATAATGAAAGAAAAAAAACCTTGTTGCACAAATTTGTGTGATTTCAGATTCCTGAGAAAGGCTTCAGGCCTTAAGTCTTTCTCAGATTCAAATGTTTTAGTGAGAAATTACCTCTTTCTCAAAAACTACGTTACTTCAGAGGGAGTCGTTTCTCACAATGTTTTATATTATCAACAGTTCTCCGTTGCTCCGAGTACGTGGATTTCTCGTTCTGTGTGATTGTCTTCGGCTAGTGTTGTTGGTTGGTATAGTTTGCTGCCGGGAACTATCTAATTCTTTTGTCCGGAATCAAGGATGGGTTCCTGTGATGGTTTTGAAATTTGACAGAATGACGACGGTTGCGTCGGTACTCTGCAACACACACAATTACACGCAGCTATTTGTATAGGCCTACCATGTCTACGGATTCAAACCGAGGACTTTAAACAAAAGGGATCCGGGAAAATGACATATCGGGCACAGTCCTCGGTTTGTTTCGTGTGCAAAGCCAATGGGGACGTCGCTAAAAAAACAAAAAAGTCCAAACCATGGGATGTCCTCGGTTTACACCAATTACAAACATGTGTGTGGATGGGGACTTTTACACAATGCTGTGCGCAAGCCTGTGTGTTCACACACCCTTACAGCTGGTGACTCAAAAATGTGGAGCACCCAAGTCTTTCTTTAGAATTTCTATGGAGACCTTTTTTTTTCCTTTCTGTTTTTGTTCTTTTTTTCCAAGGTAGTGAATATGAAGGCACCCTTACAGCTGGTGACTTGTGGGGTCCTGCTATTGTTGTTCTATTATTCCCTTTTCTGAAGAATTCCCCTGTGGGGTACAAGTTTTACAAAGAATTCCTTGTGGGGTCCATTGTTCTGTTGTGTTTTGGACCCCACAAGGATGGGTGGGTATGCCCACCCACACACACCCATGTTTGTAAACCCCGCTTACCGCTTACCGTAAATCACGTTTTTTTAAGCGACGTCCCCATTGGGTTTGTGCACGAAAACGAAGCGAGGACGTCCTCGCTCTGTCAAACACCCGGATCCCTTTTGTTAAAGTCCTCGGTTTGAATGGATATACACGCTCACACACATAGTGAATCACACAGGTACATACACTTTAATGATACACACGCAAGCAACGGACGATCGAAAGTGCAAGAGGGAGCTGACAAACTATCACCTCGGACCAATCATAACATAACACAGATAGTAAAGCTTACGTCACTGCATGTTTATCAAATGAAATTATTGGGCCTGTAAGACCAGTGTATGTATTTATCCTTGCGGATAAAGACAGGGGACCAGTACAAATCCACCTCAGTTCCACCCCTCAACGCCTACATTGTGCTAATTCCAAAGAGACAAAGATTATCTTTCATTCTTATTTGTATCTTCGGCTTATGACACATTTCTAAAGAAAAATGGAAGGCAACTTGAAGGATTCAAAAGTGTGCATGATAATAGAAGGGCGATATCAGTTTCGGTTGTCAGTTCTTCGCCGAGATATGATTTGTCGGTCATGATGGTTCTTCCAAGATTATCATTGGAGGCAGGCGGTGGCAAATTGGGGCTATTTATTGTATCAAACTTGTGCATATCAATTTGTGCATTCCCCGATCTCATGGGGAGAATGAGGTGGGGAAAGAGTTCTGAGAGGGAGCCACCAGAGGGCCAAACCACAAAATACAATCAGTATCCCAATTCTGGTCATTTGACGGTCACGGCATGTTAAGCATAAACAAAACAAAACTAATCTGAACTGAAAGTAGGTTTGCTGTCAACCCGTTCAAAATTATTGTTTTTTACCGAAAGGGAAAGCAGTTGTGAAAATGCTATCTAGTGGCTCAATTTATTAAAACGAGGAAACACTGAAAAACAAAATCAGTGCTCAACGATAATTCAGCTGAAAATTATGTACGCAAGATTCATTGTACAGAGGGGTGATTATTAACATTCAGATTAAGCAAAATGGCCGCCATCTTTTCTTTGTGCAGCTAGAGAAATGGCTGACAGCTTCATTTGTAATCGCGGTTTGGTGTTGATGGTATTACTCACCGTCGTGGTAACTCACTTTGCCGATACTCAACGAGGAGTTGGACTCGTCGAGGGACCAGAAAACAAAACTGTCATTCTCGGTGAAACAGCGGAGCTGAAATGTACAGTGTCGACAATAATATGGAGACTTTTGGTTGATCTGCAATGGAAACATCTAGCGTCTGAAATGTTTTATACTGACAGGAATAACTGTTCCCATACCGACTTTCGCGTGTGTGTAGAGAACCGCATTGATGGGGACCCACAGACCACTCTGCTGAAAATAAGAAATATAACTCTAGAAGATGCAGGGACCTACTCCTGTGAGTACGCTCTTTACGGGAGTGGTGTGTTTACTTTCCTTGCAGAGGGTAACGTTGCCGTGTCCAGTCCATTCATTGGACCAGTTATATTGGACCCGTCATCAGACTGCATCAGTACACTGACATCCACACTGCCAGACACCACCAAGCAACAATTGCACAGTCCGTCATCGGGTACAATTTCATCAGCCGTTACAATTGCGGTTATATCCGCAAGTTCGTGTTTGTTAGTCGGGCTTGTCATCGGTCTTGTTGTTATTCTGCTTCCATGTAAAATAAAGCTTCGTGGAATGTCGTCTCAGCAACTTGATCAAACACACTCCCAAAGAAGGACCTCAATGCAGGACCAGGCTCCAGTGGTGTTTAATAAAGGTGGAGAAGGTCAAACTTACGAAAATGAGGCCCCCTTCAAGGGTGGAGCACAGCAATCGTCTTGCGGGGGATTGGTACACGAATACCAAAACACGGGTCCAGCGATAAAAGCAGGTTCCTCGTCGAAGACGGTGTACGAAAACGCACCTCATCGTATGGCCGACAACACCTACGACGTCACCCTGGCACAAAGAGCGATGCCTTCATCTATGAGAGACACATGTGAGGATCAACAAGTCTATATGAACCACCAGGTAATGAAGGGAACGTTCCATCAGGGGCCGCGGAAATGATCGAGGGCAAGTAATGCAATACAGGTAACTCGTTTTGGCAAAACCCGGACAGCGAAGTTTGGCTGATTAGAATCGACTGTGTGCTGTACACATGTACGCTGATGACACTCAGATCTAGACATTTATTTTGTCATGTCAAGTCTTCCGAGGTCCTTCGAAATGTGTTGAAAAGTCGAAGACTGCATAACTATGAGTTACAGGCCTGGATGTCATCAAATTTTCTCAAACTCAACGCCAACAAGAGTGACCATGTAACAGCGATAGGATTCAGAGCATAACTTGCCAAGTTTAACCTTCCATCTGTGAAAGTTGCTGGAGTTAATAGTCGAAACCAAGCCAGTTAGAAATCTTGGGGTCAAGTTTGATTCTGCGATGACCTTGTCTGCGCATGTGTCAAGCATAATCAAGACCACCAACTTATACCTCACAAACACTGCAGGGCCCGTAGACTTCTGACTGTCGATGCAATCAAGCTGGTGTGCACAATTTGGTCACTTCAAGACAACAGTCTTTTGATTGGTACTCCCAAAAAGAACTGCTGCATAAGGACTAATCACAAAAAAACGCAAGTTCCACTCTATCACCCCGAAACTCACCAACAACACTGGCTTCCAATTCAACAAAGAACCAACTTCAAGGTCATTACTCTCATGTTCAAGGCCATTCAAACCTCTGATTACATCATGGACATGCTGCAAGTTGGTGCTGGACGGAGGCAACTTCGATCAAGTAGCTCCTATTCACCAAACTTTGTTGTGCCAAGACCGAGTCACTTCACTTTTACCGACAGAGCACTCCGTCTATAGGACCCAAACTCTGGATTAAAATAACTACAGGGACTCAACATCTTTCAACACGTTTAAGACACTTCTGAAAGCCCACTTGTTTCAGGAGGCTCAATGACTTATTTATTTCTTCTGTGCCTCAGCGCCTTTGAGCAAACCTTGGCGCTTCATAAATTTGGATGATTGATTGATTGATTGATTGAACTCTTATCAGCGGGCTAGCGATTGGCGATCTATAATTCATATGAAGCCTAGAATATGATTTGGGTTCAATTCCCACTGAAGTTGGCCTCAGGTGATCCCGCTACTAAGAAAGAACTGACCAAAGTGTTTAAAGGGATTGTATACGTTTGGTAATGGAACCTACTGTTTGTTTCAATCTATACCATAAAACTAACCTGTGAAAATTTCATTTCAAAAGGTGGTAGCGTTTTTGAGATAATCTGGAGCGGTTATGTCCACGCAGGAAGAATCATTTGCAATTTGAATACACAATCTGAGAAGAAACGTTATATTACAGTAACGCTTCCCAGATTCAAATTTTGGGGGATAAAAGGTGATATCTTATTCCGTAACCGCAGTAAGTGAAAAGTTTTTCAAAATGCATACTATCCAAAGCTGCTGAGTGTACTTCTTACCAAGTAAGTTTCTATTGCCATTACTTTTCAGAGTCATTACCAAACGTTTACAGACCCTTTAATGTCCATATACTCTCTTAAAGGCAGTGGACACTATTGGTAATTACTCAAAATAATTATTGGCATAAAACCTTACTTGGTAACGAGTAATGGGGAGCTGTTGATAGTATAAAACATTGTGAGAAACGGCTCCCTCTGAAGTAACGTAGTTTTCGAGAAAGAAGTAATATTCCACGAATTTGATTTCGAGACCTCGGAATTAGATTTTGAGGTCTCGAATTCAAGAATCTGAAAGCACACAACTTCGTGTGACAAGGGTGTTTTTTCTTGCATCATTATCTCGCAACTTCGACGACCAATTGAGCTCAAATTTTCACAGGTTTGTTATTCTATGCATATGTTGAGATACACCAAGTGAGAAGACTGGTCTTTGACAATTACCAATAGTGTCCATGCAGTGTCTTTAATGTTGTTGGCCCTAAACTGAACGTCACGTGTTTTAAACAATCCTTTAAGTTTACCGGTGCCAAAGTTTGGAACAATATTCCTTCATCCATTCAAAGTTCCTCCTCCATTCCAATCTTTAAATGTTTATATAAGAAACTGTACTATAAAGTAGTTTTACTTTTTATTTGTCTTTATTCCAGTCTGTTGTTTATGTTGTCCATGTTGTAAAACAGGACATTGATGTAAAACAGCTTTTGCTGATCTGTTTATCCTGTATAAAGATGTTGAAATAATATAGGTGGGGAAACTAGACAATTTCATTGGCGTGCTGGGGGTTGGGCAAGCGGTACAATAACATAATTTGGGGGCTTTTGCTGTTATAAGTAAACGGAGTGAGTGCACATTGTTAAGATTGTCGTCTTTGTCGAAACTATCGCAAACTTCTAGGGGCACAAAGAATGCACTATTTTTTCTGAAGGGGCACTCTACTTGTCAATTAAAACAGTAGTTTCCGTTTGCACAAGCCCCATTTCAGCGGTCTTGTTATGACATTTTGCTATTTTGTGTACGATAATCTGACGTGAAGGTAAAAACAAATACCATTGTCATGCGTGTAATTGGAAAAATAGCTTTATTGGAATATCACAATAAAGCTTATAAAAATTAATGTAAATTTTACTCTGATAATGTTTTATCAAAAAAATGTAAGTCAAGGGGGGAGGGGGCACCCGGGGGGCACGGTCATCATTTGGGGGCACGGTCACTATTATTCAGTATTTGAATTTAATTAAGGGGCCTATTTTCAAAAAAGAAAGAAAAAAAGTATTAAATGCATTTATGAGCAATTGAGTGTTGATTCAATTAGACAATAATCGGTGGGCAAGTGATATGCACACGACCCATGATATGCTACGTCATCAGACATAAGGCGGATGTCGATTCGCACTGCCTTTGCTATAACCTAGTAAGGGCTGAGTTGGAGGCCCTCAAAAAATGTCTGCAAATGACAGATTTTCAGGGAAGTAACGTTTTAGGCATAGCCTCGAGGCAGTGCTCCCATTTTCATGTACTTTTTCAGGAGATATCGACCCGATGGTTGGTTTTAAAATAAACGTAGAATTTTAGGAAAACCTTAAAATCACTTTAACAAAAAGTACATCAATCTGAGTTGGATGCACTGATTTTATAAAGAAATTAATTATAAATATTATTACTTTGACGATCATAAACTAAAACATTGATGAATGAGTTCTGCCTGTAGGCTATATATCCAGATTAATTAGTGATGAAGCAGAGGTGGCAATTAACAGTTATTTAAACAATAAAATTGTGATGAAGTTGGTTGGCCTGTGACAAGGTGTTATTAAGTTTTAGGAGTGTCATTTGGGTGTCAATTAGGTGGTTCGACTGAAATAAAAGAAAACATAACAAGTTGCTTTATTAAGGATAATTTATGCAATAACTACTAATACTTATGAACTTATCTAATAACTGTAAATCTCTAATGTAACCTAAAGAAGCTAATTGTTGTAGTTTACTGACATAATCAAAGGCATCAATAATACATTATGTACACATACTATAACAAATACACCCTAATACAGAGTGCTGGGCTCTAGACCTGTGTACGCGTGTAATTCTCACTCACAAAACTTAATCATTCAAAAACCCTTCCTAATTAATAAAAACTGACACTATATAACACTTTCTTGTTTGCTGAGCTGACCAAGTGTTAACAGAATTGTAAAGGGAAACGAAGTAAAAGGAAAACCACACAATTTCGAGGGATATTTGTGTGAATCGTTACATTCTACTTTTAAAACATCTTTCCAATCATAATTCATTTCACAACAAGCGCGTTTTTTAGCCCAAAGCGCCCAATCCGAAGGCAATGTGTCCCTAATGTATAAAAGCGAAGTCTGAACAGTCTAGAAAATTAAGCCTTTTGCACAATTTTTCAACATCATTGAACTCGTTAAAAGGATGCAGACATCAATATTATCTCTATCGATTTCAGCACTGATGGCTGTCCGTTGTGATTTTTTTTTAAAGCGCATAACTCGTTACAAGTGAATGTAAACATAACTTTCATGGGGTTCCATGCTCACGGAAAATTCCCACTATTAGTGTGTATGGTTTGAATATTATTATCAGAATGACGTTTTTATCAGTAGTACATGTTCATTTACCTATATGAAGAGTTACAAATACCTATCCGATTGATGTGTCAGTTTGACTCAATGCTATGTTTCGAGTCATGGAATATGATGACCCTATGGCCTGACCCCGTGAGACTAAGTATCATTGTCTATTCTGACATGGCACATCGTAAAAAAAATTGTTTTTAACACTAATTTGCAGTAAAAACCCCCACCACAAAACACACAAAATGGGAGGCGGGCCGACTGATCTGCTTCAGTTGCAGCATGAATCCCTGCCCGTTCATACGCAGGTGGATACAACCCTGAATTTATTGTGTGAGACTAACGTCTAATAGCGCCCTCTTTTGGAGGCTGTCAAGGGCGCCACCAATAGTTGTATTTTGCTTCATTGCGGTTACTAAAAACATCAGCACTGGGGCAGCACCAGTCGGCATTCTTTGACATTGTTTTTGTGCCAAAGTTTTGGGGCAATTCTTCGCCATCATATAGTACTCCCGTTGTAATGGAAATCAGGTATCGCAACTTAATGAATAATAAATGATTTATTGGGTGTGATCGCACGTGGTTTCAATCTCTAGTGTTAAATAAAAATAAGAAGCAACAAAAAAGTCAACTGCGGACACTGACGACACTGACCATGCTGACATGGCTGACGACACTGTGACTGTCACTAGCTAGACTGAGGAGGGTGTTGTTGCCAGTTGAATGAAGCATCATGGTTTGATGGTGGAGGGGTCATCGCCATGCAGTCCACGCCACGGAAGTTCCTGATGGCTTGACTTGGTCTTTGCCTGGCATAGAGCAAGGTCTTTGTAAACTTATTTCATTATCTTCGGGAAGTAGGTGATGACGATAGTGAAACTGTTTAGGTTTTAAATGATGGATCAAGCCAGTCATGACTCCGATTCCGAAACAAGGACAAGAGAGAAAACAGGTGAGTGAGGCCAAACGTTACCAGGGCTCCCCTGAGAGGAAAATCCATGAGAGACTACTGTACAGTATCAGTAATGACACGTTTTGGCATGATGATTGTTTGTAGTGAACATTTGTAATCGACCAGAATGTTGTTACATTTAGTTTTTAAAGTACAATAACCCCAATACCTGAATCAAAATGAGAAAACTGTCTTACTTAGTTGAAATAAAGTTAAGGGAAAGTATACCTTTAGTTTTTGGAACTGTACGATTAATCCTAAATGTAGATTACAAGATGACAAATTTGTGGAATTGTAGATGGTGTTTTCTTGAGGGTCCAGTAGATCGTTGAGCAAAGTCACAGAACATGTTAAGCCTTCTCACTTTCCTTCTGGTTTCCAATGGATCCCAGTTAAAGTTATGAAGTAAGTTGGTGACTGTACCAGGTGTTTTGTTGTAATTATTTGTAGTAAAACAAGCTGCTTGCCTCTGTGTCCTTTCAAGTGCTTGACTGTTCTTTTTACAATGAGGATCCCATGCCGCTGTTGCGTACTCCAAGATGGGACGAACGAGGCTTGCTAGTGATTTTACTTCAACAGGACACTTGTTGAGGTTTCTTTTAATGATGCCAAGTAGCCTACTTGTTGAGCTGTTTTTGTAAATGAGGCTGTTTGAGAATTCCAATTCAATGTGTTTGAATGCCACACTCAAAATTTCCCATAGACTTAATTAAAGATTTTTCAATGGTAATGGACTTGCCCAAAGATGAAATTCCAGGCCAGCAAATACACAGGCATAGCTCTAACAGTGTTTGTCACTTGCCAGCATTATGAAGGAAAAGTTTAAATTATTGAGTTCTTATTTGCAGTTATATGTAACTCTCATACTTTTATACTATTTTTAGAATTATTAACAGGACTACGTGTCACCAAGCAAATATTGAAAACAAGAAGTGGAGAATTTGATATTGAAAGCATCCACAGCCTTCACCTGAGAGAAATGGGTTAGTTTCTATGTCATAAAATTATTAGGTATTTCCTTGTTATTTTGACTAGAGGTCAATTGTGTAGTAACACAATTATAATAAATTGCATTTTCTGAAGCGTACACACTTTTTCAGGTCCCCCACCTAAAAGTGTACAAAAGAAAATGTGGAATTCCATTATGCCATTTTGTGTTAGCGGTAACGAACCATGAATTGGGCCCGGCTGAGGGAGGGAAATTTTGGCTGTACAGCCCATACAATTATTTGATGGCGAGGCTAGTTCCGCAGTCAATTCAATAAAGCATCCGGAAGGTAGCTTTATGACTTGCAATGTGATGGCAGGGAGTGAGGTATACGCTGGCACTTGATTCTAGTCCGCAAAGATTTTTACAAATCAACGATCTTAATTGTGAGGCTTATAACCATTGACTACTGGCTCAAAACAACATTTTAATGTATTTTAGAAAGCGTACACGAGCCACAGATCACCCCTTGCGTATGGTTTGTATGTTCTCGAAAATGTCCATGATTGTGAATGGCCCCCTGAAGTTAAAAAAGGAAATGGTTACCATTGTCATGGTAGAGACTCAGTAAAGACTTTTATTTTTCAACTTTGTCTATTTTGTTCAACAACCCAAAATTCAATTTGTTGAAAGTGTAACATGAATTTGTTCACATGTACGGTGTTATTTTCCCCTTGTTTTGAGGTACTGTGTTGCCTTTTTCAGGTCTTGGTTTGCTGTTGAGGGAATCAGTTTTAAGTTTTTAGCAATAGCCGGAACTTCTGTTAAATATCAATTAAGGGAAAGTAGGCCCTCTCGGATTATCCAATATTCACAACAAGAATTGTACCTCTAGAACCAACAAAAATGTGTTTTAATTTCATACCATTACAATACTATGCTCCTTGCCAAAATTAGGCAATTTTCCTGTCAAAACTCAAAACTGGGTTTATTTGCTCATCAAATTTTAAATAACACCTAATTTAAGCCTAAAAGATTTAAGTATTTCTCAACATATACAATGTTTTTAGACATAACATTACATTAATATCATGGTTGATGTTTCACTCGTCTTCACATTTAAAAATGTCCATTTCACCTTTTTTTCTGAGAAGTGCTTGATTGTGGCATGGGAAGTCACATTTACATTATTTGAAACCAGCCAAGTATACATGTATCTGCTTGATTGTCAAACATTTATGATTATACTTCCTTTCCAGATATTGATAATCTTGGTTGCATTGGAGACTGCACATACCTTGAACATCTTGATATCAGCAGAAATGACCTTGTCAACCTTAGACCTTTGACCCCTCTCAAGCAGCTGTCCTATTTGAATATCTCTGCCAACCGCATTACAGATATTGGTAAGTGTGGTGTAGGGGTGCAGAATGATGATGAAGTTACTGTTGATTGAGTTCCTGCCCTCTCTGTTTTATAGCCTCATTGTCCTACATACCTCTATTAAACAAATGTTGACTACTTAGTTAAAACTACGACTCCCGAGGTGACTGCCGGAGCATTCTATTTTCCCTGAGGTGAAGCCGATGGGAAATGGAACGGTGCGGGGATCATGAAGGGAGTCGTAGTTTCAACCATAGCACAAGTAAAAGCAGTCAATATTTGGTTCATAACACCCCATGCGATACACTAACAAAGACTTCTAGGTAACAAGAAGCTGTGGTTGCTACGGGCATAGTACACTGGTTGCTATGGGTATAGTATAGTGGTTGCTCTGGGTATAGTGCATCACACTCGCGTAGCTCTGTAGTATCTAAGCGGCTTAATAATTCTGTGACGTAATCTAAACCAATCACAAGACAGGATCTAACTATGACATGTATGAGGTGTTATAATGTACCCTAGGTACATGTTGAATGCTTCAATAAGCCATTTGCAAGTTAGATTTGAATACTGTCTGGTACAATGACTTGCTTAATCACAAGTTACCGCGTAAATTTGAATTCAAATTTTACCCAGTTAGTTTCCCTTGAGGTTTATTACTTGATCTTTAAATTTGAATTCCTCAGAGTACAGAAACAGTTGCTATGTCAAGTGGTTCGGGGCAAGCTTTTGTATAGCAACTGCCACATGAGCAAACCCTGGTACATTTTGTGCCATACACATTCATTCAGAATTGTGTGTGGGTGTTAGGCGTCTCTTACGTAACTGTGCAAAAGCTTGCCCCGAATCATGTGACAAAGCAACTGTGTCTTTAGTCTGCAGAATTCAACTTTAAGCGGCAACTTGTGACTAAGCAAGTCATTGTACCAAACATTATTAAAATCTCTTTAAATAAGTTCATCTGGATTGTTGGTAATTCATGGATTATGAGTTGGGTTTTTTTGTAATCCAAATAAATGTAGATGTTACTTACATATTATTTTAGTTACATTTCACTCGTAGGCTAGGAGCTTGGTCAGACCAGCATCCATGTCCAATCTAATGCTCACGTGCATTTTATACCATTTCTTGGTCATATCACAGAGGGCGTTGTAGGCGTGGTTTGGACTAGTTGGTCGATGTTCTGGAGCTTGTACGCTCCGTTATCTTTGTTGAAAGTGTTCCCCCCCCTGCGTCTCATCCATATGGCCTCCCTGAGCTATCTAGGGGAGAACACTTTCAACAAAGGTGACGGGGGGAGGTGGGGGGTCCAGAAAAAGTGTATGGTTTGTATGCTTGGTAAATGTTGATAATGTGGACGGCCCCTTGGAACTGTTTGCTGTTATCAATTTTTTATGTATTTCAGATCCCTTGAAGGAACTTGTGAATCTTCAAAAGCTCAATGCCTCAGGGAATCTCATTGGCAGTATTGATAGTCTCCGATCCCTGTCCAGCTTAGACTCCTTCACCAGTCTGATTTTACATGACACAGTGACTGATCTGAACAATCCAGTATGCCTTAATGCGTCTTATAAAGCCAACGTTATGGCCATCCTGACGAGGTTAACCATCCTAGACGGGGAGAGAGTGACGGGGAAAGGCAGTGAGTTGTATCAACTGTGTACAAAACTGGATGCCATGTTGGAAGGTATGTGTAGTTATTGTTTTTATTTGTTTACACCAAGACTGATTGTGGCATGTCGTGGTCAAGGGATCAAGCGCACCGATACTGATTGTGGCATGTCGTGGCCAAGCAGTCAAGCGCACCGGACTCATAAGTCTGGTGTTTCTGATCAACAGAGTGTGGGCTCAAGTCCAGGAATTATAGGCCCTTTGCATATGTACGGAGCTCAAGAAGTGCCTTCCAACATGTTAAGATCTTAAGATAATTTACTGCAGGATGATGACATCATCAACGTAATATGATGACATTCTGAGATGATTTATCTCGGGATGACGACATTCCAAAGTAAGATGTCGTTTTCCCGATATATTTTATCTTAAGGATGACGTCATCATGAAATTTAGATGTCGACGTCCCGAGATAAATTATCTCGGGATGATGACATACTGAACGAAGGATGTCGACTTCGTCATTCCAAGTTAATTATCTCAGGATGTAGGCAGGATGTCGTCATCTTAAGTTTATGGTTTTATCATCCTGCAGTTAATTATTTCAGGATCTCAACAAGTTGGATGGCACTTCCAGAGCTGCTTACATATGTACATGTAGTTACTTCAACTTCCGGTTTGGACTGGAAGGCGAAGTTAAAATTGGGTAATGTCATGTTTGTATGTTCCAAGAATTTTCATGTGACATATAAATTGTGAAAATATATGATGGTTCAGGAGATAGATGGAGAAGAGTTCAATAACAATGCTCACATTTGACTGTTAACAAGGTAATCTAGTCATTTTCAGTTTAACGGCGGGTTAATTTGTATATTTTTGCCGGATATTTTCTTTGTTTCATAAAATTACATGTCATTTGAAAACGGTTTTTATCTGTAACTTACACGTAGATGAAGCTAAAGAGACTTCACCAGCAGGAACAGCACCTCAGGAATCATGGGTGCCTAAAGACTTCTGGCAACTGAAAGCACCAGGGAAGACTGAAGAGACAGGTTGGGAGGCTGAGAAACAGTTCCAAGGTAAATTTCTCGTCCATTTGTTTTGTTCTGGAAGAAAATGAAGATGACCAGTGGCCAAATTCTCACCTCTAGAGCACTCGGTGCACTGGGCTTAAAATAATGTCTATTAACCACAGGCAAGAGTCCAGCAATTTTAGGTTCGGGCCGGTAACCCCAAAACTACACAAGTCCTGCAGTCTAGTGTTATCCAAACATGTACTTTTATGAAATTTTAATAATTTGTACACCTTCAATTTAAGCGGTTTTAACTCCGAACCTCCTCTTAAAAGTGAAGACAATTTTATGAAAGTATTTTATATAGGTTTTCCGGCATTGCATGGTGAGGTAGCAATATTTATATACCGCACACACAGATCCTTGTCATTTGATTGGTGGAACACACGCATCATCAGGTGTCACCTTTGATTTTTCCAAGTATACTGCCGCAACTCTCTAAAATTTAATATAGGAGTACTATGAAAAAAGGAATATAGGACGCTTCACTCGCTTTGCAGTGTCATTTCCAAGATAAGTGTTCCCTATCCATTTCTCCAAACGAAGCAACTTCCTTTCACAGCGAACAAGGTTGTTTAGAAGGGATTTTTAGAATTATCAGAGTGCGGGGTGGACGAGTTTCCGTGTCAAGTTTGTGTTTATTGGGAAAAAAAAATTCAAATTACAAAAATCTATGCGTGATTTATCTAAATACTGAATGTATTTCGTTCGTGCATTGTCGCAGAATACAATCACTCGGTGAATTCTAGCTTTTCCATTTCACTCGGCGTGAAATGGAATAGTCCGAATTCCACCTCGTGACTATATTCTGCAACAATGCACTCATAGGCATTCAATATTATTTACAATATTTGGTTTACGGTAACAACATGAGATTACATCAACCTTTTGCTGTGTAGATTGTTCTTGTAAAAACTTGTCTAGCTGTAATTCTACTACCTTGGAGTAGATTTCGGTAATCAAGGGGACTTCTTAGTTCTGAATAAAAACTGCCCTGCTAGTTAGGTAGTGCCTTGGGATGGGAAACTAGCCTGGACTACTACATGTACTTAGCTTAGTGGATAGAGGGGACCTCGGCATGTCGTGGCCGAATGGATAAGACCACTGGACTCAAGCTCCGGTGTGTCTGATCAGCAGAGTGTGGGTTCGGGTCCCGGTCGTGACACTTGTGTCCTTAAGCAAGACACTTAATCATTATTGCTTTGACCTTTGGATGGGACGTTAAGCCGTAGGTAGCGTGTGTTGTGTAATGCACGTAAAAGAACCCAGTGCACTTGTTACTAAGAGAAGGGGTGAGCCCCAGGTGTTCCTGGTTTTATTGGCTGTGTATTGCACCACAGCACCCTCTAAACCACTACATGGTGCTATGTAAAGGAAAAAGGTCTCATACTTTAAAACCTAGCTCCGCATACCTTGCAGGAAAAAATACTGAGTGCTTTGAGACGCCCATCAGGTGTGATAAAGCGCTATTTATGAACTACGCAATATCAATCTTATTCTTATTATCATTACTTCTTGTGATTTACTTCACTGCCCCATAGTAAGGAATTGTTGGTCTCAATGTTCGACTAGCCTGCATGCTCTAGTCATCGTCAGGAGACTGTCTTGTAAAAGTATGTTTGATCCAGCAGAAAGTTTGGAGATAAAAGACCTGTGGTCTGGGAGGTATTTTAGTGAAATTTGAGCCCTGGTTCTCCCTAGACATTGGCCCTCTGCACTTCATATAAGGATCATATTAGCATTGTAGACACCGTTATTAGTGTTGTAGACACTCACTGAAAGTTATCACCTTTTTTGTTATTAAGCAGGCAGGCTCTAATTGGTTTATTTATTCTGTAACAAAATTTGTTTACAGAGATTTTGAAAAGCTGCAGAGACTTGGAAAGTGATGCCTCCAGGAGTCTGACGAACGGACCAGAGAACCCAGCTTTATGAAGTTAAGACTTCTCAACAAAATATTAAGCGGAAATGTACAACTGCAACATTGAGAAGAGAAAAGTCTTTCCAGTCCTTCAGATTTCATTCCAACCATCAACCAGCTGAAACAGTTCGTCACCGTTTTCATGAAGTTGAGAAAATTGCGTTTTCGGAGACAGCTTCTTTTAAATTTTTACTACCCAAATAAAGCTGACTTCTTCAGTCATACAGACCTGTCAATATGTTTTCATTTTTGAAACTATTCTGATAAGTTATTAATTCCTAAACACATTTGTCTCTTCGTGAAAACGGAAAAAAGAAATGTGTACAAACCAAGTGTGATTTTTGACTCATTCGTCAGTTTGGAAAACCATAATGAGTTTCATGTTTTTATGTTTTCATAAGCTTAAAGTTGCATGGACTGATTTTAGCCGAAAGATTTTCATTTTTTTAAGAACATTTTCTCTGAAAGAATATAGATAGATGATGCTATGCACAAACTTTCTCATATGTCATGGACAATGCACAAAATACATGTAACATGCAAAGTTCTTTGTAAACGGCTGATGGTCATGAGATAATTCTTGATCCAGACAGAAATTCATTTTAAGTTTTTACTACACTTATCATATGGATGTGTTTCATACACTACCTTAAATGAAAGCTGATAATCTTGAATCTATAAAAATAGCTATTTAAAATTCAGATTTAAATATTTTTGTTAAAGTTTCTAAATGTTCATGTTAAATCGACAAAAAATGGACCTAGCATCTTTATGTGCCTTTGTTTATGTGTACAGTGAACACCAAAGGTTTGACGATTTTGTGATTTTGAAAAAACAAAACAACAAAAGAAAACTTTTCTTGGCACTTTTTAAGTGACCACCAAAGGTTTGACGATTTTGTGATTTTGAAAAAACAAAACAACAAAAGAAAACTTTTCTTGGCACTTTTTAAGTGTGTTTTTCGTTTGTACAATTGTTGATCCAGACAATGATTCATTTCTAGTTTTTTCTAGAGTGTAGAAGCATATTGTTAATCTTGTTGGTGAAGGGTTGGGATCAACGTTACAACCTCTTTCCCACTGTAGGTCTGAAGCCAGCCTCTGTCTTTTCCACAGATATTGTTATGGTAAATATGTGCCACCAGTGTGTCCGACCTGGTTCCTCCTATCAGGGTGTCTGAGCGTGAAACCAGGCTTTCTGCTTGTTCTCACCCATACACTCTCACTTTGCCGAGATGTAAAACAATGAGCCATTCCAACAGCTTTATTCCAAGTACTGCATCTCTTTGGAACTCCTTGCCCGGTGCATGTTTCTCTCCATCCTACAATCTAGACTGTTGAAGAGGAATATTAGTTCATACCTTCAGCATGTTCAGATCCTCCGAGTTATTTTCATCTTAAATGCTTTGTTCTTGTATCCCCTTACGAACAGTGGCCTTTCAGCCTTGTTTTGGGCGAATTTGCATTAAACAAAAGAAACTTTAAAAAATGTATATTCCTTGAAAATTTATAGAAGGATGTCACAATTTTGCATCATTTTATTTATTCAAGATTTATTTGTATATTGATTTATTGATTGATGTTTTATGAAGTGTGTTTAGTAATATAGTTTTTAATGGTCAAGTTTTACCATTCCAGCAATTTTGAAATATGAAATTTAGATTTGATTGCCAAATGAGTTTGTGATTTTTTACTTGATTTGTTTTGTTCTTGCAATGAATTTGTCTTTTTTTATACATAGATGCAATTTGACTGCATGCTTATAATTGTTTTTAAATTTTTTCAGGAAAAATTATATTTAATTAAAATAGCACAGGGTAATCAGATTGCGAGGTGTAAATGATTTATTTCAGCGATATACTTTCACCACAGCTGTTTATTTTTTCCAACAGAGTGAAGATTTTCATCTTGTACTTTCTTAATTGCAATGAATCCAGTTCTTTCCAGCAAAGTCAATTTTGTAAATGAATTATTAATAATTTTTCGCTAATTCTATTGTGTCAAAAAACGCATAAACCCGTTACCTGTTCACAACCCAATGCCCCCTCCTCTATGACCCTTTCCCCTCCCCCTTCCTCTCCCCGTCACCCCCCCCCCCCCACACACACACACCCATGTAAACGCCTGCAATCAGGGACCTCCTATTGTCCCTCTTTGGTTTATACTAACTTTTTGGCAACAGCTCCCATTGGTTTTGTACACAATTTCCAACTGGGGACCTTTACCGAACCGGGGACCATATTGTCCTCTTTTGTTATAGGTCCCCGGTTGAATGTGTATACAAACTTATACACACACGCACAAAATGTAGGATCAGTAGTTTAATTAGATTTTTTGTTTGGGGTGCTGTGATACAATTATAATGGATAACAAGTACCCTACCCTAACCCACATAATCACCCCCAAATTTACCCCACCTGACGGGACCAGTTATTCTAGACTCACTTAACTTGTAAATTACTTCACTTGGGGCAGGGGGGTGGGTGAATGTTGTAGAACAATGGTGTAATTCCCAATCAGAGTGCATTCTGGGTTTCTACAATCTCTTTTGATCAAAACAAAATTGTGGGTGTTGTGTTGTTTAAAGGTGGTGTGCATGTGGCTTTCAAGAAAGTAATTTCCGGTGTTCATTTATCTTTATTCCCCTTGCTGTACAGAAAATCCAATATTCCAGCTTTGTCCAGGATTGTGTCTTTTTTTTATAAAAGTCTGCTCTTTAACCAGATTTTGTTTCTTGTATTCATGATAACTTTTGAACTTAATTGACTTTAGAAATTTGTTTGAATGTCTGGTTTTTGTTGTTGTTATGTTCAGGTGTAGCTTATTGTCATTTTTCTTCTTCGTGATGACTTTTACTTTTGCTAATTTGAATTTTTCAGAGTAGAATTGGATTAATATCTCATTTCTGGCTGGTCCGGATGTATGATTGTCTTTGTTATACTTATTTGTTATATTGTAAGCATGTCAAATTAGTATTTCCCTGTGATCACTACCGACCATGTTTTGTTTTTTGGACCGAAATAAATAAATAAATAAATAAATTTATGAAATATTTGTACTCAAATACATTCTTTTTGAAGCAATCCATGGGTGGGAAAACAGTATAGTCTCATGCTCGACCACGAGAGGGCGCTATAGTAGGGCCATTATTGGAATAATTATGTGTCTACTATAAGCATGCATCATGAAGGAAGAAAACAGGTGTAAGAAAACCTTCTCTAAGTTATCAAATCTTTAAAACAACTTTCAGATTTACCAAAACATTCACCCCAAATCGTAACTTCACTCATACCACCATCCCACGCTATCTTAGGGCTATTAAGTACGAGCCCGTAAAGGGACAAGGTTGTTTTTGTTTGTGTTTGTTAATATTTCGTTCCCTCAAAATATTTCGCTCCCTCAAAAATAATATTTCGCTCCCTCAAAATAATATTTCATTCAAAGAAATATTGTTTTAGTTTGTTCCCTCGAAGGGAACTTTCGAGGGAACTTTCGAAGGAACAATATTATTTTGAAAGAGTAATTTTTTTATAACATTGTCCTTTTTCTGGCTCCAAATGTGCAGTGGGAATCGCTGTTGCATTTTGACCAAAGACGCCATTTCAGCAAGCAAATGTTTTGTTATTTATTGATAGGAATGGTCAATGTCTGCACTGATCTATTGTTGCATCAAGTCTCTTGCTGAAATTGCTCCCAGTGCACATTTCACATTTCAGCTCAAGTTCCCCATCTTGCCCCTTCGGCGCTCTATAATCTTTGATTTGAGGTATATACTCGGCGCGCCATAGCCACCTCCAGTCAGCCGGTCGTGGTGTGCGCATGTAGATATTGCGCACCGGTTTGACATACGACGTACGTCGGTACGGTGGTTATCAGGCTCGGAGTTTGTTACATCAGAAACCTTAATTTGGGGGTTAAAATGTCGGCAGTTTGTGGAAGATGTAAAGAGGGAGAGGTTGTGTTCGAGTGTGCCGACTGTGTAGGAAGTAAACGGCGTGGTAAGTGTTTCTTTTTTCTTTCTTAAATGCCACCCAAACGAAAGAAAAGATAACTGTTCACACAAGCAAGACAATGTGTCTGGCACCTTGTCAACAAACTCCACGTGTTTTGTGTATAGCGATGCAGTACAAGAGCATGTCGAGTTGGTCATTCTATCACCTGACTGATGAATATCATACAGTATAGACTCTATTGTAAATCTTGCTCAAATTACTTGAACAATAGCTTTGGTGTTAGCAACATTTGCAACAAAAATAATTGTTGTTAAATAATTGATTGTTAATTATTATTAAAAAAAATATATACTTTTTGATGTTTGAGTGTTGACTAGTTTGAAAATGAAAGGCCTTCTAAAAAAAAGACAAACTTAAACTAAACTTTAAATAATAAAGAAAGTGCTAACAACAGTAACAACAACTTCTGGTAAGCTACATGGGAAAATTTCTGTATCATCCCACCACTTTCTAAGGGATTTATTTGATTTTTTAATGGATGTTGGACTTCATTTCCCTTTCTTAAATATTCCTTGTCTTGTGAGAATTGGTAGCTAAAACCATAACTAAAACGCTACATTTTTACCTTTAAAAATGAACATTTAAGTGCACTCGTGCCCAAAGGAACTATAAAAAAAACAACGGAGTGTAACAAAGCATCATTGTAGATATGTGAAGAAAAAATTCAAAGTGAACTATTTGTGTTCTGCAGATATGCGGAACACAAATCTGGCAGAAAATAGCGGCCGCGATCAATGCGGATCTTCACATACCTAATCATTGTGAAGACGTGGTGGCATGCTGCGGAAAATTATCCGCTACATGTACTTATGTAGTGTTGTGGATATTTTGCCGCCACCGGCTAAATTTAATTTAAAGTTTTAGTAAACACTACGTGCATAACGTACAACAATGCAAGCTGGTAGATCGTATAGCAGTGAGCACCCTTGACAAGTACATAAGTACTCCTAGTCCTGAGATTCATTCCGCTATTGTGGAGAAGATAGCGGAATGAACCTCATTCATAGTTCTAGGAGTACCGTAGTACATAAGTAGCCGTCTAGCCGACATTATATAGTGTTTGAAATTACTGAGACTGCTGGGTATGTAATAATAATAATAATAATAATATAGCGCACATATCCGTCACTCAGTGACGCTCAAGGCGCTTTAACGTTCATTATTTTCCTGCAAGGTATTGTGGAGCTACGTTTTTGAAGTATGAGACCAAGTCCTTTACATAGCACCATGTAATGGTTTACAAGGTGCTGTGGCGCAATATGCTGCTGATCAAACCAGGAACACCGGGGAAAACCCCTTCTCTTTTCGATAAGTGCACTGGGTTCTTTTACGTGCATTACAATGTACACAACACACGGGACCTACGGCTTAACGTCCCATCCGAAGGACGAAGCATGTGGTTAAGTGTCTTGCTTAAGGACACAAGTGTCACGACTGGGATTCGAACCCACACTCTGCTGATCAGAAACACCAGAGCTTGAGTTCGGTGTTCTTATCCGCTCAGCCAGGAGATAAGACAAATTAAACACCTTAAAAAGTGTGGGTCAAAGACGGCATTTTTGCTAGATCTTTTAGTCTTGATAATTTGTTGGCAAGTGAATTTCGTTGTTTTTATTCCTTATAATGTTACAGGTGAGCTGCTGCCGTTATGTGATCCCTGTAATACTTTAATCCATATCGGATTCCTTGAAGACCATCAAGTCATCTCTGTTGCAATAAAGGTAACAAGACTGTCTGTTCTTTTCTGATGGGATCCTTGGTGTCGGGCAAAACTTTAAAAAAAAAAATTCCTTTTTGCCACCCTAGGCCTATTTCACAATTAGGCAAATGTTTAACTGGAGATTGCTCATCCATTGGAACATTTTGTGATAATAGTAGCCTTTAATCCTCCTGACGGTCGTAGACCCGACAGGGCTTTAACCTTTTTAGTGACTGGGCAGCAGGATCAGTTAACTTGTCATTTCACTGGTCCGTCAGCTTTTTCACTAGTCCATATTTCAAATAGGATAACGGCAAAACCATCTATAGGTTAACATTTTGGAAATTGTTTTGATCATTCTTTAACAAATTACTTCAACATTTTAAATTTGGTACATTCTTTAGGCGGAAAGAAATGTGATCAAGAGCTATGATTATCGCAACCATTGGGATACGAAAGCAAAGCAAAAGACTTTACCTCAAACCACTGTTGATGCTGAATCATTAGCAATGTAGCAGACAATCTGAAGTAAAGACAGGCCTGGAATTACACGGAGGCCATGGCCTCTGATGCCCCTAGTCTTGGCCTTGTTTCCCCTTCAGAAGTTTCCCATATACTTTAAGATTTTCCAATGGAAGTGCCCTTTGCAATGAAAATGGCCTTGCCCTCTCAAAGATGAAATTCCAAGCCTGTAAAGACCATCCATGGTATGGGCTCGAAACCAGGCACTCCATCTATGCATGATGTCACAACGTCAAAAATTGGGGGTAAACAGCTTCCAGTTTATTGAAGACATACAGGCTAGAATTTGTAGTCAACAATAACTACTTGTATCTTGACATCCTGTATGAAAACTACCTCATCCGCAAAGGTTCAGCATTAAAAATACACTTTTCATAATGATGATTGGGCCTTGCTATGATGTCCTCCTTTTGGTATGGTCCAAGACTCTGCTGTGGTCATCTCCGTCATTTCTTATTCTAGGCTCAATGCACATGCATACTTTATATAGTGGCCATTGTCTACAAGCTTTGCTTCTTAATGGATCCCTCTGCAGGACTTATCACATTTACTTTATTCTCATGCAACTCTCTGTGACTTACTTTCTTTGGTTTAATACTATGGAATTTACCTGAATTCCCTGAAATGAGTTTCCTTGAAGAATCAGGAATCCATAACCGGGCGTCTTGAAAGAGTCTGCCGTCATGCATGGTGTGCCTGGCTTAGCTTCAGCCGACCAAGCACTCATCAAACCTCCAGTATTAGTTCCCACTTGATGTCTCACATTTGGATGATACCCATGCCTACATCCTTACGGACTGTGAAGGGATAACCCTGTTTCAACCCCTGGAGTAGGTGGCAACGTGCCCCTGGTGGCAGTTGATTTGGGTCAATAGCCCAAATCAGTTAAGTGTAGCTCTCACTTGAAGTGGCCCTCACAAAAAATGTGCTTAAAAATTGTATTTTGCTGAGTTGAAATTAGCAGGGTACCTGTCTAGAGCATTGTATATAACAGTGTACTTGGTCGGTTATTTTGTAGCTTAGTAATTTTGTATGATTTAACAACTTTATGAAATCTTTCCGTTGTGTAAAGGTGAAAGTCTATTGTAATGTATTGTTAAAGGTTGACATTTTTTTTACATTGATCAAAAATGAATTACTCATTGATTTTTCTGATTGACAGCAAACGAAAGCAGACTTCCAGGAGCAGCTTAAGACTTTTAAGAGGTAAAAGTTGTTCAAATATTTCAGGAAGGAATTTCTTTTCTTATTTTTAAAATGTTTTGAACTCGTAAGAGTTGTTAGTAATGTTTCCCTATCAGATTTTTACATGTACATGTATGTAATTAAGCAGAGAATGATGCTTAGCAAACTTTTTTTCTGCTAAGCAAAGGTTAGGAGGGAACCAGTCACATACAATATAAATTACAAGGTATGTTGGCTGGTAACTTGTTTCAGCTTAGCATTATTTTTCATTGCTAAGTAATCAGTCCTGTAAGTAATTGTGTGTGCTGCTATGGAAATTGGTGCCAGACCATGAGATCGATCACCCTGAGCTTAGCAAGAAGATTGTTTTATTAAAAAAAACGCAGAACATTTATCCCTGTTTTATGAGTTTTTATACCCAAGTTAAAAGACTTTCTTTGTTTTCTTGTGTCTGTCATCCGTAGCCAGGAGAAAAGTCTCCAGTTGAAACTGAAGGAGGTCAGTTATGCGAAGCAAGATATTGAACAGAGGTAGGTCAGTCTGGAATGAAGTTTCAGATTCAGTAACACTAACCCCACCCCAAATCCATCCAAAGACACTGGCAGGTTTTGCTTGATTCGGCCAAATCAACAGTGAGGACAAAATAACATGTAGCTAGTGCTCCCGATAATGACTACTTTTTATAAAAACAAAAAATGTTTGTCTTTCTGGCGTTTTGTGGCCGAGCGTTCACATGACCTAAGCTCTGGTGTTGTCAGAAGCAGAGTGTGGGTTCGAATCCCGGTCATGACACTTGTGCCCTTGAGCATGGCACTTAAACCATAATTGCTTCGTAAAAAACTTGGGAAGGTAGTGTTTTCTGCTCTACCAGCCAGGCTCCTAGTGGATGATACCCATGCCTACATCCTTTCAGACTGTGAAGGGGAAAACCCTGTTTCAGCCCCAGGAGTAGGTGGCAACGTGCCCGTGATGACATTTAATTTGGGTCAATAGCCCAAATCAGTTACATTGTAAGTGTAGCCCTCACCTTGAAGTGGCCGTCTGGCCTTGTGATGTTAGACGATCTCTCATAATTTTTTTTTTAAGCCACGGGCCCTATATCAAATAATTTATGCTTATCTTATTGGTGCTAGGCATGACGCTAGACATGCTAAATAAGTATGAATTCATAAGTTGGTTGTTTGAATCATGGAGGTAGAAAACCTTGTTTGAACTAAAATTACAGGGCACGATTTCACAAAGAGCTAAGATTGATTGCTTTTTTTTGCTGCATTGCAATCTTAATTGCTAAGCAAAGTGTGATGTCACAAAACAAATCACTACGGCAATATTGACGACTCACCTTTACCACTTCGGGTTGGTGTTCCGAAAACAAAATTCTGTCTCAAACCAAGGTATTATTTTTGGGAGTAGACGTTTTCCTTCGAAAATACTGTTGCCACAATGAAACCCTGCCTTGACAAAAGAAAGACAAGAAAGTTTCTCATTGCTAGCTGCGGGATTGGTTGTTGTCTGGTGAGAAAATATGGGTAGGCACTCAACGTGATTCGCAGAATCTCGGCCGAATGCCACGGCTGATAATCTCCCATGGTTTGCTGGAATCTCCGAACAATCCGACTTGTAACTCACATTGAGCTGAATACAGTGATCAACAATAGGAGCATCCTGTCCATTCTTGGATGCCTCGTGACATTTTTACAACAACAGGACAAAGGTCTTGAATCAGGGATCACACAATAACCCACAGAAAAAGGGATATTACAAGGCATGATTGCCAGTTCCTTGTGTTTGTCTTTGTATGGGTTAAAAGAACATAGTCTCATAGTCATGTTTTTAACTTTGTAGGTCCCAGTATAACCAGCAGGTCATCACCCAAGCCTTCCAAGCAGTGTTTCAGGCTCTTAAACAGAAAGAGCTTGAGCTAATGACACCGGTGAAACGCAGCGGCAAGGAAAAGACCGCCCTGTTAGTGGAATGTGAGAAGAGTGTCGGCCAGGTCACTTCAGAATTCAAAAGTGTAAGTTTGCTCATTAATTGATGGTAGGTTTATCGTTGTATGCGCGGTTGATGAAGCATTTAAGCACAAATACTTGCTGAGCACAGAAAACTCTTGCTTACAGGCATGTGAGACTTCTGCGTTTACGCGGAAATCAGAGTTTTTTATTTTCCCATTCCGCGTTTTTCTTGCGGGCTCCACTTTTTTCCCGTATCCGCCGTGAGTGGCCGGCCCACGTTTTGTTTTTGTTTTACCTCCAACTTTAAGCAGCAAGTAATTTTACTGCACAACACTCACACAGAGAAGGGGAACCTGGCATCGGGGAGCACTTTAATTGCGATTTGATTTTGACACGTGAGTCAGGGGCTAGACCCGGTAAAATGCTCCGCGTTAGTCTTTGATTAAAGCCGTTGTTCGTTTTTCGTTAAGCGCGATGTCCGATTATACTTACCCATGTCGTCGTCCCATTCCACCAAGAGAGCTTTACTAAAAAATGTATTAAAAAGCCAACACCATAAATAAATTTGCTTAGCAGAATTTTCTGCTAAACAGCTTTATAAAATTGGCCCCAGGTCTGTTGCCCCTGTCCTCCCGTGGGCCTTGCCGGCACGCAAATCGCGCGTATCGGCCCGATACGCTAGCTTGTGCATGGGGAGAACCCTGGGTGGTGATACTGTCAAAAAAACGAGTGAAGCGGTCACTGAAAGTAGCGAGAAGGTTCGCCTCACATTGGAATGGGCAGGAGACACACTGATGTACCCATAAGGAGTGACCTTATAATTCTATAAATCGCACTTGGCTATAGTGGTAGTGCTTTTTCCAAATCAGTACCAAATCCTCGGATATTTCTTTGTTTACTTTTCTCAACTTGTTTGTGCCTTCAATGCAGTTATTTAAGGAAGCAGAGAAACTCCTGCAGGGAAACTTGGTGGAATTTGCCGAGCAACATGAGCAGATAGCAAAAAAGGTTGGTAATTGTTTTTCACAACCACCACAACTCAAGAGTTCATATTCATGGTGTTAATGCAAAACCTTACTAGGTTGGCGGCAGACATAGCAAGACATTCCCTCAGTACAGATCCAAGTCTAGAACAGTTCATGCATCTTAAAGTAAAAGCAGTGAAGATTGCTTACCTTTTGAAGTCATTCGACGTACCAGATCACTTTTAGTTTATTTGTCTAACTATCGACTTCAAGACTTTGAACGTTAAAGGTTAACCCTTAAGGTGCTGGCTGCGTTTTGGTAATTCTGTATCCACAAGCCGGCCATTTAAAAAAAGAAATTTAGAACGTAAGGGAACGTTGGCGGCCTGTGTATGGATATTCAGTATGACGTTTCAGAACGTTGGCGGTACTCGAAGGGTAAAACATAAGGTAGTCTGGACATCTGACGTCACACTTTGAGGCTCTTGAATAAAGTGTATTTATCCCTGCAAATAAAGACAGTGGACCAGTTCATAAACAGAAACATAAGGGATTGTTGGCGGCCTGTGGATGGATATTCAGCATGACATTTGAGAACAATGGCGGGGCTCGAAGGGTTAATAAATGGAAATCAATCACCACTGTTTCTATTTTTGTCAATGTATTATTCCATCGAACCCCCCCAGCTGCAAGACTTTGAAGTTGGTAGAGTCAGCAAGCCATTCCCTACCCTCGGCCGTCACGCCCATCTAGACATTACCAGTCTCCTCCAGAGCATCAAGGATCTATGTCTTCAGTCTGTTGAGGATGAAGGCTTGGCTGACGATGACGTCTCCAAGGGGGAGAAGGAGACTGGTGAGAAGCCTTCCTCCCAAGGAGTTCAGAAGGGAAAGATGCTCGAGATGCGACCACCAAAAGAAGGTAAATACATGTAAAACTGTTTCATTTTTCAATTGTCATGTCAATTTGAATAGAAATATTGATGATAGTTTGCATTTGTTATGTGCTTTTTCAAGCCGGTGGTTCCCGCAAAGCGCCTTACAATGCCATTACCTCTGTTCATTGGGCCCTAAGCATTCCTAAAACCATCTCAACTCCTTTGGAGTATGCAGCACCAGCAGCCAAATGGGCGCACAGGTTGCTAATCATTCACATCAATAATCTCTTTACTTGCATGTACCCATTTATTCATTCTCGCTGAATTCTAGTCTATCAAGTAATAAACCACAAGGGAAATTTTTAAAAATAATTTTGGGTTTAACAATGAAAAATTGACTAGAGGGGGACTTGAACCTGCAACCTCTGGAAACATGCCGGCACTCTACCAACTGAATTTTTTTCATCTGTAGCTTTAACCATCAACCAACAACCTCTCATGTGAATTGATTTTGATCAAGTTTTCTCATGCTCAACATCTATAAACCATCCTGCAACCTTCGATCTTGAAAAAAAAAATCTTCTTCAAGAAGTAAAATCTCATCGCACCTGAGGGGACAGATCATTTTCCGTTGCAGCACCACATCTCTGGAATCAGCTACCTCTTCACATTAAAACCTCTGATACTATTCACTCATTCATAAAGTCTCTCAAAACACACCTCATGTCAAAAGCATTTAGTTCTTCTTAACTGAATTTTCTTTTGGTTCCTTCCCACTTTGTTTTTTTCTCTTCTTTTGTTACAGCACCTTGAGCACCTTTTGGTGGATATGTGCGCTTTATAAGACTTTGTTATTAATAAGAGGTAACTAAAATAAATAGTAAACTTGCGGGTACAACCATGTGTAAAAACTCTTTTGTGGGAGTGTTGGCTCTGAAAAGAGCTGGTGGGGTCTCGACGTTTCGAACAGTATACTCTGCTCGTCTTCAGGAGAAAGAGCAGAGGATATTGTTCAAAACGTCGAGACCACACCGGCTCTTTTCAGAGCCAACACTCCCACAAAAGAGTTTTTACACATGGTTGTACCTGCAAGTTTACTATTTATTTTAGTTACCTCTTATTTGTCCACACCATGCAAAGCTTCAAACAACACTGACTTTGTTAATATTATTATTATCTCAACGTTTTGAGGTTTTTGTTTTTTTACGATTACAAGGTGACACTCTTCAGGTGTATGTTGAGAGTCGAATGGACACCAAAGGTCATTTCTGGGTCAGCAAGAATCTGAGTGAGGATGTGGCCAATCTGTACGAGAACCTCAGCTTCAGAATAAGGTCAGTTATAAAGAAACACCGGCTTCATTATGAAGTTCTTCATGTGCCTTGCCAGATCCCTAGCCCCACGTACGATATCCACCACCACCACAGTAGTGCCAGTTGCCAATTGCCATTTAAAGGCACTGAACACGTTTGGAAATTGTCAAAGACCAGTGTTCTCATTTGGTGTATCCCAACATATGCATAAAATAACAAGCCTGTGAAAATTTGGGCTCAATTGGTCATCGAAGTTGCAAGAAAATGATGAAAGAAAATACACCCTTGTTGTACAAATTTGTGTGCTTTCAGATAGGAATAAAAACTTCTTGCAAGAAGTTTTTATTATTTTAGTGAGAAGTTACCTCTTTCTCAAAAACTACGGTACTTCAGAGGGAGTCGTTTCCTACAATGTTTTATACTATCAACAGCTCTCCGTTGCTTGTTACCAAGTAAGTTTTTATGCTAATATTTGTTTTGAGTCATTACCAAACGTGTACGATACCTTTCAAAAACAAAATATTTTGTTCAACACACATTGTAAAGTTGTCTTTTTATTTCTTTTTTTTTACCGCAAGCCAAATATACATTGATACCCCACCCTGCAATGCCTCAAATCCTATTTATTTCTTTTTTGTTTACATCTCTTGAAACTTGTTTTATAATAAGGGTGTATAAAACAAGTTTTCTTATCAATCTTCCATGCGTCAGTTTGTCTTTGACATGTATTTTTTTAAAACAATATGTAATATTCTATGTTGTGTTTGCTCCTTTCCTGCTGTTCTTTTATCTTCACAATTGTACTTAGTTTGTATCCTTTCCAAAGGCCCATGTAACTGTAATAGCAGTCTGCACTAATAACATCACTTTTTGCAAAAAAAAATAAACGGCTGTCAGATAAACATTCCACCACTTATGCGATCACCGCATCATCAATGCACCAAACTGCAGTAGAAGTATAGTCAATACAATGTCAATGCTTTCAAGATTCAAAATATTTATTTTCGTGATAAAAAGCATAACATTTGTTTTCCCTGTGTATAGGCTAAGGGGAGTAAATACAAGTAAAGGCATAAACAAGCAAGAATTAAAATTTACAAAATTACAGAGTATAAAAGGGTGAAGGCATGTACAGAACATAAAATACACTTGTGTATACAACAAATTTACAAAATGAACCACGTTATCTGGACCATCTCCTATTAAAAAGGTTAATTGCACTAGGTAAAAAGGAATCCTTAAATCTGTTGGCCTTGAAACATAGTTGTCGGACCCTGCCTGAGTGATTCTGAGTAATTTGTTGAAGTTCACTGAATGTATAACATTCCCTTTAAGGCTTTAACAGGCCTGTGAAATCTCCCCTTTAAAGCGAATATCCATTTTGGTTTTTTTTGTCAATGTTTTATTTCCGCTTTTTTTTTTTCTTTTTTTTTTCCTTTTTGTTCCCCCTTTTTTTTCTTCTTGTTCTTCACTTTTTGGCCTTATATATGCTTGGCAACAGTAATGTACAACTACAATAATGTGAAATAACCCCAGTTACTGGATCAATGGGGTGCCCCAATTCGACCAGCGTAAATGCGTGACGCGCGCTCACATGACGTTCCACGATCATTCTTACCTCATGTAGTGTTTCAGCTCTTTTTTTAAGGGTCCACTCACAGGCCTGCTTTTAGTGTGTTTTCGCATCGTTAAATTGGGGTTTTTTTGTATCGTGAGTATGGAAGTTGTTGTTTGGAATCCTCATATATTTTGTCTTCAGTTTATTAATAAATGTTGTTATTATCTTTTGTGGGGCAGACAAGACATTCTGCAAAACCCCCTGACCCATGTTGAGATTGAGGAAGGGATGCTGTGCTGTAGTCAGTTTCAGGAGGATCATCGCTGGTACCGGGGCAGAGTCGATCAGATCCATAGACAAAAGGTACTGAAGTCATTTGGGAATCGTAGAGTTGAAATTACTTAGGGACCTTGTCAAAATTAGTCCAGGACAACCAGCGGATAAGTACCGCCCAAGACAAGGTTTTGTACCCCCCGTTAATTCACCTTGATAGAAATTGGGTGTAGGAGAAACCATGGGAGAAGTTCACAGTGCCTGGGGTCACATTTGTTTACAAACCGCCTTAGATTGCTATTTACTGGAAAATAAGCAGGGGGTCTCTACATGGCTCACTATAATCGACTCCTCTACACATCTTAGTTAAATACAATGACCTCCAAACCTTCCAGATCACTCCAAAACCGCAAATTGTTCCTACTACATTTAATCGGCCAGTCAAACCGCAGAGTGCTCAGCAGTATACATTGGTATTGGGGCATGTCTTTAGTGCATCGGAGAACTGTGTGCCTTTCAGCGAGTAAAACCATAGCTGTCATAGAAATACAGTCCGACGGAAATCCAACACAAATTTGACATCAGAGAATTGTTATCCGACTACCTGTCCTGGATTGATTTTGACAAGACCCGTTACTAAAGCTACTAGAAAAGTTGACCATCCATCTCTTTAGTCACGCTCCAGAAAGCACAGCTGGTGAAGGTCAAACAAAAATGGTAGAACCAACACAAGTTGTAGCGTCAAATAACTCAGTCACTTTTCCCATAGAAAAAGAGGTTGAAAAAAAGCTTTTACAAAAATACTGTGGGAGAACTCTTACAGTATATAAAACAACCGTCAATAAGGGTTTTACTGAGTTCCCAAATGAAGATTAAAACAAACTATCCACACGAGTAAAACTTTCTGACTCGGAATACTGTCAGGGCACCTATTAATAAAAAAAAAGTGATTTGGGGATACTTTGGTCTGATTTCAAATTTCTTTTGGCCTCAGGGAAATTAGTGAATTACTAGCCTGAAAAAGTTTATAAAAGCCTAAACCATAAAATGTAGATCAGCCCTTGTACTTGCTAACATTTCCAACTTTTTTCCCAAGGGCCAAATATCATGCCTGTATTGTTCTAATCCTGTTTAACAGGGCGTTGCTCGAATACGATGGCTGGACTACGCCCATGATAATGAAGTTCCGTTGTCAGCTATACAACCACTGAAAGAAGAATTCCAAACTCTTCCATTCCAGGTAAAAAGAATACAGATTCCTATATGAACCATGCAGTCATCGGCCTAATGCTCCTGGACCAATTGGATATCATGTTACTTGGTTCCAAAAAAAAAAATTAAAAATAAAGGGAAAGTAAAAAATGTGTAGAAAGATGTGTTTGATGAAAAGTAAATACTTAAACTTAAAAAATTGAAAACTTGAGTGCATCCAGTTGTGACGCCACATGCCAAAACCAGGAACTGCCTGCCGAAACTCGCAATTGGGTTTTAATTTCTCATCAGATAGATGAGATTAAGAGTTTTCAAATACCACCTAACAAGGGCCTATATTGTTAAGAGGAAGGGAAATGTCCAATTCAATTTTGTGATGTACTCATTTTCCAATAGATAGAGTCCTCATGTGAGTTGGAACAAAATAACAAGTCTCTAACCTCACGCTAAATGGTGTAAATTGCCATTGTATTCGATACCCTTCCAGTGGAAAATTTGTCAACATCCAAAACATCTGATAACATCATTCTGAGAAAAATGAGTCTGTACATTTTTGCACGGGGATGATTTTCGATAATATTTCATCAAAACAGCCTTGAATTTGACCTTTTGACTGACTAAAAATTCCTCCTTGCTATGTAAAGATCCTTTAGTTGTTGAAATCCAATGACGTCATGTTTCAAATTATGCTCTGAAAAAAATCATTTATGAACCCAAATATCCCCGTACAGAAATGTAGAGACCCATTTTTCTCAGAATGATGTTATCAGATGTTTTGGATGTTGACAAATTTTGCACACGAAGAGTATCAAACACAATGGCAATTTACACCATTTTAACGTGAGGTTAGACACTTTTTTCCCCACCCACATGAGGACTCTATCTATTGGAAAATTAGTACATCACAAAATTGAATTGGTCATTTTCCTTCCTCATTAAATATTATACAAATATTGAGTGAGTGGAGGAATGTGGGGATAGGGGAATGATTTGTAAAATTTAACTTCCTGTTCACGAGGTTTCGCGAATTTGACGGCGGCGGCGTGTGAAATGAAAAGTCCAAATTTTAATTTTACCGAGTGATTTATTTCCTCCCATTCCACCACTTAATATCAATTTTATATAACTGACATATAGATGACATATTTTTCCATTTTTTTATTTTAAAAGTGTTTGTGTGTTGTTGTTTTGTTTGTTTGACAAAAAGCAAGCGCGTATAGCGGCAGCGGCAAATGCACAAACAATTTAATAGCAATCACAACCTTTTTTTGCACAGGTGTTTTAGTTTTGGCGGCGCGCGGCTACTGCTCAAAAACATTGGGAACAAGGATGATCCTAACTGTTGAATGGGAAATGCTATTCCCCATGGGCGAATAGGTCTTTTTGATCGCCGGTGCGGATGGGAGTAATAGTGAATGTCACGTGAAGTAAGTTCCACCAATCAAATGACAAGGATCTGTATGTCAGTTATATAATTCTCAATATGTAGAATGTTGAGGACATCACATCACATTGATATCACGGCTTATGTCTCGGTTGTCTTGAGTGTGAATGTTATTTCACTAATTCCAAGAAGTACCTGATTGGGGTGTGGGATTTCACATGTAAGGTCCATGTCACACGAGGCAATTTACAGGCAACCAGTTCCAGGCAATTTCCATGAAAAAAAGGCATTCTCATTTGAATGTTCACAAATTTTTCTTGGGGATCGTAAGCCACTGTTTTAAAAATTACTCATTTGCTACCAAAGTGTTCCTGTAGCATTCACTGCAGTTGGTTGCCTCCAAGTTGCCTGCAAAAGTTGCCCCTAAGTCCCACTAGCAGGTAATTTATCTTTCTCATTGGTCAGTCAGATGTTTTTTTGTGTGCAAAGTACACGTGTTTCGTATAAATTTGATCATTTGTGTACACTGCTGACATAGAAGGCATGCATAGAAGATGCAGACGATCTCAATCCAATCTCTCGGTTAAAACCTCTACTGGAGTGTCCCCCGATGTTCTTATTTCTTTCATTTATAATTCAGATGTTTGTGATGTGAAGGAAAGGACTTTTGGGGTTGTATTTGATGAAATATTAGCTTTATGTTTACAAGAGACGTACATCATCATGAACAACCTCCGCTCCAAAATTATAATTTTTGATTGCTCTCCCCCTAACTATCAGGCTATGGAGTGCTCCCTCTTTGACGCCAGGGAGGAGGATGTCCCCCACCAGGCTCGTTGGGAGTTCTCTGACCATGTCGCTAATGCCTTACTGGACTGCACAGTCCTCAGACGGGTAAGTAGCCGTGCCTGTTTGTTGCCCATCAATGAAAATGGTTCTAATGATTTTATGTTCAGAAAAAACTGCATCTTCCATGGTTACCAATCTACGAACTGACCCAATTCACCCGACGTCAATAGGATTTCAGGCAATGCATGGTGAGGTTTCATTGATATTCGGTTTGCGGTAACACGATGTTTATGTCTACTTTGCTGTGTAGTTTGTTCTTTGAGAACTTGTCTTGCTATGTATTCTACTGCCGCGGAGTAGATTTCGGAAATCCGGGAGACTATTCTACTGCCGCAGCGTAGATTTTGGAATTCGGGAGACTACCAAGTTCTGAAAAGAACTGTCCTGCTTCTTAACTACTACCTGGGCGGAAGGTAGGAAATCAGTTGGGACTACTACATTGACTAAGTTGATCGGGGGACTTCTCGTTAATAACTTCACTGCCGAGGAGTGAGTTCTTAATTGGTCTCAACGTCTCGACTAGCTTGCTCTTCATCGTCAGGAGACATCATGTGGTGTTACAGCAAACCGAATATTCACCCGTCGTCGTCACTCAAAATCAAGCTTGGTTGCACCATTTGGGAGTCGGATTCCACAAGTCTGAATGACGCACACCGTATCTTTACGCGCAATTTTACTGCCAAAATGGCAGACCATGGGGACAGTTGTTTAACTAGGAGACTGAACTGTATTGTAAATGACAATATTAATGTATGTAGGACTTGATTTTCCTGAAAATCTCCACTAGACCACAGATTTTTGTAGCTCAGAACTGTCTCTGGAAGGGAAATATTTTGTTCACAAGAAAAAAAATTGTTCTTCCTCTTTTCTATCTGCTGAACTTCTTGGAGGATGTTTGGAGTTGAAAAGCTTAAGTTTACCCCATCAGTAAGTCTTCAAAAGTTTGTGTTTGGAAAAACACTGTACTGCAGCACTTGTTCAGTTCTGGGGTGACTGGTCAAGTGCTAAAATTACTGGCCACTGGTCCAGTGGGTATTTCGAGCCCATGTATACAGTGTTCTGACACTTTTCTTTTTTCCACCATCACCAGGTATCACCTGAGAGTAAAAATCCTGTGTACATTGTAGACTTAGTGGACAAATACAAAGATGTTGATATCAAAGAGAGAGTCAAAGAGAAAAGTAAGTTTCTATTATCTGGGTTAGAAATGTTGATAATAATAATACTGGGTTCTTGTACAGCTCACGTAGTGAGATTAAGGCGCTTTACAATATTGTTATCTCTGTTGATCAGGCATACTTGATCTTTGCTATTTAGGTGTATTTAAAAATATATTTTTTATACCATATCTATTTTTAATATTGTAATGACTCTGTAATTTGACCTTCGGGTCACGAACTGTGTCAATTTTAATAAAATTCAAAAGTCAAAATTTAAAAACAAAAATAAAAAATAAAAAAATACTTAGACCATTCCTCATACTTTCTCAACTCCCTGGGGACAATACAACGTCAAGCTGCTGTCATTAGCACTAAGGAGTTAATCCAACATAATACCATCTCAGCCCTAACAGGTTTCCTTTTATACACCAGGGTTAACAGAAAATATTTATGGTTATAAGTGTCTTGCCCAGGGGAGATGTGTCATAACCAAGATTCGAACCCAGACTCTGATGACTCGGCCATCAGAACTTGGGTTTGATTGGTCGGCCACAACACGCCAGGGTTCTGTTCGGTTATATATTTATGTATTTATTACATTTCTTTACCTACAGTTTGCTCAAACACTTCAAACTATTTTTTATTGGGGGCCCGTATACATTACTGCGTATCAATTTTATACAAATCTAATTATTTATACATTAGATATTTGATTATATTTATCTTGGTAACAAACACAAAGGATCAGTATAAGGCTGTGTCCAACAAGGTGGCTACGGCTGGATTGCTGCGTCATCATACGTTGAAGTATATTACTTCCTTAGCAACACCTTTAGCAACAGCCGTAGCAGTAGCCACCAATTCGGATAGGGCCTAATTTATGCAGTTAAATACAAGAGTGGTTTTGACAGTGCTTTAATTTGTTGTTTTAAACTCTAATGTAAGTTTGTATTCTGTTCACAGTTGAAGAGGCCTCAGGTCAAAAGGTGAGTGCTTTTATTTTTTTGATATTTGAAATAAAAATTTGTACCCCCTTAAGGTGATCCCTCTGTTGCCGCTTCCCAGGTTATATCGAAAACTTGGGTGTGATCCCTGGCTATATGGCAGTTACGGGTCAAATGGCTTCTGACTGGCACCCCCGAACAAAGATAAAATAGGGAGATCGCCAACATAGGGCTAGATAGCTTAGTTGGTAGAGCACAGGTTCAATTCCCACTCTATTCAATTTTCTTTGTTCAACCCCAAATTATTGCTTTTATTGTCATGTTGTTATAATCAATTTTGAATCTACCATCATTTTGAGGATTGGTCGACACTGAAAGAATGTGATGTAATCGGTAGAGATCAAAGTATAGACTGTATAACAGTTGACGCCATCAGACGCCTTAGGCCTTGACTGCAGTCCTTGTTTCTAGCACTGCCGTCGTTGTTTCTACAAATTCTGTTTGCAATTTCTAGAAAGTAATATTTTACAGCTTAAACATGTTTTAAAATAAGTGATGTTTGAAGCTTTGAAAGGTGTGGAAAATAAGAAGTAACTATAACTAGTAAACTTAGGGGTACAACCACGTGTAAAATCTCTTTTGGGAGGAGTGTTGGCTCCGAGAGTGCATGTGAGCCTACACTCCTCCCAAAAGAGATTTTACACATGGTTGTACCCGCAAGTTTACCATCAATCAATCAAGTTGAGGCCATACAGTATCTCGTGCCTGCCCAGTGATCTTGGTCCAGATGACCTGATCCAGCATGCTCTTTAGCGCTGGCCAAGCCAATGTCCCGTTTCAGCAGGTCCATGAAGAAGGAGAAACATCTTCTCCCACGTGGGGCAGTCAGAGAATGGTTGGGCTAGCTACAAGCTCCAAGCAAGCCACGTTTACAAGTTATAAGTTACTTCTCATGTTTAAATATGCAGGGCACTGCTGGGGTTAAGCAAAGAAAGTGTTTCTTGGCTGAGCAAATTTGTATGCCCAGCTGTTGCATGTAGTCAGCACCTTGAAAGCTGAGGCTAAGTTTTGGGTACACATCAATGGTCGGAATTTAATGTTGAACTTCATGTTGCTTCTAGGATACTATAAAATGCAGAGACATCCGCTATATGAAAGACTTCACACCATCAAGTAGCAAAGCCTCCAAGAAGGACACCACTAAGAAACCCAAGGAGGCGGAAGAGGAAGAGAAAAAGGTAAGATCACTTCCCTCCGATCTGACACGGCTGTCAAACTTTTGTGGTACAATTACTTAATTGAGGGAAGGCTCAAATTTGAATTCCCAGCTCAGACTCAAAAGTAGGGTCATTAATTGGTAACTACTTCATCTACCTGCCCTAGATTAAATTTGACAAGACCCCTTTCCGGATGCAACTGTTTCCATATCAGTTTTGGACTTGTAGTAAGCAGCAATACATTCGGTCTGGAGAGTTAATACTACTGGTTGTACTAAAATTGAAAGTTTGTCATAATAAGAAGTAAAAATATCAATGAGTAAACGATGTACTTTTTCCCTTTTTCTCATCAGACAAAGGTCCAGACCAAAGCAAATGAATCGAGTGACACTAAAAAGAATGAAGGCAATGAAACGGAAAACCAAGAAGACAAGAAGGAGGACACACAATCTGCCACTACGAGCCCACCAGAAGCAGCGCAACCAGAGACAGCAGAGAACCAAAAAGGAGTCACAGATGCAGGGACAAACAATCCGCAACAAGAGAAGACTGTCGATGCCGGCGATGCTGGAAAAGTAGGAGGAGATACAACGGTGGAGGTAGAGAACAAGGAAGGGGACAAGCAGCCGGATGATAATCAATCCGGGTCAACGCAAGATTTTGTCAAGATATTGAAAAGAGGAGATGAGCTTCCAGAAAAGAGCAAACCAGCAGCAGATACAGATAAGCAGATTCATCCACCAAATAAAGAAGATCCTCCAGCCTGTCAAGAAAGTAAACCGAATAAATCACAACAGCCTGACGACGTCTCCTTGATGCCGAAGACTGATGACCCCAAGGGTCAAAGTTCACTCCCCGAAGTGGGGGAACATCGAGAGGGGAAGAAAGCTCCTGCAGACGCCGCTGCCGATCAGTACTCTCTTGAACCCGAGGAGGATGACGAAGAGGACAACCCCAATCTGATTGAAATCAGCACTCTTCGGGCGGACCAGGCCATGGCGCACAATCCTGAAACCATGTACCTGACGTTGCCGGGTGGCGGGAGCAGCAGCGGGGATGGCGAGCGAACAGTTAACGGAGACGGGTCACAGTACGACGAGGGAAGACCTTATCATCAGTACGGTGGCGGAGGCTACCATATGTCTACTGGGATGCCTGGAGGGGGATATCACCCACCCACAGCGCTTGGACTCAATCCTGTTGAATCCCCGATGGAATTGAAGTGAGTTATTTTCCTGCTCGTTGACCTACATGTAGTCAATGATTTTTTAATTCATTTATTTTTTATTTCGGCTGAATAGGGTCTGGGAAATTCTAAGGCAGACTGCAGCTGCCATTGCCTTTTTGGTAAAAACCCCTTTGACTGTTATAGTGTCTATTGACCACGTCATCACAATAAACTGGTTGCAATTTGGGGAGTCAGAGTCCCGTGCGTTAACAGTATAGTGTGCATTTTAGAGCGCGAATTACACACTTAACATTCACGCGTAATTTGACTTAAAAAATTGGGAGCGTGGCAGACAGTAGTCGTGTGACATTGGTGTAAAGGGTCAATAAGGGTCAAGTGTTATCTCAAGTATCTGGGAATATTTGCTTACTTACTTATGTTGAGCTACTTGCTTGGATCTATTAAACTCCTGTCTGTTTTTGCATCTTTTCCATCAAAATTATCTTTCTCCATTCCAGTATCGTCCCTAAGCTGGTCTACATATGTATATCTCAGTCTGTCTTGTTTTTCTCTTTCCTTGTGATGGTTCCCATAGCAATAACTTTCGTGCCGTTTCATCAGTTTTCCTTCACACAAAACACTCTCTGTGATTTGTGGTAGTTCTGATAAGAACCGAGGGCTTGACAACTTTAATGTTCGATCAGTATGCTCTGATCGTTTTCATTTTCCTGAAGACGATCAGAGCATACTGATTGAAACTTTGAGGTGTTAAACCACCCACAGGTTCTTTTACAGAACCACCACAACTCATGGAGATTTAGAGTAGAGATCCTAGAGTTTTTATGTACATGTTGTGTGCGCAAACCTCACTAGATGTACCTATAATTCGTTATTGGCAAAGCTTTGGAACACTGATGTACAATTTAAGTCTGATGCGAAAAAAAAATTACACTTGCAGTTTTTCAATTTATTGGTCTAAACAGAGACACACCAAAAATAAGTTTGATTGTGCATTTATATGTGTGGTGTTTTTTTTGCATTGCCTTTAGTCAAAGCACACAGCCTTCTGCCAAGGATCATGGGAGCTCCACAGGAGATGGGTTCAAGATCGGTGAGTCTGTCCAACCGCATTCATTTCTTTCACTCTTTGTCCCTTGAATTCTAGGTAACTTGTTCATGGTAGGGTCATAGATCGTTTTTGGTTTGTCAACCTAATGCTGATTTATAGGCAAAATTAAAGAGAAAGATACAATAAAAGTCACATGTTAAAGTTTCAGTATCTACTTGCTGAGAAAACAGCAAAAAACTGTTGCAGTATTGTAGAACGTTGAATCCATCCATGTTTAGAAAGGTGACAGCGGGTACCAACCGCATCTCTGGCCGCAGCATTCGCGAATGGTCACCAACCCTCAGAAATCTGAGAATTGATTCATGCATGAATCGTTTCTCAGATTCAAATGTTTATGGATGAAAAATTAACCAAACCATATTATTTTGAAGGGAATCCTTTCTAAAAAAAGTTTATACTATCAACAGCTGTAGTGTTTCTCACCTAGCAAGTTTTTAAGGTCATTAAGTTTTAGAGTGTTTACCAATCTATGATCCTACCTTTAAATTGATTTGATAACTGTGAATGATTTCCCTTGTATAGCATAGCAAAATGCCACACAAAATATTTATCTATGCAAAAATTGCTGGAAGAAATCCTTCCCTGCTATTAACAATAAAGACTTATACAGTGCTGGTATGTATTAAAACAGTTATTCACTGCTTTAAAGACACTGAACACGTTTGGTAATTGTCAAAGACCAGTGTTTTCACTTGGTGTATCCCAACATATGCATAAAATAACAAGCCTGTGAAAATTTGGGCTCAATTGGTCATCGAAGTTGCAAGAAAATGATGAAAGAAAAAACACCCTTGTTGTACAAATTTGTGTGCTTTCAGACAGGAATAAAAACTTCTTGCAAGAAGTTTTTATTATTTAAGTGAGAAATTACCTCTTTCTCAAAAACTACATTACTTCAGAGGGAGTCGTTTCCTACAATGTTTTATACTATCAACAGCTCTCCGTTGCTCGTTACCAAGTAAGTTTTTATGCTAATAGATATTTTGAGTCATTACCGAATGTGTACAGTGCCTTCAAGACAGGAGAAAGTTTCAAAAAACTTAAGTAAAGTGGTAAGTTTTGAGTGGTGTTCTGAAGCTTCCGATGTTAGTTTATGTTTCGAGGGTTATTGGTAGAACATTCCATAGGCTGCGATTGGTGTTGTAGTAGAGACCTCAATGTCCGAGACCGAGACTTAGACCTTCCCTGCGTGGGGGAGACCAACATCAATACCTCAATGTTCAAGACCAAGACCAAGACTGAGTCAGAGATCTCGGACAAATCTCTACAGTTAAAGGGAACCCACTGTTTTTTTCAATACTATATAGTTGTAGATATACACCATAAAACTAACCTGTGAAAATTTCATTTCAAAAGGTGGTTGCGTTTTTGAGATATCCCCAAAAATCTGAAGCGGTTATGTCCACGCAGGAAGAATAATCTGCAATTGGAATACACTATCTGAGAAACGTTACTGCAGTATTCGCTTCTCAGATTCAAATTTTGGGAATAAAAACTGATATCTTTTTCAATAACCGGAGTACTTCAAAGTGAAAAGTTTCTCAAAATGTATACTATCCAAAGTTGCGGTACTTCTTACTAAGCAAGTTTTGATTTTTTTAATTTTCAGAGTCATTACCAAACGTATACAGACCCTTTAACAATAAAACAATTTTCAAAGCCAACTTTCTTTATTTTCATAGATTTTGTAAGCTGAACCACAGCTTTCCCCCGTAAGATGGCTTGGTCAGCCCTCACTATGGGTGTCAGATAGCCAATTTGAACAAGGACGTCAGTCAGGATGAGAACGTCATGAGAATTGGGTCAATAGATGCTGTAGTAGTCAAAGGGGTTTTATACCAAAAAGGCCATGGCAGATGAAGTCTCCCTTAGCCAATTTCACAGGACGATTACATTTACATATCATCTAGCTTTCACTACTCACACCCTAACACTTAATTGTGAAAAACAACATTGGTATGCCTAAGTTTTCTGACTCAGTGCGATGAGGTCCTTATTTGATATTTCTGACTATTTTTGATATTTCACATCCATAATAATCGAAAGGGTGTTAAATGTAAAATAAATCTGAAAATAAATTCAAAAAGCCAGAAATAAACGTTTGTCATGAACACTTTTGACAAATTTACTCAATTTACCAGGCGCTCCAAAATATGCAAAAGCAATTCTAAAAAAAAATTAAAATAAATAAATAACAAGTTCTTATATAGCGCATTTTACAATAAACGTATCAATGCGCTTTACATTAGTGCCCTGGTCATTGGGCCAATAACATTCCTTTCACCTTTCTCAGCCCCCTGGGGAGTATACAGCCCTGAGCTGCCGTTGCGCTCCGAAGGCTTTTTCAAACACAATATCAACCTCTACCCTCGCAGGTACCCATTTATACCCCTGGGTGAAGACAAGCAATTATAGTTTAGTGTCTTGCTCAAGGACACAAGTGCCATGACCGGGATTTGAACCCACAACCTGATGACTAACCATCAGAACTTGAATTCGATGCTCTAAAAAAAGATTGATGCTCTTAACCGCTCGGCCACAACACTCTACGAAGTTAGAGACTTGTAATTTGTTCCCCATTTTCATGAGGACTCTATCTAGTAGAAAATAAGTGGATCACAAAACTCAACTGGACCTTGAAGCCCCTCTTTAAGCCGACTCAACTTTCACTTTTTCAGATTGCAATCAACTGTTTTTTTATGGTATTTAGAAATGGTTTAATTTTCTGTTTTCCCCGAGGCCTGTTGTTAACAGTTCAAGCCATTGTTGTTTTATTGGATTGCAGTTGTTGATTCCAGCTTCAGTGTCTGCATTGCCACGCCGCTGTCAGACAACGGCCGCTTCTGGGCCTCTAGACTGAGAGGTCCAGCCCAAGAATCTCAGCTGCGAAGACTCATGCACGATATCAGGTCAGTTTTTCAGACGGAAGTCTATGACAGGGACGAGGGTGTACAGTGATTTGAGCATTGGTTGTTAACTTTCTGGAAAGAATGTCTAGAATTGTTTTAATTTTTGTTTGATGAGAGATCGCCTAACATCACAAGGCCGGACGGCCACTTCAAGGTGAGGGCTACACTTGAATGATATGGGCTGTCGACCCAAATCAACTGCCACCAGGGGCACGTTGCCACCTACTCCTGGGGGCTGAAGCAGGGTTACCCACTTCACAGTTCGTAAGGATGTAGGCATGGGTATTATCTACTAGGAGCCTGGCTGGTAGAGCAGAATGCACTACCTAACTTTTTACAAAGCAATTATGGTTAAGTGCCTTGCTCAAGGGCACAAGTCTCATTTCTGAGAGTCCTTGGTTCACAACCAGAAGTAAATTAAATTAAATGAAATGAATAGTGTTTTTTTAACTGTATACTTGAGATTTATGAGATTTATGAGATTTATCAATTAACATTTAGCTTCAAACCTTTGAAACATTCAGAAAATATGAAAACTACAAAGAAGATGAGGTCTCATTGAAAGTAGTTTTGGGCCCAGTGACAGTTCTGAACTATGTACACCTGTACAAGAGGAGATTTCCATTAAGTTTTCAATTCTTTTGCAATTTTTTGTTTCATGTCTTTGTTTTATTTTGTTTTTTTGTTTTTTTGTTTTGTTTTTCCAGTCTGCCTGGTGAAAGGTTAACCCTGAGCGACTTGAAGGAAGTGAAGGTGGTTTGTGTGCAGGCGCCGTCGGGGCAATGGTGCAGGGCTAGAGTAGAAGGAATAACTGATAATAAAGTAGGGGTGTCTTCTTTTTTAATTATATTTTTCCCATCGTCTTGCAAAGTTATTCTAACAAACAAAGTAGCTTAGCGTGTCAAGAAATTAAATTTTTTAAATGATTTGTAAGAAGCTGGGGGATAAAAAAATGATGTATACAAATATCCCTTTTCTATTCTGCAAAGTTATTCTAATAAATATACTAGCTTGGCATGTCAAATATTTTAATATATTATGATTTGGCAGGTAACCTTTTCAAATATATACAATTTAAAAAAAATTGAACAACAAAAGGTCAACAAAAAGTCCTTAGGAAAAAACCCTAAAAGTGTTTGAATTGATCAACAGAGCAAGGAATTTAGAAACAACTGCCATTCCACTTGTCAACTAGGCAATCTCTGAAGTGTCAATTAAAAAAAACTTTGAAAAACCAAGATCTTTGTTGTAAAATATGAAACTCTGTTTATTTCCAGGTACATGTTCGCTATGTTGACTTCGGACAAGCTGTTGTGGTGGAAGAGAACAGGATCAAAGCACTCTCTGTGAATAGTCAGCTCTTCCCTTTCCAGGTGAGTTCGAAATTTATGAATCCTCAAAGTAATAGTTGGCTCTTCCTTTTCCAGGTGAGTTAGAAATTTATACATCCTAAAAAAAAAATCTCAACTTGTTGTGTCTGATGAGCGTCTGAAGGTTGCCCAGGGTACACAGTGTGTTTCTCCCTTCCACACGCAGCCTATGGAATATGTAGAGATTTGATATCCTGTAAGTGACAAGTGTTTGTCCTGAGTTTTTTGCCAATGTTAAAGGCCCTGTACACTATTGGTAAGATCGAAAAACACAATGTTCACAGATTCACACATAACTTACATGATTTAAAGTAAGTAATGGTAGAAAGGGTTCCTTAAAATATTTCTGTCTAAAATGCTATCGTTTCTGAGAAATGAGTAAAACAATAGTTTTTATCGCCCGCTATAATTTGAAAAAACAGAAAACACTTAAGGTCTCTTTTCACTATTTTCTCGTGACCTCGATGACCAATTAAGCTCAAACTTTCACAGGTTTGTTTGTTCATGCATATGTTGAATCACAACAAATGTGGACAATGATTTTGAGCTGTTACCAAAAGTGTACAATACCTTTAGGGCTCTGGAATTGAGAGTGATGTAAACTATCATAAAATCATCTGCTCAGGACTATGAGGTCATTAGTGCAATTTGCATGATTTCATAAAATTGCATTTTGCATATTTTGGAGCTCCTGGTAAATGGGATTTGTTGATCAAGAGTGGTCTTCATTTAATAAGGGAATAAAAGAGTAGGCGACGAGTTCTTAAACGGCCGTTTAAAACTGGCAGGGTCGTGGCCGTGTGATAAAGGCCCGAGCCGAAGGCGAGGGCCTTTATCGCACGGCCACGACCCTGCAAGGTTTTAAACGGCCGTTTAAGAACGAGTCACTACTCTTTTATTCCCATTCATAAATGCCCTTATGTTAAAAAGCAATAATATCACAATTATAGACAATGTCACACTGTTTCTTTTGCGAATTTTTCGAAGTTTGCAAATTTCCAAAAACTTTTGTAAAAATGTTTTGTGCGCGTCGGTCGGTGTGTATACGCGCGTGTACACACATATTACGCGCTGTTACTAATAGCTATGAATTGCGTTCTGCGTAATTTAAATTGGTGTACATGAGCTTGCGCGCCCAACACGCGAAGCCAGCCGGTCTTAAACAGCTTCAGCTGTGTCTTTATCAACCGTTTAAACACCCCCACGTGACGCGTTCTCCACCAATAGGAGTAGTGAAACTGTCTGGGGTATTTATGAATACGCATTTAATGACCTTTTGATCATTACAAGTATGAAATTGCAATTAATGACCTTAGGCAAACAAATAAAAGTTAAACGTTTAGCGTCATGCCTTTTTGAAAAAAACGGAAGGAGGAGGGCCTTTTTTTTCCTTCTTTTTTGTTCTTTCAAAAAATGCTGCATTTTTGAAGACAACTGCTGGGCTATTTTTCAAGATGGTTGCCAGCTTTTTTTAAAATGGGCACTACTTGGACTCAGGAAATGACTTACTGGCTTCTTATGAACAATATGCAACAGAAAATGAGACAAATCTTTATTATTTTCTTCAGAAATCTTTTTTTTTTTTTTTAATCCCTTTTTTTTTTTTTTTTTTTTTTTTTAAAGCAGGGCAGGCGGGGAAGCTAAACATGAATTTTTTTTGCCTTATAGCACTGAGCCGACGAAATTGTGTTTTCACTCCTATTTGTCTCCCATGTTCAGGCTGTGGAATTGATTTGATTGTTACAAAATGTATACTGTTTTCCCTCGCATGCAGGCTGTAGAGTCAGCAGTAAACTAACCATCAGTTGACCAGTTCTGTTTAATTTTGTAGTCTTTTCCATTTTCAGGCTATGGAACTGATAGTAATATTGTTTAGGGCTCACTCTTGTGAAATCTTAAAGGCATCGTACACGTTCGTTTGGTAATTGTCAAAGACCAGTTGTCTCACTTGGTGTATGCCAACATATGCATAAATCAACAAGCCTGTGAAAATTTGGGCTCAATTGGTCATCGAAGTTGCAAGAAAATAATGAAAGAAAAAACACCCTTGTTGTACAATTGTGTGCTTTCAGATAGGAATAAAAACTTCTTGCAAGACGTTTTTATTATTCTAGTGATAAATTACCTCTTTCTCAAAAACTACGTTACTTCAGAGGGAGTCGTTTCCTACAATGTTTTATACTATCAAAAGCTCTCCGTTGCTTGTTACCAAGTAAGTTTTTATGCTAATATTTGTTTTGAGTCATTACCAAATAAGTATACAAATATATTTGTATACTTATTGATATTCATTTTTTTTTTGTATTGGTTTAATCCATCTGTCAGTTTGTATATTGTTCTTAATTTTAGTGTCCGGTCTGTACTGTTTGAATCCCCAGTTTTTATTCCCCAGTGTGGGATAATAACGTTTTTATCTATCTACTATATTTGTCTATCAAAAAAAGTGATAATATTTTTGCTTCTGTTTCCCCCATTTTCAGGCTATGAAGTTGATGAATAAATAACTCACAAAAATGACTTGTGTTTTCTTCTTTTTTTTCCCCTCTGCCTTCAGGCTATGGAATTGAGCATTGCTACTCAGAATCATCCCCACTTCTCTGAGCAGGCTAAGGAGGCTTTCATGAAGTACACCCAAGGCAGAACACTCAGCGCTAAAGTGGTAAGCTCATGCTAAATACTTAACATGGTAGAGAGAGTGGGGGGGTGCATAGACTGCTAAGAGATCTTCAACAGACGTGCCGCACAACAAAATGCTATGTGAAAGTTTCTGTTGTGGCGTGTCATGGTCTGGTGCGCTAGGCTCAAGTTCCTGGTAGCTAAAGTCATCGAGGTATGGGTTCGAATCCTGGGCCCAATTTCATTGAGCTGCTAAGCACAACAATTTGCTTAGCATGAAATTTCTTCCTTGATAAAAACAGGATTACCAACCAAATTTCCCTGTGGTTTTCAGGATAAGCAAACAACAGCTGAATACCAGTAACAATAATACTAATAATAATAGTTAGTTTTTTATATAGCGCTTTTCACGCCCGAAGGGCGTCCCAAAGCGCTTCACATTATTACCCCTGGTCACTGGGCCTTAAATCATTCCTTAAACCATCTCAGCTCCCTGGGGAGTATACAGCCTGTGCAACAAATGCGCTACTCGGCTAAATCAATCACAAGAACCATCTCTGCCCTCACAGGTACCCATTTACCCCTGGGTGGAGAGAAGCTTATGGTTAAGTGTCTTGCTCAAGGACACAAGTGTCACGACCGGGATTCGAACCCACACTCTGCTGATCCAACACCAGAGCTTGAATCCGGCGCTCTTAACCGCTCGGCCACGACACCCCACAACAACAAACAATATGCAACACATGGAAATTTGGTTGGTAATCCTGTTTTTATCAAGGAAGAAATTTCATGCTAAGCAAATTGTTGTGCTTAGCAGCTCTATGAAATTGGGCCCTAGTAGTGACACTTGTGATCTTAAGCAAGATGATGATCACCGGAGGTCAAACAATGCTTTTTTACATGTTTTATGGTATTAACATGGAAAGTTAGTGAGCGAACTTGTGTAAAAATACAGTTTTAAAACACTTAAAATGCATTAACATATACAAGTTTTTGAAAAACAATATATAGTCTTCAGCCTGTAGGCCCACATCTGCCACTTCCCTGTGTGTTTCCATCGGAATGACCGTTTTTAAACTCATCTGTTTTCCACTCCATAAAACCAAGGATTTCTCTTTGTTTATCCATTGTTGTGTACTCAAATGCAAAGCGAAGACATCCTTGCTCTATCAAATCACCCCGGATCCCTTTTGTTAAAGAGGAAGGGAAATGTCAAATTAAATTTCGTGATGTACTCATTTTCCAATAGATAGAGTCCTCATGTGAGTTGGAACAAAATTACAAGTCTCTAGCCTCACGTTAAAGTGGTGTAACACGCAGCCCTTAATAGCAGGGAAAAATGCATCGTGTATGCAATGGTTTTTGTTCACACTGCCTGGAGAGACCCCATCCAATAACAACAGTAAAAAAAATCTCGGAAAATCCATGGATTGTCTGGGTTTTTTTGCTCATAATAACTCGGTTTTTTTCAAGAAAGGAAAATCAGTACTGTAAACCTAACCATAGATCTACGTCCCTCCTTGCTTTTAATCACTTCTCCATATGTTTCCATCAGAATGACCATTTTAACATACACATGTTTGTCAATCCTGTAAAATCAGAAGTTATCTTTGGTCTCCCATTGCTATGTACACACTGCAAAGCAAGGGCTCTGTCAAATCAACCGGATCCCTGTTGTTAAAGTCCTAGGTTTCAACGGGTAGACAACCCCATAAACTGATATTAATATTTATGGGGTCGAAGACTTAAAGGCTCACTCTTTAAGGTTTTTGACTTCAAAGTTTTAAACTTCGAGGGTTTAGATTTTAGGGTTTTAGACTTAGAGTTTTAGACTTTAAGTTTTATACTGCAAGGTTTTAAACTTCAAACTTGTACACTTCAAGGTTTTAAACTTCAAGGTTTTAAATTTCAGTGTTTTTGACTTCAAGGTTTTACATTTCAAGGTTTTACGCTTCAAGGTTTTACGCTTCAAGGTTTTAAACTTCAAGGTTTTACACTGAAAGGTTTTTGACTTCAAGGTTTAGACTTCAAGGTATTACACTCCAAGTTTTACTCTTCAAGGTTTTATACTTCAATTCCTTTTACAAGTGCACTTTATTCACAATTTTCACCACAAAACGCCACAACCAGAAATCATTTACAAGCGGTGCATTAAGCAGAAATAATCAGTTTCTGATAAAAGTTAACACAAACAAGTGCTATCTTGATGCATTTGTTGCAACGAATTGTTAACTTTGACCTGTCCTTAAAGTAGCTACGCATTAAAATGAACTGTGTAAACACACACCAGTGCATGTGCGTTCATGCCCTTTGCTGCAGGCGTATCAGTGTTAGAGCTACAAGTAGATCAAAGGTTAGATGTTGATGCATTGGGTTGAACACAGGATAGCACCTTTTAAAGGGACACGTTGACTTACACTGGGCACTTTGGGCTATAAAAAGCATTTGTTATGAAATAAATTTGGTTGGAAAGATGTTTCAAAAGTAGAATATCGCCATTTTGTGGAGTCAAAAACTTTGTTCTCATAATGGCGGACAGTGTTAGTTCACAAAGTGAAAGGTAAACCACACAATTTTGAGGCATATTTGTGTGGATCATTATATTCTACTTTTGAAACATCTTTCCAACCATATTCATTTCATAACAAATGCTTTTTATATACCAAATCGCCCAATCCAAGGCAACATGTCCCTAATCATTGCAATGAAGGTGTGACTAATGTATAGTTATTCGAATTAATAGGTTACATTGCAATGAAGGTTTGAATAATGTACAGCTATAGTTACATTGCAATGAAGGTTTGACTAATGTATACATTGTAGCTATGAGCATTAATAAGTTACATTGCAATGAAGGTTTGACTAACATATACATTGTAGCTATTAGCTTTAATAAGTTACATTGCAATGAAGGTTTGACTAATGTATACATTGTAGCTATTAGCTTTAATAAGTTACATTGCAATGAAGGTGTGAATAATGTATTTTAGCTATTATTAGTAAGTTACATTGCAGTGTAAATAGTCAAAAACAATCACCTGACCCTCTACATACAATCAATCAATCAATATAAAAAATTGATAAAGCGCCTAAATCAAAGGTTTGCTCAAAGGCGCAGAAGAAATGAATAAGTCATTGATGGTCAGCTTTCTGAAACAAGAGGGCTTTCAGAAGTGTCTTAAGTATTTTGAAGGATGTTGTGTCCCTGATGTGATGTTGAAGTTTATTCCAGAGTTTGGGTCCATATACTGAGAAGCAAAAGTATGGTGAACAGGAGCTATTTGATCGAAGTTGTGTCCATCAAGCACCAACTTGCAGCATGTCCACGATATAACCAAGGGCTTGTTTATGGATGGCCTTAAAAATGAGAGTGATGTCCTTGAAGTAGATCCTTTGATGAATAGGGAGCCAGTGTAGTTTGATGAGTTCCGGGGTGAAAGAGTCGAACGTGCGTTTTTTGGTGATTAGTCCTATGCAGCAGTTCAATGAGCGTTAATTAGCCTCCTTTTGAGTTTATCTAATCAGAAGACTGTTACAGTAGTCAAGTCTTGAAGTGACCAAAGTGTGCACTGCCAGTTTGGTTGCATCGACAGTCAGCAGTCTGTATACGATCTGTATACAGTCTGTATGCGATCTATACCATAGTCACTTATAATGTTACATTCAGTCTGATGGGGTTGGTGAGTTAAAGGCAAAGTATAACTTTGATTTTTGAAACAGGTCGATTGTTTTAATCCTATATAAATGTAGATATGCACAATAAAACAAACCTGTAAAAAATTCATTTCAACAGGTGGTAGCGTTTTTGAGATATCATCGAAAATCTGGAGAGGTTATGTCCAAGTAGAAAGAATAATCCGTAATTTGAATACACAGTCTGAGAAACGTTTCATGCAGAAACGTTTCTCAGATTAAATTTGTTTGATTCCCTCTCTCTAAATAAACCTTGCTTAGAATGGAATCGTTTCTCAAAATGTTATACATTATCAATAGCTGCAGTGCTTCTTACCAAGTAAGTTTTTTCGGTCATTAATTTTTGGAGTAATTACCAAAGGTATACACTCCTTTTAAAAAAGCCCATGTCGTACTTGTGAAGAGAATTTGACATAAAAAAATTCGCAACAAACAGTTTCGCTCAAGTTGAAATGTGAAGTAATAAACCACAAGGGATAAACTACAAGGGAAACTGACTGGGTAAATTTGAAAAACAATTGGGTTGAACAAAGAAGAATTGACTAGAGTGGGATTTGAACTTGGTCCTCCGGATTAACATGCCGGCGCTCTACCAACTAAGCAAGTTGACTCTTGCGAAACATTCGCTGCGAATTTCATAAAGCATGTAAGCACAAAAACTAGCTAAGCACAGAAAAATCTTGCTTAAGAAAAATAGGTTACCGGCCAAAATACCATACAATTACCATTGCTGTAATTATTATTGTCTTCTGCATTGACACAAAAATATTTACAGCGTGATGGTATGTCAAATTACATCTTGCTTAGCAAAGAAATTGTCTGAGCTGAGTTTTCTCCTAAACAGCTTTATGAAATTGGGCCCAGATGATCAAGATCAGTATCTTGCTCGAAATCAAACAAACTTACAACTCGTACCTTATTGAGTACATTGGTAGATACGTGCCTTATATAAGACTATATTTTTATTATTATTATTATTATTATATAGGAAAAACCAAATTCAATATTGAGATTTATGTAATCTAATGGTCTTCCTTTTTCTTTTTCTTTTTTCCCTTTTTTGTGTGTACAATTTACAAGCAGCTAAGTGCTCAAATATAGTGCACACCCCTTTGGTAAAATGTTTGTTAATACACACATATTTGTTGGTCTTTGGCGTGTTTTAAAACAAAACAATAATAAGGCCTCAAAAAGTTCCACATAATAGAAATATACTCATTCACCACATTCCAGACAAGCAACTTTCCTCAGCTGATGAGCTGATTTCCTCGGTTTAGATTCCTCGTGAAACATTGAAACATGGAAATTACAGTTGCAAGGACTTTTATCTTGTTTTTGTGACAAATTACTCTTGCAAACCTGGCCTTCTCAAAAAGTACGGCAATTACGGGTGGATTTGTTCAAGGTGATCCTCATTTTGTATCACTTTGACAATGCAGTGTGCATTTAAGCTGAACTAAGATGGCTTACCAATGGTGCACAATCCATTAAAACATGATAAATAATACATATTTAAATTGCCTTACCAATCGGTTCATTATCCACTGTAAACATGATAAATAATACACACCAGGGCTTGAATTACAAGGCCAGAATCTAAATGAGAAAGAACTTTCTACAAAGTCTAAACTAGTATAAACTGTTCTAAATGTTAATAAACACTAAGGGAAGATTTCTCTTAGTCTAATAGGTGAATGTACTTTGATACTCGACATAATTGAAAGATATTTACCAGACTCAAAAGTCAACATTTGAACATCATTTTTTGTTAATTTAAGATAATTAGACAGAAAGGTGTTATTATTCAATTGGAAAACAAAAGACATTGTACTAAATTTTCAATAACGTTATACGCAAAAAATAGTAGTTTCGTGTTTTGTTGCAGCTGTTTTGTTTCACTTAGGCCTAGGCCTATAGTTGACCACATAAACAAAATGTGCTACATTTTGCACAGCTTTGTTTTTGCCAGCCTGTAAAAAAAATGGATAGCCTTTCATATTTCTACATGAGTGGATTATATGCCAATTGATTGTCAAACACATTCAGTGACTACCTGCTAAATCAACCAGACAATAATACCTTTCTTTGGTAATCACCCATAATGATAGTTTGATCATACTTGCCACCCCTGTACCTCTCCATTGAGGGGATCAAATACAATTTTGTATCCGGCACTGAATTAAATTTCTAAATTACTTAAATGGATTGTATACATTTGGTAATTGGAACCCACTGTTTGTTACAATCCTACATAGTTGTAGACCACAAAACCAACCTGTGAAAATTTCATTTCAAAAGGTGGTAGCGTTTTTGAGATATTGCCGAAAATCTGGAGCGGTTATGTCCACGCAGGAAGAATACTCTGCAATTGGAATACACAATCTAAGAAACTTTAGGCAGTAACGCTTCTCAAATACAAATTTTGGGGGATTAAAAATTATTTCTTTTTCCATAACCGCAGTACATCAAAGTAAAAAGTTTCTCAAAATGTATTATACTACCCAAAGCTGCTGTACTCATTACCAAGTAAGGTTTTATTGCCATTCATTTTCAGAGTTATTACCAAACATTTAAGGCTCCTCAATATAGTCTTAACCATTTTAAATGTTACAATCATTCCCATTTTAAAGCAGTTAAATATTCTTCTACTCTTTAAGTTTTGCATGATTGAAATCACTACTCTATGTACTTTACGACAAATGTTTCAGGTCAATAATATAAAATTCTAATGACTGTAATTTCTGATCACAATCATCTACAAACAGGTACATGTACATGTATATTACATATTAATTTTTGTTTGTCTTACTTTATTTTCAAACACCGGTGTTCAAAATCTTGTGGAACCTCATAACATGGAACACAATGAAGTCAACAATGCTTCCTCCAAATTCTAAAGAATTTTCCTTTACCCTTAATTGTTATTTGGGGGGTAACATACCCTCCACACCAACCCCTGTTCTTCCTAGATACTTCATACACTGGAAAACTTCATCTATGCGAGGTTTGTGTTTCCCTAGGCTTCAAAAGAATGATTGACGCACGCACTTTGCATTAGGCCTATTCATAATAAATATAACATTTCAGTACAATATCATTTAAAGGTATCGTACACGTTTGGTAATGACTCAAAACAAATATTAGCATAAAAACTTACTTGGTAACAAGCAACGGAGAGCTGTTGATAGTATAAAACATTGTAGGAAACAACTCCCTCTGAAGTAACATAGTTTTTGAGAAAGAGGTAATTTCTCACTAAAATAATAAAAACTTCTTGCAAGAAGTTTTTATTCCTATCTTAAAGCACACAAATTTGTACAACAAGGGTGTTTTTTCTTTCATCATTTTCTTGCAACTTCGATGACCAATTGAGCCCAAATTTTCACAGGCTTGTTATTTTATGCATATGTTGGGATACACCAAGTGAGAATACTGGTCTTTGACAATTTCCAAACGTGTTCAGTGCCTTTAATGCATAATTTTTCAGAGAACACCAACAATGTTGTTACCTCGAACAAATTGTACTCTACAACAGATCGCAACATACAGAAGTATACTCCAATGAGCAGCATTATTTTTTCCCTCATCATATATGTGTGTGTCTGTGTTATTGATAATACATTCAACAATTTTTTGTCATGGTCGGGCATTTGAATCTCCCAATCGCCACCGGGTACTACTAACAGCCTCGCAAAAGGCTTCCAGAGGGGGCCTTCTCGCTTGTGCTCATAAAGTCTATTAAACAAAATATCAACTACTGTACATGTAGTTCATTTAAGTTTTGGGGGTTTTTTTGGTTTTTGTTTACATGTGCAAACATGTACTCACTTATATTTGATAATTTTATTGTATACAGCCTTTTTAAAGTTTACAGGTTTCCTCAGGTTTGCGAGCTACCGTGAATCAAGTTCATTTATGAGGGCATCCTTGGTTTCATTACCAGAAATATATGGGCCTAATATAAAACGTTTCACACATAAACTGTGCAAGTTTCGTGCGTATTGGAACGAGAAAACATGTCAAACAAAGAACTTTTTTTTTTTTTCTGAAATCAAATCTTTGTTTTAACTTATATCTAATGAAAAAATCTGAACAACAAAAATACTCATTACAATTTTTATAAAATTAGATTTAGCTTTTATAATAATTTCACAAATAATGTGTAACTATTATTCAAACAAAATTAAAACTATGGGACAAGGATGCTTATTTGATCTTAACTTTTTAGAAACCCCTTTCGCGGATTCGCGATGGTCACACAGGCATAAAATTAACGCTTGACGCAGTTTAAAGAGAACACTGACGCCTCAACAACCATAGACTGCATTGAAAAGGCTTGCGTTGCAATTACAGCATCTGGCGATTATCATCGCGCATCCAAAACAAGCTTTTACATCAGTTGTGTGATCGGAGGTGAGCACAAAATGCTCTTTCTTTTGCAGTAACCGGAAGCTGAGGTCAAGTTTAATTCTCGGATTTCTTTGTTATATTGTTGAATTAATTTTATTTTCATATTTTTTATATCACTAAGTATATCATTCCCAACAACATACAAAATGTTCATAGTCATAAACTACGTTTAACTAACATAATTGACGAAACAAAATCTCGCCCACGTAAAACTCCATATGGTTGGGACCACAATGGTCCCGGAAGTTTGAATGTGCGCGAGACTTGCACAGTCTATTGGATGGCTGAACACCCTAAAACATACACTTAACAATTGTTCACTTTATTCAGCCACAACCACAATTTTTTAGAGTGTTTGATAGAGTGGGTACATCTTACTTTATTTTTATGATGCTTTCCTTCGCGGAGATATAGTTGCCTCTCCAGCTGCTCCAGTGTATTCCCCTTCGATATGGAACTTTCGACGTCTGGTAATAATGACCATTGAGGCATGCTACCGTGCATAGCCCATACCACCAACCTCCTTGATAAATTTGGGCACAGTTTCCATTAGAGTTGTAATCATTGTCTCTATCAAAGGTGGAAAATCGCTTGTTCTTGTGAAAGTCGAGTGATGTGTCTAGTGAGCTTGTATCGTTATAAACTTCAATATGTAGCTTGTATAAGGAGGTGTACAAACCGAACTCGCCGTATTCTACCCAGGCAGTGTTATTTTCCCAATCGAGTAAATTCACTCGGAGCGTCCACCATCCCGTCAATTCGCTGAGTTTGCGCAAGTTCTCGTTTCCGATCCAGAATTCGTCAGAGATGTTTCCAAAACCAGCCTTGTAAGTTTCCCAGTCGCGGTAGAATTCCACGGTTCCATCTTGTCGCCTCTGTATGACAATCCATCCCCCACCATCAATGTCCATATCACAATAGACCTTAAGACCCTTCTCAAAACCATTAGGAAAGATGGTGTACTCGCCACTCTCCCCGTATCCAGACTCTAAAAGCTCCATGCAACTTTTGAAAACTTGAACGGATAACCCAGTTGTGTCTTTATTTGTATCGAAGTAGACACTCCCGCGGAACTTGATCAAATCTTGAGGATGTTCTTCTCTTGATGCATTGTTCAGTTGACAGAGATGACTTTCTTCATGAAAGTTGAAGGAGACACAAAGGAGAAGTGTAGAGCAGTCGCGTGCACAAGTTACGTGGGATCTTGTGGTCTTTATCTCAATGCTATTGCCCTGTAAGTTCTGATTAATAGCCGAGAAAAAGAGCCGGTTTGACCCACCACGGTGATCAAAACAAGCAAGGAGTACAAGTGGGAATGGAAACAGAAATAAGGCAGTTGTTCCCTTCATGGTGATGGCGTCTACAGCAAAGTATATCATCTAACAGAACAGCAATTACTGATGATAGATATCATCGGTGATGAACCCCGACTTCTTCAAACTATTAAGTTATAATATGACACTTGAGGCACTGCATTAAAGAATATCAATATGCTCTCAGTTTGCAGTAACACTATTTGGTATCCTCTACTTTCTGTTAGTACATGTAGAAATAAGGCAGTTGTTTCCCCTCGTGGTGATTGTGTCCACAGCAAAGTATAACATCTACTGGAATGGCAATGCTGACAATTTATACAGTTATACTATGCGACTTGATGGCATGGCATGATGGAATATTGATGCTCACGGTGGAGGTCAGATAAGAACTAATTCTGATATAGTGTATCCTTCTTATGTGTTATGTATCTACTACGGTAGACTAGAGAACAGTATTGTGACAGCATTGTTCCAAAACAAAACAGTTTGGGGGGTTTTCATTTGAAATCTAAGGAGATCTTTGAGTGCCATTGAAATTTAACAATGAGATCATTTTTCTCATCAAGTTGTTCAGTAAAGTCGTCCTATGCTCGGTTTCACAAAGAGCAAAGACTGCACTTAAGATCAAGATGCGTAGCAATCTTAATTGCTAAGCAAAGTGTGATGTCACAAAACAAATCACTATGGTATTAATACTGACAACTCATCTTAAAGTAATTGTATTTGTTTGGTAATTGAAACCCACTGTTTGTTTCAATCATATATAGTTGTAGATATCTATAGGCCCTATACCATAAAACTAACCTGTGAAAATTTCATTTCGAAAGGTGGTAGCATTTTTGAGATATTGCCGAAAAAGTGGAGTGGTTATGTCCACGCAGGAAGAATAATCTGCAATTGGAAAACACAATCTGAGATACGTTACTGTCAGTATTGTCTCAGATTAAAAAAATTGGGATAAAAAGTGATATCTTTTTCCATAACCACAGTACTTCTAAGTGAACAATTTTTCAAAATGCATTACACTATCCAAAGCTGCTGTACTTCTTACCAAGTAATTTGAGTCATTACCAAACATACAGACCCTTTAAAGTTTGCATGGCGCTATTTTCACTAAAGGAATTTTTTTTATGATTTTTTTTCTCTGAATGAATTTTGCAAGCTGTTTCAAAACAAAAAACTTGCACTCAAACTCAGTATGGTTGGAACCAACTTGGTCCTGGAACTTTGAACAGTTAATTGGGGTTAACAAGAATGCGTATATTTTTTTCAAATTATCAGTTTTGAGATCCTTCATAAAACACGCAGTCATTTTCCTGGCCCCGTTCAATCTTGATTGATTTTTACCATCTTAGTTCAGGGCCCAATTTCATAAAGCATGTAAGCACAAAAACTTGCTAAGCACAGAAAACTCTTGCTTAAGATGAAGAGGTTACCGGCCAAAATACCATACAGTTACCATTGCTGTGACTGGTACCCCACTCATTTCTTGCTTTCCAAAGAAATTTGCTGAGCAGAATTTTCTGCTGAACAGTTTTCATGAAATTGGGCCTAGATGATCAAGATCAGTATCTTGCTCGAAATCAAACAAACTTAACTCGTAAAGGAAGAACCAAATTCAATATTGACATTTATGTAATGGTCTTCTTTTTTTGTGTTTTTCTTTTTGCCCCTTCCCTTTTATATTTTTGCAATTGAAAAGCAGCTAAGTGCTCAAATATAGTGCACACCTACCTTTGGTAAAATGATTGTTAATACAAGCATATTTGTTGGTCCCGTGTTTTAAAACAAAACAATTTAATAAGGCCTCAAAAAGTTCCACATAATAGAAATATACTCATTCACCACAATCCAGACAAGCAACTTTCCCCAGCTGATGAGCTGATTTCCTCGTTTTGGGTTTCTCATGAAACATTGAAACACGGAAATTACAGTTGCAAGGACTTTTCTCTCGTTTTTGGTAACAAATTACTCTTGCAAACCTGGCCTCAAAAAGTTTGGCAATTATGGGTGTATAAGGGTGATTCTCACTTTGTAACTATTTGACACGCCGTGTGCATTTAAGCTGAACTAAGACGGCTTACCAATGGTGCACAATCCATTAAAACGTGATAAATAATACATATATGTAAATTGCCTTACTAATGGTGCACTTTCCACTATAAACGTGATAAATAATTAATATCAGGGCTTGATTTTGGGTAAACATACCAGAAGACTGCAGGGCTTGTAGCTGAACATTTTTACTGGACCAGAATCGTTTTTACAAGACCAGAATCTAAATGAGAAAGAACTTTCTATAAAGTTTAAACTCGTGTGAACTGTTTTAAACTTGAACAAACACTAAGGGAAGATTTCTCTTAGTCTAATAGGCGAGTGTACTTTGATACTCGACAGAATTGAAAGATATTTACCAGACTCAAAAGTCAACATTATTGAATATCGTCTTTTGTTAATTTAAGATAAACTAGACAGAGAGGTGTTATTATTCAATTGAAAAACAAAAGACAGTCGGACTTGTTTGGTCCTGAGTTTACTGGCCCAAGGGTAAAATCACTGGCCTCAGGCCTGTGGTCCAGTGTCAAATTCGAGCCATGCATACATGTTAATTGCCTACTACAATTTTGTAAGAACAGGGCGAGTTGTCAATAGACTGTGCAAGTTTCCCGCATATCGAAAACTAGAAAACAACTCGAATACTTCGGTGAAAATTTACCCCCAAATGTTTTCTCCATAATATCAAAAAATTAGAGATATAATATTTTTGGCTTGCTTTCAAGCTCCACTCAAAGTTGCCCTACTTGCCTATTCCTATGCATAAAACATATGGGGGTAAATTTTCACCGAAGTTCATCTCATGATCACAGGATCTACAAGGTCAAATTCAAGGTCAAAGCAGAGGTCAAAAGGTTATTAAACCTAAACATGTTCCTACAAAAAAAGTAATGGCAGATTTGGAAAGCTTATGCAATTTCCTTTCAAAAGACACCAATTTCAACCAATTTGACCCAATGGTTACCGATTTATGGTCGTTTGAATATCGGGGGTCAAGCGCATTTTGACCGAAATCAACGAGAAAGAGCATGCCGTAGCGCGAAAACCGTTTATCGGATGGAGCTAAAATTTTAAATTTGAGCTTGTTGAGCCAAGATTACCCCATAAACCAAATTTGAGCAAATTTGAAGAGGGTAGGGTTTAACCCATTGGGTGATTTGACACGGAATGACCCTTAACCATTATTGCTGCATCCTTTGGATGGGACGTTAAGCCGTAGGTCCCGTGTGTTGTGTAATGCATGTAAAAGAACCCAGTGCACTTATCGTAAAGAGAAGGGGTTCGCCCAGTGTTCCTGGTTTGATCGGCAGCGTATTGTGCCACAGCACATTGTAAACCATTACATGGTGCTGTGTATGTAAAGGAATACATACATGTAGGTCTCATACTTCAAAAATGTAGCTCCGTATACCCTCCAGGAAAAAAATACTGAGCGCTGTGACACGCTCATCGGGTTTGATAACGCGCTATGTAAGAGCTCGGTGTTATTATTCGTTGGTAATTACTTTCCCAATAATATGATATAATTTTACTACGTTAAGCTAAAGTATTTGTAGAAACAGAGTCTTGCTCATGTAGACCAATAATTAGTCCCGGAAGTTCGAAAATGCGCGAGACTTGCAGAGTCTATATTGCCATGGTGATTTGTACTGTGACATCACACTTTGCTAAGAAATTAAGATTGACACACATCTAAAGATCGATCTAAGCTTTTTTTGTGTGAAATTGACCCCTGGTCTCTTAAAAAACACAGCTTACAAGATTAAAACACTCAGATCTTAAATATTCTAAGTCAGCTAAAACAATACGTAATGTATTTGTTGATGACGTCACCGAGCCCGACGAAGCGCCGCCATTATTGTTATAGAGCAGAAGTACATGACACACATGGTACAGGTCACAGCGTGCACAGTTTTAAACCAGGTCTGACATCATAATGGCGGCACCCAGTTGGGCTCTGTGACGTCATCAACAACAATAAACTTGCATGAGTCCTTACATTAAATTAAAACATAACATGTACATGTACCATACAAAACCATTAATCTATCTATACATTCATGTATGTATGTGTGTACATGTATGTACATGTATGTAAAACCTGGCCACGAACTTGGGCGATAACAATATCTTTGCAACCAAAACATGTTCGTGCGGCACAAAACCTGGCCACCTGTGAAACTGTAGAGGGCCTTTTCATTAACCTTGGTTTGGGCCCCGGCTCTGGCTTGGGCCCCCCTCATCAATTCTCATCAATTTCAGAGCAGTGTTTGTTTTGTACGGTGTTTCCAACATAAAACGAAGCCCGGAGACGGAGCCTGGGCCGAGGTTTGGGAAAAAGCCACTCCGCAAACCTGGCCGCCCTCCAACCTAGCAGCAGCTGCATATGCATGCATGCATGGTCACACCATAATAGCTCGCTGAGGAACAAGCCCAAGGCCCAATATAGATTCATCAACCAAAGATTTGTACTAAATTTTCAATAACATTATACGCAAATAAAAGTAGTTTTGTGTTTTGTTGCAGTTGTTTTGTTTTACTTAGGCCTAGGCCTATAGTCGACCACATAAACAAAATGTGCTACATTCTGCACAGCTCTGTTTTTGCCAGCCTGTAAAAAAAATGGATATAGCCTTTCATATTTCTACATGAGTGCATTATATGCCAATTGATTGTCAAACTCATTCAGTGATTACCTACTAAATCAACCACACAATAATACTTTTTGACTGATAAGTTTCGCTGTTCATAAATTTTCACTCAGGCATGGTATTCTTCCGACTTAAATCGGATTTCTGGGGTTTTTTGCTTTCGAAAAATCAGATGTTTGGATTTCTGATTTTGTTTCTTAAGGAAAATCAGATGTTTGGATTTCCAGCTTTTTTTCTTTTGGAAAATCAGATGTTTGGATTTCTGACTTTTTTTCTTTCAGAAAATCGGATGATTGGATTTTCCAATTTTGTTTCTTTCGGAAAATTGGATATTTTGATTTCCAATTTTGTTTTCTTTTGGAAAATCGGATGTTTGGATATCCGTCTTTTTTTACAGAAAAAAAAAACCAGAAGAAACAAATTGCATTAATACTCCGGAATGTGTCATCAAAAGAGTTACACATGGAGTATTGGAGGTTGGTTTATAGAATGTGCAAGTCTCGCTCGTACTCAAACTTCCGGGACCTTTTGTGGTCCAAACCATATGGAGTTTTACGGGACGGGATTTTGTTTTGTCAATTATTTTAGTTAAACGTAGTTTATGAACACGAAAATTACATATGTTGTTGGGAATGTAATACTAATTGATAAAAAAATATGAAAGTAAAAACAATTCAACAATATAACAAAGAAAACCCGGGAATTAAACTTGACCTCAGCTTCCAGTTACATGTACTTTCAAAAAAATAAGTTTTTGTGCCCACCTCCGATCACCAAACTTTTGTAAACGCTTGTTTCGGGCTGTAATTGCCAAACGCTAAGCCTTTTCATTGCATTCAATTGTCGTTGAGGCGTCGGCGTCCTCTATAAACTGTGTCACGCGTTATTTTTTAGTGGTTTCACATTATTCAGGCGTGGTTTACAAAAGGGGTTTCTAAAAAGTTAAGATCAAATAAGCATCCTTGTCCCGGAGTTTTCATTTTGTTTCAACAAAAATTAACAAATTATTTGTGTATTTAATATAAAAGCTAAAATTCATTTTATAAAAATTGTAATGTGTATCTTGTTGTTCAGATTTGTTCATAGATATAATTTAAAACAAAGATTTGATTTCAGAAAAATATATTCTTCGTTTAATGTGTTTGCTCATTCTGATACGCGCGAGACTTGCACAGTCTATTGCCTGTGATTGAAATCCATGCTTTTATAACGAAGGAATATACATTTTTGTTAAAGGGCTCAGAGATGCAAATTTTCATGCTTTCCACTTCTCAAATCAGACACAAAACGTTTAATCCTGATCAGTGTTCTCATCAGATAATAATAATAATAATAGCGGCGTGTTATGGTCAAGCAGTTTAGACCACTCGACTCAAGCTCTGGTGTTTCTGATCAGCAGAGTATAGGTTCGAGTCCCGGTCCTTGTATCCTTGAGAAAGACACTTAACCATAATTGCTTTGTCCTTCGGATGGGACATTAAGCAATAGGTCCTGTGTACTAGGATTGGTACTGCACGTAAAAGAACCAAGAACACTTATTGTAGATGTATAAGTGTAGGAGTTAACCCCTGGTGTTTCTAGTTCACATAGCAAGCACCCTTGTTTACAGGTTTCCTCAGGCTTGCGAACTACAATGTACAGTGAATCAAGGTCACTTATGAGGCATCCTTGGTTTCATTACCAGAAACATATGGGCCTAATATCATACATTTCTGAATGAATATCACACATAAGGCTGAACACCCTAAAAGATACACTTCACAATTGTTCACTTTATTCAGCCACAACCACAATTTTTAAGAGTGTTTGATAGAGTGGGTACATCTTACTTTATTTTCATGATGCTTTCCTTCGCGGAGGTACGTTTGCCCTTCCAGCTGCTCCAGTGTATTCCCCCTCGATATGACACTCTCGCCTGATTATATCGGCCATTTAGGTATGCTGACGTGCAGTGCCCAAACCACCAACCTCCTTCAAAAATTTGGGCACAGTTTCCATTAGAGTTGGAATCATTGTCTCTATCAAAGGTGGAAAATCGCTTTTTGTTGTGATAGTTGAGTGATGTGTCTAGTGAGCTTGTATCGTTGTAAACTTCAAGATGTAGCCTGTATGAGGAGGTGTACAAACCGAACTCGCCGTATTCTACCCAGGCCGTGTTATTTTCCCAATCACGTAAATTCACTCTGAGTGTCCACCATCCCGTCAATTCGCTGAGTTTGCGCAAGTTCTCGTTTCCGATCCAGAACTCGTCGGAGAGGTTTCCAAAACCAGCCTTGTAAGTTTCCCAGTCGTGGTAGAAATTACGTGGGATCTTGTGGTCTTTATCTCAATGCTATTGCCCTGTAAGTTCTGATTAATAGCCGAGAAAAAGAGCCGGTTTGACCCACCACGGTGATCAAAACAAGCAAGGAGTACAAGTGGGAATGGAAACAGAAATAAGGCAGTTGTTCCCTTCATGGTGATGGCGTTCCACATCAAAGTATATCATCTAACGGAACGGCAATTACGGATGTTCGATATCATCGGTGATGAACCCCGACTTCTTCAAACTATTAAGTTATAATATGACACTTGAGGCACTGCATTAAAGAATATCAATATGCTCTCAGTTTGCAGTAACACTATTTGGTATCTGTTTGGTTTCTGTTAATACATGTAGAAATTAGGCAGTTGTTTCCCCTCGTGGTGACTGTGTCCACAGCAAAGTATAACATCTACTGGAACTCCAAACCTGACTACTTCAATTTATACAATAATACTATGCGACTTGACGGCATGGCATGATTGGATATTGATGCTCACAGTTGAGTTCTGATATAGTTTATGTTTCTTTGTGTAATTTATCTATTACGGTAGAGTAGAGAGCAGTAGAGTAAAGTGGATCCAGTAAAAGTTGTTGCATTAAATATGCATCTTGTGCATTTACTGGTACCTCAACCTTGACTAATACTGTCATGCTCACTTAATAATGTTTGATGAAATTTGCAACAGCTAATTAGGTGCTCTGGCACCACCCGAAAAACTCTTTGAAATTGCTATACTGTTATAGTGGTTCGTGCAGCTACCTCAACCTTGACTTACTGTCATGCTCAATTAATAACTTTTGATGCAATTTGCAACAGCTAATTAGGTGTTCTGGCACCACCGGAAAAACTCTTTGAAATTGCTATACTGTTTTAGTGGTTCGTGCAGCAGCGCGAACACCTTTTGCTATTGTCAATTTTTTGTATAAGGTGTTTGTGTAACATATACATGATAACCTCTTGTTTTTGTTCTGTTTTGTATTCCTCTCTATTTTCCCCTCCACTCCTCTCTACAGTGTAACTCAAGATTGAAACTAAATTGAGCCTTATAACTCATCAGACAATTGAACCTCAATATGAATGCTGCACAGTTTTCATGACGTCATGATGACTTCTCATTGTGTCAAAATTAAATCATTATTATATATGGTAGGCCACTGTTTTTAAAGAAAAAGGGGAAATTAGCTGTGAAGCTGAAAGGTTTCATGCCTTGTCACCACTACCCTGGTTCATGCCATGTTACCACTACCCTGGTTCAGGTCTGCAGCCGATTTCACGAAACTTTACGCGACTGTGTAAGTCTACTTGTGCAAGATTTCTTGTATTAGTGGTGCACAACTTACACAATAAATGTTGCGCAAGTGGACTTATGCAGTTGCGTAAAGTTTCATGAAGTCAACTGCTGGTCACCCTGGTTTCTCAAGATATTTTTATCATATATTTAGTTGTTTTTTTTTTGTGTGTTTTTATTTGTATTTTGCAGGTGGCCTCCGGGTCCAAGATTGTGTTCGTTACACTATCGTACGTAGATGAGAATCAACTGGTTTACGATATCTCATCAGCTATTTTGAAAGTCAACCAGGAGACATCACATAGTGGTGCAGGTAGGGGCAAGTTTGACCTCTAACTAATGTTAACTATTTGACTCCTTGCACTGAGGTCACAAGCGGCTTCTGTCTGCCCAATGTCTACCAGTTTAGGAGTCAAATTGCATGTAAAGATATGGTAAGGGGGAAAAAGCGTGCTGCATCTTCTAAAAGGTGCACTCAAGAGTAACACATTGGGAAACTGATGCCCATAGTTTTCTATCAACTGTGCCCACATGGGTAACGTGTTTGACGTATGCTTCTTGCTCTGCCCTATGCCACACACACACAAGGCATGATGGAACTAGTAGTAGATGCACACTTGCATTTGTGATTGGCAGCTGCATGTCGAGACGGGGTCTAATGTATCACTTTTTCCAGATTCACCTTTTATTTTTTAATAATCTGAGGAGCTTTACCCCGGAGAGTAAAACAAAAACCTTCATTGATGAACTTTTTCCCCAATTGTGAAGTCAAAACAGCCACAGAGGAAGACCAGTTAAGACTTATCTCAGCGGAGCTTTGACTGCTTCAAATATGCAACTATTTTTTCACTTTACATGTAAACTTCCATCAGATGTGAAAAAGGAGAGAGCGCCCCCACCAGCCGGTAATTCCCACCACCGCGGACCTAGAGACCAGAATGAGGATAACATGTACGGTGATGATCACCAACGGTCTAATAATCCTTACGAGTCCCAGTATGAGTAAGTATTCATACCCCCTAAACCTAAAGGGTTTAGATTGTTGATGTGAATGATCAGTGACCTTTCGCTCCTTTTTGGCTGCCAGTGCTACATACTCCAAAGGAGTTGAAGTTTCAGGAAAGGCTTGGATACAATGGGTTTTTAAATGCCTCATAATGTAGTTATTATTATTATTAATATTGAATTTGGACTCAAATTAAGAAAAATTGACTAGAGCGGGATTTGTACCAACGACCTCCATTTTAATGTGCCGGTGCTCCACCAACTGAGCTGTCTAGCCCTATGTTGGCGGTCTCCCTATTTTGTCAATATCTTTGTCCGGGGGTGCCAGTCAGAAGCCATACAACCGTTAGCTTTGTTGCCTTAAAGGGGATGTGACTTTTTTATTTCAACTTTTTTATTATTATTATCAATAATTTCACATTGGACTTGATAATTCCATAAATTGTTTTGTTAACCCTCCTACTGTCTGACCATTCAATATCATCCACCTTGTTTTGAATAAGGGAACAAAAGAGTACGCGATGAGTTTTTAAACGGCAGTTTAAAACCCACAGAATCATGACCATGTGATAAAGGACCGATCCAAAGGACACTGCAGGTTTAAAATGCAGTTTAAGACCGAGACACTACTCTTTTATTCTCATTCATAAATGCCCTTTTTGTTAAAAAGCGTAATAATGTAGGACAATCTGTAAAACATTTCCGTTTTGTAGGTCTAAATTGAAGAGTTCTTCATATCCAAAAAAAAAAAACAGACAATGCAATTTCCATGAAAATGTAAAACTGTATATTACCTTCCATTGAGTGTACAAATGGTGCCTGCAGGAAGTCCAGGCTCTGTAGTTCTTTTTTAAACATGTCATTACATTTCCAATGTATTTAAAGTCTTTTGTGAATGTTTTCTCTCCGGCAGTCATCAGTCTGACGGACGTCTTCATGACCGGGGTGGAGGTGGAGGTGGAGGCGGAGGTGAACGATGCTTTGTGTGTAATAACTTTGGCCATCTCAGCTACGACTGCCCAAAGAAAGGCGACCCCCAAGACCGCAACTACAGAAACAAAGGCGGATCCAAAAAGGTAAGACACTGTGCCATCTGGGCCCAATTTCATAGAGGTGCTTAAGCAGAAAATATTGCTTAACAATTTTCTGCTAAGCAGAAATGAGCAGAAGACAGTCACAAGTTGTACATGTGACATGGTAGTTTGGCCGGTAACCTTCTTCTGGTAAGCATAATTTTGTTGTGCTTAGCTAGTTTTTGTGCTTAAAGGGACACGTTGCCTTGGACCGGACGAGTTGGTCTGAAAAAAGCGTTTGCAACCGTTTGTTATAAAATGCATATGGTTAGAAAGTTGTGTAAAAGTAGAATACAATGATCCACACAAATATGCCTCGAAATTGCGTGGTTTTTCTTTTACTTTGTGAACTAACACGGTCGGCCATTTTGTGGAGTCAACATTTTGAATCCACAAAATGGCCGACCGTGTTTGTTCACGATGTAAAAGAAAAACCACGGAATTTCGAGACATATTTGTGTGGATCATTGTATTCTACTTTTAAAACATCTTTCTAACAATATGCATTTTATAACAAACGGTTACAAATGCTTTTTATAGACCAACTCGCCCGATCCAAGGCAACGTGTCCCTTTAAGCAGCTCTATGAATTTGGGCCCCTGAAACTCATCATCTATTTAGTTTTACTTTTTTAATCTATACATTTTTGTAAAAAAAAAGACAATTTCAGAACTTTACATAATTACATTCGATTAGTGACACTATTTATCATTAGAGCCATCATTTGTCAAAGTTTGCAATTTTGGGGTATCATTTGATTCTCTAGATTTTTTCTCTTTTATTTGATACCAGATTGTACCCTAAAAAAAACAGTTGAAAGCGTGCACACACACCAAAAAAAAAACAAATGAGCAACTCAACAAAAAAACTTACTTTTTAAAATTTTATTCTGATAAAAAAACCAAGATAATTAAGGGCAAAATGCTGTATTCGACTCCCACTTTTTCACTGGATATTACCAAAAGAAATGTCTTATTTGGGTAAATAAGATAATATTTTTGGTCATAATGAAACAAAAATTGCCGTCAGATTCAGCATCTTTTTCCTTAATTAATACCAATGGCCTCTGACTGGCACCCCCCGAACAAAAGATATTGACAAAATAGGGCTAGATGGGCTAGATGGCTCAGTTGGTAGAACGCCAGCATGCTTTCATGTTTTTTATGAAAATTGGATCTCGTTTTATTTGAAAGTTGGATCACTAAGAACCAATCGAAAAGTTTTTTCCATTCAAAGTAAGTTCTAACGTGTATTGAAAAATCACTTGAGTGTTCTGTTCATTTTCTCACTTCCGCCCGCAGCAAAATTGGGGAAGAAAGAATCGCAAATATTAGAGACGTCAGAGAAACAGTATTTTCAGGTGAGGAAAATAAAAATTACGGACCAAAGATGTTCTGAAAGGGAAGTTGCAAAATTGAAATAAATAAATAAATAGAAAGACAGAACCAGATATTGGAACTCTAACCCTCTAGTGTCTTTGGCTAGAGACCCTCCATAACCCTCTAAAATCCTCCACTCAATGCAGGGTTCAAGTTGGGGGGTGGGTGGGGGAGGAATACACAAGAATGCAGGGCTTTTAGCTCAAAAGTTTTACTTGGCCGTAATTATTTTTACAAGACCCAGAATTGAAAATGAGAACACCCATTGTAGAAACTGTTTTTATTTGAACAAGCACTAGATATCTCATTTTGTCTGATGAGTACAGTACGTGATACTCAACAGAATTGAAAGATATTTATCAAACTCAAAGTCAACATTTGAACATCCTTTTTTTCTTCTTTCTAGTAAAGATATTACACGGTGACTTAATATTATTATTTGAACATCTCCTTAAACAGTGGGGTGTTTTTATTCAGTCGAAAAATACAAGACCGCCGGACTTGTCCGGTCATGAGTTCACTGGTCCAACCCTGAAATCACTGGCCTCAGCCCTGCGGTCCAGTGTAAATTTTCGAGCCCTGCTACGGTAACTCAATACGGTAATACCCAAATGTTTGGATTTGCATAAGATTGTTGTGCATGGCCCATTGTAATTCGGGCCTGCAGACATCTTCGTGAATAGGATTTGGGAGGATTTTGGAGGGTTAGGAAATGAGCAACCAAGACCGTTTTTGTTTTACATAAAACCCTCACGGGCAATGAAGTCTGTTGTCTTCTGATCAGGGCCCAATTTCATGGCTCTGCTTACCGCCGAATTCAGCGCTTACAACCATTCTCCGCTTTCTGTGCAAGCGCCAAATTTCTGCGCTAGCTGTGTAAGAGAAGAATGCCTAGTAGGAGTACGCATGCGCACAAGCAAAAATGCCCTGCTGAACTATGAAATACGCTTGACGTAAGCACGGAATTTCCTGCTTTTGTAAGCGCGGAATTTCCTGCTTTTGTAAGCGCAGATTCTTTGCTTACGATAAGCAGAGCCATGAAATTTGGCCCTGATCGGGTGCTTTTTGTTTACATCACCAACATCATATTGACCATGGAGGAAGTCACGTCTCGTTCCTCCGTGTGGTTTCAACTCCATCTTTGCATTTTTTGTGTGAAGAAAAGTCATGTAAAATTGTTAATGAGGTATTGTAAAATGATCTATAGTATCAGTCCTTTATGCTCAGCATTATACCTAGTTTTCAAAAGGCTCAATGTAACTTTCCTTTTTGGAGAGAAATTAAAAAAACATTGTATTTTGAAAAAAGGGTTAGTAAGGTTATCTTTTTTGGCAACTTCATTCAGTTTTTGGTTAAGACTGTTTGATCAGTAGCATGGTGCAGCCACCTTTCTTTTGTTCTCCTTTTACCCTACCTTTTGCACCATTGTATTAATGATGTAGTACTAATGGGGTTCCCAGTGTCATGGAAAAATCATGGAATTGAAAGCTATCATTGAAAATCATGGAATTTGAAGCTATCGGAAGATTTTAAGGGGAGATGGCAGCCATCTTGTTGATGATAATGCTCACTCAACAAGAGTGTGATTTCTCAGGATTTTCTCAAAACCTTCTTGAACCATAATTTTGTCTTGAATGAAGTAAAGCAAGTTACCAAAGGGAAAACAATAGTCGGCATTGTGTCAAAATCTGTAGTTTTGTGTTTATGGTGATGCACAGAGTCTGTAAACCCTCCTGATTTGTAACATCTGAGAGGTTCTGGTTCTAGAATAAGGCCCAGGCCCACAAACCATTTTTTCAGGAATGTTTACAGTCATAAAATTTCATTCGCTGACACTACGTACATGTACTGTGCATGTATTTTGAGTGTGATGACTGGCGGTTGAATTGTTCATAGACTCCTAAGATCTCAAAAACAATGTGAGAATTGGTCATGAAAATCACAAAGGCTGTTTCCGAATTGGCGGTTACAGCTACGGCTACGACTGTTGCTAAGGATGTCCTATACTTCAACGCATGTTTACGCAGCAATCCAGCCATAGCCGTAGCCGTAGACATGGCCTAATTTTGTCCTGGATGGTCAAGGGATTTCGTTTTCTGTGGAAACCCTGAACCAAAACTGAGGCCAAAAAGAAATAATAATCTGGCTTTTTTGTTGTTAGGCATAAAGTTCACAACATTACATTTGCACATTAAGGAACTGTAAGCTGTAAAATGTTGTAAACATCTGCAAATAATTTCTAGTGGAACGAGTTGTATGCCACCATCGTTGGTGAACATCAGCAGCAGACGGCGATTGTATTTCGAAAAGATCGCCATTTTGAAAAATGTGATTATCTCAGAAATACAATCGCCACCTGTTGCTTACAAAAACTGTCCTGCACAACTCTTTCGATTGTATTTCTGAGATGTTTGCAGGTGCTTTTAAAATGGCTGTACATTTTTTTAAATGGCGATATAAAAAAAATACAATAACCAACAATGGCAACGCACAACTCATTCGATGGTTTTCCTGAAATGTTTGCAGGTGCTTTTAAAGTGGACGAACATTTTTCAAAATAGCAGAAAATGAGGCAGATGATATAAATAATTTGGGTGAAGAGACTTTTTGTACAGCTATAAGTGGGAATTATGAAATGAAAGGAAAATGACATTGTGTGAGTTTTGCACTCCTTTCTGTCGGTTCCACTGAGTGAGAAAGTTTGTTTGCGCAAGCAGAATGTAGCCCTTGTTTCACTATAGAGGAAGTTTATTAGCGCACACTTTACCATGTAAGTGCATGCTTTGCTATTAATTTAACTTGGTATGAAATTATCATCCAGGAAAATGAAGCCAAAAAGAATATAAAGACCTGTTGAAATTACAGAAGTTCTAATGTTTGTTTAGAAAACTGTTTACTTTTTTTGTATTCTTGCCAGTCAAAAACAGAAAATGTTTCGTGTGAGGGTCAAGTCACACAAGGCGATTTACAGGCAACTGGTGCCTGCTTTCTCAAAGGTTGTAGTAGTCTTGGTTCCAAGACGGTCCAGTTGTGTAGTCACGAAAACCTAATCGCTATCTAAACCGCTATCACACCCCACGAACCACTTGCCACTAGAGGGCGCTATCATTCCTGTAACTGCTATCACACCACGAACAGCGATCAACTGATAGCGGTTAGTGGTGTGATAGCTGTTACAGAAATGATAGCGCCCTCTAGTGACGATTGGTTTGTGGGTGATAGCGGTTTAGATAGCGATTAGGTTTTCGTGACTACACAACTGGAGCGTCTTGGAACCAAGACTAAGGTAGTAGATATACAACAGGACAAGTTCTTTAGAATAATATTACAAAGTGTTACCGCTAACTAAATATATATCTCAAAAAAGAAAGAACATTCATGGTTCAATTTTCACATAATTTCAGGATTATGAAATTCCAGACTTTTTCTGAAAAAATATATGTATTTGAAATATAAAAAGTTGCATCCCCTTAAGGTGATCCCCTGGCTTACGCTTCCCATTGTATCGTAAACTTGGGTGTGATCCCTGGCTAGACGGCAGCTAACGGTTGTATGGCTTCCAACGGGCACCCCTAAACCAAGATATTGACAAAATGGGGAGACCGCCAACATAGGGCTAGATAGCTCAGTTGGCAGAGCGGTGGCATGTTAAACAAAAGGTTGTGGTTCAAATCTCACTCTAGTCAATTTTTCTTTTTTCAACCCCTAATCATTTGAAGAAAAAACATGATGCAACTTTCTCAAGCTAAAAAAATCATTTATGCTCCATTTCTCTAGTACTGAGGAGACTGTTTCCAAAAGCTTCCTGGATTCTATGGCCCCTTTGGAAATCACGGCTTGGGCTTAGGCTCCATCAGTGATTTGGAAAATGTGCGCTTTCCTTGTGGGGTTTCTACCAGGGGGATGAAGACAAAGCCCAAGGCGTGGTTTCGAACAGGGTCTCAAACTCCAGGGGTTATTTAAAAGTTAAAATGCCATCATTTTCAACATCCTAAGATTTGGATCCGAGTTTCAGACTGTTTTGTCAGCAATGACTGTCACCCCTGTACTTTTCTTGGGGATTCTAAGATACTGTGAGAAAAATGTTTCTTGTGGAATGGAAGCATTCATTTTGATGGGGTTGGTCACCACCAAGTTGCCTGTACAAAATGCCACGTGTGACAATATCCAGAATTATATACCTTTATATGTTATTATATGTATGTAGAATCACTCTAAATAGTTTAACTTGAAAGATATGTTTTTTGTTGTTTGTATAATGAGATGATCTGACAAAGTTGATGTCAGGAAATGAAGTAGAACTTGTTGTCCCCAAAGAGTCCTCCTAATGGGGACCACTGTTGCCCTGAATGGGAGAAGAGGTGTTCCAATCTGGGCAACACTTTTGCAGTTGGGATAGTTTTGGATAGTTAGGGACCACTTATGCCCTGAATGGGAGACAAGGTGTTTCAATCTGGGCAGCAGTTTTTGTCCAGTTTAATTGTTTTTGATATTTGGGAACCACTGATGCCCTGAATGGGAGAAGAAGTGTTCCAAACTGGGCAACAAGTTTTGCCTAGTTGGGATTGTTTTGGATATTTGGGAACCACTGATGCCCTGAATATGAGAAGAAGTATTCCAAACTGGGCAATTGAATATTTGGGGACAACTGACACCCCAAGGGTTCCAATCTGGGCATCACTGTTTTCCCCATTTGAGATACAAATTTAGTGTAATCAAACTATGTTGCATTGTGTATTGATATAGTAGATGGACCAATATATATTAAACTATGTTCAGTCTTTCATGGTTAATTTGTCTATTGTTTGGTTTAGAATATGTCACTTTTGATACTCTCCGCTGTTAACATTGATTGTGCATCATTTCTGGTTCGTTGGAATGGCTTTCACAAATGACATGCTACTAGTAAGCATGCTTCACATGTTTAAATGATCTGTTTTTGTTAACCATGCTCCTAACCGAATCTGTTGTTGTTTGTAAGAGCCACAATGTTAGCACATATTCTAAATTTCTGTCAAAGTCAAGGAAATAGCATGTGAAGACACCTGCAAATCACTGTTGCTTATTGAAATCATCCCAGACAAAACCTAAACCATTTGTTGATTTCACTCAGAAGTGAAAACCGAGTGTGATGACATTTTGTACATGTTGCTTTAGATGGTGTTGGTTATTAGAAACTTGTGAATGAATATACTCTTCCTAAAACAACTAGATGTACTTTTCTCGTTAAAGATGTTCAGGGTTTAAAACCTTGGGTGATGAGGACTGATCATCTTTTGAGTCAAGTTGTCAAGAGTCACCCAAATTATAGAGTGTGTAAGTCAACAATATACCAAGCTCCCATACACACACAGACACACAAAGATGGTTGTGTGAGGTTGTCGATCTAGTGCCAGTATGGCTTCGTACTTATGAAGTGTTTAGATCATTGACAGGGTGGCACCCTTGAAGTAGACTAAAGAAAGCCAACAAACACTGGTTAGCTATAAATGCCCAATCCATTCCTACACAAATCGGATTCATTGTTTGGTGATGGGAGATAATTGTCCTGACACCTTACTCCTTGAGGTGGTTGTGGGGAGGGGAGGGATGAAGTACCCATAATGGGTTCCTCCAGGGGCTGTACAGGACATTTCCACAATGCCACAGCTCTGTATTTTGTGTATGGTGAAGCATCCTCTATGGATGAAGTAAGTGGTGTTGGTTGGTGGCCCTTTTAAGATTAAAAAAGGGTAAAATGTATAGAGTGGAAAATGAAAGGATGTATTCATGGAGTACTGTCCATAGTTGGGGGTTTTTAATGCACAAGACAAAAAGAGCAGTGTGAAACGTTGGTGCAGTGCTGTTGATGACTCTTTGCTTAGGCTGTACTGCATCACTGAAAACCTTCTTACCACAGAATTCTGTGCTTTCTGCACCTTATATATCGCTTCTTTGGGCCGTAGTAGGGCATAAGCACAGAATTCAACGTTAAGCAGTATAAAGTTGCTTAGTAGAAACAGAAAACCAGCCAAAAATACCATGTAATGTGTGCTTGTGACTGACTGGTGCCCTGCTAACTTTTGCTGAGCAGACCTTTTGCACCATTTTGGAAGAGGGTGTCACAAACAGTCTGGTGCTGTGTACCAACTGAGCAGTATCCTCATTTAGCTAGCCTAAGATGGATACAGGGAGTAGTCAAGACGATACAAGTATCTTTGAAGGCATCCCGGGTGTCTGGCAACTAAAGCCTTGCACATTAATTCCTTCAACCTACGAAAAATCCATCAAGCATTTTCCACCATATTTTCCACCCTGTGGTTAATCAACGCCAAAATGTTTGAACTCTGATATGATTGGAAGCGTTGCCCACAGTGGGTGGTTTCTAAACATGCAGTTTCAATCCATCAAAATCAAGCAACACCAAGAGATGGGTTTGGAAGGATTTGGGTGGGTTTACTTTTACAGGGATGGGAAATTTCAGTAGCTGTTATTTTTATTTATTTTTTTTCAAATAGAAAAATCATTCTCTCTGATCTACTTACTTTTCTGGTACTGAGGATACAGTTCACATAAGCTCCTTGAAATCTTATACATGTAACTCCAGGGGTCGGTTTTTCAAAGCACTAAGATTTATCTTAGAGGCCTACTTGAGCGAAAACGGCAACAAGTGATCTTTGCTGAAATTCATATAAAATGCTTTCAATCAATAAGGAAATTTAGTTCACATGAGAATTACTAGATTTAACTTCGTAAAAAACAATCATTTTGAATACCCTTCTTCGGTGCTTTTTAGAAAGATTCACGAAAAGCCCTGCAGTTTACCGGTACGTCATCACTCATGTTAACGTCATATGAGGGAGTTCCGTTTTGTATAGCCACTTTGTTGCATTATGGAGGTATAACAAAGCAACCTCCCACAAATGACGTCGAAGTATCAGAAGTGAACAAATATCAAAATTTAATTTAAATGATAAACAAACACAATATAAACAACTTTAAAAACCATTCCCGTGAAACAAAATTTCGCTCAAGTAGCTGTTGTCAGCATCACCATAGTGATTTGTATTGTGACATCACACTTTGCTCAGCAATTGAGATTGATACACACTAACATCGGTCTTAACTCTCGGCCACAGGGGTTGTCAAAAGGTGGAAATGCCATAATTTCAACAAACTTAAAAAATTTGTATCTGACATTTTGTCAGCAATCTCACCTCTGCTTTTAAATGAGTGGTTAATCATGGTTATAAACTTGAAATCATGGCATCAAAATAGTTTTATTGTGTGCCGTCATTTCATTAGACAAAATCAAGTCAGCAAAATACATTCCTGGAACACTTATTGTTCATTTGATATGTTTGGGTGATGACATTTTTCAAAAACAAAAATATTTCTTTTGTTATTTATTGTACTTAAAATCATATTTATCCTCCTTTTATTATTTTTGTGTGCGTTTGACAGTCCCTTATATTTATTTTTCAATAATAATGTGCCTGGTCTACCTTAAAGTGTTGTAATGTTATAGTATGTTAAACACATTGTGTCTTTAAAGAGAAACTTTAATATGTTTGAGGCAACAAAGAATAAAGAAAAGAAGTAGATTTGACAAACTTTGTTGTCCAGTCGTGTGATTTCCTTCACTTAGGGGTTACCCCCATTTCTTCATCGTATCTTATTGCTGGCGCTGTTGGATGTGTAATAAAATAAATAAAATATGCTGAACACTTACACTTACAATTTACTGGGAAATGATAGGCTACGCCTTTAAATGCCCCATCAATGTCTATCGAGCTCATTTTTGAAGGCATTAGTAGTTTTCGCTCCAATCACATACTTCGGGAGTTTGTTCCATCGATTGATGACTCTCTGCGAAAAGAAGTCTGCTCTGCACTTTAGTGACTTTTCTAATCTCGGTTTGAATAGCTTCAGGTCATGTCCTCCTGTGTCTGTGTGTCTGCTAGTTGGAAGAAGTGGCTCGGTATGTATAGGCCTATTGTTTATAATGTTTATAAGTTTTAATGTTTATCAAGTTTTAGTGTAATGCATTATGGGTGCCTGAGCAATTGGTGCTCGATATGGGGCGTGATGTACCCCCCCCCCCCCCCCATTGTGTCTTCATTGTGTGCTTGGAATCTCAGGAATTCTTTTGAGGATTTTAGGGGGGCGGGAGTTCTATACAAGAGGAAAATAGTGTGTTATAGTATGGGAACATTGGGGGGACACCCTCTGGCCCATATCGGGCAGTCTATACCTGAGTGTGCTAATAATCACAATGTTTGTGTTATGTGAACTTGCGTTCCTTTTCGAACCAACGGCTCCGGCTTAGGCTTATATTTTGAATACACGCGCTTTCGGTCCAGGGCTTTAAATAGTGGACTTGACCTAAGCAAGAAGTTAAACTGAAGCAGTGGGTTTCGAAAGGGCATTTCTTTGCATTTTGACCCCGAAGAGGGTACAGGGCCCGATTTCATAGAGCTGCTTAAGCAAAAAATATTGCTTAACAGTTTCCTGTTAAACAGAAATGAGCAGGATACCATTCACAAATTGTACTTGTGACATGGTAGTTTGGATGGTAACCTTATTTTGGTAGCGTTGTCATATGCTTTGCTACTTTTTGTGCTTAAGCAGCTCTATGAAATTGGGCCCTGGTCTACACCTCAATACTCAAATTGGGATTATCTACTTTCTCCTTGATACTGATTTGTAATAATACAAAAAGCACATCTGTTTCGTGTCAATAGATAAAAGCTTAAACTGCCAAACTAGACATGCGAACCAGATCAACGTAAAAATTTTTTTTTTTTTTTTTTTTAATTAGCAATGTGGACATCTTGGTTTCCTTCCATTCAAAACAGTGTATAACCAAACCAAGGCTCGAAGAAAATAGTCTGGCCCATTTTTGTTCAATGAGAATCGGTATCCACTATTGTTTATGTGAACTGGGATCTAGACATTAATATGGCGGCAGCGTGGTAACAGGCGATATCACACGGTGGTATACAATCGAGAGTCTTTGGAATGGTTCCAACATTCTAGGAAGACTGAATATAAAACGCTGAACTGAAGCGAGAAGAATATGATGTAATGAGAAGCCTAATCTGAGACTAATCTCTCTCATTAATCGCCTTATTATCCAGTGTAATGGCCACTTTTGGCCATGGATTAGCTAAACCTTTCCCATTTTGAAGATGGACCGTCGTTTCAGCGCACCTTACGCCTGTGAGCTTACTATCTCTAAAGAGGATTTGGGCGATTATCCGGAGAGTAGAAGAGCTCAAGAGCCGGCTAAACTTCTAAAGGGGAAGTCAGATGTGTCGATGGCATACGACTGTCTGCAAAGTCACCCATTGAATGATAGTAATCTCATAAAATCGAAGGTTGAGTAATGAGTGATGGTTTTCTGCAGTCATCGAATCATTGCACTTTAATTCCCAATTCGCTGGGCACAGTGCCATTAACTCACTAATGTTTCGTTAATGAAACTCCTGCGTTTTTTGCTATTATTTGGCCAGCGTATCAATCAACGGGTTTTATTCAACGTGGGCTGGAATGTCTAGGAAGAAAGACTCGGTATTCTTCAGGAAAAAGTCGCCTTAGTTTTTGACTTGGAATAGTACAAGAGCTTCGGTTAAGCCTTCTTGTAATTAATGCGCTAGTATTTCTAAGATAATTCCACGTGACATTAAACGAAAACCTTCGTAACAATAATCACATTGCCATACTGGGGGGGGGGTAAGGAGGAGAGCACGTTATTTGGGTAACACAATCATAAAATGCAATATACATTGATGATGAATATGTTTTCATTGTGTTATTTTACCGCAAACTTCACAGAATTGTGTCTTCCCACAAAGTTTCAAATAATACACAAATTAATACTACAACGTATTTAGTGGTGTGGGGTTTTTTCAGTCTCAGTTTTGGAATGAGGGGTGACAGAGGGAGAGGGGAGAGAATAAAGAGGGGGGAAAGAGAGAGCCCTGGGGCCGATTTCACAAAGAGATAAGACTAGTCTTATCTGAAGTTAGGACCAGTAACTGGTCTTAACTTAAGACTAGTCCTATCTCTTAGCATTGCCTAGGACTAGTCCTAAAGGAAGAGTTTTGTGAAATCGACCCCAGGTCTGTTCAACCCTGACACACTCGTCTTCTTGCCTCGATCCTTTACAGTTTTATCTCTGTGTCAAAACGACTTCATGGCTCTCTTACTCTTTAGCAGATTTCAAAAGTTTACCGGTAACAACAGACTGATGAAAAGGTTTTATCGGTCGGTATGCCAGGTCTTTTATCTGGTTGGGAGGGGACCACCCTCTTTTCTCTACCTACTTGCTAAGAAACTAAAGAAACGTCCATCTTGGTTTGATCCGAAGTGGCGGAGCAAGAGTGACAGAATCCAGTCTTGCCGAGCTGACTGTGTAAAAGGGCTTGTTGGGATGGTATGCCACGGCTATTGTCTGGGATGGGAGGTGGGGGCCGGCCCTTTTCTCTTCTTTCTTGTCTTACGTGTGAAATGGCAGTGGGCCCAGGGGGAAGTAAGAATTCTCAAAATGGCGTTGGTAATAATCAAACTTTGGTCATCACATCATGTGAACGGCAGTCAACCAGTGCAGGGTGTGGCCTTTTTTAGAGCAGTACGGGTGTGCCCGGATCAACCGACTTCGGCTACGACATAGGGTGGCTGCCGTCACAACGTTGAAGAATAGGACTTTTCATCAAGAATCCGGCCATAGCCGAGTTAGCCAATTTGGTCACGGCCCTATCTTTGTCATGTTGTTAGGTATGGTTGTATAATTGGTTTTACATACCCCATTGTCTACACACTGTACGATTCCCAATACATTTTTGTTTGAATCTTAACGCATTATAGGCCTAGCCAATTTACCTGTGAGGTGGCCCTAAAACACATAAAATGAAACACTGGTTTCTAAACAGAAATTTGTATTAATAGATCTTAACTTTCAGTACTTTCAATCTTAAAGCTGATTTTGTCCAAACTTGGCACTGTAGGTTTAATGCTTGAAGTCTTCGGAGATGTGCAGATGTATCGAGTTGTTTAAATCTTTACACGGCAAGTGGCACATCTGTTTGTTTTTCTTTTACAGACCTCACTTTATAGATCCCTAAAGGGAAAGTGAAAGTAGCAATGCAACCCTTTCCTTCGACAATTCTCAGACGTCTCTGTCGTTTTGTGATTCCGCGTAGAAATGCTCCAAAGAGGATAATGAAGTAATCCTGTCAACACATTCTTCTTCACCGATTGCGTGACTATACCAGGCCCTACTACTAACATAGTACGGCATTGGTGCATGATTAAACCCACGTACGTAATTGTCGTTTTATGTAGAAAAGCCGTCTTATTTATTTATTATTTCAACTGGGTGGCTCGTGGTAACCACTAGTTTCTCGTGGGTCCAAGCATATATACATAGACAACAAGAATTAAACAGTAAAAAAGAACACCAACTTTTTACAATGTTATTGAAAACAAAATTGGTAAAAATATAGCAATCAATTCTAGGAAATAAATCACGTGCCCAACACGTGGGTTTTAATGATGTTGTTGTTGTGGCTGACATTTTCACTTCTTGTTGCTTTGCAAATAACAATACATTCAATGACCGTTGAGGGCCATTTTCTGATTCACATGAAACAAGTAGCCTTCAAATTAGACCAACGTATCGCGAGAGAGTGGGTCGCGAAACAAATAGGCGTGTCACCCAACTTTATCAGAAGTGCTATAAAAAGTTATCGTGACACTTTTGATAGTTCCGTTGTGGCAGGAGAATCTGTGTGCCCCCCCCCCCACCCGCCCCCACCCATACGGCGAACTGTGTACAAACCTCTTCTGATAGCTCCCTCTTTTGAATCATCCTCCTTCAGCCTATATATGTTAATTTCCCAAGAGGACAGAATCTCCGGAAGACAGATGTCCCTATGACACCGCCATCAAAACAAAGATTGAAAAAAGTTAAACAAATTCCTATTATTGTCAGTTCGATGCAGTTACTTATAACTATTTTTAAGATTAGCCTGTTGTGAAATTTACCTCTGCAGAAGGGAGTGGGGGGCAATAAGCCGGCGATCGACGGGTGGGTCGTCGCTGTCGAGTGCTTGTCGAGAGCTATGACGCTACGAAATTTGTGCATCCCTAAAAAAGGGTTGTTACGTCCCTAACATCCTCGAATGTCCAATCTTTATTTTCATGGTTTACCGTTAAAAAAACAACCTTCATTTAAAATTGTCCATCATGGATCATTTCATTCCGAACCGTCTTCCCACGCATTTTGTCAGTAGCCTACCTTCGCATGTCCCATCCTATCTATTCAACTCCAGAATACCAGCTACTATTCTCTTGAAAAAGGTACCTGAATTGTTGAGGGCAAGCATGTCAGAAACTTCACGTCAAAAAAATCCTTTCCCTTGTAATTTCTCTGGAACGTGGCCAGATAGTCAACACGGGGGGGGGGGGACACCGGCAATGCAATTCTTTACCCAATGGTGGGGCGTCCTGCAGTGACAGCTCTGCATTATCAAGCTGTAAAAAGGAGGATCAAAAGATGCGTGCGTGGGGGCTGCCAGGTTTTGAATATAACTGTCTAAGCATGAATGGATAGACAGACGACCAATGCAACCCTAGTACGGTGGCGTGTGTAAGCTTGCGGAAAACACCACACCACAAAAAAAGTGATCATTGGGACGAAGCTAAGTTGACATCAATTTCACAAAGTGCGAGTAACACGGGATCTACTGTGAATCCTAATAAGTTTTGGGCAGTGTCTTGGATTAGTGTACCAATTGGATTACCATGTACGGTGAGTTACAAGTCGTGGTTATTTACTTAATTAGCTCAAATAGTTCAAATTAGTTGTTGATCAATTATACAAATGACTAATACGCGTCCGATGGTTGAAGTTGTTTTTCTTCATTGCACCTGATGAAGTATTTGTTCCAACGAAAGCTTAAAGGCATCGTACACGTATGGTAATTGTCAAAGACCAGTGTTCTCATTTGGTGTATCCCAACATATGCATAAAACAACAAGCCTGTGAAAATTTGGGCTCAATTGGTCATCGAAGTTGCAAGAAAATGATGAAAGAAAAAACACCCTTGTTGTACAAATGTGTGTGCTTTCAGATAGGAATAAAAGGCTTCTAGCTAGAAGTCTTTTATTATTTTAGTGAGAAATTACCTCTTTCTAAAAAACTACGTTACTTCAGAGGGAGTCGTTTCTCACAATGTTTTATACTATCAACAGCTCTCTGTTGCTCGTTACCAAGTCAGTTTTTATGCTAATATATATTTTGAGTAAATACCAAACGTGTACGATGCCTTTAAGCAGATTTTGTTTTGTGTTGGTGGCTGTCAGGTTGGCGTAGTTGTATCTTTCCTCGCCTTCCACCTAGGACACTATTATGTGGATTGGGTTTTCGGTCCCCACTGATTGCGCGGGTTTCCCCTGGAATAATCCTCTGGGGTTTTCCTCCCACATCTAAAACTGAAACATCCTTCATTAACTTCTCTCCGTGGGGTTATTGGCTAGTATAGTGATTAAGTTCGCTTTTCTGAGGGTCCTTGGCTTCTTAACAAGACTCAATGAAATGAAATTAAATGAAATGTTTTGCTACAGTGCTTACTTTGATTAACCAAGAACCCTTCAAGGAGTTCTGGTACTTAAAAACTGGTGGAAAGTTTTGTTAATGTAGTTTGTACGATCATTTTGCAGCATCGTAATGTTTCGTGTTGAAGAGTCAGCTCACAATGTTTTGCTTTATTCGATTACCTTGTCAAGTCAGTTTAAAAAAGAACAACTTACAGATGACATCGACCGTTGTTTTACTCGGTATAGCTTATATAATAACAAAAAGGGGAAATACACTGTAATAAATCTTATTTGTTGATAAGCTGCGCTCCAAATTTCACGCTGGGACAAAATGTTGTGGGCCTACTTCGCATGACCGTCACCACTAATGTCGGACGAGAGCCGAGCGTCCTTCTGCCGGGCACCAGACGATTAATTTTGCAATGTTGGTATAATGTATACGATTCTGTCAAAATATTATTATCATCTGATGTGACACTGTTTACTCGATGGAATGTACAAGGTTTACGTGTACAATACGTGAAAGCTTTTGTTGTTGAGATACCGTCTTTGTTTCTGTCTATGTGAATGATATACAGTAATGCCAACGGAGTTCAACAAAAGACAGGGACAGTTCAACCATGGTTCAACCAAGGAGGTAAGAAACATCAGTGTGCATCATAGTAGACATTAGAATAATAGAATACCATGCAGTAGTAGTTTAGTAGTTTGTTTATCACCCCACAAGTGTAAAAAAAAAAAAATAAAACCATCGAACAACATTTATTTCAACTGACACACAACAACAAATAAGAATAAATAAAAGGCGAATCGGATCGCATCCATTGGCAGACAACCGTAAAGTTAATGTTGTGTTCCCCGGTGTCCTTTACTCTGAAGTTTGGGTCCCCCCCCTTCCTTGTTTCATACTTTTTCCTCTTTACACAGTAGTAGTGTTGTTCCCCGGTCCCGGTGGTACAATAAGCCTAACCGTTTGTAAAAGCCTCAACATCACTCGGGTGGCTACAGCCTTTTTCAAATTTCAGATCCAGCCCAGACTTTGGTTTGAGATCGATCAATTTGCATGTTTGAAACTCTGTGCTTTCTACTCGGGGTTTCCAATTGCCAGACGAAGCCGGAGCCGGAGAGCAGGAGGGTTTTCGAAAAGGCTCTTAGATGGAAAGTTACCGCGTTTTCAATCAAGGTTTTTTTTTTCTTATGCCGCCTATCATTTTTAAATGAGTAAGACCTGAAGAGTTGGTGATCGGGCACTAGTGCAGAAACAATGACTACATAATCTGGGCCCAACTTCATAGAGAAGCTTTACAAAAAGTAGCTATAAAGCACAACAAAATAAGTATTGCTAACCATAATAAGGTTACCAGCCAAAATACCATACCATATCACATGCACCATCTGTGACTGGTATCCTGCGTATTGTTGCTTAGCAGAAAATTGTTATAGCAATATTTTCTGTAGGGATGAATTTGGCCCCTGGTATAAATAAGCACGGGGTCGGACTATTATTGACCATCCAGCCCATGTGATTGATATGGACAGAGGCAGATGTACAAGAGTATGGTTCATGACATAATGGCCCTTTTCGAAAACACAGCTTAGGTTCAGGCTTCGTCTTGGGCTCCGTTAGTAAATTTTGAAGACATGCACTTTCGGTACGGAACTTCAAACAGTCTGACAGTGCCCAAGCCGATGGCCGAAACCTAAGCCGTGGTTTCGAAAATGGCCACAAGTTCCTCTGATAACACAGCTCACACCATCAATATAAATGTTAAAGCACAAAAACTGATTAGCAACAAAATCAAATATATAATCTAACTTTGCAGCGCTGCTTTTAGCATTTACAGCAAATTTACTGAGCTCTTCTGTCCATTCGTTTTTGCCAAATTCGTGTGAGTATAAGTATAAATTATTCTGATCAGATTTATCATTCTCTATTCTCTTTTATTCACATCCACAATCGTAAAAATTAACAACATAATGTGTATTTATAAGGAGTTGATGTTCCCATTGCAGTTTGCTTCATTGGATGACCGAGCTTTACACCGATTCACCGATTGGTGGCGTTTCTCGCCAGTGCCAGAGTACTCGCACTTTCAGAGCCGAAGCAGCGTTCATTGGCAACAAACCAACGCACACAAACAGGGCATTGGCCTGAAATCTACATTTGAAGAAAACACGAGATTTATTCACACTGCAGACACTTCAAGGGACTCAGTTTTAAGTTGTGCTCCAACCAGCTACAGTGAGCTACAGAAGTCACCCAAAGTTTGACTGCATATCGTCAAGGTTATTGAGTGGACTTGTGTAGATGTTGTGAGCAAGGTGAACCTGGAAGATATATTATTGAATTTATAGGAGATCGTCAGCTCTGCACATCGCCCGACCTGATGATTCAACTGTTTTGCCCCACGTGTTTTGATGACCTGTCACCATAAACAAACTGCCATTCTACCGTGTATTAACCAAGTTTTTGTATCGAGTGAATTTTCTTCAACGAATGAGAATAAGTGCCAGCCGCGTGCTGCTGTGCGGGATTGTCATTCCCAAACTGGAATTATGAACAAATTTGTTGCGGTAAACAGAGCGGAACCCAGGCGTGATTGAAATCGAATAATGTTACATGGTCCCACAATGAAAGTGAATACATCTCTTCAGAAGCCAACCATGAGTTGCAGTGCGTTGTTAATCGTTAGAGAAGGACCGTCCTGTGTGTTTAACACGATACGACAATAGATGTCAAAAACCTACCGAGGTGTACTTTATAGGTGTGAATTGATTAATGTGCGTGTAGTTGTAACATTTTGAACGCACGTAACTCGCATTCCTTTTGCTTGGATGCGATTTCCAAGGTGATTGTGGGAGTGGGACGCTCTTCGCCTGATAAACTTTTTCGAGGAACCGTCAAGAGGCGGGCTTGAAGCATGTCACTGGATTCAACTTGATTTCGCCGTGGTGCATTTTGACCGTACGGTTAAATTATTTGAAGTAGGCCTATAATAACGACCTCAAGGACCCACTGAAGACAGTTCTTCGTTTGAACCTGGATGGGAGTGTTGATTCTTTCTGTGATGTGATCATTCAACATCATACGGAGTACATTTATGAAAGTTGACTAGAATTTTTAAGTACGCACGGAGGAGGTAATCTAGTCCAAGAACAGTTTAGATAAACTTTCAATTACTGGTGAGGTTTTTCGTACTACTCGGCTCAATTGCGTTTAATTTGGGTGAGCCGTATACCGTGCAGGCACGCAGAAGCTGTCCAGTGGATTTATATTCTCGGCTGGCTGCGTGTGAGGACAAGATGTGGCGAGATTCGGATCAAGGAATGAGGACATCCAACATATCCAGGTCAGTGGGGAAAATTAACAAGTTGGCCCTATAAAGAGTAAAACTCTCAGTACTGGGGTAGGATCTGGGCCCAATTTTATAGAGCTGCTTAAGCAGAAAATGTTTTTTAACAATTTTCTGCTTAGCAAAAATAAGCAGGATACCAGTTAACATTGTGCATGTGACATGGAATTTTGGCTGGTAACCATTTTCTGGTAAGCATAATTTAGTTGTGCTTTGCTACTTTTTTTGTGCTTAAGCAGCTCTATGGAATTGGGCCCTGGTGTGGTTTTGGCTGTTTAATTATCAAGTGTGTGAACAAAAAATGATGCAGGGCTCTCCAGTTGTTTCACGTTAAATATATAATACTTCTTCTATCTAGATGTAGATGGACATCTTAAGGACTTGTCACAACAATAGGCAATTAATTTTCAGGCAACTTGGACCTTGGAGTCAACCAACTACACGGCTTATAAATAAACAATTCAGTAACACAAGAGAAAAATACCGGTATCACTTTTTCGTAAGTGAAGACAGAGTCGTCCCAAAGTTAATTATGTGAAGGTTAAGTTTTGAATATTTTGAATATGGTTGCCTTCAAATGACATGGCCCTTTTTTAAGACAAAATGTTTGGTTGGAGACTTTTCTTGAAACAGACTGCATGGATGGGATGTAGTCCGGTAAACCTTAGAGCACCGTAGTTGAACCGTGGTAGCGATGTAGGATAGTTTGATACCGGTATTCCAAAATACAAATATTCCCAATGTATTTTTTCAACGTATCAAACTGTCGTCTTAAGTGTTTTTTATTTTATTTCAAAAGCTAGGTTTTAAAAGCTAGCATATACTTTGAAGCTTATAATAGAGGGCCCCTATAGCAGCTGTATTGTTATGGGTACCCGGATTTAATATGTAATTTTCTTGTTAAGATTTTAATGTTACTGATCACCGGGCTTTCTGGTCACGACGAGTTGTTGGCACTGTCCCCCTCCACCGAGATGGGTCCAATGCGAAGTATCCCACGGCGTACACCTAAATCATGTCACGGTGCACGAACTCCCGGTGAATTTAGTTTTTTAAACAGGAATTTAGGGTTCTCACAAGCAGGTCAGAACATGGTGAAAGCCATACGGAGCACATTGTTGTACATATACAGCTGCCAACAGTCCAACTGTGACCGTACCGTCCTGTGACAATGGCTTGTTTACTTTCAATGACGGATTGCGCATATTTTTCTAAACGTTTATTTGGTTTGCCAGTAAACACTAAACCGCGGGGCGCGTGCCATTGTGTGTACGCAGTTCTCATTTTGAGGGGTTTACCGTTTCGTTTTTAATGCAAGGTTACTGCGGTACATTATGCGACAGTTTGAAATTAACTGTTTTAATTTCATTGACAAAGTAGGTTTAGTAGGATGGACCAAAAAGTGTCAAAAAATGAGACAAGAGTTCTTTGATATGCAATTCATGGACTGATGAGGTTTGTGTCTGGAGTGTGGAGGGTAGTGGGGGGGGGGATGTCACAACCATGATGGGATTTCCCCTTTTCGTGTATTGACATTTTTACAAATGCTACTCTGCATGTAGCGCGTAATTAATTTGATTAATTTCTAATTTCTGGCTGGTCCAGAGTTTTGATTGTCTTAATACCCTTTTTTAAATTAAATATTTTAAGCATGTCATATCAGTGTTGCCCGTGACCGATATCCTACTAATCTTCGCTTAGCAAATACAAGTTTTAAGCAATCATTTCTGCTGAGCAGTTTGATGAAATTTCAGCTCTTGTGTAACATTTTGCCGCTTTCTACCAATCCCTTAGAAACCCTAATGAAATAATGATGAAGTGTTTTAGTTAACGGACCGTAAAAACAAGCGTTTAATCCACCAAACTTTGATCGTGAATATTCTTCCACGACCCATCCACACCAAACACACACAAACGGTACATTTTGTTTTACCACGCATCCTGACAATGTTAAAACCATGGTAACCTCGTGGTTGTAGCCTTGAATTCTAACCTATACATGTTTCTTTCGAGTGTAAGATCGTTGCCACTTACTAGGCTTTCATAGAAAGTCCACTTGAGGGCAGCCACGATTTCTGACTTGAAACCAAGGCTATAGTGCGTTCTGCCTCTCCAAGCGCTCGTAAGCATTAGAATTAACACTTCAAGTTTACTGTTAAGAAGTTTGTCCTCTAAAAATTCTTTTAAATGTCAAGTTTAAATGCAAAACTTCTCTATACAAAAACTCTCAGTTGTATCAACATTGTGTTAAAGATCAGTTTGGCCGAAATATTGAGTCCGTGTTTGATAAAACACAACTTTAGCAATTTTGAATATTGTGTGGACAAACAGTATTCTTGCAGTGAATACAATAACGAGCAAGTTTCCATTGATATTGTCTCAATTACGTAAAAGCATTTTCCGTTCGTGCAAAGTTACAAATCGGCAACTGCATTAAAAAAAACCTAATAATGTGTCTTTGTCATTAAATCGGCTTTGGAATTTGTAGTCCCTTGATAAATCATCTTGGTCTACCGCTTTTATTCCGAAACGTAAATCACAAAAGTTGTGTGACGGATGACCGAGGGCCATTATTGGGTCGAATGTCGCCCAGTCATCGCCCAGGGATACTCCGACCTCCACCACTTGACCTCTTCACCACAAATCCTTCCGCGTTGTCATGGAGTCCTTGTTGACCACGTCATGGCATGTATATTATCATCACCTTGTTGATAAAAGAGAAACTCACAAGTCAATTTCAGACAGGGCAAAGGATAAACATCAAGTGTCAATGGCAAATTCCGACAAATCTTGGCGGGAAAAAACCCCTTAAAGTGGTTCAAAACGGCGCTGTATGTGACCCTGATGTGACAATATTTCAACATTAAACTGCCTTTTCCAATTATCAACTTGGGCTCCGGCTCCGGCTTGGGCTCCGGCTCCGGCTCCGGCTCCATCATCAATTGTTAATCAATGTAAAGTTTGCACGGTGTTTCCAACATCAAGCGTAGTCTGGAGCCGGAGCCCTAGCCGTGGTTTGGATAGGGAGGTGACATTTTGCTGATCATTGTCACAGGCATCCTGAGCCAGCAGCCTGGTGCTCTTTTGCTCTAGGGGCTTTTCCTAGACCTCGGCCTGGGCTCCGGCCCCCCGCTCCGGGCTCCAAGTTGGAAACACCGTACAAAATGGACACTGCTCCAAAATTAATGACGGAGCCCAAGCCGGAGCTCGTGCCCAAGCCGAGGTTTGGAACAGGAAAAGCAAAAGAACGAACGCAAACCACCTCTTTAGACAACTTTTTCAGTAGGCCTACACAAATATGTTTGCTTCAAAAAAGGAGGAACTGTCGACTGCTACGACACAGAGACCTGTGGAAAACCATTATCTGACAGACTTTGCCGAAAAAGGCAAGCAATGAGCAGGGGCGGATCCAGGATTTTCCAAACGGGGGGGGGGGCGTGAAAATATTCCAAGCAGCAAAATGATAAATGAAGTTTGTTGCCCCATTTCTCCCTCCCCTTCTCTCTCTCCCTCTTTTTTTCTTTTCTCCCTCTTTTTTTTTTTTAATATGAAAGGGGGGGCGTGCGCCCCACGCCCCCCTGGATCCGCGCCTGATGAGCATGAAGAAAACCACTATAGTGCAATCCTTGAAATCGCCCCAGTAGTCTGTATAATTAATAGTCAGATCGAAATAAAGTTTGCGAATATGTTTGCGCTTGATATGCTGTTCGGAAATGAGATCCAGTTTGCATCACCGACCACGTCGAACTGTATAAACGATTCGAGGCACGCACTGCACCACATACCATTTTTCGGCCTTCGCGTTGCATGTCTTCAGCTTAACCCCCCCCCCCCCCCCACACACACACACACACGCACTCCTATACCACCACCCACACACCCACTAACCATCAAACAAGGTCTAATTTTGGAAATTAAATTTGGAAACATGAATTGCAGCAATTCTTTCAATTACTTGAATCTGATAGTGTGTGACTGTCTATATATAAATGGAAGGCCGCTGCATGCTGCTGCAACGAACCCTTCACATGGAAAGACAGTTAACATTATTGACATGATTGTATTTGAAGGATGCAGATTGCGTCTGAAGGATTATGTAAGGGCTTGACAATCGCTCAATGTCAAAATAATGTCACTATATAAGTTTGTCAGCTTAGGGCACCGACCAGATGACAAATTTTCTCGGATGCCACTAGTAAACTTTTCAATTATTTGAATTAGCCTTGGGGTGGGGGTAGGGGTTACTTTCGTAATTCTTTGGATGAATAGTGTATACAAAAAGTCAAAGAATAGGGAACAACAGTTTTACGTCAGCCAAACCTTAGGGTTTCTTGACGGATCCTAACTTTATGGCTAATACTGTTTCTATCACAATCTATAGTTCTTAACATTTTTTTTATAAAGTTCGATGATTGATTTTCACGTCTTTCCTCTCATAAAGTCAGCTTTAACAAAAATGTGATTTTGAAATGTCTAAGTCTGTTACGGAATACCTCATTGAAATAAATAGGATTTGAATTAAATTTAACTGAATTGAACTTCTGAAGAGTTTTGTTTTCATTCACGCCCCGAGGTCAAAATGTGCTCTAACTTGTTGTACCCGCAATCTTCCCCAGGGCTTGGTTGATCCATCATCAATTCATAAAACGTTGGCGTATTCATGTGTGGGAATCACGGTCTTAGTTTATAAAAAGGAAAGTCGTCTATTTTCGTATTTAAAAAGTTTATAAATCTAACAAGTAGAAAATGTGGACTATGTTCATAATTATTATTACGTTTTTTGTGGTATATGATTTGGCAAAGTTCGTCAAGTTTTGTTCTCTTTAAATATTAGTGATTGGTGCTTCTATCAACTAGACATGGTACATACACCATTGGTATTTTTTGAAAGAATAACTTTATGTTTACCTTCCAGTTTTCAATAAACACACCTGAACAAACCTGTGAAAATGTCATCTAAAGGTGGCCAATGGTCACGTTTTCGAGAAAAGAACGAAATAGTGTGTGGGTGTTTGTGTGTTTGAGGCAATTGTTTATCCCTTTCGGACAATACGCGGCAATATGTTCTGATAAAGCAGCTCTAAGCAGCCCAGGTTAAAATATCCAACAACCATCCAGAGAAAGTTCAAGATTGATAATGTTTGTGAAATCAATAACCGAAATGCCTTTTGATTGTAAGATTTCTTTTTTAAAAGGAAGTTTTCGAAAATGGCACCCTTTCCCCCTTGTGTTTATAATCAGAGTTAGTTTTTGAAAGAAATTGTTTGGACATCATTAGCTGCGTGTGGGCTTGTATTTAGTAAAATGTACGTTGTTTTCTTGTGTTAGTGGCCATGGGTTTGGTGAGGGATCTTCCAAAGTTCTCCACTTTTTCAAGACAGTTAGAGAGAGAGGACTACTTTCACCCCTTCCCCTGAATCAGTTCCTATCAATATTAATTTCCTGCCTTGTCCATGTATTCTACACTGCATATATAGGCCCTACTACAGAGTGAATATTTTCAAGAGACATAATACAAATCTGTCACTGCCTGACACACCGCGGTGCGGTGCTTCCTTCTTCCAGTCACAGTTGAAATGATTGACTTTTACTGTCTGTGTTTACACACTAACTTCAAGACTTTCGAAATGTTCTTCCCTCTGAACCTCGACCCCCTCCCCCATCCACCCAATGGTATTGGCCATAGCTGGGCCTTGATTTGGATGCCTTTAGCACACCCTGTTTTGAATTTTAGCGCCATATTTTAGTCTTCATTTGCATATGTATGGACCTTATGCGCATAACATAATTTAGGTAAAGGTTGCCTCAACAGAGGTGAAAAGAAGATTGCTCATTGGCCAATGTTGTGCGCCGCGCGTACAGAGGTGTGTTTTACATCATTGTTTTACCTCTAAGATGGTGGCGAGAAGACGTTAGTGCTTAGATCTATTGTTGAAATGGTTACACACCTATGTTCCGACACCCCTGTTCCGACACCCCTGTTCCGACACCTATATGTTCCGACACCCCTGTTCCGACACCCCCATTCCTAACCCTAAAAACCTTAACCCTAAACCCAAAACCCTAGCATGTTGTTAATCACGAGGGTTTTTTTTTAACAGGGTGTCGGAATATAGAGCAGTCACCGTTGAAATGGACATACTTTGGACGCCCTTCGAAAATATTGTCAATGTGATGAAAGTTCGAAATTTGGATTTAATCCACTCCCCGTACCCCTGCTGAAAAGTCACATGTTTTCAACGCAGTAAATTTAAAACTTAAAACGAGTTTTGAATTGAACATGAACTATTAAAACAGAGAGAACCTATTACTAGGAAAGTGTAAACAGAAAAGGGTGTGTGCGCCACGATTCATAATGTCTATACCTAATTACTGTAATGGGAGATGCCATAAAACATCCTGTGAAACAAGTTCGTTGACATGTTGTTTTTCAGTAGAATATAATGTGAAATGTATGTTGACGCCGACATAGATCATGAAAGGGCATCCATTCCCATACCACAACGACCAGTAAACAAATTATAGGCGTAGATTTACTCTTCGAAATGGAAGACCCACGTTTCTCAGTACAAGACAGATGGACTTGCTCTCTTCAAAGGGTCTGTATATACGTTTGGTAATAACTCTGAAAATTAATGGCAACAAAAACTTACTTGGTAAAAGAAGTACAGCATGCAGCTTTGGATAGCATAATGCATTTTGAGAAACTTTTCACTTCGAAGAACTGCGTTTATGGAAAAATATATAACTTTTCATCCCCAAAAATGTGAATCTGAGAAGCGTTACACGACAGTAACGTTTCTCAGATTGTGTATTCCAATTGCAAACTATTCTTCCTGCATGCGTGGACAAAACCGCTCCATATTTTCGGCAATTTCTCAAAAAGGCTATCACCTTTTGAACTGAAATTTTCACAGGTTAAATTAATATGTTATATATCTACAACTATATAGGATTGAAACAAACAGTGGGTTCCAATTACGAACCGTCAATCCCTTTAATAATGGTTAAAACAAGAGATATATGTTTTTTCCGAATTATCCTGAGTTTCAAATAGATTTTTCTAACCATTGTGGAGGGTCAGCGTTATCAGTTATGGCGTGTAGCCAAGGATGGGTGTGGAATGATGTTGTTTTGCGTCTTATGGCATGCGATCGCTGTACTTGGCTCAGTTATTATAGGAAGATGGATGGAGGTGTGCCGATGTTGTTAGTCTTTGAAGATAATTCATGTTGAAGGCTCGTCGGGCGTGGGTGGTCTTCCACGAAAAGAAAGAATTGAAAGCGGTTCCGAAGTCCTGCATCATGAAAGTTGTTGTTTTATCTGCACAATGTCATTTTGAAGTTATAAAGCTGCGAGTGTGACGTGGTTCCGCTTTAAGCCACGCCCATTTCACACAAACTGGCTCCAACCATTACAAGAAGCCCATTGGAAATGCATTGCGCAACGTCTTTCTTTGAGAACTTATGACTATGCAAAAAAACATTTTGGAACTTTCCTTCAGAGTCTCAAGGTCTTGTCAGAATTATCAGGGGTTTTTTTGTTATAAGAAATGCCTTTAAAGTAATGAAATGGGTGATTTTGCTAATTACACACAAACTTATGGCAGATTTGGAGCCGGAAGACTTACCAAAAAGGCCCAATATACTAATTAGAGCTGTTTTAAGCAGAAAACATTGCTTAACAATTTTCTGCTGAGCAAAAATAAACAGGACACCAGTCACAAATTGTACATGTGACATGGTATTTGGGTTGGTAACCTTATTCTGGTGGTAAGCTTAATTTTGTTTTGCTCAGCTACTTTTTGTGCTTAAAGGACTTGGTCTCATACTTCAAAAACGTAGCTCCGCAATACCTTGCAGGAAAACAATGAACGTTAAAGCGCCTTGAGCGTCACTGAGCGCCGTTGCAACCTTAGCAGAGTCTTTCTCAAAGGTATGGTGGCCCTGAAGGGACATCGCATATCGCAAACGTGTGCGCACACGTATGCAATGTCGTGAAACAAATCGCGAATGTGTGCGCACACGTATGCAATGTCGTGAAACAAATCGCGTATGTGTGCGCACACGTATGCAATGTCGTGAAACAAATCGCGAATGTGTGCGCACACGTATGCAATGTCGTGAAACAAATCGCGAATGTGCGCACACGTATCTGCAATGTCGTGAAACAAATCGCGAATGTGTGCGCACACGTATGCAATGTCGTGAAACAAATCGCGAATGTGTGCGCACACGTATGCAATGTCGTGAAACAAATCGCGAATGTGTGCGCACACGTATATGACAACACAACACACACATATACAAGAATCAAACAACATTGTACTCGTCACTTTCGCCTGTAACCTGTCTATCAGCAACTTTAGTTTTCGAAGTCTTATAAGGATTTTCAAGTAATCCAAATCTTCTTGGGATGTGCACATACTCTTTCGCTCCATGGCGTTATCACAACTCGTTAAGTTCGTTCTCCGATAGTATTGTTTACATTTTTTTGTCACAGCTCATGGTCACCCTAAACAAACCATCTCAACACGTTTGAGTTGCTTTTTGTAATTTCCAATGTCACAATTCGCATGCTGACTCTTTCTTTAAGACCGGAATGTTGACGGCATGCCAGGGAATTGCGCAGCAGGATTATTTTAATCTATCCTTAAGAGGTTTGTGTATGATACTTGGGGATGTCTCGTAAAATTTGTGATAAGTTGCAGTGGTGTAAGGAATGATATACATCGACTTAACTGTAAACTTCATGGAAGAGAGTACGTGAGTATTTCCTCATAATTGCTGTTCCTTCATGTTCTTACAGCTCTTTATTTCGTCGTGTCAGTGCAAAAAACGTCGTATCTCCTAAAATACCGTAGCACTTACGATACGCGTGATTGAAATTGGCAAAATATCGTATCTCGCTTAAAATAGCCGGGATGTGCACACAAAACAAGTACGCGCTGAGATACGAATTTTTTGCTCGGAGCATTTTTGCGTTTTTGCAAAATCGAGATACGACGTTTTTTCAGTGACGCGACGATTTATCTGGTGGTTTTAAAGGTATGATCATAAATTGGTTTTTGGCAAAGTGATGCTGGTTTATAAGCAAATTATAAAGAAAGATACAACAAGAGTCACATGTGAAAGTTCAAGCTGAATACAGTGTCTTCTTGCTGAGAAAACAGAAGAAAAAAAAACTTGTCACATTTATTTTCACGTTTAGCGAGGTGACAGTGGGAACCAACAGCTTCTATTCTCTAATTCTACCTCTTTATATTGATCTGTTTAGAATCCCAAACACTGCCGAACAACCTTGGCTACCCACGTTTGAAATCCAGTCGGTATGTTGGGTATGTGTGTGTGTGTGTGTACACGACCCGCTTTTGAATCGACCGTTTATCTCCTTAGTTTGACCTATATTTTAAAAGTCCTAGTACGCCACGTGGTAATAAAATCCGCTTAGACTGATCCGTAATGCTTTGTATGCGTTCCAAGTAAGGGCTTTCGGCAGACCATATACTGGGAGGGTGTAGAGGGCCAGTTTTGATTAAACATTTTGTAGGTTTTTATCCTTAAAAGTGTCAACAAAAGCATATAATGTTTTTACCCCTTAAGGAGTTCATTACTCAGTGCATCCTTTAAAAGGAATGAATCCAGCATGTGTAACGCATAGAAAATGACACACACAAGAAGAGTTTGGCCGTGCGCCTGTCAGTATAGTTAGTTGACGGTATATCCCTTGAAGCTTAAACCCAGATCTATCTAACCTTGTGAACCTGGTGTTGAGGCTAAGTTTCTATTGTACTGACCAGAGGCTGAAATGTGGACATTAGAACTGTGGTATTGGGAACGCCATAGGGTTTGATTTAGGCTTCAGGCTTTTGTTAGCCAGGGAGCTGGGGGTTGAAGTTGCCAATTGCAGGGGTATTACGTTTCTTTCACTTCACCTGGTATCTCGAGTGAGGATTCCCTTACAGAGGAACCGTGCCGCAGGCAACCTCTTTCGACTTACTATCAAGGTGAATTGGTCTGACTACGTTTTGTCCAACTGGTCATCAGTATTAAGTATTGTTAATTTACATGGCATGGGGAATCAGACAAAATGGTGGCACGATAACGGTGTATATACAATACAGTTGCTAAATGTTTAATTTGTGAAAGTTAGAACTGTGTGTGGACCGTTTGTAATTTTCCGTCTGAAATTATTTTTTGAGAAATACTTTATATACTTTATGTGTTTTAACTTTGTTGTAGTTTAGGAAAGCGCAATGTTTGATTTTAGTGTAGACCCTAAATGCATTATTAGTTTTGTAAAAGAGGAACTTATCATTTAAAGAAGTACTTCCGGTGGGTGTATAGCTGGTTCGGTTAAAGACTTTGCCAAGAGGGAGCGAAATTTTCCAAAATAGCATTCGTATTGACTATAGAAAACAGTGTTGAATGCATGGTTTATGTACCGTGTACTATGCAGGAGTGACATAATACAAATTTGTGGATCTCGAAAAAGTGCATGGCATAAGTGGAACCTTGTATAGCTTTGCTTACAAACACACATCATCGTGCCTTGAGACAATAGTAATTAAGATCAGATTTGCACATAATTATACAACTCTCTCGAAAATGACTTTATTGGACGGAGATGTTTCCGCAGACGATTGATATCAGTCATAGCAACCAATACAACTTTCAAATTAAACTTAGTTAGTTGATTTATTTTTCTGCTAATCACAATAAACGGTTCCATGTCTGGAAGGAAATTAAGAGTTTCCCTTATTTCTCAAGGGCGACATTGGTTCACGTAATTTAATTTGCATGTGCTCAAAAGTGAAAATTACCGCCGGTCGTATGTACTAATCATTCTATATTCCCCTATAATGTGGATAATGAGGTCCATAAGATCTAATTGATGTGTGCCGTTTTACCCTATATCGTACAGGTTTACACTGTAGTGAACTCAGGCTTTACCTGTGTACATAGTGTTAGCCAGAGGGTGCATGTGTCTGTGTGTCATTTGGACACCCTGTTTTTTTTTATTTCCAGCAAATTTGTACACCATTTTACCCAATCCTGGCTGTGATATTCAGGACCTCTCCACTTGGTCCGAAATGATCTTCATGTTCGGCCTTATGTACTTTTAGGCTGAAGCTTCGTTGGGCTTAGTGTCCTAGTTGATGGCTTCGGCTACGGCCAGGCCTCAAATTATATAGCTGATTCAGTAAAAAAATATTGCTTAACAATTTTCTACTAAAACTAACTCATGTTAAGACAAATGTTTGTGGAAGATGGATCTTGTACCTTTTTTATTTTCATTTCCGGCAGAGCCAAGTTCGAATAAATGTATGGACTGCCATACAATAACTCGTGAAAAAGAATGAAACAAAGCGGTACCATGGAAGGCATGCTCAATTTTACATCTCATATGCAAATCTTTATTCCCGTTTCATCAGCTTCTCACAATAATGTTTCAAACAGACACAATACACAAAGGGTACTTAAAGGCCCTGTACACTATTGGTAAGATCGAAAAACACAAATGTTCACAGATTCACACAACTTGCATGATTTAAAGTAAGTAATGGTAGAAAGGGTTCCTTAAAATTATTTCTGCCTAAAATGCTATCGTTTCTTAGAAACATTAGTAAAACAATAGTTTTTATCACGGGTGATAAAAATTCGATGTTTGAAAAATCAGAAAACACATAAGGTCTCTTTTCACTATTTTCTCGTGACCTCGATGACCAATTGAGCTCAAACTTTCACAGGTTTGTCTGTTCATGCATATGTTGAATCACACAAAATGTGGACTCTGATTTTGAGCTGTTACCAAAAGTGTACAATACCTTTAATCAAATAATGTTTTACACGTGTTTATATGACACTAACCACCTTGCATTTTCAAACATTGAGTTGGACCAATTCGCTCATGTGATAGGCCTGAAAGTTCTGAACGGCGCAATACTACACAATTTAACAAAAATAATAATGTACACTCTTAAAACTCCCGGTTCAGAATTGACCCATTCCGGGTCCCAGGGGGCCTGACCATTTTCCGGGTCAGGCTGACCCGGGAAGTGGTTTTAAAAAAAGGGAAATTTTAAATCGGAATCTGCGTATTTTTGATACATTTCAGGGTTATTTTGACACAGATTCCGGGTCACACTGACCCAGAAATGGTTCAGGCCCAACGGGACCCTGATCAGGGTAAATTCTGACCCTGAATTTGTTAGAGTTTAAATGTCTGTAAACTTCCTATAATTATTTTAAAATCAGCAATTGAAATAGCGCTGGGGGTCTATATGGCGTATCGTGGCCAAGCGGTCAAGTGCATCGGTGTTTCTGATCAGCAGAGTGTGGGTTCGTAATGTTGTGTATTGCATGTAAAAGAACCCAGTTACACTTATCGCTAAGAGAAGGGGGTTTGTCGCGGTGTTCTGGCTAAGTGCGCTGCAGCACCTTGTAAAACTCTTATAAGGTGCTAAATATCGGTCTTACAATTCATAAAAACTTCGAAACCTGTTTTAAAAGGTGTTTCTCTTTGAAGCGCCTTTGAGTAACTTAATGGTGGATACATGCGCTAAGACTCCAATATTAATATTTCCATAGGTCTTTACCCAATGATCACTCTTACCTTAATATATGGACCACGGGGTAGTCTGTGGGTGACCTCTGTGCACATGGAACACAGCCAAGATGTCAGCATTTAAAGTGACTCAATGTTGACCCTCAGTCAATTCCAGTGACCTCCTATAGGAAATCCCAACCTTCATTTTATCTCCCACACACCCACCTGATGAGACAACCCTTATCTTTCTGGACATTTCTGCTATCGAAAGCCGTTTAATCATAACGAATACGACTGATCAACGTGTCAGCTGTGGTCAATGTTTAAAGGTAGATTACATCTTTTGCAGATATGAGTAATTCCAAGTTACTACAAAATAATTCACTTGAATGAAATTACATATTTGTTCCCCAGTATCTAGTGAAATTGTTTCGTCAGGTGTTGTTTCATTTAAAGGAGATGCTATTTTGTATCATTTTGAAGCGATGCCGATCTTCGTTTGAACGTGTGAGCTTTTATACAATAAGATCAGTTTAAAATCGTCACCATTTGCTCTCGTTTATCTCGGCAGTCATGGACTTACAAATGTAAACAAGTCGTTGAAACGATATTGCAAATTGAATCCTACTTTACAATCCACTTTTTCTAAAAGCAAATACAGCAATTACAAATTATGTAATTTCCCTTTACTTATTGATATTAACAGGTGACTTTCATGAAGCTTAGCTAAAAAGCATTGCTATGTCCAAAATGGTCCGTACCTTGCTCTTGTGTCCTAAGCAAATCGCTGTGCATGGTTGTGAAGTTTACGAAACCCATGCATGGCTTTAAAGGGATTGTATACGTTTGGTAATTGGAACCCAGTGTTTGTTTCATTCCTGAAATAAATGTAGATATATACAATAAAACTAACCTGTGAAAATCTCATTTCAAAGGTGGTAGCCTTTTTTTAGATATTGCCGAAAAGCTGGAGCGGTTATATCCACGCAGGAAGAATAATCTGCAATTGGAGTACACAATCTGAGAAACATTATAACGCTTCTCAGATTCAAGTTTGTGGGGATAAAAAGTGTTATCAGTACTTCGAAGTGAAAAGTTTTTCTAAATGCACTATACTGTACTTTTTTCTTACCAAGTAAGTTTTTATTGCCATTAATTTTCAGAGTCATTACCAAACGTATGCAGACCCTTTAACGTTCTGATTAATCTCTTCTTCTATGTACCGGTTCAGAAAACAATAATGTGCCCATTGTAATATTCTTAGCCTGTTTATTTTTCACTGAAAGTATTAACCTTCTTAGGTACAGTTCATTTTTTGTCGAAGGCAAACATTGACTGATTTTGATGCAGTTTGAGTTCAAGTTCGATGGATTCTTTAAGAACCACAATGCATTTATTTCTGTGGAACTGTTTAGCACAATATTTCCCTCTGCAGACTACCAGTCACAAACAATACACTTTATATTATGCACGATAACAGGTAACCATTATTTTATTGCTAGGCCAAACCTCTTCGTATACCTTGATCCATACCTTTCAACGGTTTAGTCAGTCGAGTCAACTCAAAAACAAATGTGCTTAAAAGAACAAACTTACCAGCAAGAAATAGCGGGGAGATGTCATATATTCTATTTAGGCCTCATGGCAAAATGTAGGTTGTGATGTTGTAATCAAAGAAGCCCAGTATAAGTTAACCCCTGCTTTTTTAAATTGGCCCCTTGCCTTCGTATGACTCGCAAGGGAGTGGGGAAACCGGCGAAGTCATTTCCTTCAACGGGGTTATACAACCCACGAACGCGCCGGAGGAATTCCCTTTTTTGCCGGGGCGTTAAGTGCAATGATCACGGTCTACAGGTTCACGCAACTTCACCGGCGCTCTTGATCCATACCTTTCAACGGTTGACTCAGTCGATCTGGAATCTTCACATCTTAATCTAGATGAGAAAATAGAATTAGGTCTAGCTGTTGCAAACCGCTTATCAACCAAAAGGACCTATGGTATAAATGCAACAAAATAGTTAATGGCCTGCGATGACGTTCGACCATAGCAGAGTCTTTCTCGAGAAAGACTGTGTTTGGGTCGAAACGTCAGGCATTAAATATTTTTAGCAAATCTTAATCTAGGCAAGAGATAACTCAATTAAACTGTGCTTAGCAGAACAAACCTTTAAGCAAGAAATAGCGTGGAGGTGTCGTAGGTTCTATTGATCTTGTGGTATTTTGAACTGAACCCGCTGCTGCATGCTAATCGTCCAATAAGTGATTATGCATTTTAAGCAGCTTGTTTAACTGCCTGGGACCTGCACGTTCGTTCCACCATGTTTAACCCCCTTCGTAAACCGTGACGTATTTCCGGTTGAATATTGATACTCACATAGCCTACAGGTTGCCTTCATGTAAGCTCCATATAAAATAGCCTACTTTGGTGTCCAAGCACAATGCGTTGCCCCGTGTCCAATCAATGCTGTACATAGCTGTGTAGGTTACTATAAATCCATGGCTAAACGTTCAACCCGTTATAAGTAAATAGGGCCTATAGCAGATCAGAAGTCTTTGTCTGGTAGGTTGGTAAGAAAATAGGACAATTCGGTTCAACTGTTCACCTTTGCAAATTGCAAACTAACACAAATTGGTTTTGGGGTTGAAATATGTCTACACTGAGTTAAAGTAATGTGTTGAGATGTGATTGAGACAATACAATTGTGGCTTTTGTCTTTGCATAACAGTTCATTCACATTTTTGCTGATCTTTAATCAGTGAGAAAGTTTACCGAGGTATAATCACAGCCTGGGATGCTTTCACTGCACTCGAAACAACTCTCGGGTCAGAATTGACTCTGATCCCAGGTCCTGAGTCATTTGTGGGTCAGGCTGACCATGGAAATCTTGCACGGATTCTGCGTCCGTTTAACTCATTTACGGGTCATTTTGACACTGACTCCGGGTCACACTGACCCGGAAATGGGTCAGGCCCCTGGGTCCCGGAACCCGGTAAATTTTGACCAGTAGGTTTTTAGAGTGGGTCGAGAATGTTGATTTTGATTCAAATCTTATTTAACAATTTCATGATCACACACGTCAAACCGTTATTCAGAGTTTTCTCGAAAACGTTTTCCCCAAAGAATATGGCAGTATTTTGAGAATGTGAAATTTGAAGACCAGATGATCTAGAATGAATGTACTCTTTCGGAACCAATGATGTACCATCCCATTAAACCCACGTTATGTTTATGGTGTATGATTTTATAGTATCAAAACTAAGTTTGCGGGGGACAATTTTTTGAAATAATCTATTCGAAGAATAAATTATGGCAATGAGAGAGAACCGAGGTTCAGATACTGTTAATGGGTTTCGACGTTTCGAACAGTAATCTTTTCTCGTCTTCAGGAGAAGACTGCTAGTGATGCTAACGCCTATACAACTGGAGGATTCAGTATTGTCATAAACCACACTGTACTGTTTTGATGGTACGGTATGTGTACATGTTGTGCAAGAACTGTACGTGGATATGCATCTTAGTGTCACATCTTAACAATCCCATAAATGATAATCTCTAATTGGGAAGAAATTTCCGGATGACGGATTGAGACGTCCTTGAGTTCATACCAGAAGCGATTTCATGCGTGTCTGGAATAGTGCCATGAAGAATTTCAACTGCGTTGCCGCGTGGTGGTGGTACCTTGATATCTCTCTGGAGGTATACTTATCTTCACATCTACGGTAATTTGTTAAAGACTTCACAGGATGGCACGAGAACTGAGAAGGAAGGAAGGGTTGGGGCTCCCCTATGTGGGTTTCAGGGGAGATTTTAAAGATGACTTGTTGTTTCTCTGAAAAGGCCCGGGTGCGATTTTTTTCCCCTGAACCTTTCAGGCAGTGTCCGTGGAGTTTAAGCCAATCAGAGCGAGGACGTCACACAATACCGCTTTTTGATTGGTCAATGGCCCACGTACAAATGTACACTGTACTGCCTGAAAGGTTCAGGGAAAAAAATCGCGGCCCGGGTAGAGGGAAGAGTTAAATCATATAGCCGCAGGAAAGCAGGTAAAATGGCTTGATTTGACCACAAATAACGTTTGATGGTGATGTTTTAACGCATAGAGAGGCTCTGTGAAGGACAAGCAAAGACATATTATAAGACCGGAACGCACTACCAATGTTCAATAAGCTTATTGATATACCGCACCGGTCCTCACGCAGATCCTTGTCATTTGATTGGTGGAACACGCGTCATACTTTTTGTCATGTATTTACTGCCGCTACTCGTGGCGCGCCGAGATTATAAGTCTTATATAGTTTAATATAGGACGCTTGGGATGAGTCGCAACGAAGCTTCGCAGCGTCGTTTCCAAAATGATCGTTCCCGCCTGTTCCTGTGTCCCAACGAAACAAGGGGTCACGGAGTGCCGGACAAGGGCAAATAATATTATTTCCCAACTATGGATTGCAAGCCAGAATGGCACACGTTCCCTGTGATAGTGCGACCGTTGGATGGGAATAACAATACGCACATTGGAACATGACCAATTCCACTTCCAGCCTCGGTTTGGTGCACACAGATTTATATGCAAGAAAGCAAGATTTATTTTATGTTAATGGTATTGTTTTTGTTTGTTTGTTTGTTTTTCAGCTGTGCTTCCTGCATACTGTTATCCAAGATACAGACTATGACGTTAAGAATATTCATCATTATTTTAGTTTCCGTATATGTGACGTCATCAGAGTCGTTAATCAGTGAACCCCGATTGCGTGAGGTAGGCCTTTATGCACATTTCCTTAAACTTGTTAATTGATTGGAAACACTTATTTATACGGTGCTTCAGAGGTGCCATACCAGTACCACGACGACCTACTGAAACTGTAATGTTGACCTGCCGTCATAATGTTACCAGGGCTCGATTTCACAAAGCACTAAGGTGCATCTTAAAGACCATACTTGAACGAAAACGGCAATAATTTTGAATACCCTTCTCCGGTGCTTTTCAGAAAGATTCGCGAAAAGCCCTGCTACGTCATTACTCATGTTACGCATGTTGTCAGTGGCAGAATTGTTTGTAGTTTTTCAAAACCTTGAGGTTGGGGCCTAATGTTTTTATCAATAATTACGAAAAATTCAGAAGTGCACAAATATCAAAACTACAATTAAATGATAAACATACACATTGTAAACAAGTTTAAATAGCATTCCCGTTAAAATATTTTCATTCAAGTAGCTGTTTAAGATGAGTTGTCAGTACTAGTACCAACGTGATTTGTTTTGTGACATCACACTTTGCTTAGCAATTAAGATTGTTACGCATCTTGATCTTAAGTGCAGTCTTACTCTTAGCTCTTTGTGAAATCGAGCACAGGACGACTTTCCTGAAACGAATTGGCGAGATAAATTATCTCATTATTAAATAATGTCAATGGCACTCAAAGATCTCCTTAGATTTCAAATGCAAAAAAACACGTTTTGTTTGGAACAATGCTGTCAACCTAGCCTAACGGGGCAGAAATTCATATTAGTGTATTGATGTCGGTATTCTTTGGCATGTTCCGGGCAAATTCAAACATTTTAGGATGTTGTTTACATCCAATGAACATTCTTCTGATATTTCATCGTGAAATCCGCAAATGGGCAGCGTGAAATCCGTAAATGGGCAGCGTAAAATCCGTAAAGGGGCATCGTGTTACATCATTGCACGGAGAACCTGGCTTACAGGCACGAGCTGACCTCGATTGAGTTCAGTCGACATTGACGAAGGACGACTGCGCATCAGATCGAGGTGTATAAAAAATTGACCCTCAGTTTGAGTATCGTTGGTGTTTACCTACAATAATGACGAGGATTTCAACTGTTGACTCATAGTTCAGACACAATAATGATTGATTCTTACTTATTGTGACAATATTACGTAAGGTATGGACTGTAAGCCAGTAATTTGTCATCCTGTCACTCATCATCAGATAGACCTCCACTGGAACTTGTTCTTTAGCTTTGGCGGTGATGTAAATTGACTCCGACAAGCGTCCATATTTTGTAAAAATTCCTACTAATTGAACATCTAATGTGGGCCCTAAACGACAGTACACAATATTACCAGTGTGCTCGTTGTTAGTTAAAGGCACTGGACACTTTTGGTAATTACTCAAAATATATTAGCATAAAAACTTACTTGGTAACGAGCAATGGAGAGCTGTTGATAGTATAAAACATTGTGAGAAACGACTCCCTCTGAAGTAACGTAGTTTTTGAGAAAGAGGTAATTTCTCACTAAAATATTTGAGTCTGAAAAAGACTTCAGGCCTGAAGACTTTTTCAGGCATCTGAAAGCACACAAATTTGTGCAACAACGGTGTTTTTTCTTTCATTATTTTCTTGCAACTTCGGTGACCAATTGAGCCCAAATTTCCACAGGTTTGTTATTTTATGCATATGTTGGGATACACCAAGTGAGAATACTGGTCTTTGACAATTACCAAACGTGTCCAGTACCGTACCTTTAATGACTGATTCGAAAAGGTGTGTAATTACGTGAAACATTGTTCGTTGTATGTAGCCTAAAATGTTGTTTTACACCGACGTAAGATATCGGGTATCATTGAACCGGGTATCCAATACTTTGCGGGTATCCGGATACCCGGTTCAGGCTTCTTCACAGTGTTCACAATACGGAGCTGGTAAGATTGAACACGGGAGCAAGCAGTAGCACAAAGCAGTAATTAACACCTCCTCGTATCACAAATGATATTTTACAGTTTGGTTGAACACCAAGAAGGCTATCGACGTGCCGTGGGTTCTTGTCCCTCTCTTACAAATGCCTTTCTTTGTTTCTTCCTTGAGAGGGAGAAATTTCCGCCAGATTCAATTATTTGTTGTGTACCTTAGGTCTGACTATTCCTTGCGTAATGAAAAACGGGTAATGAAAAAAGAACTTGTTCAACCCTCAGGAAACTATGCTAATAACTTTTTCGATATCGTCTCGGTGGTTTTGTAAGAACATGCCTATATGTCGAACCGTCCCAATATCCACCCTTGAGCCATAGGAAGTGAAGGGTGGCGTGTGACGTCATCGTGGCCGAGCCCCCCCCCCCCCCACACACACACACACTTCAGCGGCTGGAAAATCTTCACTGGAAAAATCTGGTTTATGTCAAGGAATACTGCTAATACGAAGTGACGGGTTGCCGTATTAGTCATCGAGTAGATGACAAATATACGTGATAGTGGACGTTGAAGTGGCGTGAGTGGATTACCCCCTTCCTCCTCTGCCATGTTATTTGGTAAATACGATTGGTTTATAGTTGCAGTTGTTCAGCCCTCAAATGGGGTTGGGTTAGATTGTTTGTTGAAGGAAACATAATAGACCTCCTGCATATGACGTCACACTCTCAAACAGCGCCCTCACTGATGCAAAAGGAGGCATGGTCAATGGACGACAGCTGCTCTTGGTGCGTGAAAACGTGTGAGTGACCTCAGCGTACCAGCAGCGTTGCGCGTTGTGCAAGGGGGGGGGGGGTCAATGGACGGGTTATGATCGCAGAGAAATTATTTGTGATTGACAAAGTAGTTTGTGCATAATTAACATCACCCGCTGTTATGAGAAAAGAATCTACATCAAATAGGATTTTTCTCTTTGAACATGTTTTACTGTTTACTCTTTGAACAAGGAAAAGACAAAGAGCTTCCTTGTAATTATCGCTTAACATTGAACCTCTATAACATTTACCAAACTTATACAATCCATTTAATACATGCTGTCTCCCGTATAAACTAGCTTAGGTCCTATGTCTTAAAATAGTAATTGTTTTGCTATGTCTAGAGTGTAAGGCAGAGGCGCAACCAAGAATTAAGGGTGGGTCTAGCACCCTCGGCCCCGCCTGCCAGTTGTTTTTACTTACTATTATGAACAGAGATAAACTAAACAGGGAACATTTTTATCGACATTATATAGGAACGTTTAAAATGTGGATTGTATTAGAGGGGTTACCAGGAAGGGCAGGGTTGACCTAAAAATACCAACCATTGCGGCCCTAAAGTATATGAAAGCAGAAATGTCTTCCCAAACGCCTCCGAAGATAAATCCCTGGTGCACCCTTGGTGTACGGTCAACTGAGACGGAACTGAACATAAATATATTGTTTGTTTCCAAAACGCTACACAAGGGTGTTTTTTGTGGAAATTGATATAAAGAAATCAACGTGGTCATTTTATGTTAAATAAAAATCGGAGCCGGTGAGAAGCGCCTTTCTCGAAAAGCTCTGCAGATCTATTCGGCCCAGGTTCTTCGAGGTCAACCCAGTTGACCAAACTTTTAATAAATGTCCCGTCAGTGCAAAAATTTCCAATTATGAAAGTGTTTTTTCAAGTCATGACACAGTAAATTCCTGTGAATATAGCAACAACAACAAAGTGTGTTACTGACTCCAAAAGTAATGGGTGCCGTAGACTAGACTTACACCCCTGCGGTTTGGTTAATAACTTCCCAATCAAATTCCACTCAACTCGTTTGCAGCCGCGGGCATTATCGTCAAACTTTAAAACATCAAGCTTATGGCATGTGCTTTTTCATCAACATTGTCGGCTAAAGTCAACGGGGAATTGGTGTAAAATTGCAAGACGAACCTTGACTACAATTAAAGGTATACCACGTCCTGCCTCTTATGATCACCTCATTGGGTTTTTTAAAGTGTAAATTCATTTCCATACACCAGTTTTGCAACAAACACACCAACTTCAATTTCATAATATTAGGTGGTCCGCTCTTGTGAATGTAACGGGAAATTAGTCATGTTTTAAATCAGGGATTTTGTGCACGTCTGTTGGCTTATTTCGGTCGTAGTGGTCGAAATAAGCAACCTGATTTGTAAAGTCCACAAGAACTATTTCTTTAACTCTGACAGTGCCAATACTTCAGACGGAACATTTCCCTGGAGTATTGGTGAGGTCGGTTTTTATTATGATATTTAAAATAAGTGAGCTTTTATACTGACACGTCCCTTATCATTTTCTCTCTCTCGATATAACCAGCGCTGTACTTTGTCTTTAAACCCACATGCCGATTGCATTCATTTACTGTGATTGAAAACATGTGCACTTTCCCATTTATTTCTCTCCGTGGTGTAGCAATTTTTTGCCAAGATTGAACCATGATTGAACTTGTGTTTTCGCAGCTTTTCTTTCTACAGGTGCAATCTTTGCACTTGCGCTGACACCGGTAGTTAAGTTTTCCTCAGGGAAACTTTTAAAAGTTTCTGTTTTGTACTTTTTTTTCACGTTCATGAGGAAAAACTTTTGCTTCCATTCTCTAACGGCATGTTGCGATCGTGTGATCTGCGCTTAGGTGGCGATCGGTTTTTTGGGGGGTGTTGGGGTGTGTGTTGGGGTGTTTGTTTGTTTGTTTGTTTTTCCATTGCGGGACTTTTTACAAACCTAGGCTTGGGCTCTAACTCCGATGTATGCTCCGTCTTGATTTACAAGGTGCTTCAACTGCAAACGGAGCCTGGGGCTGGGGGCTAGAGCATATCAGCCGAGGTTTACGAAAAGGCCCCCGGCTGAGCTTGCGTATCCGCGATCAACGGTGTAAACAAGCGGCAGCAATCATGAAGATGTTAAGACAAACAGCGTCCTAGTTGCTGAGTGACACGGTGGTTACACCCACACTTAGACAAATTATGAAATCATTGTTCATTTTACTATGAATAATGTAGAAGCCTAGTCGTATTTAGTACAATTCGATCTCCTATTAAAGGTATCGTACACGTTTGGTAATAACTCAAAACAAATATTAGCATAAAAACTTACTTGGTAACAAGCAACGGAGAGCTGTTGATAGTATAAAACATTGTGAGAAACGACTCCCTCTGAAGAACGTAGTTTTTGAGAAAGAGGTAATTTTTCACTAAAATAATAAAAACTTCTTGCGAAAAGTTTTTATTCCTATTACAACAAGGGTGTTTTTTCTTTCATCATTTTCTTGCAACTTCGATGACCAATTGAGCCCAAATTTTCACAGGCTTGTTATTTTATGCATATGTTGGGATACACCAATTGAGAACACTGGTCTTTGACAATTACCAAATGTGTACAGTGCCTTTAAAGAGTTTTATTCTGTTACTTTTAATTTTTAAAGTAAAAGGAGGGCTTTCCATAGACGCATGTTACTGCTTTGTGATTTTTGTGTGCACACGTTTCACCTTTTAGTGAGCTTGCAAATAATGTTATTGATGGTTTTAAAACACAAGGATTATTGTCAATATCATGAAATTGCTAATCAACAGGAAGCATAAAATAGTTTGATTCACTCAAGAAAAACTATCATATACAACAGAAAAATCGTTTACAGAATTGGAGAAACAAATAAAGACAATTGTAATGTCGCATTGAGGTTAACAATTTCACCACAGAAATTTTTGTTTTAATTGTAATTTCGCATTGAGGTGATCAATTACAAACAAAGAAAACAAATTCTCTTTTGTAATTTTGTATTGAGGTAAGCAATTTCACAAAAAAACAAATTCTCGTTTTGTAATTTCGCATGGTGGTAAACAATTTCACAAATAGAAAACAAATTCCCGCTAGTAATTTCGCACTGAGGTTATAGATATTTCACAAATAGAAAATAAATTCCAAGTTTGTAATTTCGCACTGAGGTAAACAATTTCTACAAATAGAAACAAATTCCTTAAAGGGTTCCTCGTCGGTTCCGGTTCCATATGTTGGCTAACCTCCGGCATAGAGTAAGGACAGAGACAGCGATCCACCTGTCTCGATCCTGGGTTTTTTAAACTACTCCAATTTCGCAATTCTTGTCATTACTCTATAATTGTGGATTTTCATTAATACATTTTCAAAGTCGGGCTACAACGAGCATTGACTTACCAAGCCTGATTCATGTGTTTTTCTAGTTACCTTATTGCTTTATTATCAGCATTTAATTATTCATGAATTGCGTATATTTGTGGACATTAAAATATATGACTTAATTAGATTGAATTGAACGGAACTAGGGACTGTCTTCCAAAAGTTCCACGATCAGTACCAGTAGACAATAAAGGCTCCATCATGTCATATCTGACGGTCGTCTTGTTATGGATATGTTCCCAAGAGTTGTTTTGCCAAAATAATGTGTATGTTGACACCTACATGATGACTTTGAGGGAAGTACATGACATCTGTTCAGACCCTCTATTTTTTTCAAGAAACATTGCCACATTATGTGCAAATCTAATTAAAAGTATATCTTCCAGAATAAGAGAAAACAGCTTCTTGCTGTTAATAAATGCAATGCTTCTAATTTGCTACATCCAGTCACAGTCATCATTATTAATTAAATATTTAGAGTACTTCAACTCAAGCGCCAACATTCGCAGGATGATGTGATTGTTACCAGCTTTTTACATCGAAACATTTTCAACATTTAATTTGAAACCCTTTTCGAAAACAAGGCTTCGGGCTTTGACTTCGGCTGAGGCTCCGTCAGCCTGTTTGAAAGCACCGTATACCAAAAGCACACGGTTTAAAAAGAACTGACAGAACCTATCAGCCGGAGCCTAAGCCGGAGCCCAAGCCGGAGCCCATGCTGAATCCATGGTTTCGAAAAGGGCCTAAAAACACAGAACGAAGTTCAATCTGACAGCGATCATCATATACACTGCAAAAACTGGGGTGTTAAAATTGACACCATTGGTGTTGTCACATTATAGATACCAAAAAGAATCAAAGATTTACACCATGTTCAAATAACACAAATTTCTGCCAAAACAGTTACATCGGTGTTATTTTAACACCCTCATGATGTTAATTGTGATTCTCTCTTCGGTATCTAAATGTGACAACACCCTTAGTGTCAATTTTAACACCTTAGTTTTTGCAGTGTACCAGTACCAATCCTCAAGAGAAATGTTTTTGAGATAAAACCAACGTTTACGTGCGCAAAATCCCTGACAAAAACATATACCGATTTCTTTGTCTTCAATCAAACTTTTCAAATTTATATTTAAAGAAATTTTCAGAGGTTTATTGTATGGTGTGTATTGAAACATAGAGGGTAATATGAAGTAGTTTACTCTTTGAAGGCAAAGTGTACCTTTGGTTTTTTGGAACCGTTCGGTTGTTTTAATCTTAAGTAAATGTAGATATATACAATAAAACTAACTTGTAAAAATTTCTTTTCAAAAGGTGGTAGCGTTTTTTAGATATTGCCGAAAATATGGAGCGGTTGGTGCCATAAACCGTAATTGGAATACACAGCCTGAGAAACGTTTCATGCAGAAACGTTTCTCAGATTGAAATGTTTTTGAATCCCTCTCTCTAAAATCACATTCCTTATATAGCAGGGAATTGTTTCTCAAAATGTTAAACATTATCAATAGCTGCAATGGGTATTTTCTTCTTTTTTTCCCCAAATGATTTAGGCCTACTAAGAAAAAGAAAAGGCACTTTCCCTTTATTTAGAAATGGATAGTTAGCTTTTCATTTAAATTATATTAGTGATCCATATCTTTGCAATAAAAACAAGACTCAAAGCAACCAACCCCTCGGCAATTAACCAATTAGACCTCGAAGAGCACTTCGTTCTTGTTGACTGAAGGAATTTAATGAAAATCAACCGATCACTTTGCAATTGAATTTAGCAAATAAGGAACCACTCGTTAAAAATAAAAGGGAATGTTCTTTATTACGTTATATTAGTAAAAGCCAAGACAAAAGTTGTTTACTGTTGGGTTATTGTAGAACATGTATTTGTATTGAATGTTTTTCATAGTCAGTTGTTTTCCTGGTTCGCTTGTTTTTGTTTTGTTGATGGGATGGTTGTTGTTGATGTCTCTTTTGTAAGGTTTAAGGTTGAATTTTAAAACAAAAGTATGGGGGGGGGGTTACCGGTACTTCTGTTGCTTTTAACAGTTGTATGCCTGCTTAACTTTGCATTGATATCGTTTTTAATTATGTTTTACATATTGCCATAAAAAGAAGGCCAACATAAATTTTCACGCATACACATCAGACGAACATTATACAAGACGAAATAATGAGATTTGTCAAAAACTATAATAATTTTTTAAAGGGGTGTCGAAAGTCAAACCATCTCTTGATGGCCCAAATGCAGATAGCTACCCGGGCTTCGAAACGTTCATTCACAAGCCAATAATGTGAGCTTCTCTTGATGGCCCAAGTGCAGATCCTTACCCGGGCTAATCTTGTCTTGGGGATACGATGTTATAATGAGTCACAACACTCATCTACTTCCGGGCAATTATTTCCTTCTGAAATGGGGTCATCGTCGGACCCGAAATCTGGGTTCAAGTTATGACACTCTTTCCCCATGACTCTAGCTGTACGCTTGATGTTAGCGAAGATGTCATTAAATTAGCTCAAGGTGGTGGAATTTCTCGTCTGAGTGATTCATGGACTTGGCATACGGTCAAATTTGAAGGGGATTTAAGCCCCCTGTGGAAGAAATTGTCATCAGGCTGGGCCTGCTACGTTTGAGCTATCGAAATGGGATGTTGGGAATACGGCGTGTCGTGGCCGAGCGGTGAGAGCACCGGACTCAAGCTCTGGTGTTTCTGATCAGCAGGGTGTGGGTTCTAGTCCCGGTCGTGACACTTGTATCCTTGAGTAAGATGCTTTACCATTATTGCTTTGTCCTTCGGATGGGACATTAAGCCGTAGGTCCCGTGTACTAGGATTGCTTAGTGCAAGTAAAAAGAACCAAGAACACTTATCGTGGAAGAGTAGGGGTTAACCCCGGTGTTTCTGGTTCACAATAGCAAGCACCCTTGTTTACAGGTTTCCTCGGGCTGGCGAGCTACAGTGATTAAGTTCACTTAGGAGGCATCCTTGGTTTCATTATCAGATATATATATTAATAATTATAATAATAATGACTATTTTCCTGCCTTTCACCTCTGTGGACTGCTGGTTCGAATCCAGCCTCAACCTCGGACGGAGCATTTGCATTTGGATTGAGTTTTCATTCCTTACCTGGTTACATGCTATCTCTCAATTTTTCCTTCCAAATCTAAAACTAAACTACACACAGGTATTTTAAGGCCTTTGGGTCACGGTTACTATAGTCACCCTCTTTAAGAATTCTTAACATTATGTCCCTTGGTTTCGTTATCAGAAAGATTGAATTAAAAAATAATAAAACACCGTTGCTCTTGCCATTCTCTCAGAAAATGTAAACTCAATTTTCCAACTCCTAAAGATGTAATAACTGCGTCGGGGATAAAGAATGATAATATTGTTATTATTTATATATATATTTTTTTACTCTACAAGGATTTTTAATGAGCACTGTATATACTCTTTGCTTTCCCAAATCCTGTGGGGAAAATACCGCCGCCATTCAACACCATGATCTACCACTATAACACAAAGTCCTTACAAGTTAACCGATGCTCTTGCTACCTGTCATCTACAGTTGGTGTACTTAAACAAAAATAGTTTTTAAGAAACTTTAACAAGTGGCGTAAAACCAATTTAAAGGCACTGAACACGTTTGGTAATTGTCAAAGACCAGTGTTCTCACTTGGTGTATCCCAACATATGCATAAAATAACAAGCCTGTGAAAATTTGGGCTCAATTGGTCATCGAAGTTGCAAGAAAATGATGAAAGAAAAAACGCTTGTTGTACAAATTTGTGTGCTTTCAGATAGGAATAAAAGGCTTCTTGCAAGAAGTATTTTATTATTTTAGTGAGAAATTACCTCTTTCTCAAAATTAAACTACGTTACTTCAGAGGGAGTCGTTTCTCACAATGTTTTATACTATCAACAGCTCTCTGTTGCTCGTTACCAAGTCGGTTTTTATGCTAATTATATATTTTGAGTAATTACCAAACGTGTACAGTGCCTTTAAGTGCTATGAAAAGGCTGGGGTGTCGTGGCTGAGCGGTTAAGAGCATCGAATTCAAGTTCTGATGGTTTGTCATCAGGTTGTGGGTTCGAATCCCGGTCATGGCACTTGTGTGCAAGACACTTAACTATAATTGCTTGCCTTCACCCAGGGGTATGAATGGGTATCCTGCGAGGGTAGAGGTTGATATTGTGTTTGAAAAAGCCTTCGGAGCGCCACGGCAGCTCGGGGTTGTATACTCCCCAGGGGGCTGAGAAAGGTTAAAGGAATGTTATTGGCCCACTGACCAGGGCACTAATGTAAAGCGCATTTAAACGTTTATTGTAAAATGCGCTATATAAGAACTTGTTATTATTATTATTATGAGGCTGACGTTATAATCCCAACTCCGTCCACCAAATTCCTCGTCCCCAGGAAATCTGTGTAATAATATCATCGATCCCACCGGGGTGAGATATAGGTTGAACGGCCTCACCTGTTCCGTTTAGACAATGTGGCTGTCGTTGACACCTGAAGGTGCCATATCCCGACAGTTTTACTTCAACACAGAAGCAAGAGCAGACATCATTAAACGACAATTGTCTTGAGACGTGGCCTGGTTTGGATTAGGACGTCGTGATCAAAACCAGGCCGAGAGTCACAAGACGGCATGGTTTGATGTTGTATCGGGAATGAATTGGTGGTAAACTTTTACGTCCGATCTGGGGCCCAACTTATGGAAGTGTATTATAGTACATTGTTTAAAAAAAACCTATTCCGTACGTACGGATTTCTAATTAGTACGTACGAATTACTTATCCGTACGTACGAATTACTTATCCGTACGTACGAATGAGTAATTTGGATGTTCGAACTACTGTTCCGTACGTATGAATTACTAACTCGTACACAGGGATTACTATTCCTTATGCGGTAATCCGTACTTAAGGATTACCAATCCGTAAGTTTACAAACATGAAATTGCCGTCTGGCTTAGTGTGTGTGTGTGGGGGGGGGCTACACACCCGCTCTGCCCCCTATTATACCCTCTCCCGTCGGACAAAAATTGTCGCAAAGGTTCTCACACTATCACCAGCAACAGATTTTCCCAAGCTTGTTTTCTCATTCTAAAAAACAATACACCCAGCGGGAATTCATTCACCTCAAACAAATGGAAAAAGTGATAATAGTAAACTTGGCAATAGAATACTATTTCTATTTTAAACTGTTTGCAATCTGCGTAATTCAATACGGCCGATTTTTGTTCTTCTTTCTTTTTTACGAGGCATGCCATATGTTTCAGTTTGGATGATTGTTATTGCAATGGAGTCTTGACAGAGAGGGGGCAGCGTTGCATGCACAGTTTCCCGCCCTGAACTTGCCGCTAGCCGACACACTTCAAATGTCACAGAATGAAATGTAGTTAACGGAAGTTTTGCACGTATAACGCTGAACATCTATTCCCGCATCTTATTCCCGCGGAAAATTCTTGAACAATGTTTTGAATGTTTCGGATTTGTCATCGGACAGGTGAAACGATGAGTTTCCATCATCACATCGGGGGAAATGTAAACTTTTTGATCTGTAAATATTATCTGTGCGTCATAGGAATGAAAAAAGGCTTGGAAAATGTTCATCTGGAAACTTGCTGTAAGAGCATATTAAGTTTAGTGCTTGGAAACTGTCTAGTTCATTTTCAAAACTTCGCATGCCGGAGAAAGAAGCGACAGCACTGCCATGCAAATATCACTCCCATGCTATAGACCCATGGCATCCAAAGAAAATAAAAGAGGCCACTGCGAGTCCAAAACAAAACACTTTTCTTCAAGAAGGCTTCTGCTTTAAAAAAAATATATATAATAATTACATCCGTGCTATTGACCTTTATCACACTGCCGCCATCTTGGTCATGTTCCCTGTATCCAACAATAGTAATGAATGCTAATATTCATTGTACAAAAAGGACCAGACTATTTTTCCATTCTAGCCTAAGTTTGTTTACATTGGTTTGAATGGGAGAAAATCAAGATGGCCGCACCGTGATAAAGGTCTATAGGCCCCTTCCTCTGGGTCCGTCGCGATCAATACACTACACAAACTGGGGTGTTAAAATTGACACCATGGGTGTTGTGACATATAGCCTAGATACCAAAAAAGAATCAACATTTACAACATAGGGTGTTAAAATAACACTAATTTCTGCCAACACAATTACATTGGTGTTGTTTTAACACCATATGGTGTTAATTTTAATTCTCCTTTGGGTATCTATATTTTACAACACTCATGGTACACCCTCTTCCAGAAAAATCCAGTCTTAGCTGCGATGGCTTCATCGAGTTGATTACCCCCCCCCCCCCCAACGCATAATAAGCAGTTAGTATTTTAGCAGCTCACAATTACAAGGTTGAGCAATGAGTAGGGGGGGGGGGGCTTATTCTGTCACTATAGTCTTGGTACAAGACGTTCTATGTTATTGACCAAGGCATTTATAACGAGTTAAACGTCTTGAACCGCCACACTCGACATAAGAGATTTACAAGGTGCTGCTGCTAGCCTCTCTAGATTATCCAATATTTAGCTTTTATTAATCTCTGTTATACACTGCAAAATCTTGGGTGTTAAAATTGACACCATGGGTGTTGTCACCGAAGAGAGAATCAAAATTAACACCATATGGTGTTGAAATAACACCAATGTAATTGTGTTGGCAGAAATTAGTGTTATTCTAACACCCTTTGCAAATATTGACTCTTTTTCGTATCTATATGTGAATAGATACGAAAAAGATACGAAGGTTCAATAGATACGAAGGTTCAATAGTCCGAAGATTCGATAGTCCGAAGGTTCGATTGTCCGAATTGACAATAAGGTTTGATTGTCCGAATTGACAATAAGGTTCGATCGTCGATTCTAACTGTCGGACCTTATCGTCGATTCGGACTACCGAACCTTCGGACCAGTGAACCTTCGGATCAATGAACCTTCGGACTAATGAACCTTCGGACTATCGCATCAACGAACCCTATTTCATTTTCGGACTAATGAACCCCTGTTATGGGAAATTTGTGCGTTCGGACTATCGAACCTTCGGACTATTGAACCTTCGGACTAACGCACCTTCGGACTCTCGGGCGGACACCGTTATTTTTAACACCCCTGTTTTTGCAGTGTATAAGTCATTATGTTCACAAGGGTCGATACCTATATACCTGGCATTTTGACAAGTTTTATTTGTTTGACAACGGAAGCTAAAGGGTAAGCCCACCAGTCGCATCAGTCGTCAATGTGAAGAACATATTGAGCAGGTTTCCCTCCCGGTACATACATACAAATCAAACAAGTCGGTCAGACGTTTGTTATGTACTTTCCACCATATTTGGCGCCATAATGAGCATTATGTAAAGGATAGGGGTTGAATGTTAGAAGGATGATGCTCCTTTCTATAAATGAAAATGTTATAGGAAAACTAGCATTCATGTTGGTTTGGGCTTCCAGGTTTGCTTGGAGGTTTTTTTCCCTGCCTTTCACTTCTGTGTGGACCCACGTTTCGAAACTCGCTTTCAGACCAGAGCCTCACGTGTGGATTGGATTTTCAGTCCCTACCTGATTGCTTGGGTTCTCCCCCACTTGGGGTTCCCCCACACCCAGAAACAGATGTATTTTCAACATCTTCTCTTCACATTTGCAGGCCTGTAAGGCACTTTTGAGGGGTCCTTAATTTCATTACCGTACCAGAAAGATATTGAAAACAAAAAACACTTATAAAGATAACTGGGAGGATAAAAACATGTTGTTTGTCCATGACAATTTTCAAAAGAATTGGGGAAAATAAAAATAAAAATAAAGAATTTAGGGGAAACACCTAGGCTAATACATCTGTAATCGCAGATGAGGTATACTTCTCCTTTAATTGCAGGCATATCGTGACAGTAACCTCAAACTCTGAGATATATAATGTCCTTAAAGGGTGTGTATAACATTGGTAAGACTAAAATATGATTGGTCACAGATTTGCACATAAATTACATGGTATAAAGATGGTCATGGTGGAAAAACTTCCCTTGAAATATATTTCCTTGAAATGCTCTAGTTTGTGAGAAATTATTAAAACAGTTAGTTTTTATCTCCGAAACCCAATGATTGGAAACAGTGAAACATATAAAGGGGTCTTTCACTGTTTTCTTGCGACTCTGAGGACTGATTGAGCTTAATTTTTCACAGGTTTGTTCATCGATATGTTGGGTTACACAAAGTGTGGATACTGGTCTTTGACAATTACCAATGTTGTACACATGCTTTAAGATGATTTCATTTGAAGTTGATTAAATTGTAATAGGAAGAAAGGAAACACCAAGGTTGGTGATATTGGCAATGATCAGTCGGGCGAGATCAAAACTCGAAGCCGGAAACAAGATTGATTGGATTGGAATTCATTCTAAAAACTGTTTATAGTCGTTTTACTTTTCAAGCATCATACATCATAGAATGAAATTGTGAAAGGTCATCATTGTGGTGGTGACTGACCTCGATTTTTAAGAATCGTTTGTCAGTAAAGGTTTAAAGGGTCTGTATACGTTTGGTATAATGACTCCAAGGGCGTCGATGGGTGGGGGACGGGGGGACATGTCCCCCCCACTTTTTAGACTGGGGGACAGCATATCAGATGTCCCCCCCCCCCCCCCACTTTTTGATTGACTGTTTCATTAGAAATATGGAATAAAATGTAAAAATATACATCATTTTCTTGATTTCATATTATTAAAATTTGTGTTCAAATAAAATAATAGCGGACAAACGGTGAAATGTCTTTCAAATATTTTTTTCTTTATAGATGGACCACGTCCAGAATCAGGGGGGCGGGCGGAAGGGGTAACGCCACCAACGCGCCACCTACGTTGAAAATAATCTCATTCGACTCTCGCGACGTGCATGGACTGGTCGAAGCTCCACAACAAAACACGGCCTAGTACACGTACATACACAGGGTATACACATTCCCTATGTGTATGTATGTACATGTAGCCTATCGTACAAGATTTGAATTACACGCGTGCCGTTGAAAAGCTCAGGCGAGTCAATCTTATAAGAGGGTATTGTTATCTTCAAATCTTGTAAATTCACCATATCTTTACACTATAGAGAACATTCGTAAATGGGTTTTTTTGCGTTACCAACTGCTTCAGTAATTTAATAATTTAATAAGCAACATACATTTAACGTAAACGACATGTATTACATATCTGTTTAAGATGTGTACTTTGCCTCATAATTAATATTACCTACGGCAAACGTTCACGTCCGTTGACATCCGTTTGACGGACGATCGTTTGCACGCAAACCAAGTATAGCAGAAACCACTTTCTCAAAAAAACATTCTAAAAATCGTGAAATATCTAGAGGATGTACGGAGGGATTTTGTTTAAACTTTCAGAAATGAAAAATCTATCCTTAAATATTACGTTCAGCGAAAAAAATCAGAGGATGAACAATACGAATTTTCACATTTTGTCGAAATTTGTAGCCATTTTAGGGGAGACGTTTTGGAATGAAATTCCCACCTGGACCCATTCATACACGTTAGCTGCTGCAATAAACCAACGGAAAATTGTCGGTAATATTTTTACCCATTTTACATAAAAACAACCACCTTAACAATTGAAAATGCTCTTACAACAGAAATTAAATGTAAAAGTAATGGTATGGGGTGCAAATAATGTAAGATTTTTTTAAAGACTTGCTCGCCCGCCCCCCCCCCCCACTTTTCAGTAGCGATCGACGCCCTTGAATGACTCTGAACATTAATGGCAATATAAACTTACTTGGTATACAAGAAGTACAGCAGCTTTGGATAATAATGCATTTTGAGAAACTTTTCACTTCGAAGTACTCCGGTTATGGAAAAAGTTCAATTTTCATCCCCAAAGTTTTGAATCTTAGAAGCGTTACTGCAGTAACGTTTCACAGATAGTGCATTCCAATTGCAAATTATTCTTCCTGCGTGGACATAACCGCTTCAGATTTTCAGCAATATCTCAAAAACGCTACCACCTTTCCAAATGAAATGTTCACGGGTTAGTTTTATGGTAAAATCTACAACTATAACAGGATTGAAACAAACAGTGGTTTCCAATTACCAAACGTATACAATCCCTTTAAGAGTATACAAGGGACTGTAAATATCAAACATAGGGTGGCCACGGTCAACAACAAATCTTCTTACTCTCATGATGGACGTTTGCCCCAAACTAACAAATATGGGATTTTTTTGTTAAATAGCTTCGTTGCCATTGCAACAGCCGATTTACTATTTCAGGGTGGTTTCGCCATTTCTTCGGTTTTGGAATACTGAAACTTGCCTATTTTCAAGGCCGCGTTACAATTAAACAGCATATAGAAAATTATTTTCTTTATAAGTTATGGATAGGTGGGTCCTTAGAGGCTGCATTGAATGTATAGAAATAATCACAAGGTGTGTAGGTGGGTTATACCATTAACTTCAAATATGGGTGTTTTTGGACCTGTTTAAAGTATTAAAATATAAAATCTTTTGGCATCTCATAACCCATATGCTAATGCTCCGACCTCAACATCGACTTCATAACAAAATTGAGATGGGACATTGGTATTGTGGAAAATTACAAAATTTGCTTGGGGAAAATACTTTATTCTTTGCCAGGCATTTTCCAATTTTGTCGAAATTCACAAGGGCACATAGTGCCCCCCTCCCCCCTCCCGCGTATTATCCAAAGTGCTTGAGCGATTTTTATGAAACTTGCCACAAATGTTCATTTCACCAAGTTGTAAAAGGGCAATTTGGGGGTTGTTTTGCCTGTGTTTGGTTTCATCTACCATTGACAATTGACATATTGATATGCTAGCGTCCTGCCCCTCCTAACCAAATTACTGACATGTGTTGATTGACACCCCCTCTAGGACGTATTGCGGTATGGTCAAGTTTTTTAAAGGATATCATGGCGTTTGAGCTGACCAGTGTGTACGACGTAGTTAAGACAATGGTAATTTTATAATCTGACAGCGACCCTCACTGTCTTGCAGGGTTTTTACAAAAAAATGAAGGCTCTTAAAAATTACTAAACATAACAACAAAATACATTTTTACAAAAACTTTAGGATCACTTTGTTGAGATCACTAACTTGAGACATCTGTCCATTCTCCTTCAGCTGTCGTTTATGTACTCCAGGAGTTCTCAGTCACTTTGTTTGGTAACAAGGATTTCCTTAATTTGAGAAAACGCAGAGCTGTGAACGAGTTACCAACTGAAAACATCCACAACAGGCTTGACTAACATTTTCCCTGAATGACACTTTACACAATAAGAAAAACATTTGAAGAGGCGTTTTTGTGTCAAATCCTTAAATTGCATCTGTCAAGCTCAAGGTTCCGCTAGTCTCTTTCACAGCCGTTTTTCTCTTCAGTCCTTCCCGACGACATCTGTTTGCCCCTACGGTTAATCCCCTCTCAATTCGACAACTGGTGGGTCCCCATCGGCCCGATGACAGATGCGCTTCCGAGGCGCGACCCAGATACTCACATTCACTTGGGAAACATACTTCCTATCGTCAAATACTCGTGGACGCTGAATTCAATACAATGCTTTTAATACAGCTTAATACTAAAAGCGATCATAAACTTGATACGAAGTTTTTGTTTGATGGGACGGAGCTTCAAAAGTGCCACCACTTACCCACATAACAATATTTATCTCGCCAAGTCGACCTGTTTATGGAATAAGTCGACTTGTCCAGATAAATTAACTCCACAAGCGGACTCATTGAACCTAAAAAGTCGACTTGTCGTGATAATTTATCTCGTTAACCCAAGCGGACTCATTGAACCTAAGAAGTCGACTTGTCGTTATAATTTATCTCGTTAACCCAAGCGGACTCATTGAACCTAAGAAGTCGACTTGTCGTGATAATTTATCTCGTTAAAAACGACCAACTAAAACTGAAGTCGACCTACCACCTAAGTTTCAGTAAATCGTCTCGATGAGATAAAAGGGCTAGGGCAAGTCGACATTTTAGTTTCAGTGAGTCGACTTGCCGCGATATATTATCGCATTGTCTGAACAAGTGGTATGGCACGCCTGAAGATCCGTTAGTAGAGAAGACTAATTTACCACTCTCTCCATATAAGGCATGGGTCATGTTTAATTCGTTTTCTCCCTTTTAACACAATGTTAATCAAACCGAGGCCGGGTGGACAAAAGTAGTCTGGTCCCCTTTAGGTATGATGAGAATCAATGTAAACAATATGCATGTCCCACCGACAACAATCATATCACGATGATTTTGAAGCAATGTGGTATTCAACTATAAAACCTGGCATAGTTACATGTAAACTACAGCACGGGTCCACCTTAGTTTATTTTTTAACTGTACTCAGTTTCCCAAGATGCATTGCTGTGTATTTTTAAGATGGCGCTTGCTGTGCATATATGGGCCATTGTGAGAAAGTTCTTATCTTTATATAGAAACACGATGAATAAAATAAAAAGTACCAAAAATTTAAAAAGAAGGATAAACGAAGTGGCCTGATTTTTTTGGAAAAAAGGAACCAACACCCATGAGAGGGTCTGGCGGCTGCGGCTACGGCTTGATCGTAATGTGAACAGCGTTGAAGCATATGCTCACAGCTACAGCCACAGCCGTAACCACAGTTGCCAATTTGGACTCTATCACCGTTTAACCTAACAGACGTGTCTTGAAAACAGGAGGATTGTAATGATTGTTCGCGCAATGAATAAGAACCCACCCTGAAAACAATCAAACACGCAATTACACGCATGTTTACTTAGATCTCTACCGATATATCTCATTGTCGGTTCCTGTTGATACTGATTGTGTCCACTTTAAGCCCAAGGCCATTTCATAAATCCCTCATCGATCATTGTGAATAATAAGAGGCATCCTGAGACACGTTTGACCATCAGGGACAACTGCTCATTATTACGTGAAATCTTGCTGTGTTACAGCTTTTCAGCCTACTGTATCGAACTTGGCAGTTGTAAAGAAGCGGTAATCCCTCAAAAGCCTAATGTACACGGCCTTCGGAAATAAAAAGATGACATGTTTTAAAGGTTTCATTGAGTGGTTGTCAAAGAGGGCCTTTGACTATAAGAAACGTGCAGGTGACTATAAAGCACAATAATAGTGTACACCATCGGGTTAGTCATTACACTTTTGATTAATTTCTCAGGGGACCTTTTTAGCGCCCTCTTCGACGAGGAATTTAAATAAAATGCATCTTCTTATACGAGCAAACGTGATGTCACATGTGCGGGTGCGACATCAGTCTTGATTTGGTAAATACGAGTTGATGAATTTCAAGATCTTCTTCACAAATTTCTTCTTCCTGCTCGAATATCTTTTTGTCGTTAACTCAAAGTGTGGTTGCTCATTTATTTAGAATAAAAAATCCTTCCCTATTTTTCTTGTTAATTGCTATTACTCTGTTTTTTTATATTACAGAATAGTGCCATCATTGATTCGAGCACAGTACAATCATTCAAAATAAATCTAAAACCATACACGTGATAACGTTCGACACGGACATTCACTTCAGAGTGTGCCTTTTAAAAAATGTAGTTCTTTAACGACTGCTTAAATGGTTTAATTTATTATACACACAAAAGTTCAACCTTCTCTTAGTTGCAGTCACTCTGTGGGCATTCATTTGTTCTGTACACTTAAGGAAAATACTATTCGTCAACAAAACACTGTGTTGACGTGTGTAAGTCCACATAGTGTTTCAAAACGTTGCCCTGTGTGGATCTCTTTTGTTCCAAGGTCCACACTTCACATGTAACGCTTGCCCAAAAAGCCAAACCAACGTTAACTTATTGTAGTTTTTTCTCTTTGACAGTGACACTCTTCATAAAATCTTATACTGACGGTTATTTCTGGCGTTGTGTTTAAACTTGGGAGCCACAAAGCAGCAGTTTTGAGCAGGTTTCCCTCCCGGCTGAAAGCCAACATGACAGGGGGTTTATTTCTGTTTGGATAATCCCACATTATTCCATCAGTGGTTAATAAGAATATTAACAGTGGTTACAAAGATTCCCCGAAGTGAATTGGAAAACACACACTAAGTCGCAGTTAGTCACGTCCATTTTCAGGATTCTAAAAACGAAATAATCACCGGATTTAAATCGAGTTGCACCACGCACACCTGTTCGTAATTGGGTTCCTTTGATGAACCCAGCATGGACAGGGGTTCGCAGTTGGGGAGAAAACATTACCAGGCCCGACACCTAAGCTGAATTTAATAACAAGTTCTTTACCAAAAGGTTAAGTCAATTCAGAAATTATACTTTTTCGATTTCATCGCAAGTATATCATTTTCTTGTTGATATTTATACAGTTCTGATGTGGCTATAAATTATGCTAATGAAAGGAGACAATTGCTGACTTGTTGTGTAGGTTTGTGATACCTATGAGTTACCTGCCTAGTTCTTACCTTGGAAGCAGAACACGCCCATGATAGCCAGCACCACACACTTTAAAAAAAAACCGGTCAGAATTGTCCTGGAGGACCTGACCCATTTCTTAGTCAGGCTGACCCGGAAAGTGGTTAAAATTTGTATTTTAACTCGGATTCTGCGTCAGTTTGACCCATTTCTTGGTCTTCTTGACACAGACTCCGGGGTCATACTGACTCAGAAATGGGTCGGCCCCACGGGACCCAGATCCGGGTAAATACACATAGAAGTCAACATTTCGGCGTAGAGAGGACAGCTCCTACGGCTGTGCCAAATTTCACAGTGCTGCGATAAGTACAACATTTCACCTGCGAAGCAAAAAGTAGCGGGGAGCCATACCACAAACAGCATACATCATTATGGCATTTTGACTGGTAACCACTGTTACTTGTACTCATACTCGAGTACTTCTCGAGTACCGTTTTGGTATACTCGTTCTCGTAGGCTACTGTGTTAAAACATCATTTTGCAGTATTTTTCTAAAGTACTCGTACTGGTGCTCGGAGACCCAATACTTGGTACTTAGCTGCTGGACTCGGCACTCGGATATCAGCGCTCGATTTCACAAAGAGCTAAAAATTGATCTTAACTGCAAATCAATCTTAATTGCTAAGCAAAGTGTGATGTCACAATACATATCACTAGGGTAATACTAATACCGACAACTCATCTTAAGATGAATATTATAGTGCTTTGTGAAATTGGCCCCCAATAGACCGTGCAAGTCTCGCGCGTATTTGAACATTTTTGGGACCACTTTGGTCCCACATACGATGCTTTAACGCGTGAAGGAAACAAACTCACGCGCTTTAACGGGTCCCAATGTTCGAATACGCACGAGACTTGCACACTCTATACTCGGTACTCGGACACTTGTACTCGGAAATCGACGGCCCAATGAGTACCGTTGGTACTACTCGGCATATACTTGATACTCAACTGAAACGTTCTTGACTACAACACTGCTGGTGGTAGCCAATTTCGAGTAAGCAAATATCTGTGGTTGTGCTAAGCAAATTTATCCTGTAAAAATCATGGTATAACAAACCTACGTGAGAAATTGCAACGCAATCGAAAAACGATTCAACACATTGTTACCATTATACGTTCCACATGTTATTGCGTATAAAACTCTTTTGTAAATCCTTGGGGTTTTATATATATCGTGTGATTATAACTCACTGATAGGTAGACTTAGTGGTTACACCCACCAGATGGTAAAATATATCAAATTGAAAGTACAATTGACCGTTTTTGTCCCCTCTTTTTTCTAAATGGCGAAATTGATAATCCCGCACCGACTGGGGTTGCGAACCACACCTACGCGTTTCACATGATGATTGTGTGTCAAGCTTCTTCTTTTTTGGGGGGGGGGGGGACAAGGCTGCGATGGCCATGGCCTTCTTGTTGTATTGTTGTATTGTTGTATTATTCCACGGTGGAAATACTTTCAATGTTTTCAGCACAAAAAGAAAGATCTGAGGTTTTTTTTATATAAAATGGTTATACAAGGTTTTTATTGTGAAGGTTGCCGTTTTGTTCTCGATGAATTAGTTCAAGACCTACTGGCACGCATTTGGGGACTTTGGGATCGAGATAAATTCCAGTTCTTTTCTCATGGAGCTTCACCTTTGTATACCTTTATTATACACTTCCCACCGACCCATAGAATCAAATTGAGGGTGGAAGTGAAAAGTATAGCGTGCCTGAAATTAGATAGTCTATTGTAATATTGTGAAAAGTGACAGATGTACGCTTTAAAAACATCCGGGGGGCTGACCTATTTCTGGGTCAGTATCACCCAGAATCTGTGTCAAAATTACCCCAAAATGGGTCAAACTGACGCAGAGTTAAAATCCCATATCTTACCGGGTGAGCCTGACCCAGAAATGAATCAGGCCCCGTGGTACCCGGAATCCGGGTCAATTCTGACCCGGGAGTTTTTAGAGTGTGCCACGAAGATTTCTGCTTGTCCGAATGTCATAGATCCTCTCCACATAGACATTTTCTTTTTGGCTTTATAGCAAAAATGCGGGTCACCATACGCCATTTGCTATGTATATTATTTACGACTGGTTCCCCGACTCAGTTGTGCTAATCAGCACTACTTTCTGCTCAGCAGCGTTCCACAAAAATGTGGGCCATCTTGTGAAATGACCGCAATAATGTTTCCGAATTGCACTTTGTTTTTTGTGGGTCGCGGGTTGTGTCTAAAGATATAGCAAATCTTGTTGAAACCGTACCTGGAACTCGCTTTCTGTACACCACCCCCTGCTTCTACCAAGTCACCTGATACGAATCGTAATTAACTGTAATAGAGGAATTATGTACAGTCATCATTCAGCTGTACCTAGAAATCTCAAGGGGATTTAAAGGTGTCTTAACACCATTGAATTTCGAAGAGTTCAGTACTTTAGTTTTGAATGAGCACAAAACATTCAATCAACCTGTGAAATTTTCATCAAAATAGGCGATTTCATTTTTGTGTGAAAAGACAGTTTAAACTCTAAAAACTTCCGGGTCAGAATTGACCCGCTTCCGGGTCAGAATTGACTCCGCTTCCGAGTCAGAACTGACCCCGCCTCCGGGTCAGAATTGACCCGGGTTCCAGGGGGCTAGACCCATTTCTAGGTTATGCTGACCCGGAAACTGCCTCCTCCAAAACAAAAAGGTGATTTCGACCCGTATCCTGCGTCAATTTGACCCATTTCTGGGTCATTATGACACAGATGCCGGGTCACACTGACCCAGAAATAGATCATGCACAACGGAACCCGGATGCGGGTCAATTCTGACCGGGAGTTTTTGGAGTGTATTGTTTGACCAGGGATTTCGTGCACGTTCATATGTGCATTCTTCAAATGGGTTGTTTCAGAACTAAGTAACGGTGATATGGGGTTCATCAAAATAATGCTATTTAAATTCCCCGACTTTGACAGTATTTGTTTTATCCTTTTGATTTTTTACTAAATTCATGATTTTATTCTGTGTTTTTTTCAAATTTTGAGATGTTTTTTTTGCAACACGGCGCCTTGAAAAACAGCTTCGGTTGAATGGGCTATAGCGTATAAACAGGTTTAAAGAGATGAATAGGCCTAAATGAATAAGACCGAAATATTTCTCTGGAGGATTGGTACTGCATGGTATTAACATACCGGTAATCAGAGAGACTTCCAGATTTGAAACTATAATCAAATTTGGTCTCTCGGTAATTTCTAATCCCGTACTTCATCTTAGATTGGAGAAATAACATAAGTAATACAAATGGTGTCGAAATTATCTACAAATCCACAAATTATTTCCAATTGACATTCACCTGGGTGCCATTAATTCACACGGGAGTTTGAATACAAACAAATAACACGAGCATTGAGTATTACAATGGTTTCTAAAAGAACTCACAAATATAAAATAATACTTGACAAATTTCGCTCACCTGTACTTTAACATCACAAGGGATTGTAGTGAGAGAAACAATACAAGTAACAAGCGTGGTATCGATATTGTTTCCAAATTTTAAATGAATTATTCATAATATCATGCACCTGTGCCGTCAAATCACAAGGGGATCTAGGAAGGAATTACATTTTTAGTAAATAAAATGGTTTCGGACTTATCCAAATTGTGATGGAAAGTTAAACTTGGTGTAAAGTTTATATTTAGTAGCAAGTGTCCAGAGACATTGGGTCCTGTCTGCAGTTTATTTATTGATCTGAAGCGAAGTAGACATCGATCATGTTGAAGAACTTCCAGACACCGTGTCCATGCTTGGGTCACAACGGCTCCTGAATCCAGACCAGGCTGACCCTGGGTGTGTACCGTTCGAAGCCCTTTCTCTCTGACTGTTGTGTTATAAAACCAGGCAATGCACTTCTTGCATGATGTAGAGCCATTTCATGATATCCATTTAAAGATTCCCAAATTCACCAGCTTTGTAATTGACGTAGTTATGTCATCGAGCAAGACGTGAACGCATTATTGTCTTGTACTGACCCAAGTCACCAGTGACGTCATCATACGACAAATATTGCTTGTGCCATTTGGGGAGTCAAAATTCCCCGTGTGTTTGGGGCGTGTCCGAATTGATGATTTAGGCAGTGGCTACGGCCAGAAAGCCGAAAGAGTCATACGTTGTCGTTGCAGTCACTTTGTATAAAGCCGTCGTCGAGTCGCAGCTATATAAGCTGCTTGATTCAGACACGGCCTAAAACTCTGCAGTGTGTGCGCATTTTAGGCAACGCGCTCGCAGTTCGACGCGTACGATATCTTGCAACGACGTTTTCACAGTTTAATTGATTTTACCCTTTCCCTAAATGTAAAGTCTGAATTATTTTCAGAGAGACCTACATTACATTACGGGTGTTCAATTTGTACGGAGCTCTGGAATTGCCATTCGACATGTTGAGATCCTGAGATAATTTACTGCCGGATGATGACATCAAAAACGTAAGATGTCGATATCCTGAGATGATTTATCTCGGGATGACGACATTCTGCAGTAAGATGTCGAGATAAATTATCTCGGGATGACGACATTCTGAACGTAGGATGTCGACTTCCAGAGATAATTCATAATGGGATTCTAACATTCTGAAAATGCCGAGAATCCAAGATAAAATTATCTTGGGAAGACTACACTCTATTTTTAGGATGTTGTCATCCCGAGATAAAATATATCTGAAAGACGACATTCTACTTTTAAGATGTCGTCATCATGAGATCACGGTATGTCGCCATCTTACCTTAAAGGTATCGTACACGTTTGGTAATGACTCAAAACAAATATTAGCATAAAAACTGACTTGGTAACAAGCATGCAACGGAGAGCTGTTGATTGTAGGAAACGACTCCCTCTGAAGTAACGTAGTTTTTTTAGAAAGAGGTAATCCTCACTCAAATAATAGAAACTTCTTGCAAGAAGTTTTTATTCCCATCTGAAAGCACACAAATTTGTACAACAAGGGTGTTTTTCTTTCATCATTTTCTTGCAACTTCTATGACCAATTGAGCCCAAAAGTTCACAGGCTTGTTATTTTATGCATATGTTGGGATACGCCAAGTGAGAACACTGGTCTTTGACAATTTCCAAACGTGTTCAGTGCCTTTAATGGTGTCATCATCCTGCAGTAAATTATCTCAGGATCTCAACAAATTGGATGGCACTTCCAGAGGTCCGTAACTTTGATTACATAGCTCGGATGTTTGTATGTGTGAGAACGAAGCGATGACTAACTTGAAGTTCTGTCTGTATTCACATTGTTGTCCAACCATGATTTCTTAAAATGATTCCAACCCCGTGATGAACCGGAACTAAGCCGAATTCAAATTGTAACTTGTCAGGTAACATCAGTGCCTTCAGAGGTAGCGACAACGTCTCAATTATGTGGTTTCCATTGTCTATAATTATAAGCTCCCAGAAAATTAGACAAAATATGTAAAACGCCAATGGGTGCTTCAAAACGAAAATGATTAAACGTTACCGCACCAGTTTTGATATTATCGGTATAAACCAGTTAAGCAAATCGTTTATTTCTGTTAAAGCGGAGCAACTGATGCTTTGCCTTTCGTGTAATGAAACAAAACACGACGACAATTATTGTACAGGACAAACGTGAGCCTCTTGGAAAATGTGGATAGCTCTTAGAAAATGTGGATAGTAATCCAAAACAACACAAAAAAGGCAAACTAAGAATAGACCCCTGCAGTTTGTTATATTTATATTTATTATATGAGAGTAAATCGCAAACCGAGACTGTCATGAACCAACCTCTCTATACGTGGGAGATGATTTAAGAAACCACAGCAGACCCAGTGTCGGAAATAAAGAGTTTTATCGAATTATGCCGAAGGTGTATACGAATGCTGTTGAGAAAATCTCCCCACGAGAATTGAGGAACATTAATGGAGAACATGAGGTGATAGGCACCCCCCGCTCGCTCTCTCGCAAGCACGCGGCGGTGGACTTTGTCAGTAAATACTTTCGCGTTACTGTCAACCGTGTCTGCTGGCTGGGCAATCAAACCACGGGGTACAAACTCGAGAAGGCAGACTAAAAGGACATTTTCCCCGTAATGCTGTTCGAAAGGTAATGCATTTGGCAATATTGGCAAAACGCGTCCGTTCGACCTACTTTGTACTTGCATGTATAGATTTTTACTTTATTTGAATCACATGGTGTAAAATGCAAGTGCCGGTGCAAACCGGTACTTGTAGATATACACTGTCTATGAATCAAGATAAGGTACAACACGGGAAATAATATGTATAGCAAGAAGTAACTAAAAATAAATAGTAAACTTGCGGGTACAACCATGTGTAAAATATCTTTTGTGGGAGTGTTGGCTCTGAAATAAGCCAGTGTGGTCTCGACGTTTCGAACAGTGTACTCTGCTCGTCTTCTTTCTCCTGAGCTGAAGACGAGCAGAATATACTGTTCGAAACTTCGAGACCACACCGGGTCTTTTCAGAGCCAACATTCCCACAAAAGAGAATTTACACATGGTTGTACCCGAATGTTTACTAATTTTTTATAGTTACTTTTTTTTCCACACCATGCAAAGCTTCAAACAATACTTAATGTGCGTATGTTTCTGATACCTAACGCATTATATACTAATGTATTGTCTCTTTGAATCAATATAAGGTGTCGGTAAGAATACGAAAAGTTTGTTAGGCTTGAGGCCTTTTGATTATTTTGAATCAAGATAAAGTGAAGTAGTGAAAGTTAGAAAAACACGTGTTACCAAAACTGGAATCGTCTTATTATGCTCTGAAACATAGGCCTAAGTAAGATATTAAATTCCAATGAGTACCGGTATGTATCTTCTTTTACAGGAACATAATGAGAACACATTTTGATTTTTATTGCGACCATTTTTACGAAGAACGAACCAGTAAATATAGACTCAGTCAGTCCATGTCATTGTAAGCGAGTCGTCAACTTAAAACGAGCCGTCATCAATCAAACAGTTCCCGCCAAATTGTAGAGCTGCTGGATTAAAATGAAGGGGAAATTGTACAAGAAGGAATTAGTTAGTTCAGGAATTAATTAGGCCTGAAGAAAACAAACAGTTACTGATGATGTATATTCAATGTAAAATAAGACACAACAAAGACGCGAGAATAACAGTCGGGAATACAAATTCGCCAAAGAATTATGGTTTTAAACGAACTGGACATTTTGTTTGGACGCATAACCTTTAATGAGAATCAAAACACTCAAGGAAAGAAGCTTAAAAACCATTAAAACAGTGTAATTTATTTGGGGGTTTTCCCTAGAAAATTAGAAAAAGGTGTCACAGAGATGAAAATACCCCGGCTATGAGGAACTCTGAATGTCTAAAGATCAGACATATTGATCTCTCATTTTGTTTTTACTGCCACATTATATTTAAGCCACCCATAGGCCTGGTTATTCTCCAATTCTTTATCAACTTCCATATTATAGCATTATGACTTTATAAATGGGTCTCTTTTATCGGCAATTTCACAACATGAAAAGCAAGGGCCTCCAGTGTGACCTCACGTAATTGCCCACAGAGAGGCAAAAAATATCAGGAATTCTCTTCTTTTTTTTTAAAGGACATTTTCATCAAACATGTTTTGACTCACAACAGTACATGCCCTTTGGCTGTTTGCACAATTCAAAATCGTTCTACCGATTCTGGGCTTTCATTTTATGACTCGTTGAACACTTCAGGGTAAATGTAGAGCCACGAATCAGCTTGCTTTATCCTCTGTTTTTACATATTTTCATTGCCATTTTTGGGGGGATTAAAATGCCGAATTTGAAATCACTGAAAAGAAATATAATAGTAAATTGTTTACTTTGTCAGTGACATACCTTATTTCCCAGAGACCATTTCTAATTTGATTTACGAAGTTGTTGATATCATTATGTAATTTCCATACAACCTTGCATAGCTCAGGGAACCATTGTGAATTATAATGCCAGCTATAAAGTTTGACAGAGGGGTCATTTAAACAATCTTATTTCCCCCTGATTTTCCTACCACATTTTCCTTTGTTTTTACAAAACATAATCTTAAATGTTTTTCTAGCAGGTTTTATGGCCTTCAAAGTGTTTTGAATCGGTTCGCGATTTCAATTTTTTTCAAAGTAGAATATGTTGTCTGATGAGTATTGTATTATTTGTAACTTATGCATATTTAATGAGCTAATTATTATGCAGAATAGTTACAGCGGTCTACTTGACGTAGGGGGTTTAATTGTGCAGTATCACATACCAAAAGTGGCGAATTACAGATCTCTCTCTCGTCATAATAAGTTTTGATCGAGAGGAGCCGAAAAGGGTATCATGATTGACAAGTCATAAAGAACTAAACTGTTACAAACATCACTTTATAAGCAAAGATAAGTGTTATCTTACCCGTCAAGATTTTCAAAAAACGGAATTATTAACTCATTTGAGTTATCAATTGACTACTTTTCTAAATGTCTCACTGAAATAAATAATTGTGTGGTGCTACAACAAGCGCCCTCTCGTGATCAGACATGTGTTATTGTCCGAGAGGCCTATAGTTCTTCAATGTCCCTGTACTGAATGCACCAAATCAACATTTTCCAAAGATTTACAGATTTGTGTATCTGTTTGTCTCCAACTCATTTTTCCACTCAGTGACAATGTTGACAATTCTTAATATTCTCTCGACATTACCTACTGTTTATGTTGGCTGTCCAGCCACTACAGATTTCTCTTCCGTCATCTGACGACGTATAGGAGCAAAGGTGACGCGTTTGTTTAACTTGGGGGTGAAAGCAATACTCCTTCGTGAAATTGCTACAAAAGAAACCAAAATGAACCGCAAGCCCAAGCTTTGAAATATTGCTTTCCTTTCCTCTGTGCTCTATGAACAAACAGTTGGCCATTCAGTATGCTGTTCCGGGACCCTCTCTTATTTCTGGGTGCGGAGAATTTGAGTGTAGCTATTCATGCCGTTTTGGCAGTAGATTCGGTGTCCCCCATACGGCGAATTGTGTAAAATTTTCGTCTGATAGGGCCCTTTTTTTTTAATCAACTTCCTTCAGCCCATGGTAATACCGCATGGGGACACACAACCGGGGACAAAATCCCGCGTGACACCGTCACAAGAGTTGGGAATTAATTTCAGAAGTCCAATGGGTTGTTTTTTATCCTATTTTGTTATATACAAATCAAAGTTCTTCGACCCTTTTGTCTTCACACGTTAAAGGTGCTATCTCGTCGTGTGTATCGAGTTTTGACCTTTGACACGCTCTACAGGGCTATCTGTACAAATAGTGAGTTCTGTAAACAATCCACTTGTAGCCTACCTTACATTGTTTCACTGGCACCATTACACTGACTTGGGAGCAGAGGGCAACCTTAACTACGGAGCTCTGAAAGTGCCATCCGACATCTTGAAAATGGCGAGAACCCAAGATAAACTATCTTGGGATGACAACATCCTACTTTCAGAATGTCGTCATCGCGGGATCTCGGGATGTTGTCATCTTATACCTTTATATTTTCATCATCCTGCAGTAAATTATATCAGGATCTCAACCAGTTGGATGGCACTTCCAGAGCTCCGTACTTACCCTTTGCGGGATGTTATCTTTAATGTATCTAACCATAGAGAAAGACCTTTGCAAGCGCTG